>JAXBDG010000019.1:0-600000 GCA_036320915.1 Linnemannia elongata
TTTCTCGATCCCTTTACCCATAAACAGACTCACACACCACCACGCCGGGACATGTTAAACCCAACCGTGAGAATAAACATTAACCACCTCACTTTACTGCCTTTTGTATTGTGTTTCTGACAATGCGTCATAAGCTCGCCAACGGTGGGAAAAGGGTCTGACTTCTTTTGCACCAGATCGCGTTGACTCTTTCGACTACTGCAGCGTGTTTTTGGTGAGAGGCAGGGGGATATTCTTGGTTAGCCTATTCATATCACATTCTTGGATCCGTTGCTTTGACAGGCCCCCGCAGGATCGACCCCGCTGTCACTTGATGTCTCCGCCTTGCGATCAATCTTTGGTACTGCTCGATAGCATTCCTTGTTAAAGCAGACATTGTTAATCGGAGCTCATTAAAAAGGGGGGTTGGAGTTGAAGAGGGTCGTCTTGTGCGTTACTGATTTCTCAATTTTTTGGCCGGATGCTGGATAAGCAAGGGCAAGACAACGATACATTTCGCTTTACTTACACTAGGGTTCAAAACTGCCCCAATGATTGCAACTTTATAACTCTTTTGATCACCATGCACTCCAGGACAGAGGTAGCGCCTTCATTTTTTTGCACTCAATAGCCCTACCAATGTTGTGTGCAAATACCAAGTTTAGCGTGTCAATCTTGTGCTATCGTTGTATTATAAAAAAACAAAAAAAAAGTAATCATTGGGGCAGTTTTGCACCCTTCGATTTTTCCATATGAACCATAAGAAAAGATTGCATGGGTTTAGCACGGCGGACAGGCTTTTTTTTTAAAACCATGCCTTACCTCTTGCTCAAACACAGAATCAGAGAGATAAATAATGAAGAAGACAAGTGTGCAGTCTCATGTCCTTGGTTGCAGGTGATTAGAAGCCCTAGAGAAGGCTTAATCACAAAAATAAGGCAGCAGTTTGCATAATTCCTATGAACCTTCTATGTTCTGACGAAATACTAAAGACTACGCTTTCTCTAGGGCTTCTAATCACCTGCAACCAAGGACATGAGACTGCACACTTGTCTTCTTCATTATTTATCTCTCTGATTCTGTGTTTGAGCAAGAGGTAAGGCATGGTTTTAAAAAAAAAGCCTGTCCGCCGTGCTAAACCCATGCAATCTTTTCTTATGGTTCATATGGAAAAATCGAAGGGTGCAAAACTGCCCCAATGATTACTTTTTTTTTGTTTTTTTATAATACAACGATAGCACAAGATTGACACGCTAAACTTGGTATTTGCACACAACATTGGTAGGGCTATTGAGTGCAAAAAAATGAAGGCGCTACCTCTGTCCTGGAGTGCATGGTGATCAAAAGAGTTATAAAGTTGCGATCATTGGGGCAGTTTTGAACCCTAGTGTATGCTCTGAGCATTGACCATACTGATTGTGCCATTTTTTATTTTTATTTTTTATTTTTAGGTCAGGCGAGCGAAAAATCGATAAGCAGTGATGGCAAGAGGCTAGGTTCTGAGTAGTGTTGCATGGCGTGGAAGCAGGAGAGAGAAGGAGGGGACGGATGGTCTCTCAGCTGGGACCAGGTCGTTATAAAGACACACCAGTGAGGAAAATCTGTCGCGATACTCCTTGAAAAGTGAGTTGGACTGTCAGAGAGAGGAGAAGAGGAGGAATAAAAAAAAACGAGAAGAGTGCAGAGGTCATTGGGACCAAACAGACAGAGCGAAAGAGAGGGATGTAAGCAAGCAAGACATGTCGGTGTGTGTGCCTGGGTGACCGGTGTCAAAGAACCAAGGGTTAACCTAATTGACAACTCGGGTTGCTCGAATTATTTGACAACTTCGTACTAAGTCCATGTAGATCACTTTTTTGTTTTCAAGACGAAGACGTAGACAGGAGAGGCCAAACTCATGGAGATACCTTGCTTCCCTTCGCGCTCCCTCGGAGCATCATTTGCGCACCGTCAGAGTAGATCATTGAAGCGTTTTGGCTGAAACTATCACTTTTGAGCTACTGACAAGCCGTGGTGATAACAATATGGGACACGAACTCCATGAATTGAACCACAGGAAGCAGGGCAACGAATTGAACGCATTAGTAACGAGCTTGTGATATTGCAACAAAGTGCTGTGTAAAAAAAACAAAAAAAGTGAGTTGCATGGACTAAGTACGGGGGTTGTCGAATAATTCGAGCAACCCGGGCTGCCAAGTAGAATATTCCAAGAACCAAAAGAGAAGACCTGCTCCTACAAAAGGAGAAAGGAATGGGCCGAACCGGGAATTGAACCCGGGACCTCTCGCACCCTAAGCGAGAATTATACCACTAAACCATCCGGCCAATCAGCTTAATGTGAGCCAAATTTTAAACACAGCTTGCTTCCTGAGCTCAAATCGGTCCGAATTTGGTGGCGTCGTTAATTTGGTGGCGTAATATTCTATGGAAACTAGTAGGTCAGATATTCTGTTGGATCCAACAAGCCGATTGCCCGGATGGTTTAGTGGTATAATTCTCGCTTAGGGTGCGAGAGGTCCCGGGTTCAATTCCCGGTTCGGCCCATTCTCTTTTACTTTTGTTCCTGGGTAGTGGACACTCGTGGTCCTCATCTGCTGAGAGGTTCGCATCTACGATGATATAGATATCGATGCAGTGCGCACACTTCATTTGCGGCGCTTGGGTTGTTTACAACTTTATGATTTGCTTCTTCCTTTCCTCCCTGCCTTTTCTTTTTGCCCTCCTCTTACTTGAACAACTAATTCGCGCCGGCATTGATTCGCTCGCATTCTCGCCATTCGTCTTCATTGTCATCATTTCAACCACGCATTCATTCTATCTTGTTTCATTTGGTATTCTCTTTCCCGTTGAGACAGTCCCACAAGCAGACAGACGCACTCCCCCGCCCCAAGGTCTCATATCCAACCATGTACCCATTTACAGTTTGCTGATTGAGGGTACCCGCGTGGGCGCTAATGAAAGTACGGTCTCCATCCATCCTCATGTCTCTTATCTTTTGTTTTCCTTCCCGCACCTGTTCTAGAACGATCTCTTTCTTCTTTCTTTTCTCTTCACTCCTTCGTCCCACTTTCTTTACCCTTCACCTTCACTTCTTCGTTCGCGGCCGCGAACCTAACAAATAGGAACGACATCGGCAGAGAGGTAATTCGGAGGGCAGAAGGAGTATCCATTCCCGACCACCACCACGTTGGCAATGTCCCCTTTAGCAGACAAAAGCCTCTCTTGTCACAGCAATAGCACCAACGCTATTTTGTTCTCAACAGCCCCTGGTGCCAAGATCAACAATCGTAGGCACACTGATCATCCCAACGACTCCCGATTCGTGTACAAGATCGACATGGTCTGACCAAATCTTCATCATCCTAACACTTCTACCCCCAGACCATTTTACAATCCTGTGCGAACGAGCCAATTGGACAACCTCACCGCATTCCGCCCAGGAGGACTGCAGTTGTTGACCGTCGATTCTTGTTCTACACCCCCCTGCGCCTGTGATAGATCGACGGCAAGCTGTGCCTCAGCCCTGCATCAGCAGCAAGATCACCTTCAGCACTGCTGTAGTGCTGTCGTCAATTGCGACTCCTGCGAACGCTTGAATACACTGTACCTTGGTAAGGAAGGAGGAGTTATTAGTCTTGAGTAGTTCGGTGCTACTGTCTGGATGGTATTGAGAGGGAGAGTCCAAAGTGGTGCCATTATTTGTATTCAGATCCAGCGACCGTACATCACACCATTGTGTGGGAGAATAATGCCTGAAAAGACAAGAAAAAGGGGAAAAGAGAACTTTACCCCTAGTCCCAGAAACCAAACGACGTACATTTGCTCCGAGCGGAACCTGAAAAAATAGACATCATAGAAATAGAAGCGAAGAAGGGAGGAAGGAAGAAAGGAATGAGTGAGCTGTGGGGATAATGAAAAGTGGAATGAAATGATACATAGAACAAAGAGAACCTATAGCTAATCAAGGGAAACACGGAATTGAGGCAAAGGAAATAAAATGAAGCAAGGAGTGTCGTTGTGTTTCCAGACGGACGGAATATGTTTGATGTAGGGACGACAAAAAGGGCAATTCTCTTACAAGGAACACTGAGAGCAACAGCATCAGCGATGACTCCAGTGACAATTTGTTCTTTTTCCGTGGGACTGTGGGTGCACAAGAAACGACATGGCTAAGAAAAAAGAGGGTACTGAGCATATCAACAACGCTTGTTTAAAAAAAGAATGAAGGAGAGTGAGCCAGGAGTTGAAGGGATGTGATACTCAGATCTCTGGATGTTTTAGACCCAGGATGGTTGTGCCTCCTTCACAATGCTGTTGGCGTGTTGGCATGGCGACATTATTGAAAGATGGCTTCTTTTTATATATGGTTATGTAAAGACTCCAAAAGACGACACACAAGTAGGACGGCCAGGCATTGGTTGGACGTGCTACTTGTTAAAATTGCGGGATGCGCCACAACTAGACAGAGATCCAAGAGATGTGAGTGAATGAATGGATTGGATGAATTGATGAATATGAGAGTGTGTATGTGCTAATGCGTTTCTGGTTCTCCTGCGCGCGTCTCTCTCCTCTTTTCCCATTGAAGATGTTCACATCAGCACCAATGGCGAAGAACAAGAAGAAGAAGAGGAAGAAGAAAAGAAAAAAGAAGAGGAAGGGTGCATCTGAATTGTGTGGTCCAAACCATACCAAGGCATCTCTTCTTTAAGAAGAGAAATGATAGCAAGATCCTCCGGCCTCTTCCTTCTTTGCAAGGTTGTGTGTTTGGTATAGCTGATTAGGTCGTGTGTTGTAAGATAGAGTATAATATCTTTCTGATCTTTTTCTTTGATGTTGACCATGAGGCATTCAACAACTCCAACTCCAACAACGACAGACAAGACACAGACATATACCCACACCGTCTCCTGGATCCCTGTGTGGTCTTCTCCTCCTACCTCCTTTCCCTCCCTTTTTCTCTTCATCCTCATCCTCTCTTTCCCCTTCTCTTTCTCCTCCTTCTCCTTCTCCTTTGTTTTGTTTGTTTGTGTGTCTCTCTATCCTTTTCTCTACCTCTCTCTTACTCTCTCTCTTTCTGACTTTCTTGAACCCCTCCCTTTCTCCGCACTTGCATCTGCATCCCTCCAGATGTCGATATTGTGCGATACTTGTTGTCGTCTGTCCCATTACATCGCCCATACCAATCGTTTGTTTTCGTATTTGCTTTACTTTGTATTACTTTATGTCCGTTCATACGCAGACAGACGACAACAGCAAACGAGTAATTGGGTACATGCAGTTGAGTATGGTGCTCACCCTTCATAGCAGTAGCCCCACTCATTTCATCTTTGGTCCCTGTATTCTTTCTTATTTTTTTTTTCCTATGATCCTTCGTACATTATCATATCATATCATGTCATATCATTTCCATTTACTTTTTTTTTCTTCTTCTCCTCGCTCTCATCCTTGCTCATCCTCCTCCTTCTCTTCGTCTCCTCCAATCCTTCTAGAGTCACCATCCCCAGAGCCGAGTCGACGGCGACCACACAACATACAGCAGCATTGGTTTCTTTTGTTTAGCCCCTTCCTCGACTTACTCTTCCTTCTCCTCCTCTTCGTCTTCGTCTTCCTCCCCCTCGCCTTCGTCCGGCGTACCATTATCATTGCCATCATCTACATCATCATCACCCATCCTTTTCATCTTAGCACCTAGGAACTTTAGTCTCCTCTCCTTTTCCCTCTTCATTTGACTCTTCCCGCTCGCTCTCACCTCTGCGATCAACAAGCTTCTCGATCCAAGCCGAGAATAGCGACGAAAAAAAAAACAAGGACGGCAACGACGACAACTGTGCTGCAGTATCAACCGCTCTTGCATCGGAGAGCAGCAGCAATATTGCAGGTATTACATGACTACCAGGAGGGAAACAGCTACCTTTTCAACAAACGACGCCTTGAACTATTTACGGCCTAATTGCTTCGGACGCTCACAAGGTGCATTTCGCCCGACCCCCGTTTCCTATCTCCATCTCTCTCTGTCTCGTTCTGCCAACACATCAAAGTAATATCGCAATATTAAGAGTCAACGACAAAACAGTAAAAACAATTGGGCATTGGCGATGCTACAACAAAGCAAAGGGAAAAGCACCAAAAGTGCCAGCATTAGGAGCAAAACCAGAGGCGATAATAATTATCGAGATGGAGATCTTTCAATACTTGTCTTCTTGAATAACGACAAAAAAAAAAAAAAAAAAAGAGAGACCCATCCGTTTTTTTTCTGTCGATGTGTATGTGTGTTTGTGTATGGTATTCCGTTTCTGTCACTGGTTAGTTCAGGCATTAACGCGGATCTGTCTCCGTTTCTCTTTGTAATTTTGCCCCCTTTGCCTTTTACAAACCTTTCTGGCGCTCGTTCGGCTCCATTTCCCTTCTATTCGTATTTGTCTGTCGCCATCATAATCATCATCACCACCACCGCCATCCATCACCATCGCCGATAGAGTTCTCCGTGTCTTCAGCCAACTCCAACTACTGTCGCCCTTTCAACGAGAACAGCATCAGCATCGCCTTGACTTCCTCACCATCCTCGTCCTGCACACACTTATCATCGTTCTCACCCACAGCCCATCAAGCCATGTCTTTCTACCCGAGACCCTCTGCCATTCCTGACTCCTATCCCTTAATTATCTCTGGACCAACTCTCTCTCCCACTCCCACTCCCACTCCCACATCTCTGACCATTCTTCCTCCCGAACCCTCATCCGCTCCCTCTCCTTCTTCCTCCTCTTCCTCCTCTTCCTCCACTTCCTCCTCTTCCTCCTCTTCCTCCACCTCTTCCTCTTCTTCACCCACCACTCCCTCTTCCAATCCCTCACCCTCTATTGCCGCATCTCCTTACCCATCCACCTCAGATCGCGCACTCACTCGCCCTCCACTCTCACCTTCACCCTCACCCTTGCCTTCCAATCCTGGTCGACTCCACAATAACAACAGGAAAAGCGATCCACCACCTTCACTCCCACTCCTAACTTCACTTCCATTGTCACTCTCACTCTCCTTCTCTGCACCCTTCTCCTCTTCTCTCCCCTCGTTTGACTCCTCAGCATCCTTGTTGTCTCCGACTCCCACCCTCTCTCCTTTGCCCTCCACCTCCCCTCTTTCTCTACACCCTAACTCCCCAACCGTCTACTCGCCCTCTTCACCCTCAAGCATCGCATTCATTGACTCAACAAGAGACTCTGTAACACAAACGAGAGCGGGTAGTCAGGACAGTACCACAGCCTCTTCTCTGGCACCCGCACCCTCTGCGAAGCCAGCATCTGTGGACTCAAGCGCCTTTCCCATCGCCTCTCGTCACTCGTCGACCTCCTCCCTTCTCTCTCCCTCCTTTCAATCGTCCATTGAAGCAACATCGTCTTCATCTTTGACAGCGCTACCAACACTAACGACAAGTGCCCTTTCTGATTCAGGAACAAGAGCGACAATACCTCCTCTCCAACTGACACAGGCACGGGCGATCAGTTTACCAGATCTTGGCGTCAATATGGCCCGACGACAGTCATGTAGCGATCTTCCTCCAACCTCCATTATCATCCCACCTTACTCGCGCACTTCCTCCCCGCCCTTTGTCTCCAAAGTCAGCTCGCACTCAAGATCGGCCAGCACAGATATGCGGCCATCGGTAAAGAGTCGCCTCTTGCGCAACTGGATTGGACAGAGTGGCCAGCAGGAATACAAGGTCCTCGAGCGCTCACTGGCAAGGTACGCAATTATCCATTTCTGCCAATGCCTATTCAATCAATGCTTTCATGCCAAGTTTCCCTTTCCTTTTTCCTTCTTTTTTTCTTTCTTTATTTTGCATTGCATGTGGGCTGGGAGAGCTCCTATTATTCGATCGCTTGACCGACATCTGGTCTGGTCTAGCATGTCATCACTATGCACCAGCCAAAACAACAACAATACGCCAAAAAAAGGAGTGCGCAGAGGCGTACGAGACCAACACCAAAAGCTAATGTTCACTTGACTTTCTATTTCTTTGCTGTCGTGTAGATTCCACCAAAAGGACCGATACAGGATTGATGTCCTCAAGACTAGCCTCTTGCCATGGCTTAGGAAGGACCAGCCCAGTCTAGGTATACATACGAACAGCACAACAAGGAAGAAGGGATGAAAAAAAGGGCAAAGTGCAATTTGGATAAGAGTGAAAAAAATTGAGGGGTGGGACTACCGGCAAAATGAGAAAATCGACAAAGGTCGAATTGGGAATGACTATCGTTTGCATTGATGATCCCGTCACTGGAAGGATGTGTTTGGCACACTCTGTTACAAACAGCGCTGATTCTTGATACACTCAAAGGAGGTGTAAAACAAAAAGAAGAAACGAGAAGGATGATCTCTTTACATCCTCCGCGGACAGTGCGCCATTAGCACCCTGAGTGTTGACTAAAACAGGGAAGGATTGTCCTTGGCTGGCAGGACAGGAAACTCATCTTCAACTTTCTTTTTTTTTCTTCTCGCTGCTGTGTTAGATTCCTTGTCAGAGACTTCGCTTAGGACAGGAAGGCAACTTATTATGCAGTGGTAAGCAGGACACATTGACGACATGAGAAGGGGGAGGCAAGGGGAGGGGAGGGGAGGGGAGGGAAATGGGAAGGGGATGGGGATAGCTAAAAATATACCCCTTTTTGCTTTGCCAAAAGATGAAGGATATCAAACGAGAGCAAGGCATAAAAAATGGATTGACCATGGTGAAGAAGAAACAAACATAAACGTGTTACACGAATACGAGAGAACGCTGTGCAACTAACAATCTGGTTACGCTGTGTGCACAATCATCTAGGTGGACGACGCTTCTTGCAGTGCTCCCGGATGCCCTCTACACGGATCGGTGTCATTATTTTGAATGTATCATCGCCCTCATGACAAGGTACAGTCAAGGCCATGATGGGATGCGATGAACATTCGTATTGCCACAAGGATCAATGACTCTACCGTACAGCCTGAATTAACATTCTGTCGTTCTCTTTCGTTTGATTCATAGGAAGGAGTTTGACGAGTTTGGTAAGGACCGGGTGACAGTCATGGAATATTCCCACCATGAAAAAAAACATCAAGTCTGGTCGGCTGACGCGCGCTTCCGTTTTGTTACCACTCACACATATTAGATCGTTTGGAGGATGTCGTTTCAAAACCAACAACACCATCAACAGTCAGGACATTCTTGGACGGCTCAGTGACAGAGCACAACTCTTCCTCGACTTCGGTCTCGTCCAGTACCACCCTTGGATCGGGATACCCCTTCTCGGACTCGGGAGCATTCTGGTCATCATTTCACCAATACCGCAAGATGTTGACCCAGTCGCTTCAATATGCAATCGAGCGTCTGAACCAGAAAGGTGTCTACTCGAATGTGATCACCTTTTGCGCAAAGATCCTGGCGCTCTGCTTTTTCAAATTGCCGGGTGTTGCGTTTGGTTTGCTCCATGCACTCCCTGCGAGCCGATCCTATATTAGCCGCATGGCTAAAGCAATGGATCTTCTCGGGTATGTATCTTGATCATACAACACCCGGAACATATCTCACGTGCATTTCACGGTATGGTAACTTGTTTCTTGAACTTGCTAACCAGTTGCACGCGCTTGTCCTGCTCGATACATTTTACCACATCTAGAGAGAACTGTGGGATGCCTCAGATCATGACGTTCTTCCCAGAGCATTTGGCACCCATCTGTTTCACTGGAACTGGATCCTGGTGGAGGGAATTCGAGAATCAAAAGCGCAGAACAGCAACAGGCGACTCTGTCCCTCCCATGGAGATGTTTGGAAATTGGGTTCGTCGGTGGCAGAGTGATGACAGCGAGCTCTTTTTTGCATTCTACCGCCATTATCACCACTGTCTGTCTCAATACTTGGAAGCGCCACTGCAGCGGATTCAGGCTGGCGGCTGGGCGACCTCGGCGATCACACCCAAGGTCTATGCAGGCGCACCTGGATATCTTTACTTGTCGGCGTTCTTCTTGACCAAGATTGAGGGGCTGGTTCACCGCGAGATTCACCCTGTCACGACGATTGTACAGTTTGAGCCAAACGCTGCCAATGGGAATGGTGCTGCCGAGAGGGATCGTGCCATGGCCTCTGTTGCGACAGGAGAGTTCCCGGGAACAGCGGCCCCACCAGCCGTCAAAGCCAATGGAGATGGAAAGGATTCAAACGGTGGACCTACGAATGGCAAGCCAAAGGTGCTGGACATGGCATCCAGGAGATTCGTGGAGACGATTGTCGCGATCATGGAGGATCATGGCAATATTTATGGAGCAATGCTGGACATTTGGATTAAGGCTGTTGTAACAAAGACAAGCGTGTATGATGTGGAGAGTGTGTTTTGTCTACTGGACTTTCTAGACATGCTCATCGCTGAATTGGAGTCAAGGTACGTTGCTCATGGCTATATTGTAATTGTCAGTCGAATTAATTGTATCCGAGCTAACATAAAGAGCACTTTCTCAATAACATTTTAGAGAGTGTATTCGACTTTACGACAGCGAGCTTTCGACAGTACCACTCAACACAGGACCCAACATCGTCTTTGTCCCTATTCACGTCCAGTTTATCCTTTCGACCCTCCACCTCCTTCTGACAGCTTCGGACCACACTGTGACCTTAATGCGCACCATCTCGTTTATATACCAAAACTTTTCACTTCTTACGGGAACTGTCCAGACACTAGAGCAACTCACATTGGGAACGTTGCTTTCGCCAGACGTGTTTGAAAAATGCTTTCTTCACTGGGCACGGAACGTCCGGCTGTACTACATGCGTTGCTTGGTCTGGCGGGTGGCGAGGATTGGTGGAGGCGTGGGCGTGTTGCCAGGATTCAGGGCGTGGACACCCTCTGCGCGGAGTTCTATGCAGGAGGGATCTGTGCCTACGGGAGGAATGATGGCAGCGTCGTTGAATGGGGGACCGACCTCTGACTCGTCGATCAAGAAGAAGGTGAAGGACTCGCCTCCTACCTCGCGAGGTTCTGTGGCAGAGTCCCCACTAAGCCTGATCGTGAGGTATGTCTCTTTTTTGAGCAGGATGCTGCAACCTCGCGGTTTATAATTTGGTGGCGTTTACTAATCGTGACCTATTTCTACCCAATAGGAATATTTTTGAGGTGATGGAGAGCAGAATCGACATGGTTAAGCGTCAATACTCTGGCGAGCTCTCCGAGGTCATGTCAACACGCATCAGCGACAAGGAGTCAGAATCCCTTACATGCGATTCAGCACCCTCGTCGCCAGGTTTGGAGAATGTCCCCTCCATCTCCACCGCAGGAGACTCACCCGCAGGATCGTCGCCTTCCCGTCAACGGTCCCTGTCGGATGGAACGATGATGCACAACGGTGGCGACGACGACAGCCAAGAAAGGGCACGGTCCTTCTACCAACTTCAGGCACAGCAGATCTATTTGACCCATCAGAGGCTGATCGCGTCTGATGACGGCATCAAGGACAAGGATAAGGATCGTGCCAAGAAGTCGCCCAGCCGGTCCAGTTTGCTTTCGCGAAAGTTTAGACGGCTCAGTCGACCCGACAGCTCTGCCGGGTCGGATGGTCAGCAGCAGAGACATTCGTTCCAAGAAGGCGATGCAGGACTGTACGACCCTACACTCGGTAACTTGATGGGCGGCGGTCAGAGCAGTCCTAATGGGAGCACCAAACGTGCCAGCACAGGATCCAACTCCCTCACTGCAGGAAGTTTGTTCCGGTGGATGTTTATGGGTGGCCAGAGTTCGGGTAGCAGCAGCAAGCTGTCAGCGCTTGTGTCTAGTGGTGGTGGTGGATCTAGCAGTGGAGATCGATCACCGTACTCTAATCAGTCGTTGGCAAGTCAGTCATCGACCTCGTCGCTGAGTTCGTTGACACTGATGAACAGCTACAATGAGCAAGCTGGGGATGTGTACCGACACCGTGGCAATGGATATGGTACATCATACCCACGTCCTCTTACGGACTCGTTCTTGAGGTACGGGATGAAGTCTCGTAAGTATCCTGACCACCTCACGACTTATGCCGGACGCGCTCTTCCCGAGCATACTGCCGTGTTGAACGAGTATGTCGACTGGTTGGCGCAATGCCATGCCTATGGCATCAAGTCCAAGATGGGTTATGTCCAGCAAGGCAGCAGCAACGGAGGTGGAGCCGCAGGACAAGGAGCAGGTCAGCCTGGAGGAGTTCCTGGTCTTGGATTGGGTACCAGCCCTGCAGCAACGGGAAGCATGAGTGAAGGATGTGGCGTGGTCTCGGGCGACTTTAGTATATTCAGTCTCAGTCTTGGCAAGGTTGTGGATGCGAGCACTGTCTCGGGTCACCACCATGACGAATGGATCTCTGCCGGGATGGCCCAGATGATGATTCTTCGGTTCCCTGGTCTGGTGGTCGAATGGCCCAAATTCTGGAACAACTCTCGAGAGGCATCCGGTCCACCACCGGGCCCCATCACGACCTTGACGGCCATGGCAGTGGTCAACAACCCGATGCTGTCTCTGGGTAAAGGAAACGCTGGTGGAGTGGGTGGAGGAGTGAGTGCAGGTGCTGGAGGATCATTTGGAGGAGCAAATCTCAATGGGTCGTCTGGGAACGGACCCAGTTCATTGAAGCATCAACAGCAGGCTCAGATGCATCATCAACAACAGATGCAACTTTGGAGCCGAAATGCTGCTGCTGCTGCCGCTGCTGCCGCCGCCGCGTCGGCCACTTCTGGCCTTGCAGCCACGTAACAGTACCATCCCACTACAAACAAAAAAAAAGGACGGCTCTTTATTTAAAGCCGCGAGCAACTGCCGAGAGAACTTCCCTTAATCCTAGTTATTTTTTTACCCGTTTTCTTTCTTTCATTTCCTTTGCTTTGTTTTTTTGCTTGTTACCCCCCTTACCTTTTTACTAAATAATAATCGCGTCTTTTTCGACTATTTGAACTAAATGAACACTAGACGTGCCTGGATGAGGTCATGTTTGGAAGAAAGGTCCAGCCCTCAACCAAAGCTTTTGGTTTTTTTATTTTATTTTATTTTATTTTTTCTGTTTTGTTTATATGATTCAAGAAAACGTGAATGGGAGGAAAGAAGGAAGAGGAGGGAGAAGATATTGTATACTACACGAGTTCCAAAAGACAAGACGCTTTAGTCCTCGGCCAACTCGGCAAAAATGGAGGTCGAGCCACCAAGGGGTCGGGCAACAGGGACACCAGGCTGACCAGGTTGAACGATGGCATCCTTTGGAGTGACTTGCAAATCCCAGCAAGAAGCATACCACTCATTGTTGTTCAACTCCCACCGCCACTGGACCAGATAAGTCCCCGCAGTTCGGTTTTCGGGGACCCGGAAACATCCACCACAGGGGGTATGATCGGAATCCCCAGGAATATGATTACAGTTCTTGTACCTCAAAGTTGCAATCGTCATCTTCATCAACTGGGACTGGTTCGGGTCGCGAACGGTCGGGGTAGGAGGCATGTTGATGAACACTCCACGATCCCGCTCATCCTTGACGGCATGGTTCTTGGCCGGCCACCGGACACAGATCTCGTCTCCGGCCTTTACGGAGGCCATGGCACCGAATCGGCCTCCGTAAGCGCGAGAGATGGGGTTTTGGCGGGTTTCGTCGGCACCAGGTTCGTTACCGTGGAACTTGTCAGAGCAAGGGATGAAGTCGTCAGGGTCCTGTTGGTAGTGTCGGTTGGGGGATGCGGAGTCGAGGCCGCCGAAGCGGACGCCAGAGTTGACGGGGTATTGGCGCGCCCATCCGTGACATTTGCCGTGCTTGTCCGTCCACCCTATGTTTTGGTGGTTGTGTGTTTTACCGGGGGAGAGGGAAGGGGAAAGAAGATGAATACGAATGGACGAACAGTTAGATTAATTTCGTGGATAGTCTCGAAAAGTCTGCCTTTGTTTGTTGTGGTACAACAACATGACTAAGGTTGGTAAGAAAATGAGGAGGGGAAAGGCAGTGAGTGAGGGAGAGGTGGGTGCGTGTGTTGTGAGAGCCGAGGAAAGCGAGAGAAAGAGGGTAGGTGTGTAAAATGAGAGCAGCGAAGGACGGTGACCCGAGGAACAGTGATAAAAAAAAAAAAAAAAATGGGCGGGGTCTGATGTGTTTACGTGTGTTCTTATGTTGTTCTGATGTTGTGAGTTGAGTGTTTTTGTTTTTGACGCTAGTGATATTGCGGATATCTTGTTTTGTTTGTATGTATGTATGTATGTATCTTTGACTCTTTTTTTGTGAGTGTGTGAACAGGAGTGTTTCGAGTGCACAATTGGGAAAGAGGAGCAAGCAATCCTAACAAAGAAAGGTAGAGGACGGGAAGCGAAGGAGAGGAGGATGCGTGGATTGAAGAGTTGTAATTCTTTGTCCGCGTCGGCAGTGAGGGCGTAATAGATAAAAAAAAAGAATAAAAAGAATAAAAAGAAAAAAGAAAAAGAAAAAGAAAAAGAAAAAAACGGAATGCTGCCATCACCATGAAAAAAGCTGATTGGGTGAGACCAGGAACAGTAGTGTATGAACGAGACACTTGTGTGTTGGTATAACTCCAACTGGGTTTGGGTTTCTGGTTGGCTGGGTCTCGAAGGATAGTTTGTCTCTTTCCTTTTAGTGTTTTCAGGCACCAAACAGTCAATCAATCACTCAGGAACAATCCGTGGAGGGAAAGGAAGGGAGACAGGGTAAAGGGAAACGATGATGATCATGCACAGATAATGAGAGGGTGAGGGGTGGGAGAGTAAAATGTGGAGAAGAGGAAGATGGGATGGACGTACCAGGCTTGGCTGGGTCGTTGAAGCGCCAGTCGACGCAGTCTGCCCAGGAGTGGGCTTCGGCCAAGATGGCCAGAAGAGCAAAGGCTGTTGCCAAAGTGAAGAGGGACTTGAGTGGCATTATGGTGACGGTGATGGAATTATGGCCGTGTATGAGGAGGATGGGATGGGATGGGATGGGAAGGAGGGTTGATTATCGAAAGGAGACGAGAGAGAAAAGGACAATCGGTGTGCAGAGATGAGAGGAAGGTGAGGAGTACGGGACGTAAGGTTGAGGAGAGGGAAAGAGGAGGGCGAGGAGGAGTGGAGGGGGGTAGGGATAGAGGGAAGGGAGCGTGAAAGTGGGAAGGCGTGAGTGGGGCAAGGAGCAAAAAAGAAGTGAAAAGTGGGCGGCCCTTTCATTTTTATAACTTTTTTTACCGAGAGAATGAGTTGTAGTCTGCGTTGAGCATCTGTCTGTGTGTGAAAAGTGTATGCGTGCTTGTGAGTGTGCGAAGTATGCGGAAGGAAAGAAGGAATAAACACAGAGTGCATCCACCCCTGCCCAAGGGAAGTGAAACATGGTGAAGTCAAAAATTGATTTCTCAGTGTTCTTTTTCAACTGGGTCGTACACCCATCAAATGCAATTAGGAACAAACACTTCGTTGTTCTTTCATTCCTGTGTTTGTTCGTATGAGGGATCTGGATGAGTGTGTAGAAGGAATTGAATAAGATCACTCCACTTGGAGCCTAGAGAGCCAGAGTCGATGGCTGCCCCGGGCAACCCTTCTCAGGGGATACCAGTCCTCCTGCTTTCATTTCATGAAGGGTTACCTTTTATCGTCTCGTTTCCTATTTTCCTAACACCCGACGGAATCTCTAGATTTTCCATTTCAAAACTATCGAAGAAGAAACATCATCTGGCTCACTCGGCTAGCAAAGCAGCGAGAGCAGAGAAAGAAAGGGGTGAGGAAGGAACATCTCTTGCACTTGCCCTCATAGATGATCTAAGCCAATGTAGCTGGCGTGCTAGCTGATGTTCATTTTGAGGCAACAGACAGAGACCAAGCCATTGCTGGGGTAGTCATGATGAGAGTAGGGAGCAACAGAGTGTGTTTTCCGGGTAAGGTTTTTCTAGAGAGAATGACATGGTGCGTGGTCTGAAATTACAACTTGAAATGAATATGGTGACTGCTCGATGAACTCGACTCCTTGAAGTGTGGTCTGACTCGCCTGCATGGGAGGAGTAGAGTTCAAGAAAGAGATCTCGCTGTTGAATGGGGATTCTCTTCCTCACACCCTCACACCCTCACTCCACAACAACCACAACTCACCACTCATTATTATCAATGCGCAAGCCATTCCTTCAACTCGCCCTCGCAAAGGCAAAGGGTCTGCCTCCAAAACCCTTCCAGACCACACTCACCGCAACGAGCTCATGGCCATTCACAATCGACCGACCAGCATCCACCACTCGCCCAACCAGGATAGCAGTCCTCGACTCGTCATTCAACCCTCCAACCAAGGCGCACTACCAGCTCCTCAAGGCTGCCGCTCGAGTCGGGTGTGATGCTGTGTTGCTGTTGCTTGCGACTAACAATGTTGACAAGGGCCTGACAGGTGCAGGAGCTGTTGAGCGACTGGAGATGATGGAGGCTGTGGCTATGGACTCGATTCGCAATGAGAAGGAGGACCCTGCTCTCCGTCATATGGCCGTTGGACTCACTGTAAGTTTCTGTAGAGGCAGAAGTGAGAGTGGAAGTTTAGTTGCTTGACGTACTGTCTTCTCTTTTTGTATATTTTTGGTTTGTGTGCCTGAGTGTGTACCTGACTTGGTGCGTCCATATACAACATGGTGACAGGGATTGCACCATAGTAAAATAAGGAAGCCAAAAATAACTGTTAATCTACTTGTCTCCATTCATCACTCTAGATCCATGCAAGATTTATGGACAAGGCACAACCGATCTTGGACAACTACCCACCCAACACTGTCCAGCTCTCATGGATTATGGGCCACGATACCATGACTCGACTCTTTGACCCCAAGTACTACAATGATGTCCATGCGGACATGGCGCCATTCTTTGAACAGTGTGATGTCATTTGCTCGTCTAGGCCTGGGTATGGTACTCGAGATGAGATGATGAAGTTTGTGGAGGCGAGTGGGCATAGCAAGAAGGTCACCCTGGTTGATATCCCTGATGATGATGAAGAAGAACAGAAGGTTGGCGCTCTAGCCATCGAAGGCGATGTTGGTAGTGAAGGAGGAGGAAGAGCTGAGACCACTATGACAAAGATAAATGCACGTGGCATTCAGGTCAAGGAGATGTCGTCGACGGTGGTGAGGAATGCGATCAAGAGCCAGGACTGGACCCTGGTCGAACGATGTGTCCTTCCATCGGTCCGACAGCTTATCGAGAAGAATGGACTCTACATCGAGTGAACCTGCGTATGATAGTTCAACTGGTGCTTTTTTTTTCCTATTCCCTTTTCACATACATATTAATACCCTCACCCCGATTAGACCGATAGAAACAGCTTACTTCCACGCACGTAGATGTACTGTACATTTGAGCCTACAGAAGCAACAATAAAAAGGCACAACTCCCAAATTAAACGCCGCACATTCATCCAACAACCACAATGTCCATCCACACATCCGCACACACATACTACATTCAATCGTCTGCCCATTCCTATCTCTTTCATATCAGTCCACGGTTGGACAGACGTACATCTACTCAACTTCCTGCACTCTGCCTGCACTCTGTATGTTTGTGTTCACAAAAAAAAATGCAACGGTTCGATTGCTACAACAACGAACAAGAGAGCACCGTTGATTTTTTTTTTGTTGTTGTTAGAGTTCATGTTTGCTGATATGGCGGACTGGGAACCCACGCTGCGCGCATTTGTTTACTTTGCCTCACCAATGGGCAAGCTTTTTTTACACTTTTTGTTGTCAACTGCACACTTGGGCATCTATCCCCCTGCTTGCTTGATCGGCCTACTCCGACGGAAACAGAAAAAAAAAAAAAAAAAAAAAAGAGTGAGCACGAGAGTGAAGTAGTGGAGGAGCAACAACCACACCAACATATCACAATAGAAAAAAAGGTAGCACTTGAACCAACCGTTATTATTTGTTGTCGCTCGACTTTTTCAAAAGAACTTGTTGCTAGTCTATCCCATTTTATGGCATGTTCATCTTTTGTTCATTTTGCTGCTTCTCTGAGTAAAGTTGAATGAATGCTACAGGTCGGTGAGAAAGTCAGTGGATGTCAAAGAAAGTTGTGCTCATCTGCGCAGGTCTTCTCTCTCTTGTGTTTGCTGGCTGTTGGCTGTTGGATGTAGGATGTTGCAATGTGTTGGTCCTCATCTGCAGGTCCATGTGGCAACCAAAACTCCCCTCACTGGATCTTTCTGTCCGTCTCTCTGACGCTATCACTGGTTGACCTTTTTTTTATTCGTCGTTTTTGTTTTCTTTGTTCGTCGTTTCTGTCTCCATCTCTCCTTCCGAACCTATGCACGTCTATCTATTCTATTCCATAGTCAATGTCCGGTTTATCGTTCTCGTAGCCCGTTCTCCTTTTCTTCACGGCCAATCCCTTTTTTTTAGTTGTCATTAGCCACCTAAAAGGTATATACATCCTTTCTGGTTCATGGATACCTCCTTTTTAGCGTACTGCATTCTTCCTCTTAGTGTCGTACTCTCTCCTCTTAGCTCCTTTTCAAAGGTCCCAGGTTCCTTTCCTTTCTCTTGCCTTCTCCCCTGGATTGACTCTTTTTTTTTTCTTTTTTTTCAGCGTTTGTGTGGATGTGCATCGGGATCAGGGTCATGCCAGTGATCCAACCTGGGAGAGAAAAGGCAGGAGAGAGAGAGAGAGAGAGAGAGAGAGAGTAGAGACAAAGGAGAGAGAAGAGACAAAGGAGGGAAGAGAAGGGGCAACGGGATAGGAAAGAAGAGAAGAGAACGAGAGAAAGATGAAGAAAACAAAAAAGCTAAGCAGAAAAGGAGGACTTGTTATCATTAACCCATATCGGAAGAGCAACGAACACAGGCATCCTTACTTTTCAACTTTCTTGCTCGCCCGATGATCTGCCGTGGTCGTTTTTGTTAGCTTGGCATGGGATGGCATAGAATGGCCTGGTGTGTCATCTCTATCTCCTTTTGCCTGTGCATTCGCATTCTCTTCTGCTTAAAAAAAAAAGGAACCGGATAGAGTAGTTGCTATGAAGGAAGGTGTCCAAGAAGTAAACGGCAAAAAGGGTTTTTAGTTGCATGTCCTTTCAACCAAACCAGGGTTAGCCAACACAACAATAGTTTTCTCTCTCTCTCTCTCTCTCTCTCTCTCTCTCTCTCTCTCTCATTCTTCCATGAACATTCGCCATTGTTGTTGTTTGTTTGGTTTGTTTGTTTGTTTGCTTGTGAACAAGTATTTTTGTTATTACTGCACTCTCTTTTCATACTACGCTTACAACGAATAAATTATGGTTGCCAGCCAGTTGCCTGGCCCCCCTCCCCCTCTCTTCTTTCGTCCCTGCCCTCTCCCTGCTCTTTGTTTGTGCTCTCTGTTCTCACTGTCTCTCCACCCAAATTATCCCCTTCGTTATCTCTTTTCTATCCGTCCGTCTGTCCGTCCTGTCCATTCGTCGGTCTGTCTGTTGTCCCTTCTTCCGTCGTCCTTTTTTATCTCTTTTCTTCTTCTTTCTCTTTCTCCTCTTCTTCTTTCCTCTCTCCTTCCTTCCCTTTGTCTTTCCACCCCCCACAATATCTACACCCTTCCTTCCCTTCCCTTTTTCACCTTCTCTCTCTCTTTCCTCACCGCTTCCCTCACTTCGTTAATCTTCCATCACCGCTGCTCCATCTCAGCCCTCTTGCTCATCAACTTCATCTCTTTTCACGCCATCATCCACTCCGCCCTTCATCATCATCATCAGAGAACTTTTCTCATCTCTTCTCTCCTACCCCTCTCTCAATACTAATACATTTTCCCTAGTTTTTGATTGTCCTGCTGGCCGGGGCACTCACCATCACATATCTTTTCCACCATTCCACACAACACTTTCTCCGGCCTTCAAGAGCCAATGACTCTCGCCTCTCAAAACGCCAACAACAACGACCAGGAGGTCATCCTTGTCACCGGCGGCGCCGGTTTCATTGGCTCTCACACCGTTGTCCAGCTCCTCACCCTGGGCAAGCGCTTGGTCATCATTGACAACCTCTGCAACTCGTCCGAGGAGGCCCTCCACCGTGCCAAGGTCCTGGCGGATAACAAGGGTTCTCTGGTCTTCCATAAGGTCGATCTCCTCGATGCTGCTGGCATGGAACACATCTTCCAGCTCTACACCTTCTCTGCCTGCATCCATTTCGCCGGCCTCAAGGCCGTCGGCGAGTCTGCCCAAATCCCTCTTGGTTACTATCAGACTAATGTCACCGGCTCTCTCAACCTAATCCAGCTCCTCCAAAAGTACAACTGCAAGAACTTGATCTTTTCCTCGTCCGCCACCGTCTACGGCCTCCCCACCTCCAAGGACCCCATCAACGAGGATGCCCCCATCGGAGCCTTGAACCCCTACGGTCGCACCAAGCAATACATCGAGGAGATTCTTGCCGACATTGCCGTCAGCGAGCCCGACCAGTGGAACATTATCCTCCTCCGGTACTTCAACCCCGTCGGCGCACACGAGTCTGGCAAGATTGGTGAGGACCCCAACGGTATCCCAAACAACCTGATGCCTTTTGTCGCCCAGGTCGCTATTGGACGCCGCCCAGTCATCAGCGTTTTTGGAGACGACTATGACTCCCCAGACGGCACCGGAGTCCGCGACTACATTCACATTGTTGACCTTGCCCGCGGACACGTCGCTGCTCTGAAGAAGCTCGAGACAGCACAAAGCACCGGCAGAACGTTAGGTTGTGTCGCCTACAACTTGGGATCGGGTGTCGGATACTCCGTCATGGACATGATCCACACGATGTCCAAGGCCGTTGGTAGATCGTTGCCATACAAGGTCGTTGGCCGGAGGGCAGGCGATGTTGGTACCGTGATTGCAGATCCTTCGCGGTCGTTTAAGGAGCTTGGCTGGAAGGCAGAAAAGACCTTGCAGGACATGTGCGACGATCTCTGGCGCTGGCAGACCCAGAACCCCGACGGATATACCACCGCAGAAGAGACTTCGGCCCCCACCACACCCACACCGGCACCTCACTCAGCCTTTGTCCTTCCCACCACACTTTTGCCTATTGTCACCTCTGTGCCCAAGGCGCCACTAAAGTCGATCTCGGTCGAGACTGGTGCATCTGTGCCATCAACATCCCTGGCTTCGACTCGATCGCCCGCCAGTTCCCCCGCGCCAGGAATCAACAGCAACCATTTGTTTTAAACCCTAAAAAAAGACAATGGACAGGACCAGCGAGCGGAGGACAGAGATTGGACTGAGAAAGAGCATCAACAACAAGACCATTCGCAACCAGAGGAAGGGGAGGGGAGGAGGAGGACGATGGGTCCTGGTGTCGATGGAGAGAGAATGGAACGAGCCAAGGATGCCTGCCATGCGATGCGACTGACGGCCAAGATTGGACCCTGAGTGTTTTCTATGGACACACGAGAGGGTACAGTGTCGCTGTGTCTATTTTAGTGAGTAGTGCCGTCGTTAAGTTCGTCAATTCAGGCACACCCACACCCACTGGACTGAACTGGACCCTTGGCTGTTCCATCTCTTCACTGTACAGCACCAATCAGAGTGCGTTATCATGTTTCACCTTAATTCTCTGATCAATCACAAATCACCTTTCTTTCTTGTACCTCTGGATGGCGCGTTCACCTTGTTTTTGTTATCTTTTCTCTCTTCTCCACTTCTTCTATGCTTTGTTCAATCCATGGTCACCTTTGCAAGTCATTTTTACATTTACACATCCTCATACCAGTACAATAACTCTCCACTAATAATAACATATTCCTTTTCAAAGACTACTCTGTTCGTCATTCCTGAATGTTTGCCATGTTCATATGTTAAACGAGAGTCTTGGATGACAGAGGAGGAGGAAAAGGAAACCACCGCTTGTAACAGAATAAGGGCCATCACATCCGTCCATCCTCTTGTCTCTGACCCCTTCATCATCGTCCCACTCCTGTCCTTCCCCTGATACCAACTCGCTTTTTGTATCTTTTTTTTCCAGCTCGGCTTGGTGCTATTCTCTTTCTCTCCCTGATGTTTGTCTCGTTCCCGACTGGTTCCTTGGCTAGCGTTTATCATAGACCCCCGCGTTTTTTTGTACAAGGGCGAAATCCCTCATCCTCCTTTCCCTACTGTTCTCTGTCCCCGCGCATGCATACACAGGCAGTTCTCCTTCCTGAAAAATGTTGACCCTCTTCCGGGGACGATGAGGTTATTTTTATCTCAACACCCTGACTGATATCTCCAGACATAATACATATTCACGCATCGTGAGAGAGAGAGAGAGAGAAAGAGAGCCGAGAAGAACATTAAAATGCCTGGTAGAAAGTTCAGACTGAACTGTGGTCGTCTCTGCATCGCGCACTCTTTCGTGATTTTGGGAATCTTTTTTTTTTTTTTACTTTTTCACATTAACGACATTGCCTTACCAAACAAAAAAGAAAGGTATATGTGAGGAAGTTATGAGATTAAAACGAACCAGATTCCAACTTGTATCATAATTAAACTTCTTCTTTTTGACCTTAAAGACTGAGCTATTGGAATGAACAAAAAGAAGGGTTATCAAGCATTCCTTGGGGCTGTTGCAAAAAAAAAAAAAAAAAAAAAAAAAATAGAATGACTATGTGGAGAAGTGGGAGTATGTTGGAATGTTTATTGTTTTGTCTCATTTGTGTTCCTGTCTGTGCGTGCACGTTTTTTTTATTTTTTATTTTTTTTATCTTTTATCTCATGGTAGCACCGAAAGTATGTGCACGGTCATTTAGGGAGGGCGTCGACATGACTGATATCCAATCTTTTTCATCTTTTAGTTACCACTGCGACTGCTGTCCCCCCCCCTTCCCGTTCTTGTTGTGCTTTTTGTGTACCTTAACTCATCTACATGGGCATGTGGCATGTCACACGCCCTCCAGTTTGCATAAACAAAAGGATGGTGGATGGTGGGGCATGATCGTTCATGCTGGCAGTTTACTTACACGACTTGAAAAAAATAATAAACTATGGGGGATAGGCAATGTGTATCGACTTCATCCTGGCAGAACGTAAAAGAAAAAAAAAATAACAGAGAACATGATATTCTAATAGCCGTGGAGTTGCTGTACTTCACTTGTAGATCTCTGTTTTCAGAAAAGACGAATGAGGGGGAAAAAAGGGAAGTTTGTTGTACGGGTTTTTTTGTTTTGTTTTGGTTGTCTTTTTTATTTTTTTCCTTATTTTTCTCTGCGGGAGACGAGGGGCATACTACGGGTCAGGTCAAGATTGGGGATATCAAAAAGAGAGGACAAAGGTGTTTTAAAAAGCCAGTTGGGAGGACTATGAACTATGAGTAGTAGACGAAGAATGTCCGGAGGACGATCGGACAAGCACAGATTCAGACGTGACAGGAGGAGGGATTGGGAACGAACCCAAGAGCGTAGAGTTGGACCGCTCATCTTCAACATTCACTACCAGACTGGGACTGGAAGAGTTAACGACCATCAGCGCTCTGCTGTTTGTCGGTGTCGTATCTATTGATCCACTACCATTTCCTACCACGATCGCTGGATTCCGTTCGGTGGACGAAGAACCGCTCGACAAAGGACGTTCTTCAGAAGAGGAAGAAGGAAGAGGAGGCAAGGGAATGACGTGCTGGTCGGCAAAGGGACTCATATCCAGCAAGATCTCGTTCGAATCAAAGGTCTTGAATGGGTCGTTGGTCGACGTCAGCGAGGGGACAGAACTAGACCTCCAACTCTCATCATCCGCACCCGTCATGATCGATGCTGCGGGAGGAGCCTCGTAGCCATCATCGTAGTTGACGGTGCTCATGGTTATGGTCGGGTTCTGGCGGTAGAGGTGGGTGTAGTACTCGAGTTGGCGTTCTTCACTCCGCAGGGACTTGATGTTGAGGTGGTTCAGGAACTCGCTATCGATTGGAGGACGAAACCCAGTACCTCGTGACCTTGGCGCGTTACCAACCCCTGCACCACCACCGACATTCGAGTTCTCTTCTTCGGATGAGGAAGTGAATGTCGAGTGGAGACTGGAGAGACTCATGGTCATAGACCGCTGGAGGTAACTCTGGACAGAGTTCATGGTGTTGCGGTAGCGGCGTTTCAGAAACCCGTCTTCTGCTGGGAGGACATTCGACTCAGCAATGGACGCGGAATCGAGCGTCAAGATCTCAGCCTTACGCGACATAGACGAAAAGGAAAGCGTCCGGCATTGTTGGCCTCCAAAGACTGACCCCTCGTCGTAAAAGTCGATCGTTGGTGGGTAGCCTTCCAGACGACGTTCGGCTCGGGCGGCCATGGAGGCTGCCCAGTACTCGCGAACAACCGAGGAGGTCTCACAGCTTGACCGCATTGACGACATAGTGTACTCCTCATCAGCATAGTCATAGGGGAAAGGGGCTGACCGGCGCCAGGTAGGGTCCAGATGGGCTGTGGGAGGATAAGAGAGTCTCGAGTCCAGATGGCTCACAGACTGTTGATCGCTCTTCTCAGCCGGTTCGGAGAGGTCGATGAGGACAGGCACAGGAGGAGGCTGGACTTGGGATGGCGACCTCTGAAGCTTTTTCGAAGCGGCGCTGGCGACCTGTCGATCGATCTCAGGGTTATCATAGTCACCGTCGTCGTGCATGAGGTGGAAGAGGCCCTCTTTCTGATCGGACTTGCTGCGGTTGCGAATAAGCTTGAGATGGGGCAACTTGAGACCATGGCTTCCGTTCATGCCGCGTCCGCCGTGCCGCTTTGACCTCCGCCTCCTCAGGACCAAGAGCGAGACAATGATCACGAGTGCAGCGGCCGAACAGATACTCGCCAGGAGCGTTTTGGTCTGACTACTACCACCGCCACCACCAGCACCACCACCACTTGACGATGGTGGCATCTCAGGAAGAGGAGGTAATGGTGGGAGTGGTGGGTAGGGCTTGGTAGGAAGGTAAGGGATGCTGACAACAGTGCCGGAGATGGTGGTGACCATGGTGGGCATTACTGATGGAGAACTGTTAGTGAGTGTCGTTGCTGTCGTAGGGGGTTGGCCCGAGATGGTGGAAGTAGTGCCGGGAGGGGTCACTGGTGGGAGAACAGTTCCTGTGGGGTTATTAGTTGTGACTACAGGTGGATTTTGAGTGGTTGTCATAGTGGGCTGAACGGGTGCTTGTGTGGTAGTAGTGGTAGGAGGAGGGTTGACAGCAGCCTTGGTATCCATCTTGAAGTAGCAGGCATCGTTTTGGATAGCAGACCCCCGACCGAGCGCGACGATTCGAATGGCGGCGTTGTTAGCCAGAGCACCGCAGTTGGGGACCGAGAACTTGACTTCGCCTTGGGTGCTGACGAGGCCCTTGTTCGAGAAGATGGTCTTGATGTTCCTCCACATCCCGCCCTGAGGACCGTAGAGATCCATGCAATAGAGGGTAGCCGTTATACTCTCATAACTAGAGATGTCCCCGTTCGAAACCTGCCAGGAGAGGACTGAGGTGTCTCCAGCCTTGACCTCGGTCAAGTAATTTGGATATGTGCATGCTACCGCCGCATCGGCAAAGAGCAGTGAAGATGGTTTTGAAATGGAGGAGAAGGAGTGTAATGAGTGGAGAGTGAGGAAGGTGAAGAGGAGGCGACGATAGTCAAGACGACCTGGAGTGGACGTCCGGGACTTTGGTGGGGGTGTATATATTGATGGGAGAGTACAGGCTGGCATAAACAAGGATCTATCTGACGCCATGAGGGGTCATATGGAAGGAGGGGTATGAGGAGACGAGTATGAGGTAGAGAGAGGAAAACGAGCAAACAGAAGAAGGGGAAGGGGCGGTTTTGCTGGTTTGGTGGATGTTATCGGTTGAAAGAGGACGAGACCGAAGAGTTGGATTCGAGGGGAGGAGCGAAAGAACGAATGAGAAGAGAGAAGAAGAGAGAAGAAGGAAGGAAGAAGAGGAGAGCAGATAAAAGAAAGGAGAAGAGAAGAAAGGGAAGGGAAAGTGGGCGTGGATAGAGGATGGATTGGAGTAGAGATGGGTGGTGTGAAGATTAAAACGAAAGTGTAAAGAAGTAAAGGGAAAGGAATGACAATCGTCCGAGGAAGAAAGAGGGGCGGAAAATAATGCAACGGAAGTGGAAGAGAAAACAGCAAGGGAGAACAGGAAGTGGAAGGGTGAGAAGGGAAGGAAGGGACAGGAGGGGATATGGGTATCAGAGAATGAATGAATGAATGAATATAAAGCTGAATATGAAGTGGAGAGCACTTTTTGCATTGGGGCGGGACATGCCTTTGGTTTCTTGTTTGCTGCATACTTTACTGTTTTCACATCCAGACCAGAATCATACATAATATACATGCACTTGAAGACATCACATTCTCCATATCCACTCTGCCCGTCAATTCAATTGTATGCCATTCGTTCTCTTTTCTTTACATCGATCTTCTTTCTCACCACTGAACACACGCAACTCAGTCGGTTACCAGATAAAAAACCGATATGGTAAAGCCCAGACAGTCAGCCATTCAACCAGCCAAAACTCTGTTACATTTTGACCCATCTGTCTCTTCCTTCTTTCCCCTTCACTTCCATCGCAATTCCCTTCCAGAACACACACACATTTGGTGTTTGTGTGTTCATGATCAAACTTCAAAGAGAGAGAGAGAGAGAGAGATATCCTACCAACAAAAAGACATGGAGCGCTTCAACCCCCTCCTCATCTATGGACTCGCAAGGTTAGAGTTTTTCTCTTCCTCTGTCCGATAAGCGATCAAAAAACAAGCAAAATGAGAGAAGTGTGAGCATTTGTGTGACGAGACAAGAGGTCGAGAGGGTAAGCTATCAATTGGATCGGACCGAAGTCAAGGGCAATGTTGGCGTAAATGGAAAGGTGAAGCGGAAGGAAAGTGAAAGAGAAAAACAATCAAGAACAAGCAGCAACAACAAAAGCAACAACAAAGCGAACAGTCTTCTTGTTGTTACATGATTCTAGACCGCAATTTTATTTATCAGTGGAGGAGTGAGCAAAAACAACAAACAAGTACGAGAGAGATGAATGAAGTGGGAAATTGGATGAAGATGAGCTGAAGAGTGGGTCCCCAGATGATAGAGACAGTGGCTAAGATTGTGGACCATGCGCGGCACTCAGGCGTCTTTTTTTATGTCTAGTCTTGCCTCGCTGGCTGTGAACCACGGACACGGCAGGATAGGGAGGAGGGAATCTTGATCGGAGTCTCTGGGACAGAAGACATTTGGCGAAACAGACAGAGGGTATAGAGAAGACGTTGGGTAATGTTATGTTGCCCAAGGCACAACCACATACAATTCATTCATTCATTCATTCGTTCTTATTAGCTGAGCCCATCTCTCTCTCTCTCCTCTCTCTCTCTCTCTCTCTCTCTCTTCTGTCTATGTCTACCTGTTTCTCTCGTTACGCAATTGAAATGAAAGCAGAAATGTCTTTCCTTTTGCACCTTCTCTCCAAGAAAGTAGATAGTATGGACAGATAGACATGGTGGGAGAAAAGAAATGAAAATGGGGTTACAAAATTCAAAATCGCCAAAGAGTCATTGCCCAATCTCTCCATCCATCAAAGAAAATCCAAGAAAAAAAAAAGGGCGATCGGCCCTTTGGATGGAAAGGGAGGGTGATAAGAGCGCGTTTTTTATTTTTTATTAAAACGCGCGCACCCACCATTGGGAACTATTCCGGATTATTACAATGCATTCCAAAGGAAACAGGTCTGGGGCATGGCTCTGATGATGGCCATGGTGATGATGGTGAGAAGAGGGGTCAATTTTACGCCCCCGAATGCTCACATTCCTCACCCCCTCTCACTCAGCATCTCTCTTTGTCGCTCTTTTTCTTTTTCCTCGTTGTTGGGCAATGCATCAATGGTGCTGTCATTTTTTACCAGGGTGTCTCAACCTTCCTTCAATAAAGTCGACATGCACCAGCAGCCAGAAGGGGCCGACTCAACGCAACTGTGTTTTCTAGTTCAGCCCACTTTCTCTCACACTTTACGACATCCTCCTCCTTCCCCTTCATCTGTGCACAAAACTCTCTTCCTCATAGACACACGTACATGGACTCTCAACTTAAATCCTCAACTATGCATTATGACCATGAGTCTTTCATCCCATCCATTGTCCATGGAGTTTTTATTCTCAGGCGTCTCTGTCCAATGCAAGGTCTCACGTTCGCATGGTCACTGGTCAGTCGTCACCCATCGAAACCTTTTTTGTCGCGCTTCCACCCCCCTCCTTTGGCGCCGTTATGTTTCGTCTTTATGCCTTCCGGTCCACTCCCTTCCCCTCCTTTTTTTAAAGGCGCCGTGTCCATCATAGTCAAAACAAAAAAAATATGCGCGCGCCTAATTGTCAATTGAGGTCCGCGCCACCCCTGGTACTTTTCGTTTTTTTCAAGTTTCCTCTTTTGCTTGGCAGTCCGAACAAGAGAAGGAGCCGAAGGGAGCCGCGAAAATGAGCAAAACGGGAAAAGTTTACCCCCCTGTTCACCCTCTTTTTCAAATACCGTTAAACCCATGGTCCCCCCCTTTGTTCCTGGATGGAACACTTTACTTGTACTCGTATATATGTAGAGGTACATATACATGTGTCCAGCAGGGGGCATAGCATGCATAGCATTTAGCAAGGGAGGAAAAACAAAGGAGGGATGAGCGTTGTAGAACAACGGGCAATGAACAATCAGGGGGAAGGGGCTGGGGGGTTTGGATCGGAAACCGGGGATTGTCAAACTGGCGCCTCTTCTTACTCACTTGTTCGTGCTCTCTCAGACATATATATTTTTTTCTAGGGACCGATCGAGAACATGAGGAAGAAGGGGAGGGGAGAGCAACTAACACATCATCAGCTCCTATGTGAGGTTCTGGACTGACCTGGAGTAGAGAGCACCACCATGCCATGATGCATTGTCAATCAACGAGCGCCCATTGATTGGCTTGCAAAATGAAACGGGGAAGGGGACTGAACATACTCTATCCTGCCCTGGCCTAGCCTTTATGGGCATGCCCTCAAGTTACGACAGTCGACACACAATGCAGTAGCAAAAGTGAGCAAGAGACGAGAGGGAGAAGAGAGTGGTTCGCGTCAAGAGATCCGAGCTGTAACATTGAGATGTGTGGCTTGCAAACGCGATGCAACGATGGATTCATAGGCAATGGTTGGGGTTGAACAAGCCACTCTTCCTCTCTCACACTTTGCCCACAGGCAGGCAAGGTAAGCAATGATGCGAATGAGAGAGAGGGAAGAATGGTCTGTGATTGTGCGCCCAATTCAGGCATACGCCTTTACTTGTTTGCTTGTAATAAACGACATTCTCCATGGACTGTACTGTGTGCCGTCTGCACCTCCTGCAGCTGTGTTGTGTGTAATGTGAGGGAGCGAAGGAGTGTTGTGTTTGTGCGATAGTAAGATCATTGTCACACAGGAGCATTCAATTGCATGCATGACAACAGCGATTTTTTTTTTTTTTTTGATGGTATTATTTGGGTTTATTATGGTACAGGGGTTCAAAAAAAAAGGTTGTGTAAGAAGAGTACGGAAATGTGGGGTGAGAAACTAGCACAAGAGAGAGAAAAGGAAAAAGGATAGTATGCACAAAATGGCTAGAAAGTAAGAGGAGATGTAACGTGTAGACGGTAGTAGTACTAGGAGTAGTAGAAGGTACTACTATGCTAGAAATTAAGACGCGTGGCAAAGACAAGTTTACTTCTTGGTCTTGGCCTCGTAGTCGAGCCAGCTCCCAGAGTAGTTACGAGCACCGCTGTATCCGAGCTGTCTGGCCAGGTCAAAGGCCATTCCTGAGCGTCTTCCTGATCTGCAGTAGAAGATCACCTCATCGTCCTTTCCGAACTTCTTGAATCCTGTTTAATTGTAAATGAATAAGACAAGAGGGTTAGTTGTCAGATTCTGATGATTGTTATCCAGCTGTTGTTTGTTTCGATGGCATATAGATTGGAGATAGGAGAAAGAGGCGCTGAGAAAGAAACAAAGAAATGTCCGAAGGAGAGTCCGCTGTGTCCAATGTTAGCCATTCAATTCCGCCCCGTCAAGTCCGTGGGAATGGACCACACCAGTCCTTCCCAGAGAATGAAGGATGAGTGTCCTCATCTGGCGTCACCAGCAGTTGAGTCTCCTCTTTCTTCTTCCGACAGTGACTCACTTGTAGGTCCTCCGTATTCCTCCCCTTCCTCGTCCTTGCAACAGTACACAAAGTCACAAAAGTCAGCTTGCCCTTTGCATCTTTTGGTAGTCCGCTTGCTCGCCTGGTTCACCCCACATTGACGGCACTTCCTTTTTGGTCATGCTCCCTCTTTTTTTTGAGATCCCTCCAATACATAGCAATTCCTCCCTCGCTTATTGAACTCAATTTGTTGTCAATTATTCTCCCACGAAGTAAAGGTCGACTGAGGGCGGGCAAGTAACTGTAGTGGTCATTGATCCTGCAAGTGTAACTCCCGTATGTATCTCAGAGGTGTCGACCTCCCTCTCAGTAGCGTTGTTGTTGAGTTGTGCGCCAAAGATTGTTTGTTTCAGTCATGAATCCGTTTGAAGATGCCTTGATGCATTGATCACAGATGGAAGGATAGAGTGGGAAAGTGGGGACACTCACCAAAGCGAGCCTCGAACTCCTTGTCGGGCAAAGCAAGGGCCTCCTGAATGTTGGCCAAGGGGACGTGGTGCGAGGTGGGGATGACACCCTGAGCAACCTCGCCAGGTTCACGAACATCGATCAGCAACACATTCTAAATTATCACGCCATTAGTGCAGCAAATGAGAAAAATGTTCATAAGTACGTGGGTCCACTTTGTTTGCTTCTCCGAGAGTCGAAAATAGTTGAGTCGTTGTTCTGCCCTTTCTCGAGAGTTTTTGAATGTCAAGAAAAGAAGGGTGGCAAAGAAAGCGGCAAAGGTACCTTGTTGCCTTGGTGGATGAGGGTATCGATCTCCTCGTAGGTGACGAGGTCGGGCTTGGAGGCCTTGGACGCGAACTGAGCTTGACGGATAGCGGCCATGGAGCGAGGGGCGAACTGACGCGAGGTCTGGTAGAGAGCGGGAATAGCGAGAGAAGTGAAGGAAGGCATCTTTGTTTGTGGATGTGTGCGTTGTTCTTTATAAAGAATTGAGGAGAAGCAGGAAGAGAGAGGTGATGGAAAGGATGGAAGGGATGGAAGCAATTGAATGGAAGAGCGTGTGTGTGTGTGTGCGTGGAAATAAACAAACAGCAGAGAAAAGGTGAGCAACTTGTAAGTTATGGGCAAATTCCACAGGTTTTATAGTTTACTCCTTGCTCATTCTATCTGACAATGATGAGAGGAAGGAAGATGTTGGGAGTGGGGTGCGTGTTTGACTGTTTAAGTAAAGCTCCGCTCCAGTGTGCAATAGGGATGTCCATGGCCACTAGGATTGTGTACATGTGACTGTTACTCGATGGCGCCATCAGGGGTTGATCTGGCTTATCCCTTCGTCTGTCCACGGTCACAGCAGGCTGCAACTGGAGGCAGTCGTGAGGATAGATGTCACGTTCAGTTCGTGAACGTTACAACGATAAAGCTTGTGGGGGTCGTTCTAGAGGTAATGGCCGGGTTTGATCCGTCATCCAGCGTTCGGCAATCAACGCAATGTTTTGAGCACCAACAGAGTCCCTATTGATCCACCGACCACACTCCAGGCACACACACGACCGCCGAGTAGGTTTGGCGACTCTAGATGGTACGTCATGAGCCGCACAACTGGGGCACATAGTCGATGTTAGGTATTCGTCGACCAAGACTACAACGTGGCCAGTGCTCTAGCCTAGATTATTGAAAGAGTAAAGGCATGATTAATAAATTGTATCTCAACAGCAATGTTTTTGCATGAAAACAAAGGAGCAATTGTATATTACTGAATGTTACCTTCTTGGCAAAGTGCGTTTTAAAGCACTCATGTTTCGAAGCAAGATTGAATCCTGTTCTGAACGTGCCATTTCCGACGGCGATCAGACAAGGCTCCGGACCGCACAATCTGAGAATGGCATCCACTGCCATGTCCAGCTCCGCCCGCTTGGCCCTCTTCTCGGCCCACGAGTCTTTTTGAAGTCGGCTTGTCGAATAAATCTCTCGTAGAAGAGGCTCCAAGGTCAACCTAACAAGAAGGGCTTCTTCAAACTCGTCCACCGTATACTGCTCCTGCGACGGTAGCGCACTTTCCATGTTTGCAAGTGAGGGGAGCCGTAATGTGACTGCTGTCGGATCATGCTCTCGAACCCAAAGATCACCGGTGACAACTTCGTTTGGCCGAGCTTCTGGAATCCTGTTCTTGACCCTCTCGCGGTCGGCTCTTGCACTTGTTGTTGGGGAATAGAGCGCAGATCGGCGAATCAAGAGGTTTGAAACAGCTGGATCATTTGTCTCGGGTTGCCGATTCCAGTTGTGAGCATGATGGATCATACAGAGTGCTGCTGTTACAAGCTCTCCAGGGTCCCAGCCAATGCATTTTGGGATCTGACCATTGAAGATCCGCATGATCGTGGCGTGATCAGGCAAGACCTTCTCTACGCGCATGATCGGATCGATGGCGAAGGAGGGCTGATATCGAGACCTTGTGTCGTACGCCAACACCTGCAATTCTAATCCGTTTGTGCGTATAAAGTTGTTGACGGCGTATCTTGAAGAGGGCTGGTTGTTGATCGGAAACACTGGAGGAACTTGTAAGCAGGGTACACCACGGTCACGAGCAATTGCCGCAGCCCTATTGTAAGCGATCTGTTGGTTGACGAAGCCCTGCAGGGCCCGGTATCCGAACTGCTGAGGCATCGAGTCCGCCAAAGACCCCATTGTTGTCGTATGTTTGTCGTAGCTTGTAAGATGGGTTTTGATGCCGATCCTAGGATTTTGTGATCCTGTGTTCCTTGTCCCGTAAAAAAGAAGCTTTATCAGCTCTCCAGGTCGTGCCTTCACCATGTTGTCTGCATCTGACGAGCTTAAAAGCCGAGTGACGATGGGAAGCGCTGGATTTTCCCCCTTGCCCCAAAGAACTGCCTTCAGCCCTCGCTTCTGCATTTGCATAAATGGTGGGTGGAGTTTCGCATGGGGGTGAAGCACGGTCGCAGGTCCGCAGGCAAAGAAAGTAAATGGCTCCACCAGGTTCGAATGTGGCCGGGCTGGATATCCGAGCATTCGTCCTCGTTCGGTTCATCTTCGTCTTCCAGCTCATGGTCGAGTGAGTGATCATCGGCGTTCTCGCTCTTGTCCTCACCAGGTATTCGAGGAATCTTGCTCTCATCCCAGCCTAACTTCCTCATTTACAGGAAGAGATGAAAAGAACTTATTAGCAGTCCAATCAAAGAAGACCTGCAAAGCAATAAACAGTGGGAGCGTGTCGAAAGTACCTTGGCCACAATAGTATGCGGTAACTTCTTGAAGTGTGTTTGGATAGGGACAAACACACTCAAACCAAACTCCATGACGTTATCAGCCGTGTTGATTGATGTAGTGTTGAGTGGGCGTAATCCGTGAGCGATCTCCTTGTACCGATCGTACGTACGCAGGGCCAGCCCGCGAGCCGCAATGCCATCGACATTCTCGCTAGTCTTTTCCCCCAAACTATCATTGAGGACCAGCGTGGCGAGGTTTCTTATAAGCAACGTTCCTGGGGCTTTCCTCAACAACAAATCCAACGAGTCCGAACTCTGAAAACCCTCAATCTCCATCGTTGGTCTTGTTAATTCGTCCAGTACAAGCATCGTCAGCATATGGAATACGTGACCCCTAACATCGGACATCAAGTGAGCGGCGGACTCGAGACGGGACGCGATGATGTTGATCTCCTCATCACTCACTCCCTGACTGCCAATCCCGCGTCGCAGGCTCGCCTTAATTGATCCCACATATTGTGTGACAGCCTTGTACGTCGCCTTAAAGGCATCTTTCAAGAGGGCGGGTGTTGGGTGCGCGTCAACATTTCTGGTTTTCGGGGTGGAGCTTGACGCGGTCTTCTTCTTCTTCTTCTTCTTCTTCTTCTTCTTGCTGTTGGACGATAGTGGTGGGGAAGTAGACGCCGAGGAGGAAGGTGCCGATGATGACGATGAGATAGGGGAAGGCTGATCGGAGGCGTGGTTGTTGGAAGCGGTTGGTCGTCTTGGAGGCGAGGGAGTCATCTTGCTAAGGGCTGCATCGTCCACAGGGCTGGCTGTTGAGGGATCTTCAACCCTATGAGCTGAGTATCGAGGATTCGAGTCATTCCTTGAGCGATATCTAATTTATTTCAAGCAACATATAAGTATCAGTTACCTGCTTTTGTTCATGCGCAGACCATCATGCAAATCCCAAAATAAAATACTTGGACTGCCGCCACTTTTTTCGTGTAGCGTATTTTTTTGAGTTCTTCTTCCTTTGCTTGCTCTTCTGAGTTTTACTCCGCCGGTGCCGTCGCCGTTTGGGGTTCAATGCTGGCTGTTGCAGGGGTGGAGGCTGCAGTTGTTTCGGTAACGCTGTGTCCCGAACGAGTTTGTCTAGCTCCAGCTGATACAGAACACTAACGACAAGCTCATGTGATGTGGTGTCCTGCAGAGCGGATGTCGAGGATGCCTGGTTTGGGGACGGCGCTGGAGTCAACTCAAGGGGTGCGCCGTCAATTTCCATCGGAGTCGGCATGTCGTCGAGAGCCTTGCTGAGTTCCAAGTCCAAATTCATCTGCGAAGTCGCCATGTCTGGATCGCCATTGGGCTCTTGGTCACTGTTGGGCTCTGGATCCTCCGTCATCTCCACAAATGCCCTCAGCGCATGCTCAAAGTCCTCCACTCCTACCGCCAGCTGTGTCTCCATCCTGCGGCGATTTTTTCGGGTGCGTTTTCTGGCGAAAATCTCTCGTTGAACGCGGACAAGGTACTCCTGCACGTACTGTCGAAAGGACTCGATGTCGTTGAGGGGTAGATCCATTGATCGGATGATGTCACACGAGCGACTCAGGCCGTAATAAGGCACGCCACTGGTATAATCGTTTCCTGCAACAATAGCGGCCAACAGCAGGTGGCTGTCCGAAGGGAGTTCCAGCACGCGAAGAAGGTCTGCCTTCTCGATCACGGTCATTTCACGATGCTTTCCGAGAGGGTAGATAAGCCGTGGAATGGACTTGAAGGCAATCATGTCGGAATCTCCGCTGACAACAAAGAGGTCCTCCGGGTGAACGACCTGGGCACAACGGCGCGCAATGCACGTATCGGCCTGATAAGAGCAAAAGCATACATTGCACCCATAGGTCAAGATCAACTCGGCAATGATCTCACCAATGACGCCGAGGGGGGGCCGGTAGACATTCTTGGCCTTTTTGTACGCTGCCTTCCTCCTAGACCCTCCAACAATCCGCGCCTGAGTGGTCGTTGATCGAAGAACATCCATGTCCTTGACTTGCCGGTCCTGACGCCGTTGATGCTCCTTCTGGTTCTGCAGCGATGGCAGGCCATCCCAGTGCAAGATAGTCGACTCTGCCTGAGGATCACAATATTTCGACATTTGATTGAAAAGTTCCTTCGCAATATGAGAAAAATTTTATTGAGAAAAAAATAGAAAATTGTAAGCAATGTGTTTACCCGTGTACATCGAAAACGTAACATCTATCATCAAATATGAATACATACCATCGATCTGCGATGATCTCCGTCCTCGACCTTGCCCTCTTTCGTCACAACGACCGACAAAGGACCTGCAGCATCATACGCCAACTGCGACAGTTTGTCCGCGAGTGAAAAATGTGTGTTGGCTTGCTCCAATAGCTCCGCATTCAAGGTGAGGAGACTGTCGGGGTCTACTGTCTCAATCTGCTCAGTGGCGGTTATATCAGTCTGTTCAGAGGCAGTAAGGGGCGCTGATGGTGTTTCCTGCATGCTGGGGTGGTTGACGGCGGCTGCGCGGGCCACTGACGACGCGTACTTTTCCACCACAGAGAAGGTCCGGGCTTTTATCAGCCGAAAGTAGGCTCCGTTGACATCGATGTGCACTTGTTTGTCCTTGATGACGCTCGGTATACGCCCGTTGGCAGATGCAATCTCCGATGGCAATCCGTGGACGCCCATTCTACAACAGCAGCAATAAGAATGCAGGGTTATTAGGATGGATGGATAACATAGATCGAACTATTGCCTAAATACTTCTTTTACGCGTCAATCCGCTTCGTGAGAAAATTGCTGTGCTTGTTTACCTGCAATTTGTCTTGGCAGAGTCAGTAAACTGAATGTGTGAGTTGAGAGTTGGGATAAAGGGGAGCTGAGGGCTGGAAAGTGGTTCGTGCAGGTTACTGACGAAAAACAAGTGAATGTATAGTAGAGTTGAGTAAAGTATAGGAGTAGAGTGAATGACTAATGACATCAGGGACATAAATGGAAACAAACAACGTTAGCACATCTATCAAAAAAAACGCTGATCTCTTCATCGTTCTTAAAAAGACAAAGATCTAATCGCCTTACTCCAATGGCTGTCGACAGGGTTGTCGGAAGGTTTGTCGAAGTCCTATGCTGACAACAGGTGAAAAAGCATTGGTCAGCTTTGACCCTTTTGACCTTGAATGTTAAATCAATCAGCCTTCGTAATGTGAAAAGCTCGATGCACTCACGTAGTTCGCGGTCTTGGTTGGCAGTGAATCGGTGTAGGTACAGTAAATGAAGACTTGGATAGAGTGGAGAGCGTGGGGAGCGTTGGGAGCGTTGGGAGCGTGAAGAGAACAAAGGGAAATGCTTCGAGGAGACGCGACGACGGCCTATCCAAATAGGGAGAAAAGTAGAAAAGCCCCTTAACTTTGCTTGTAGGCTTAAGTGAGTTCTGAGAGTAGCCTTGAAAAATAATTTCGACCAGGAATTCTGGTCCAATTTTTTTATTCAATCTTTATTCAATCGCATATTAAGAGGAATGGGCATGATATTGGCGGAAGCAGTTGGATGTGGGTTTAAAGCAAAGGGAAACATCACATTTTACACAAACTACGTTGGTTCGTCTACGCCTGGAAGGCACGCCTTGTTTTTTGTCTTGGGTGGCACACCAGACACAGTTACGCTCCTTTTCAGTGTACTCAGGCATATGATCACCTTCATAGAAGCGGGCGGGGTCAAGGGCGTGTTTGTGCTTGGTGACATAGGCTGCTGGTCGGTTTGGCTGTTCGGGTTGGGGATCCACTGATTGTTGAGAAGAGGATGATCGTGGGCATTTGTGTCCTGCTCTTGTGATAGTGAAGTCGAGTGATTCCTCCTCGGTAAATGCAAGCTCTAAAAGTTATTGAATTAAGGCTAGACGGAACTCGCGGTGGGACCCCTTTGCATTTTTATTCTTGGTGTGGATAGTGCGCATAATGTAGGCGTTGATGGTGGCGGTGTCCAGTAGCCAAAGAAATAAGGGAAACCAGTTTCTGAGTGTGCGCATCTGGGTTGTGTAGTACTGTCGGAGCTGGTCAGCAATATCCACTCCTCCCATGTGGTAATTGCAGTCGTTGATGACGCGCGGAATGTGAAGCAGCTTGCGGTGGGCGTCTCCAAAGACTCGACGGACCTTGTCGGCATTGGTACTTGTGGTTCGCGGCTTCCTCCTCTCCTTCTCAACATACCACTCGGGGCTGTGAATGGAGTGGATCGTTGACAGCATGGTAACAGGGCCGTTGTCCATCCATAAAAGAACAAGCACATCATTGACGATGACGGCCCCTTTCTCATCCCAATCCAGACGCGCATCCTTGTATCCCTTCAGCTCTGGAGGAAAAGAGGGTGAATGGGTTCGGCAGGTTCCACAGGCTCCGATCTGTCTGGTGCGTAGGTTCTTGAAGAGGGGAATGGTCGAAAAGTAATTATCCATGTACACGTTGAAAAACGTGCGTATCAAAAGGTAGTTGCTCGACCAAGTGCATGACCTTCCGACCAGTCATAGAGAGGCGCTCATCATCGACAGCACCTTGGGTGGGTACTTCCTTGGCTTGAGATATGCAGGACTCGGGCAGGAAGGCGTAGGTGTAGCCAGCGTCGCAAAGAGCAAGGATCTTGTATCCTACAGGAGTTGGCTTGCCCTTCAACCGATACGTGTGTTGACTGCGACCTCCAAATCGAGCCACCATCTCGTCCAGGGAAACGCATGTTTGCGGAACATAATGCTTCTGTGATGCAGATTGAACATGGCCCATAAGCGGTTGCACCTTGTCATAGTAATTAACGTGAGGAGTGGTGTGATCGGAGACATGGAGAAATCGTTTGGTCTGTTCAAAGCGAACCAGAGTCATAAGAGAGCTAATCTTGTGGATAGGAAAGCGGTGGTCTTTCGCCCAATAGTCTCTCAGTTGGGGTGAAGGGAAGATGCCTCGGTAGAGAAGAAGGGCAAGGAACTTCAAAAGCTCAGATCTTGTCAACGGGACCAATGTCGTTGGGCAGCAGTACTAGGGCGTTTGGATTCAGCGTAATGATGGGAGTTGTTTACGATAGTATCGAGGATATGGTCAGGGAAGAAGAGGCGAAAAAAGGACAAGGGTGTTGGGTCACGTTTGACGAGGTCTGGGATGTGATGTAAATAGGAGTCGTGATGGAATCGTGAGGTTGATGTCAGATCTACTCCTGGTGGTTGGGTTGTTGCATGCTGGTTGATGGGATGGTACACTGGTAAAGAAGGAAGTCCTACAGGCTCAGGGGCTCTACACGCAGAGAGTGAGGAACATGTTGTTCGATCAATACGAGTAGCAGAGGCTTATCGAAAGAGGACTGAGCAACAAAAAAAAAGGATGTTAACAGCATTGCTATTCAACAGTGACAAAATGAACAAAAAAAAAAAGAGAGACATACCTTGCTTCGCCCAATGGAGTTTCTTCAGGTCCGTTATCTCCTGGGGCCCCATCCAGTTCTGCGCGGCCCTTACCTCATCCACCACGGCCACCACGGCCACCACGTTTACCTCTACCACCACGGCCTTCTCTTCCTCCTCTACCTCCTTTGGCTCCATCTCCACCTAAGCCTCCATCACCCCCATCACCACCTTCATCACCACCATCACCACCCACTCCTCCGTCTCCCCCAGGTCCACCTTCTCCACCTGGTCCACCTTGGATAGTACCCTCTCCTCCTTCACCTCCTTCCCCTCCAGCAGCTCCTACAATCTCAGATGCATCGTAGAATTCTTCCTGATCTGAATCACCCAACACTTCTCGATGAGAGAGAACATGTGTCAGTGAACCTTCTGGGGGCGGCGAGTTGAAGACTGTGCAAGTCGCGCTGCATCTCTTCAAGGACATCTCTGCCGGGAAAGTCAATGTCAGAGTGTTGCATGGGTGAAATAAGGTTCAAGAGTGATAATCGGCAGGTGGGATGCCTTTTTTTGAGGATGATGCTATGATGAACTTCATCTCTCCTAGAGAAGGTGCGGCGGGTTGTGTAGAGGGAAACCCAACGGTCATTTCCTACTATGGAATAGGGGACTAATGACATAACAGTATTTGTCGTAATTACATCTTTAACAATAAAACCAGCCAAAATGCCAAAAATTTCGACCAGGATTTCTGGTCGAAAACAGACAAAGGGATAGCCTCGTTTATTGGCCAGAGTGCGTGCTTCTCTCTCTCAGGATTCGTACTCCCTACACTGCAGCCTCGTCTCTCCTCTCTTCTGCGGATATGCGCGACCGAGCAAGAGACTATGTGTCCATTTCAATTCATGGCAATTGTTTTTCTGCTATGTATACTTGATTAGTTTTTATTCGTGGCAGTTTATTTTTATTTTTACATAGACCAAGGATCTAGGGATTGGTAAGCTGTTCGCTAAAAGATGAATACACAATGGCAGAGAAAGCTTGTAGCTCCTTGACCATCGCCAAACTCTCAACATACTCGTTCGGAACACCGTTGATAATCAAATGGACCTGTCTTGCGACCAATGGCAACAACGTCACCAATGGCACCGCGCGGTCAATATCCTCATCATCCTCAATCTCAGCAATCACTGCACTGTTTCCAGATTGAGGTGGCGAGAGGAGGAAGGGGTTGAAGGTGGGTTGGAGGGCGAGGTTGAAGCGGGCAAAAGTGGTGGCCAAGGTTGAGCTGAGGACGGTAGTAAAATCGGCGCTGTCAATGAAATCGCGAGTCTCATCCAACAAGTTCCGAAGCACTGGGTCCACCACCAGATCGAATTCGTCCACGCCGCCGGCACGCAACACCTCACGTTCGTCTGATGCCTCGTCAGGCAGCATGTATTCGCGCATGCTGTAAAAAGAAAGGTTGGGCAAGGGAAAGAAAGAAGGTGTGGTTAGAGCTACTGGGAAGATTAAACATGTATGTACTGAGGAAAACAGTCAGTGGGGAAAGGAAAAAAGACAAAGAGGTCCATGCTTACTTGACTGGAACACGTTCGCCTTCCATATCCTCGGTGTACTCGAGACGGGAACGGATCTCTCCAAGGAGATCAGAAAAGTCTTTGGAAGTAAATGCCTTCTTCAATGAGATACTATTACACATGTCAATGCACAAAAGCTCTTCGTTAACAGCTATGACTTTCATGCTGAACCGCTAATATAGATCATAAGTAGATAAAAGAAATCATTCAACTTACCCGCCAACAACATCCTCGACAACATCGCGGACCTTCTCGCTCCAGCGGCGCCAGCCCTCGTGCAAGAGCCAGTAGCTGAAGGTCAGATATTTCTTTTCCGTCTGGAAATCCAATTGACCTGCAGTTGATGATAGGGATCCCTTGACTGCTGGCGCATCCACACGGTAGGAAGCGTCAGTGGTGTTGGAGAGAGCGATCACCGAGGAGACATAGGTGAAGCGACCGAGAAGGTTGAGCTGCACCTGGGTCAACAGCGTCAAGAAGGTCAGCGAGTAAAGCGCCGTGACTGTACGAGTGAAGCTCATGATTTTGAGCTCATTCCAGAGTTCCAGCTTGGTCTTGCGCTCAATGGCTGCAGCCGCCTCATCCTTGACAATGATCTCAGGTACAGCGGCGATGGGGGTAGTCTCGGTGGTTGCAGCAACAGCATCCTGTGATTCCGGCTTGGCAGCCTCCTCATCCTGAGTTGCCGTCGTCGTCTCGTCCTTATCAGCCTCGGATGCAGTACTGCTCGGTTGTGTGGACTGGTTGCTGTCGCCATTGGTGTCCGACATAGCCGCAGAATCTGTACTGTCATCCTTGATGTGTCCCTCTGTACCATCAACAGCAACAGCTGCCTCCTGATCTTCCTTGACATTTTCCGACTCCTCCTTCTGCTCCTCCTTGTTCTCTGCAGAGCCCACCTGCTCCTGTTTGTTCTCGTCTTGTTCAGGTTTAGGTGGGAGAATCATGGAGCTGTCGGGAGTGGGTGCCGGAGTCGATCGCTGCGACCGGGTCTGTTGCAGCTTGGCAGTGATCAATTCGACGTTAAGCTCGTGCAGGAGTTGGTCGCCGAGGGTTGGGAGGAGCGACAGCACCGTGAACACACAATCCTGCTGGTTCTGCTCAAATCGACGCTTCATGCTGTTTCGTTCAATTGGATGCTTGTGGTTAGTTCTGAGTAGCCATAGATATCCAATTGAAGGTGTATCGATCGGCAGCCTTTTTTGCGTTCAGGAACAAACGCTCAACCGGAATGAAGAAGACAGGCAAACAGTTCGGTCCGGACTTGGAATGGCGAAAGTGTGAGGAGACTTACTTCTCTTTGGCAGTACGTTCAGAGGCGCTCTTTTCGTGGAACTCGATCAGTTTGCTCTTGGCGTACTTGCCCATCATATAGATGCCTCCGGTGAGTCCGGCGGTGATGACCAGACCCTTGCGGTGCCTGTTGGCGAATCCCTGAACGGCTGAGAGCATGGTTGATCCTTTTGAGTACAGTAGTTTGTCGGGGCTGGTGTTGGAAAGGGGAGGAAAGAGGGAGAAGAGGGAGGAGGGAGAGGAGGGAGAGAAGGAAAGAGAGGAGAGGAGTAAGAGACTAAAGGGCTAAGAGAAAGGAGGAAGGGAGGAAAGGAGTGGAAGGTTAAAGAAGAAGAACGAAGAACAGGGTTGGTTACAAGTGTGTTATGTCTCTTTACTTTACTGCATCCCGTGGGTAAGAGGAGAAGGTTCGTTCTCTGTGCTCCTTGGTCGCTTCTCTTTTCTTTTCTCTTTTGTCCGCTGTCGGTTGGAGCGATCATTTTCCAGCCGTGTCTGGGAGCAAGAAGAGGATGCACGTGAGAATACTAGGGTATCAATGGTCAACCCTCGCTAATTGATTAGACTCTCTTCATACCCAATTACAGAGGGGATTTTTTTATCTTTTGTCGTGGGCAAATCGAGGACGAGAAAAGAGTACAAAAGGGTGGGACACCTTCCTTACCTGCGAAAGTAACAACTTGTCCCTCTCTTCCTCTTCATTCTCACAAAGTCATCTCTCTTTCTCTCTTTTCCCTTTGCCACCAATACTCTAAACCTTCCTACCTACTCACTTACAACAAAAAACATACAATGGTACACCACTTTACTCTTGCATGGCTCACTCTACTCTCATCTTTCTCACCTCCGCATGCAGCAACAGAACTCTCACCCATGCTTCTTTTGCTGTTGTAGGAAAGTCGCCACGGGAGAAAGAAGGAGCAGGCAGAGTCGCCAGAGGTACTCAAGGCCAGAGAGGAGAAAGAAGCTGTCCTCGTGCGCGAATACCTCGCCCTCAAGGACACCCTCAAAGAAATTGTACGTTGTAACTGTTACGTCGTCCTTCCTGCCAACGAAAACTGTGCGAGACGCAAAGGCTAACCATTGCTCTTATTTTACTCAATCCACGATGGTTCAGGTCGAATCGAACAAACGCGACAACGACGCGCTCAAAGTTACAACGGCATTGCTCCGCAAGAGCCCCGACTACTACACCATCTGGAATGTGAGGCGAACCATTCTCAAGGAAGGGTTCCTCGACAACGCGTACGTTCATGTAGCTGTCGTTGGATTTGCTACTTAGACTCGCGCCAGCTTTGCATCGTTAGCTGACTTTTCACCTTCTCTCTCTCTCAAATGACTCGAGTAGCGATGACGAGACGGCCAACAAGATCTACACCGGTGAACTCGAGTTTGTGCAGGAGAACTTGAAGTTAAACCCAAAGTCATACTGGATGTGGAACCACCGCCGCTGGTGCCTCGAAAGCATGAGCCAACCTCGCTGGGACAAGGAGCTCGCCATGGTCGGCAAGTTCCTCGAGATGGATGCTCGCAACTGTAAGTTTCTGCTTTCTTTTTTTCATCCTCGCTGGTTGCTTATCGTGGGAGTTCCGTATTTTGTACTTGCGAGCAATGCATTGGCTTAGTCTGGAACGAGTGATGTCATTTTGATATGGGCCTCCTTTTTGGTTTACCAGTGCACTTGGCGCTAACGAATCGCCCCCTTTGCATTGCAATACTTGACCCTTGTCTACTTTGACATTGACATTCTAGTTCACGGATGGGATTACAGGAGGTACATCATCCGACAGCTAGACTTGAAGGACAAGGAGGAAAAGGGCAAGGTGCTCGACCGAGCACAGTCCGAGTTTGACTTTACTACATCAAAGATCCACAAAAACTTTTCCAACTACTCTGCATGGCACAACAGGAGCACTCTGCTCGGCAAGCTGGTAGAGGACATGTCGACAGAGGAAAGGGAGGCCATCGTCGACAATGAGTTTGATCTTGTCAAGAATGCCATCTATACCGACCCCGAGGACCAAAGCGCATGGCTCTATGAACTCTGGCTTATCGGACGAGGTATGACATTCTCTGCGAATACTCACAAGATACTTCACAATATTTACAAGGCACAATTGAATAACACAATCTTTTCTCATGGATAATAGAGGAGAGGAGTATCTCGATTCTGGGCGCACATGTCATCTCATTCCACCCTCTGGAGATTGTTGTCGCATTTGACGAGACGGTCAAGATGCGCAACCCTTTTACAGTGTCGACCCGCGTCGAGCATGTTGCTCTCCCACTCGAGGGAGAATGGAAGGCTACAGGATCAGATTCGGCGCGCGGCAGTGTATGGATCTTCCAGCAGGCGCCAGGTGCTGTGTATGGCCCCACAGTCGAGATTGTCATTTTCTCAGACGATGTTTGTGCGGTGCGAGCAGGATCAAAGCTCCCTGCAGCCGTGTGCTATGAACTAGAGACATTGAATCAGAACCTGGACGACATCTCAGGACGCTTGGGCAGATTGGTGATTGGACAGAACCTGATGTACGATGTCACCAAGCGTATTGGACCCGTCACTGGCCCTGACGGAACTCTGGAGACACAAGTGGTGCATCCCAAGCACCGTGTGACATCGTTGACGGAATCAGACTCGATTGGCGACAGAATTGCACTTCTGGAGCGAGAGATTTCAGCTGTCCGCGAGTTGGTTGAGCTGGAGCCCGACTGCAAATGTAAGTTAATTCTCATATCCAACGTGTGAGAATCGACTGTATTCCCACATGCTTTTGCACGGAGTATGGAAATGCGCATGCTATTTATTTCATTAGCAGCGCTAACACCATGTGCCATGGCACTTCTGAATCAAATAGGGCCAATCCAGATCCTGTCGACATTGCTATCCGAGTTGCGCAAGACAGTCAGCATCCATTCGACACAGGCCAAGGTCATTGACGACGAATGTATTGAACTGCAGGAAAAGCTCATCACTATCGACCCTTTGCGCCAGGAGCGATACGAGGATCGCCGTAAGTCATACTTTCATACTTCAGAGAACTGGCTAAAGTCGCATCATTCAGATTCTAATAGTTTCGGCAATAACCACTTGTACTATGTAGGCACACAATTGGTGTTTGAACGTGAGACGTTGTCGATCATTCAGGACTCGAAGCGGTTCCCAGAGATTGAATACGCAGTTAAACAACCAACCCACCTGGACCTTTCAATGCGGGGATTGACCCATATTCCCATTTCATCTTACTTGCTTCACATCCACACGCTCAACCTGGATTCCAACTCAATTACATCAACCCGCTTTCTCCGCAACCTACTGAACGTTCGCCGTGTCAACCTGTCCAACAACTTGATTGAGCGCCTCGAAGGACTGCAGCATGCACCCAGCCTCGAGTTCATGACACTTGAGAACAACATGATTGCCAAATGGGAAGATGTGGTCGCAGGATTTGTGTTCTGGGGTGAAGGCAAGCTAGGTCGTACGGGAGGACATGTCAAGGTCCTGCTCGGAAACAACCCTGTGACTGTGAACGAAGGTGGCGAGTATGTCCTTGAGAAGCGGTGGGAGGACGTTGGGGAGGTCGGTATCGAGATCCAATGGAAGTCAGAAGAGCTTCGTCTGGCCGAGGAAGCACTTTTGGCGGCTGAGGGTGAAAGTGGTGCTATTGGAAACATAGTTGTGGATGGCACTCGGCGTGTCAGCGCGACGGTAGTTGAGTTTGATGCCGGGATTGCCCATTAAGCCATAGTTGACTCCAGTTGTACATAAGTAATAAAACAAAATATATGAATGAAATGAACCGCTTATTTCATGCATACGGGTTTTATTGTGTTGACGAAGGGTGAAGAGTTGTTGAGTTGAAGAAGGGTAAAGAGTGAAGAGAGGGCGGGAGGGGCTGACTATAAACGGCGCATGAAGTCCCGTGCTTGTTCGGATGCCCCAAGCCCAGTCAGACAGACAGACAGACAGACAGACAGACAGAGAGAGAGAGAGAGAGAGAGAGAGAGAGAGAGAGAGAGAGAGAGAGAGAGAGACAGCTGTTCTGTCCGTCTCAAAGAAAGAAATTAGAGATGAAAATGGGGTTTGAGAGATTGCGCAGTGGGCGCATTTCTATCACTTGTAGTTTATCGCAAATAAAGTGGGTGTACAGACCTCCTAAGCCAGGGCCGCCTTCCTTTTTCTTCCCTTCTTCCCTTGACCATGCGGTCAAATGTTTGCTTTTTTAAAGTTGGCATTCTGAGGTCATGCCACACTCACCATTTAACGAACACACACACAAGAACGAAGGACCCAACCAATTTTTGCTGTCTATTACTGTTCCCCATGTCCTCGCTCTTCCTTGTCTCTCTTCGCTTTACCCACTTTGCCCTAGCCTCAAGTCTACCACGCATAACAGCAACCGTCTCCCTCCCCAACAAGGCGTTAGTTGATTTCGCTTTTCGGCGTCATGGTTCTATCATGGTCGATATCCTTTCATTAGTCCCTCCGACAGCTTCTATTTGTTGGCTGTTGTCTTGAATAGGGGTGAGCCAGATTGCACAGGTCTTTTGTAATGTGATTTGATCGCCATAAAGATCAAGAGATTTCAGGAACCAGGTTGGCAAGACGCCACCAGATATCAGGCACCCAATGGAAAACAGGAGAGCTTGTTCTCTTCTCCGTGGCTAGTTGTTTGCCCAATATGACAATGAACAGCATTAATTCACGGCAAAACCATAGTCCCTCACCCTCACCCACCGTCTCTCACCTTTTTTTTTCACCTTTCTTGGAGTCTATCGATGTATGAATGAAAGTAAAATGAATGCTCAACACAAACAAACAAAAGGCCATTTGCCCAAAAAGCAGCTCCGCAGGCTGATGCAGATGAATGGACCGGACGGACTAATCGACAATGATATCAGACCCTTGGAGCCCACTCGGATGTGTTTGTTTGTCGATGTAAATGGCAATAAGAGAGAAAGAGAGGCACGCAAGCAATACGGGCTTGTTGGTCTTGCAAAAAAAAAAAAAAAAAAAAAAAAGCCTTGGCCGTTCCTGGCGTTTCCTGGACTTCCAGTCCCTTCTCCCAGAATGTCCAGTTTGTTCGTTACCCTTACCCTTGGTATTAAATGAGTGAATGAATGCATTGGACCTTTGGGTCGACTTTGCCCTTTGCCCGTTCATATATATATTACACCACCCCCTTTCGATGGCCGTTCTTCTGTTCTTTTTTACTTTTGTCTCCATTCCCTTAATTGTCTATTATCACCAACACCATCCTCTTCCTCCTCGCCCTCACTATCGTTTCTCCTTCCTTCCGTCCTTTCTTCCTTGCTTGTCTTCTTCACTCACAATACCCCACCTTCTTACTCATTTCTCACCTTGAACAATTCTCTTCATTGCTCATTGTCACTCCATTCCGACCCTCTCCTCCTCGTTTGCATTCCTCCTTCTTCCCCTTGACCGTCGCCGTCCTGACTGTCTCACTTTTCTTCTCCACAGAACAAAAACCTCCGACATACAAAGCAGTCGTCCCTCCCTCTAAATACCATAATGTCTACCAATTCATCGCCACCACCAACACCAACAACGCCCTCCTTCTCCTACCCCTCGTACACCATGCAGCAACGAACCCGCTCGACGTTACCTGCAGAATGCCTAGTCATGATCTTCAACTACCTGGATCAGGACCGGTCGACCCTCCACGCCCTCCTCAGAGTCAACCACCAATTCTTCCAATTGACCATCCCCATCCTCTATCGATCGCCTTTCCGTCTGTTGGAATCGAGGGCGGAGGCGTGGTCATGGTCAGAGCGGACCCAGCGACAGGTCCACCTCCTCCAGTTGTTTATGCACGTCGTCCAGATCAAACAAATCGACCGACACGAGGCCACCACTGCTGCTGCTGCTGCTGCCGCGATAAAGGCAAGCACAAGGACAGGGACACAGAGAAAGTGGCGCCATCCACAATCGCACGATCCTCACTCAGACTATGTCACCGCCAATCCCATGACCATTGCCGTTACTACTTCAGCCTTGTCTTCTCCAACAGGCAGCAGCAGCAGCAGCAACGGTATTGCGATGGATAGAGGGCAGTCTGGCGACGATGCAAAGCAACAGCAGCAACTACAGGAGCAACGACAACAGCCTCCCCAGATTGACCGGCGCCAAAGGAAGATCTTGCGGTTCAAATCGGGAACACAACCATGGTGGACCAGGAGGCGTCCTTACTTCTCTGCTTCTTCCTCTTCCTCAACCACCACCACCGTCACCGCCACTGCCTCTTCTTCCCTCTCTTCCTCCTCCTCCTCTTCCTCCTCCTTTTCATTTTCGTCCAATTGGACTTTTTCTTCTCCTTCATCTTCTTATTCCTCCTCCTCATCAGCCTTCTCCGCGTTCTTTGGTTCAAAAAAGGAAAGCAATGTTCCTCTTGTCCCTGGGAACATTCAGGAGGCAGCGGCGTGCTTGCAACAGGACGAACCAATCCCCTTATCGATCACAGCTGACAACCAGCGACACCTCTTGCATTATCAGCCTACTTTGACAACAACGCCCACTGTAGCTATAACAGACGATAACAACAAGGACAAATACAACAATCCTGTTCATCATACTACCTACCTTAATTACCCGATCGCGCGCAGCAAGGATATTATTACCAACAATAACAACAACGACAGTGTCATCGATTGCGGCCAGCATCGCTCACATCGTTGGAGTGAGCCTCCTCAGCAGACCGACCTCTGCCTCCGGTACTACTTCGATCCGGATGACTCTCCCTCTCCCTCTCCCTCTCAACAACACAACAACAACAACAACAACGACAACAATAACAAACACATCAGGTTTGGGGACCGCAGTGGCCATTCATCTGGGAACCCATTTACGGACACGGACCACCACGATCATCACCGCCAACTTTATTCCGACACATACATAGACTCTGACGATGATAGTCTAGAGGGAAACGACAGTTATGACGACGATGACAATGACGATGAGTATGGGACCAACAGGACACTAGTCGATACCACGACCACTTTCTCGCCCTGGTGCGGTTCTTCTTTGGAGCCGGACCTTGGACCCTTCAACGCCCAACCTGACAAGACGACCTCCAGCAACTGGACCAGAGCATTGCAACAAAGGTTGAGGTGCATGACAGGATTGGGAGTAAAGGAAGCAACATCCCAAGAACAACAGCGCAGTGCCTCTTCTACATCCGAGGGCGTGATGGCGGACTACCTACAGCATTATGTTGATCAGAGTCATCCGGGACTCGTCAGAATCCTGCCCTTTGTCTTTCCCACCCTCCCTGCTGAAGCCTTTGACCAACTTTCCTACTCGAGGGCTATGATACCAACAGCAACACCACTACCAGGACACAGGGGGTCGGTCTCTCCTTCAACAAGCCACTCTGTCCTCAACATATTCAATACTCTACAACCGTCGCATGGATCCAATCTTGAGAGGGCACAGTCTATCCGGGTGGGTGTCGAGCGAGATTTACTCCACCACTCTCCTAATAGGATCAACACCATTGCCGTCTCTGTCTCACGGCTTCCTGCGATCATGTCTCTGCCCCAACGCCAGTCCACTCCTTCATCTCCTTCTCCACGGCGAGGAACTTCAATGCAGTCGGCAACAACAGCAACGGGAGGGCTTCATTCGACTGCTGTCTCTTCTCTCACCTCCCTCTTCTCCTTCCTCTCCTCATCACCCTTCTCGACCTCTCCACTTTCCAACATGCCCACCGCAACATCATCCTCCTCCTCGCTATCTTCACTACAATCAACACAATCATCGTGCTCTACAACCTCGTCGTCATCGTCGGTATCTTCAACACACACAGACTCATGGACGGGCACGAACCGGTTCAGCCGACTTCGACACCTTACACGGATCGAGTTCCACGATATCCATCACAAGTTCGACGAGGAGGCCGTGGTCGACTTTTTGACCTCTCACAGTCGGACATACGACACTATCCGCGAGGTCAAGATTGGTGGACCCAACGATATTGGCAAGTCGACCGCCCCACGGGTCGTCAGGATCCTGTCCTGTCTGAGAAAGGTCAAGGTGCTGGATATGACAGAGTGGAGGGAAGCCATCAAGTACCTTGACATGATCCCCACGCAGCACTTGGAGACGCTCTTGCTAGGCAACGTCAGGATGACCAACAACCCGACTGAGATATCGGAGATGGAACAACAACAGCAACAACAGCAGCAGCAGCATCAACAACATAGTTATGCGGTGGACGATGAACAACAACACAAGGAGGATCCACAGATCTTGGCGTTGCAGCAGTGTCGACGACTTCGAGAGCTACGGATGCCTGTCTTGGTCGACGGTCTCTTTGAGTGGGCAGTCCAGGAACGTCAGATAAGACTCGGTTCCTTCTCGCGGCCTTCTCTGTCTTGGTCTTCGTCCTCTGAGCTGCCCTATTGGGTTGACGGTCCATCACCAGTGCAGCTCGAGAACGTCCATTTGTCCGGGTCAAGCACCGGCCCGTTGATCTCGACACTGCTGCATGTGGTCGATGCCTTCCGAGACTCGCTTAAGGTCCTCCAGAGCACCTCCTGGATCGACTCGACTGAGACGGGGTCGTGCAGCCAGAGTCTAGCCTGGACGTGGTGTTTACCAAACCTGCAGGTACTTGACCTACAAGGGGAGATTGCCTATCGATTCAAGATACAGTCCTTGGAGTCGTGTCCACAGCTCCGCGTCTTGCGATTGACGTTGCCTCAGTGTTTCCTGCCTTCGTCGTCTTATTCTTCGTCGTCGTCTACGGCTGGTGGTGCTCCTGTTGGCTTGACGGCGTTGACAGCAGAGCTCGAGGTGTCAGCAGGACAACCCTCGTCGTCTAGTGGTCCCTCAAATCGCCTTTGCGCTTGTCATCGTCGAGACCTACACCAACGCCAGTTAAGACAGCAGCGACACCTTTCGTTGGCTGATGTTCTTGGTGATGACGACGCCGACGACTCCGAATGCACTTGTCATGCGCCCAACATCAGCAATAGCACCAACAACAATCCTTCTCCATCCTATATCGGTCAAGATCGTCACCGACACCGTCATGATCTGTTCCCTCGACTGGAGGAGCTGAAACTGGTCGGAGATTGGGGTCTGACGAACGAGTCGCTCTTGGGGATCGCCAAGAAGATGCCACGCCTTGAGCGGCTGTCGCTGCTGCGGTGTGAGAGTGACAAGTTGACAGCCCTTGGGCTCATTCGAGCCATGCCAAGTCTCCGAGGCGACGTAGTCAATGGTGACGACTATGCTGGTGGTGGTGGATATAGCAGCTGCCGGGTGCGCTGGATGGAGATCTGCAAGTCTTGGCAGTGCGAGATCGGGGCTGCAATCGAGTATGATGATGGCTGCTGCGAGGGTGAGAGCGATTGTGATAGGAGGAGGAATGGCGAGATGTACATGGCTTTTGTGGCTGCAGTCAAGGGAGGAATTTGTCCTCTTCATATCGAATACCAGTACTAGGAGGTGTATGAGGAGTATGAAGGCGGGAGAATAAATTTGCCAAAAATGATCGTTATTGTATGAAACTGAAGTCGCTGTTGTTTGCAACGCCCAACGAAGAAAGGAACAGAGATGATAGTCGACGCCCGATTTGCCTGAGATAACGGAATAACAATAATGGTGCTATTTCTGCAAATTGCCTCAGAGGACGAAAGGGAAAGACCACAGCCAGACCGAGGGAATTATTATTATTGTTCCTTGCTTGCGTTGAGTAAGGCATATCAAAAGCCCTCCCTCATGATTTTTATTTCCTTGTCTGGACAAGAGGTTTGTTACTCGTAGATGAACCAAAAAACAACACTGCTTTGTGTACGACGCAGAAGAGTCGATAAACAAGCGAAAACAAAGAAAAAGAAAGGTGGAGAGAGAGTGTGGGTGTGCTGTTTGGCATGTGCTGAAGAATGAAAAGTGCAGTACTGGTAAAGAGCAACCAGCAAAGGTGCCCAATTGTTGTTGCTTTTCTACCTTTCTTTTCTGTTCGGGATCGTATGTTTGTGTTTTTTTTTGTTTTCGAAAAAGAATTCCGACTCGTGTGAATAATAGCCAAAAGAGAGATATACTTGCTATTCAATCAGTTGGGCGCATTCAATTGGCCAATCTAAAGTCAAATAAACTAACCAGAGACACACATCCACTTCAGGCACCATCACAAATGAACATATTTGCTTAACACTCGGACATTGTTCGATTTTCTTCACTAGAAACAAGAAAGGCATGCTGTAGCAAGCAAATGGATGCTGTTGTTCAAGCAATCTGCCTTTTTTTTTTTTTTTTTTTTTTTTGAAATATCTTCTTCTTGGCAAGATGATGGCTTTCCTCCCTCAGCCAAACAAAAATGAAATGACAGTGTAAGAGAAAAAATAGGTGGAGTATGGCTGTGGGCCGGAGCGCCAATTAATCAAGGCTGGGCCTGACAGGTCGTTTTATTGGTCCTCTCTGCTCTGCTCCACAGAGTTTTTTTTTTTTCCCTTTTGTTTTCTTCTTTCTCTTTTCTGCTGCTCTCATCCTCAGATCTGTTTGGCTGAGAGGCTCTACTTGTCTCTGTTGGCACACACAGGATGTTCTCTTCTTTCCAATTTGCTGTTGTGTGCTAGTGTGATGATGGATGTGGTGGGTGGTTCACACGCATTTCGTACAAGAAACGAAGGCACCACGCTACCAAAAAAAAAAAAAAAAAAAAAAAAAATCAACCCCGGTTAACACATTTCTTCACCCTTTTTTCTTCTTTTTTTGCTCGCTTGGTCCTGGACAAGCAAACAAACAAACAGGTAGAGTGAGGGACAGAGACAGACATACATCGTTCGAGCCGCCTCCTCCTCCTTGCCAAAGTGTCAATTCATCCCAGCGAACTTTTTTTTCTTATCCCTGTTACCCCCCACCTTTGTTTCCTTGCCCTGCAACACCCTTATTTTTCTTTTCTTCAAGCCAGGTAGCTGACCACTCCTTTTCCAGGTACTTGTACATGCTTGAAGTTGTCTTGCCCTGGGATCCCTTTCTCCTTTTGCAGCTCCTCCTTTCCTTGTGCCCTTGCCCTGTCTTGTCTTGTGAAGTGTTTTTTTTGTTGATGTGGTCATCACGCTACATTGCTGCACTCCAGGGAGTATCCCTGCGAGTGGTACTCTTTGACTTGCATATCCCTTGTTCTTTCAGCCCTGCTTCTTCCTCCTGGAAGTGCTCTCTCCATACTTGTTTCTTTCGCATCGTATACCTTCCCTTTCCGCCTTTCTGCGCGCCCTTCGCAGTCAACAACAGCAATGACAAACGAAGGAAAACTCAGTAGCGTAGCGTGCGGCTCTCGTCCTTTTTGTTGTTCTCTCTGTGTGTCCTTTACACGCCCTGTCCATTCAATTGAAATGAATAATGAAATATGCCCAGACCCCTGTCCTCTTTTTTTTCATTTTGCTTTATTAGTTCGCCCCATCCTTGCCTCTCACTCACTCACTCGTCGACCTTTTTTCTTTTCTTTTCCCTTCACCTTCTCTCTTCTTTCTTTTCTTCTCTTCTTCCTTCTTCTTCTTGCTCTCTCTCTCACTTCTTTCCCTCTTTCCGTCGTTCCCACCTCCCCATCGACTCTCCCTCATCTCATCTCTTCTTCACCTCTTACGCCCTCTTTCCCCTTCTCATTCGCCATCATCTCCCCCTCTCCTTGCTTTGTCTATTTATTCCCCCACTTTGAAACCACCTTAATCCTTGATAGGCTATTTTAATTAGACACTCACACTCAGATATCCGACTGCAACCGTTGAACTCCCTTTCTGCCTCTTTTCCTCTCTTCCTCTCACTCTTCCTCCACCTCTCAACATATATACATTTACCCCTGTGGACATTAATTCGCTCCCCCCCTCAGTCGACTTTTGGACGTTTTTTCCCTTCTCACCCTCCCCTTTTCATTTATTCTTTACGACCAGCACACTACCTCCCTCCTTCTCGCTCACTTTACTCTCACAACTTACTCACACTACCCCCCCGGCCAAACAGCCAACCAACCAGCAAACAAGGACAACACACGACAGGATAGTTATTCATATATCTTCATTTCCCTCACCTTAATATCTTTCCAGTCTAACAACCATGGAACCACACCATTTTCATATCGAGCATCTTCATGACGACCCCACCCACTCGCCCTGCGGGTCCTACAGCTCCAGCGAGACCCTCGAGGACGAGCTCGACCAGGACCGCCTCAACCGCCTGAGTAGCACCAGTACCTCGACCCTCGTCGGCGCAAACGGAACCAGCGGCAATAACTCGCGGTCATCTTCGCCCTTTGACCAAGAAGTCAAAATCAACCCTACTTCTCGGTCTTCTTCTCCCTCTTCCTCGGCTTCTCACCAACGGGGACTCTGGTACCGCTTCACACACTCCGAGGCCGGTCGAGTCTTTTCGGCTTTTTGCTACTTCACTTTTGTTTGTATCAGCATGGCCTTTTGCAACCAACTCTCGGACCATCGCTGGGTCGAGACCGGATACACACAGGTCCTGTTGCGCGACCGAGGCTTCGATGTGATTGCCCCGCAATCCGATATCGGACCCGCCAACTTTTTTGTCATGACCTCGGTGGTGTTGACTGTCCTTGGTATTGGCTTCATCTGCCCTACCTGGACCATGCGAGCTGTAGTACTTCGTCGCTGTCTCTGGGTGATTGGATCCCTCTCGGTCTACAGGGCCTTGACCATCTCTGTCACTACCTTGCCTTCACCCAAGGAGGAGTGCCGGCCAAGTCTCAAGTATGGTTTCTGGGACATGCTTGTCATTGCTATCCAGATGATCCCCGGAACTGTCGAGGCTTGCACTGACGATATCTTTTCTGGACACACCGTCTTTATGTAAGTCTTATTTTGATAACAGCTGCGCTCACATATCTATCTATGGCCATCCATGGGATAGGAAGATGAAGATTCGAGGAGGAAGTGAGGAAGGAGGCAATGTTTCCAACGGTTTGAAAACGAAACGAAATAGGGGAGGGGGAAAGGGGAATGAAGTAGAGGGGCGAGATTGACTTAATTGAGGTACATTGTTGGGCTTGGTAAAGGAAGGGGTCTATAAGATGAAATATGACAATGAGTGCTTGAGATTGTTTTAGACAAGCCAGAGACACAGGGGTCATTTTTCCCATGGAAGATGGAAGAGAGGATCAAAAGCAAGGAAGAAAGCTCGGGTATTTACAGTGTTGTAAAAAAGAGAAAGGGATAGATGTGTGGGAGATGGATGTTGGCGCCCTTCAAAATGAGAAGCATCGTTCCAGGCGCCAAACCCACAACCCCGATCCATTCATGGTGTGCTTTGATGGTTATCACAAAGGTGGTTCGCCTTCTTCCATGCGGAGTTGTGTCAGTTGTGGGTTCTCGTTAAAGACTCTAGACCTCTGGGATTCAAGAGCCGACATTCTCGCCCTCTCTCGTGCTTCTTTCTCCAAGGTGGCCCTGCCTGAGTTCAGTTGCCTCTTTCTCTTAATGTTCACACCTCACTCCTATGCGCTTTCTCAATCCAACTGAAGAAATATACGCAATGGCATGACTTTTTTTGCAATAGCCCTTTGCATTCCTGTCAATTGTTAGTTGTTGACGCACTCCACGCAGACACACATGCAAGACGCAGGGCGCCAAGCAGGGGATGCAAAGAAAAAGAGGAGTATAAGCGACGTGAGATAGAGGTGGTGTTTTTGTTCACCAGAACGTTCTCATTGTTGTGTATTGTGGCGTGTTGGATAGCTGCGCGCGCGGTTCGTTTTGTTGTTGCTGTACACCACTTCCTGTTTTTCGACAGTTTGTCCCTGTGGACAGGGAGTAGGTTAAAAGGGATAAGAATACGCTACGACGACGGTTTCTGGACCTTAGTGCGCAACTTTTTTTTCTCTTTCTGTTCATCGTTGTTTCCTTTTGACGTGCACCACACACACCACACACACACACACACACACACACACACACACACCTAAACCTGTTGCTCCTGGCGGGGGGTCTAAGCAACTGAGTGAGTGTGATTCGTTCAAATGGTGGGCATCGAGAAGAGCGCGTGGGTTGCACAGACTTGACAGACGATAGATGGAAGAGGAGAGAGAAGGGTGGGTATGTATCTATGGACCAGTTGAATCGAACAGCGTCCTTCTAAAGTGGTTACAAGCCCGCCCTCTTGTCGACATATCTACATCGTGTGGATGTCTGTAGATTTGGAGCAATAACAACAACGACAATCGACAACAACGCCCAAGAAGAGAAAAAAGGGCTCACACGACGCATTATTTGCTCTCGCTCTCATTCACACACGTATTTAACTCACTCTCATCCATTCTATCTCAATTTCCGATCGGCTCAATCTATAGGGTATCTTGCGCCATCCAGTGGCGTCTGTACTGTAAGAACAAGTGGGTCACCTACTTCTCTTACCTCTACATCAGCGTCGGCCTTTACTTTGTCGTCGCGACCCGTCTCCACTACACCGTCGATGTCGTCCTCGCCATCTTCCTCACCTATGGCTTCTGGTCCGTCTACATCGCCATGATCGACGTTGTCATGGAGCGGGAATACTTTGGTATCCAGTCCCACAACGAGAAATACAGCGCCTTTGACTCGACTTCAACCGACTATGAGTTCTCATCCTACGACAATGACGATCTTTCCACTCGCCACCAGTCTGATTTCCATATCCGTCGCCGTCGCCTTGAACACCAGATGAACCGGATTCGTGGACCTGGTATCGGATATGGACGTGGAGAGTATGACCGTGTCGCCTTTGTCCCCATGCAGCTCAACGTCTGGTTGATCAACATTGTGCGCTGGTGCGATGGACTGGATCTTCGTATGCGTCAGGATATGCCCGCGGCTTCAAAGAACTCAACCCGATGGGAGGATTTGGTGGTTCGTTACCGGTCTGGACGTTCGACCCCTGCTTCGGATTCGACTGCTGTGACTCCTTGCTCTTCTGCCAACTGCTGCCATCGCAAGTCTGAGGCTGATCTCTATGACCGACGGAACGAGAATGGAAGCGAGATGGTTCAGCTGTACCACCCCAACGACGTCAACGCACCACTCACTGGTGGTTTGGATGATGTTTGCAACTGCGCCGATGATGATTATAACAACAGCGACAACGGCCAGCAGCAGCACTTTGGACGCTGGCGTTCGCTCCCCCTGCGCTCTGGCTCGTCTCGTCAGCGCTCATCGAACCACAAGGAGGACAAGTACGGAAGCAAGGACCACGACAGGTAAAGACAACAACATACGTGATCATAGGCGAACGACTTCCTTTTTTCAGTGTTCACTGCAATCATCGCGGACTTTAATGACTAACCTCAAGCCTATTTTTTTCTTTACTCGGAACCAACAGAAAATTGCACATTATCAAGGTCGCTTTGATTGTCTTTGTCAACACAATCTTGCTGGTCAAAATTGTAGAGGCCTACCAAGGCAGGTCAACTGCGCCTCCACCACCCGCTCATCAGGAAATCAATGCCATCAACAACACCCTCCAACCTGACGCTCCCACAGCCACCTACCACCCACCTCAAGCCCAGGATATTGATGCCACTGCCACAACTGCCTCGATGTATAAAGCCATTGCCAACGATGAAGTCAACAGCAGCGATAAGTTTTATAGCCCACAAGCCATCCGCCGGCGTCCGAACCGCCCTACCGAAGAGCCAGAGGGAGCCATTTAAACTAGCGCAGGACATACATACAACTCCCCCCCCCCCTCTCCCCCCTTCCCCACCACACTTTACATTTTCTTCACTTCATTTTGCTCCTGTACATATACCCTCCAGACTTTACTTTCACAACCCAAGCAAAGCAACAAAACAAGCAAACTACTTTTCAGCTTCGTCTTTCATCTTTCATTTTGTCCTTTTTTTCCCCCCACAGCTTTTCGCTCCATCTACTTCAATTACTCTTCAACTTAACGCGGAGCTCCTTCTCCATGTACTTCTAACACCTTCCTCTCCCTCCACATCGCCTAATTAATTAAAATAAACCCCCCATGAACCCAAGACCTATGAACCCACCCCTCAATGCATGAGCCTATGGTATTGAATATTTTTTCTTATGGTTTATTAATGATGCAAGTTTTTTGTTTTTGTTTTTGTTTTGCTCTACTTGCGTTCTTTAAGTCGCAAAGAAACTAGCATCCAAAAAGTAGCAACAAACAGCAAAATAAACCCGACCAACACAATCACATTCCTCCAATAGCTGTCCAACTCAAACCCAAACAGTTTCTGAAGAATTAACGATCCAGGGACATTAAACGCAACACCTTGGATGTTATCGATCAATTTTGTAGTCGCGACCTCGTTGACGGCCAGGGCCTCAAAGCCGTACTTGAACATGGAGAGGTATTGGATCCAGGTGAGGGCTTTGGGGATTTGTTTGGAGTTGATGAGGAAACCGCCAAAGAGCAACATGAAGAGCATGACGATGGAGGAGGCGAGGGATGCGACGCCCGTAGTGCGGACTCCTGCGGCGATGACGAGACAGAACATTGCGGTGGAAACATTGAAGAGGACCATGACGAGGAGGAACTTGAAGAATGTTTGGGCGTTTGCCGTGAGACCGATCATGAAGTAAGAGACGGAACCCATCAAAATGGCGGGGATGATACGGAGAGGGATGAGATCGAAGAGTAGGGTTGAAATGATGAAGGGCATGGGTGGGTAGTATCCGTTGGAACGCTCCTTGATAAAGAGGGTGCGGGTATCGGTGAAGGCGCCCAAGGCAGAGATACTGCTGAAACCAAGAAGGGCGAGCATGAAGAAGAGAGATCCGGCACGGTTCTGGAATCCGGCCAGGTTCATAGCCACGTCAAAGTATAGACCTCCGACAAAGATTCCCAGAACCAGGGATACTGCCAGATGGAGGACCAATAGAGACCGGTTACGGATTAGGGTTTGGAAACTGCGTTTCATGATCACCTGGAGTTGGGTCAGGAAGCTGGTCGGGTAGATGGTGTTTTGTTTCTTTGGCTGGGCCGTGCTTTCGTCAAGGAAGGACGCTGTTGAAGAGCTGCCGGGCGGTCCTGTCTCCTCTACGCGGACCATAGTCTCCAACTGATGATCCTCGGTGCGGCCCTGAGTAGCGGCGGCGGCATTGTTGCGACGCGATACCATGTTCCCGTTCTCATGCAGTTGATGCGATGACGAAACGCCCAGCTTCTCGACATCCGAGTCCTCAAACTCCATTGCCTGCTTCAGCAACTCCTGGTCCATCGCGATATCCAACAAGTAGTCTGCAATATTGTATGTCGAAGGGCACACCAGACCTCGGCGACGGAAGTAATCGGCAGCGGAGTCCGTAGGTCCAAAGTACAGGCATGCTCCCTTGCTGATCACCAGTGCCTGGTCAAACATGTAGAAAATATCCGAGCGGGGCTGGTGAATGGTCATGATAACAGTGGTGGTCTTGCTGGCGGCGAGTTTGCAGAGCTGCTGGACGACCATGTGGGCGCTGTAAGAGTCGAGTCCAGAAGTAGGTTCGTCCAGGATCAGGATTGGTGGGCGGGTAATCAACTCCAGAGCAATAGACACTCGACGTTTCTCGCCTCCAGAAATCCCACGGGAAGTAACATCGCCAATGATCCTGTCCTTGCAATGCGTCAATCCCAACATCTCAATGACTTCAGAAACGCGCTCATGGATACGGTAGATGGGCATGGCCTCGGGAAGACGGAGCATGGCAGAGAAGAGAACAGCTTCCCAGACAGTCTGGGAGGCGGGTAGGGTATCCTCCTGGTCAACAAATCCAACAGATCGACGGATCTCGCTCTCGCGCACCTGCTTGCCGTTCAACAGAATATGACCCGAGACCTTGCCGTCTTTGCGCTTGCCGGCCAAAATATCCACCAGGGTCGATTTACCAGCACCTGAGGGACCCATGACAGCCAAGACAACACCAGCGGGAGCTGATCCTGAGATGCCCTTGAGAATCTCGAGACCATCCTTGTTGAGGGTATAGCCGACATTGCGGAACTCGAGCGAAGCGGCCTCAGTGTTGGTGGTGTAAGGCAAACGGCTGAGAACGGTCTGGTTCCTCTTGGCGATCGAGCAGACGACAACAAGGAATAGGATCAAGGCACCAAGAATGGCTAGGCCTACAATCACACCAGTAGCCATAGTTGACTGCAAGGCTGTGAGGGATGAGACCATCTCGGATGGGAAAACACACTCTCCCATGTTGCAGTTGTTCAACGGCAAGCCTGTTGGAAAGAACCCAGCCAATCCAGAAAAGTAGGCATTACAGTTCGTGCTGTTGTGAGGGCAGGTCAGACTAAAAGGTCCCATGAGTGGCTCTAGAAGCCCCTGGAAGGGAATCGGAGACGGGTTGGGACCACCCCCGCACATTGTCGAAGGGATAATGCATTTGCACTGGAGGTCGGGGCAGCTCCATTTTGTCTCGACCTTGCCCTCGAGGTCTGAGGTGAGGAGGGAACAATTGCTAAACCCGCAATAGAACTGTTCGGTGTTGTTGATCCAGAACTGAGCATGGATGGTCTTGTTGACCACATTCATGTCGAGCGTGAGGGCATTGTCTCCGGGGAAGAGCGTAGTCAGCTCTTCGGAGGCGACACCGCAGGTCATATAGCCGTTGTAAAAGACCTCGGGCTTCTTGTTGCAGACCATCTTTTCGTCGCCCAATAAGGACGTGCGTGAAGGTGTCCTTGACTGGCACCCCGCATCGGTTTGGCATACTTTAGTTGAATAAGAGAGTCAGAGCATGCACACGTCCTCGTTAGTGTTTGCTTCGCCTCGTTTTTTAAGTATGATTTTGTGCGACATGGAGGTGACCCCTTCATTTTTTTACCATTGCAGTTGAATGCTCCGAATCCAGCGTCGCAGGTTGGGCAGCCAGAACCAGCAGCAACTGTGGCTCGCTGTGAGGGTTCCTGAAGTGAAGAACCGCAAGCAAGGAGACCACAATCGTTGCCTCCGAATCCAGCATCGCACTTGCAAACATTGTTATTACAAACACCGTTGTTTAAACAACCCTAGAACGTTAAGGAGAGTGCAAGCGTCGCCCAAAAAAAGCAAGGTCATCATTGGGATATCAATTAGCCAGTCTGAGGATACAGATGCCTTCCATTGCCTATGCGCAATTCATACGCAATGCACAGGGGAAGTATTGGCTGATATGGCTTTTTTTTATCTTGCCAAGGGTTTACCTTGGGTGATGTCGAGCAGTCAAAGGCGGGCTGACATGTTGCTGGGGAGGTGGCTATAGGTGTGGCTGTCGGTGTGGCTGTCACTGTAATTGTAGTCGTGGTCGTGGCTCTCGCAATGCCAGTAGTGGTAATGGTGGTGGACGAAGACTGAGCTGAGACAAAGCTGATGATTGTTGTGAGGACGAGGAAGAGAGTGAGGCGTGCCAGGGGATTGAGTCGCGGTGAGTTGAGGCGCATGGTGTTGGGATATATGGGTATGATATTGGAGCTGGAAAAGGGAATATTATGATTCGTGAAACGACCACGACTCGGTTTGGGTAATGAAGGCGACCACTGGTGCAAGGCGGAGAAAAAAAGTAGAAAATTAGGGGGACAATGACAATGGTCGTAATGAAATGACGAAGAGGAAAGGTGAATGCGAAAGAATGGGAAGAGTGAATGGATGGAATGGAAGAGGGAAGAGTTGAAGACAGAATAAAAAGTCAAACAGTGCAGAACAACGGTGCAGGAAGAATGCTGAAGAGGAGGCGGGGCCAGACCGTTTATATTCGGAGGAACACTGATGAGATGGACAGGATAGTCAGCAGGGTAGGGGACGGAAACAAGAAAAAAAAAAATGAGGCCGATCCAATCTCTGAAGGTAGAGCTGAACAAACTTTGTAACAGCCGTCGCCTGTTCGTAGAGATGTGGTTCGACACCATATGCCAACAGTTGGCTGCCAGCAAGAAGGGGGGAAAGAAAGATAAGGTGTCCAGCAGGAAGCCCCCGTCATTACTGCTACTCCTCCTGCTTTACTCCGTGAGTTTTTTTTTGTTTCCTTTCCATTGCCTATCACCTCTTACCATACCTCCCTCTCCTCATTCTTTCCTCACCCTACCCCTTCTCCTGTTTGCATTTGTGTCGCCGATCTCATCTCCTTCTTTTCACTTTGGTTTTCATCTGCAGACAAAAAATATCCTCCTTCAAGCATCCTCCTTCAAGCATCCATTGGTCGTTATGACCGAAGCGCGTCTCAACATGCCCCAACACAAAAATTGATAAAAGTCTAAACGCGTCTGACTCTGAAACCAAGCCTAGATATGTCACGCTCCAGAAATGACCATGAACTATCTCTACGCACTCTTCTCTCTTCACCCACTCGAGTCATTCGTCAAATGTAGCTCCAAGTACGTCGTTTATCACCAAGTGGACAACAAAAATAAAATACTGGGATCTTCCGATTGTCGCCAAGTACTTCTCTCCAAACGTCCACAAAAATGGCGGATCGCTTACAAAAAAGACAGTAAACACAGACCTACGCGCACCTTCCTCCAACCTTCAAAACAATAGCCAATGCAAAACTATGAGCTTGGCCCCATTGGTCACTAAGCAAGTGGGGTGATGTTTTTATTGTTCTTGTGTATACTCGCGCTACCTTTGTTCACTTACAAGGTTACCTTGACTGCACACACACGGCTATCATTTACACTTGAGCATTGGCGTACAAAGTGATACTATTCCTTTTCTCTGAACATTTCCTGCCTCCATGCATCTATGGTCTCGAATAAGCCTTTTATGCACAAACCTTTGAATAGGAACTCCCTTGAAGCACCACTCTTTTCTCTTTTCACTTTCTCCTTTTTCTTTGAACTCTCTTCATCAACCTTACTCCCTTCATTCACACTTGGCAAGAATCTTCATTCGGTCTGATAATTCCTCAGTAACGACAACAACCAGCTTCATCATTATATGAGAGAAGGAAGGCAGAGCAATGCGGATGGTAGAAGACGGCCATAGGGCACAAGGTGACTCGTATTCAGTCGCTAGCGATGGGTGGCTATGGAAAAGCTACACAACCAAAGTCTCAACTTCATTAGTAACGTGTTGTATCAACTCGACGGGAGGAGCCACAACAGGCCGACTTGCCAAGATCCTCTGGCGCAATGTCGGATCGAGCTCCAGGCCCAGTTTGGACAGTCCGCCTGAGACTTGAAGTAGGTGATCCAGGCACCGAAGAAGCTTTGTCTCGAGTTGACCCCGGTATTGGAACTCGCCAAAATCGTGCTGACCTTGCTCATTGTCCAGGTTCTGTACTGCAGTCATCAGCACTTGAACAATGTTGCGGAAAAGTGCCTGGTCGCCAAACTTGGCTCGCGTCTTGGGGACCGCAAGAGCAGCGCATGCATTGATCCGGACCTTGAAGTTCTTGCTCTGTTGAATGGCCTGTAGAAGCGCACCATAGACGTCCTTTGTCCAAGAGACCATGTCTGAATCCAGCGCATAGCTCGTCCCGGCAGTCGATCCAATGGGAAAGTCAGGATTCAACAAAGCGTTCTGCATAGCATAACAAGCGTTCCAGCGACCCTAGTGAGAATAGTAAACAAATGCATGAGTTAGTACGAGACGTAATAACGACTCAGATGCTGAACATTACCTTATTTCAAACGCGCAAGATGCAACTGTTGCTTACCTTCAACGAACCCTGCTCCATATGCTTTATCAGCGCATAAACGGCCTCTTTCACCAAACTATGCCTCTCGCGCTCAAGAATGCCCTCAAACGTCACTCGGAGAAGTCCTCCAATAGCACGAATACCATTCGACTTGATCTTCTCGTTGTCCTGACAAACAGCCAAGGCAGTTTTCATGATTTTGGTCCAGAGCGAGAGTGTCAGAGCCTCCTCCAGAATATCATCCTGTCCGTTTGACTTTAGAAGCACCAGTGAGTCACTGAGGTTGCCTACTGCCCAGCTTGCTCGGACCCTCACATTGAGATTGGGATCCCGACACAAGTCAAGCACTGTGTTTGCCATATCGACGATTAGAGTGCAGTCTTCTCGGAGAGAAGGGAATAAAATGAACACGCCGATCGCACGACACGCCGCTGCTCTGGCAGTCGCATTCTCGTCCATAGCCGTTCCGAGAACCAACGACATAATAAGGACTTCGAGTCTATTCTATGATATAGATAAAGGTCGAGTGGTATCGTTAGGAGAGACTGAAGTTTTATTTGAATACGCAGCTGCAACATTTTGTCTGGCACTTACAGGCAGGCCGTTGAATGCATCGGCGGATATATGAGAGATACAGTCGCATCCTAATGCCTTAAATGATGGGCTATCCTCTGAGAACAATTTGAGGATATGCCGCTCTAGGATGTCTTTCCACCAGTCGGATGTCTGGAGATATTAGATTCACGATTAGTAAAGCTGCGCATGGATAAGCACGTTATATCCATGGAGACAGAGAAGTAAGTAGATTTACCGAAGGAGGGGAAGCACCGGACCCTGATTTCGCAAACTCTTCCAGAAACAGCAATCCAGCGGTTCGCACGCGAGAGTCGTCGGTATCCTGTTCATTTGCCAGCGCCGTATCAAATCTCGACCATGACGACTGGATCACGACAAAGTGATGCCGCGCGATAGCACTCAATGTGTTCCATGCTTCCACGCGGACGGGTATAGGGACGTCTGTGCCGTCGATCAGGTCCATAAGTTGCGACAAAAGATTGGGTGTAGTAATCTCATTTTGAGATGATATAAGAATCGTTTCCCGTAGATCCGTCTGAGCAGTAGTATTGCTCAGGAGCGCCGTTGTAAACAAGAGTGTCGCTGCCTGAATCCCTGGCTCTACATCAAGCAAAAGTGTGTTCATAGCCTGTCAGTCCTCATCCTTCAATTGCACTTGTCATACCCAACGAACTCGATTAAAAGAGTATACGTACCGTCAGAGTCCAAGAATCGCTTGATGGAGTTGAATATCATAAGGGCAAGTCCGCGTCTCATCTTCTCGTACGTGCAGTTCGTAACAATTGAAGTAGCACACTTGATCATCTGTATAACAACTGCTTGCTCTATGGTGCTGTCGACGTTGTTCATGGCGGTTGCGACTCCAACGTGCAGCTCCCTTGTCATCAACCCGACCTTCTCCGACAGCGTTAGGATACCGGCATGCGACTTCATTCCTGATAGCTGCGACTTCTCTTCAGCCATGGCCAAATATTGCCTCGAGCTCTCCAGGATGTTGTTGAGAACGATGCATGCTGCCGTACGCACAGTGGGTATAGGGTCCGATCCCATCAAACTCAGTAATGAAGGCGCCTTGTATGTTGCGAGAATAGTAGGTGGAGATGCAGAGGTTGTCAAAAACTTTGGCCAGTGCGGTTGCAGTTGCTTTGGAGCAGCCCTTGCTATTGCCTGCAGGCAGAGCAAGGCGTTTAGGCGAACCTTCCCATCGTGTTGCATCCTCTGCGCCTGATACACTCCCGACTCCGAGTCCGAGTATTCCGAGTCCGACGATTGTATGCTACGACGAATTGAAAGTGCTGGATCGCCATATATGTCTGAAAGTTGCGATGAGCCGCTCAAAGTTCCTGTAGAGACCGACGTCGAAATGGAACTTGTTGGAGTGGCGTAAGAGGAGCGCTTGATAACTCCAACGCTGAATGCACTTGACGAGGGTGTTACTGCAAGGTGTCCAGCTGTGTTATCGGATGTGAAGAACATGAATCGACAAATGACATCTATGAGTGGCGGCATAGAACGCGTCGAAAGTGCCTTGTCTTCCTGCAGCAAAAAATGGAGCGCTCGAAGTGCGGAGCTAATTAGCTGTGAACGAGATTGGTTTTAGTTCACTATTGTAGCAGACCCAGTTCTGGAGGGTATGAGACGAAGCTCGTGTCCTTGTTCGTTAGTGAATCACCTTGCGTTCTGAAGCGCGATCTTTGCGTCGTACAGTGCTCGAGAGGCTGACCATCGAGCCCACCTCATAGTATGATGTATTTGTCAGGTTCAATAGTAGGAGATCGTACATCCGGTCGTGGTATGTCGAATATAATGATCCTGTTTTGTGCACCAAGTTCGCCAGACAGTTCAGTGCCATACGCCGCAGCTCTGACTGCTCCTGTCGCCTCGGACTTGAACATGCCCCGAGTAGGATGTCAATAAGATCTGAGAATGACTATGACGCCAAAGCAATAACTATTAGTATCGTCGCAATACACGAATAAAGACTTTGCACAGAAGCGCATAGTTGAATCATGACGTGAACACTTACATCTTTGGTCATTGCACCATTCTCGAACAATACCGCGCTCAATGCTCGAAGGATGTCCACTTGGCTGCGTTGAATAGTCTCCGCCTGAGTACTTGTGGTATTAGGGGTACCAAGAGTCGAATTGGAGGTAGCGCTGCCTTGCGGATCAAATGACTTGAATGCCTTTGTGAAGTAAACGCACAGGGCTTCGATCAAGCTGAAGTTTGAGGAGCTAGCAGGAGGTAACTGCCACGTAATGGTTGGTTAATACCTTTTCTAGTGCATATCTGTATCAAATGTTCTTGTGGTTTAATCTGAGACCCACCTTGACCAGTTCGTTGTTGAAGAGTGCAAAGACAACTTTGGACATCAATTCGACATCTTCCTGTGTACTGCTTGACACCCCTACACAAGCAAGGGCCAGCTTCTCCTGAGCAGACTGTACAAAAATACGATCAAGTGGTCAGAAAAATGTTGGATGTTGGATGTTGTATATTGCCATTTAAACAAGTCGCCTCCTTATACCTTGGAGAAATCTTGCGAGACTGCAGCATCTTTTGCAAGGTCTCCACGCCCTCCTTTTGCTCGCTCGAGAAGCTTGACAAGGTCCTCTCGAAGCTCCTGCCTGCGCTGAGACGACAAGCAGTCGCCTGCGACTGAACCGACAGACTCCTTCTGCCTTGGGCCTGGCGCCCGCGCAGAATTATCTTCGCCGTCTGTCCTCCGTGGTTGTCCCGATCCTCTGTGGTGTCTGTAGTGGCGCTGTCGCGAAGCATTAGCCATGGTTTGCGAATGACAAGTGACGGAGGAATTGACAGAGGCGTGACAAAAGAATGAAAATGCCCTTGAACAAAGGAAGTCGAGCACAAAATAATTCAACCAGCTTCAGACCCAGTTTTTTTGCACCCACAAGCCACTCTGGCCACTTTTTTTTGCACCATGCAGACCCTGGGAGAGGAAGGACGACCTCTTGCCCTCCAATGTACTCGCCCAGCCGCCCAACCTCGACCAGCCCAAGCACGCCCTCCTCAGGGAGATCTCACACAGGACCCGCCGCCGCATCTCACCAACCGAGCTTACTCCATTCAACTCACTCCCACCACCACCACCACCAACAACAACAACAACAACAACAACAATCAGCCATGCCAGGAGAACTTCGCCAGGCGCACCATCACTCTCTGGAGCAGCAACAACAACAACTTCCTCCTCCACCACCACCACCAGTGCCTCCACTTCAGACCCTGCCCGTGCTAAACTCTATCAACCGCGTGTCAAGGACATACTACAGCAAGCATGACCAGGGGGTCGTCTACATGGCAAGGACACCTGCTATCAGTCTCCACCGACAGACAGATATGAGGAGGGAATCTTGCGAGATCATCGCCGCCATCGGGAAGCGCATTGGATTGTAAGGCGATATTTCTCCTCAACTGATTGCTTTGCTTGTCGCAAGAATGAAGAGCCATACTAGTGTTCATGTGCTAAGTTGTCATTGCTTTCTCTGTATAGCCCTCAACACACTATCAGCACCGCTCAGCTACTTCTTCATCGGTTTTTCATGTTCAACTCGGTACAGGACACAGGAAATGAGGTACAGGAACTGGGGGAAACTCAAAACGTCACTTGTCGCCGTTACGGACATAATGCATGATATTGTTGTACTTTGATAATAACAAGTTGATTTGGATCTAGGTTGTTATGGCATGTCTATTTGTATCATCCAAAGTCGAGGATACGATCAAGAAGCTCAAGGATATCATGATCGCCACGTATATTTTTCGACATCCCAACGCGACAGACTGGGATACTGAGAGCAAGGTAGGACAGCAGCACGTTTTGGCTACTCGATCAGGATGTAGCTACAATGAAGATGAAGGGAATGCGAGTTTATATATACTACATTAACACTCTTCGATTCGCTTTGCTATCTTTAGGAAGGAGAGGAGCAACGGAAACGGGTCCTATTGTACGAGAAAATGGTTCTGGAGTCCATTTGCTTCGACTTCAGGATCATCCACCCTTACAACTACATCATCAAGTTTGTCAAGATAATGCAAGGTAACATGCGACTCGATATGGATCATTCGCGACACCCACTGTAAACGGCTTTGATGGTGGACTAATCGTTTCTTTTGTACAAATTTCTCATATTGTTAGGCTCGAAGCAACTGGCGCGTCAAGCATGGGATATTGCTAAGGACAGGTGGGTGGCGATCATATTGAAACTTATGTACTTTTCGTCATAAGTTCCCTTCGATACTCTGTGGAACACATTCGACTGACACGAAATTGTTGTCTACAGCTACAAGATAGGAGTATGTCTTGAATATCCACCCCACACGATTGCTGCAGGATCGATCTATCTCGCATCGAAGCTCCTTGGCGAGGCATTCCCAGATCTAATCAAAGGAAAGCCGTGGATGAAAGCTTTGCGGACGCGGTCAATAGATGTTGAAGGTAACAAAGTGCTCGAATTGTTACTGCAAAGAATGAACCCGTATAGATCGTATATGTATGTCAGTCTGACGCTTGTTCCGCCTTCCCATGCAAAACACATGTCTCAAGACTTTAGCCACCAGATGTTGGACCTGCTTTCGATAGGACGGTCGGATGAGCAGAGACAGTTGTACGACAAGATCCACATCACACTGCATGACGCCAGGCAGTTGGACATACAACATCAGCAACCCCCGCTCAAAAAGGCTCGGACAGAATACTCTAGGACCATTGGAGTTCATGCTGGTACAATTTCTTTGTCTTTTCTGATAAATGCCGTCGCAAGTAGAAGAAAACTCTATTTGCCGCGTTCTAATGTGCTTTTTTTTTCCTTTTTCTTTTCGTACTTGCGTTCTGTACTTTAGAACTGGAGCGGATACAAGATGGAGGTGCTTCGAATCCGACTGTCCGGTACAGTCAATCGTAGGCAACTCCTAATAAAGTCCTCATCGAAGTAATGTGAAGAGGGGGAGAGGAGAGCAAGCGAAACGACGCACGGTGAATTTTGTGCCTGGCCCACGCTTGAACTTGGGCCACATTTTTTTATTTTGCCCGCGAAGGTGAAGGGAAAAATCTATCTCCTTTTTTTTTTTTTTATCTTGTACCTGTTGTTGCTGTTGCGACTGAAATCTCTTTTCGTTTTTGAAGTCCTGTCCTTTTTGCAAGCGCGGTCGAGAAGAAGACGAGGAGAAAGAAGGCAGGGTTACGCTATGAGTTCACAAAGGTGGCGGTCTCCTGACAGACAAACGATTTTCCACTAGGCACAAATTGTCCGGGAGAAGAAGGGAAAGCACGTTCCTGGGGCTACATGTATCGGGCGGTTGATCCGAAGGTAGACCAAGTCATCAGCAACCGAAGGGGACTGAGTGCTATCTACCATGTTGTAAACTAGCACCAGTCAATGCAGCGTGTGAGTATGAGTTCAGAGTGATGTGTGTGTTACCCCCCCCCCCCCCCCCCCTGAACAATGTGTGCAGTGTGCAGGTGCATGTTAAAGAGTTAAGAGTGCGCACGCAACGAGTGACATCTCAGCAGCGTCAAGCACCTAACGATAGCCTGTTTCTCTCCCTTCCTCTCCCTTCCTCTCCCTTGCCCCCGCCCCCCCCCCCCCCCCCCCCCCCCCTTTGCGTCTTTTTCTTTTTTTCCCTTTTTCTCGTCCCTTTTCCCTCTCTTCCTTCCTTCCTTCCTTCCTTCCTTCTAATCATCCATCTTCCCCTTCTCCCATCGTCTTCCCCATCCTCCCTTCCTTCCCTCCTTTCCCTCCCTCCCTTATCTGTGTCTTCTCTCTCGGCCAACAACACACACACAAACACACACAATACACTCTCACACTCTCTCACACTCACCCATCATCACCACTCGTACCTTCATCCCGTCTCTTTTGACTCTGCATTCCAACTTCTGTACCTCATTTCCTCCTTTGTTTTTTTTCCTTTTCTTTGTTGTCTTCTCTCACTCCCCCCAAGCATACCATATCACTACTCTTAATCTCTCGGCACACTCCCTCCTTTCCAACCATGGCCTACTACGACCCTCTCGCCTTCCAGCAGCAACAGCAACAGCAACAACTGCAGCAGCAACCACAGTTTGGCTTCGGTGGCGATATGCGCTCCCCTTCTTCCCTTTGGTGAGTAATTTCGCAATATATACTGGCATTATCATACAAAAGGCGTGCGAGACGCACATCCAAAAAAAAAAAAAAAAAACACCCACGTCCTTCTTAACTTACCCCTTCGCCCCCTGTTATCTTGACACTGCTGACATATGCTTTGTTTCTTCCATTGCTCGTGTTAGGATGGGTGAACTCGAGCCTTGGATGGACGAAAACTGGATTCGCGGCGCATGGTACAGCGCGGGCGAGCAAGTCTCCGTTAAGATGATTCGCGACAAATTCACAGGGTATGTTCAAATGCGATCCCACACCAGTACTCCCATCTTGCACTGTACATCACTGCTTCGACCTTAGCAGAGGCTACTTTGACGCGGTAAGAGTAGGATGAACTCACAAGACACCTTCTCTCTCTCTTTCTCTTTCTCGCTTTCATTCTATTGATTCTACCTCGCCGAATAGAGTGAGCGCTGGCTACTGCTTTGTTGAACTCTCGAGTCCTGCGGCTGCCGCCAAGGCCATCAACACCCTCAACGGAGTCTTGATCCCAGGCACCAATAAGATCTTCAAGCTCAACTGGGCGTCGGGTGGCAACGTAGCCATGCCGTAAGTAGCCCTATGTTATACTCTTATTGATATGGGATATGTGTATGCACTCCAAGGGCATGACCATTAATCTTTTGTCATCTTTCTTTGGACCGTTGTCAAATCAACCATGTAGTGGCGCAGGAGGCGCTCAGGAATACTCTGTGTTTGTTGGGGATCTCTCACCCGAAGTGACCGAATACATGCTCGTGGTATGTGTCATTGCCGCCAATTCCCATGCATTGTATGAGGATGTCGCAACTAAGACTAAAAAAAAGGAAAAGCAAGCTGCGGAGTTGAAGAAGTAGCCCTCAATCGAGACAGCACTAAGATTGATTACTTATGGCGTGAACACATACATTGATCTCACATCTAGGCCACGTTCCAAGAACGTTATATGTCTTGCAGATCGGCAAAGATCATGACTGACCCTACCACAGGGCTCTCGCGAGGTAAGAAGGGGACGAAGAACAAAAAAAAAGCGTCGGAGAGCTTCGTTAAGAACTTCGTCTCGTCATTGCTCCTGCAATACTCTGTTAACATTGCTCATCTCCGCTTCAATATAGGCTATGGCTTTGTTCGATTTGGTGACGAGAGCGAGCAGCTACGCGCCCTTCACGAGATGCAAGGTGTCTACTGTGGCAGTCGCCCTATTAGAATTTCGATGGCTACTCCAAAGAACAAGGTGCCTGCAGGTGGAATGGGAGGCGCTGGCTCGGTCGGCATGGGAGGTGGCATGAACATGGCCCCAGCTGGCTATGGCTACCTACCCCCAGCCCAACCCACAAGCCCTCAACACACCTTGAACCAGTTCACCGACCCCAACAACACCACTGTCTTTGTCGGAGGCCTCTCGGGAGTCAACCATGAGGATGAGCTCAGAAACGTCTTTGCGGCGTTTGGAGAGATCACCTATGTCAAGATCCCTCCAGGAAAGGGCTGTGGCTTTGTCCAGTTTGTTCATCGCCAAAGCGCCGAGATGGCCATCAACCAATTGAATGGCTACCAAATCGGTATGACACAGGGAGGGCTGGATACAGGTTAAATTCCACATGACACTGCAAGCTTGGAAGCAACTGTTTTCTGACATGTTCCCGTGTTATTTTTCATACACTTTTAGGCAGCTCCCGCGTTCGTCTCTCATGGGGACGCGCTCAGAATGAGCCCAAGCCCATGTCGCCTCTTAACTCCTCCATGATGGGTGCCTCGGGATTCCGGTAAGGGCGTTAAGCATATAATCGTGTTTCGTTGCTAGATCTTGGATACCTACTATTTTTCTTATCCCTTGAGTACATGAAACTTATGAATGCTATTCAACCTTTTATATCCTAGTGGTCAAAACAACTTTGGTTTTGGACAAAACAGACACTCTGCACCCTATGGCTCGTATCCTGGACTCATGGCGGGATCCATGCCAGGAATGATGCAAACCCAGTCGCCAAGGGATCCCCTGGAACGGATGCCCGTTGAGCACCAAAACCGCGCTTACATGGAGCGCAAGGAGGCTGTTATGGACCAATTGGATGGTGGTGCTAGCTGGAGAGGATCCGGAGCCATCTACGCCTAAAGGAGATATCACTATGGCGGACAAAACTCTCTTTGATCTTCAAAGCAGCGCAAGTCTCCACACCTATGAGCAGGTCTTTTTGTTTCTTTTCCTCACTCTTTTTTACTGTATTTCATTTTCGTTGCATATTTTTTTCTGTTTTTTTTTGTGGTTGCTCTTCTCTTTTACTTCTTTATCCATGTTTGCACCCTGTTTCTTTAGGCTGTTTTTTCGTACTCATTTGATTCATTACCACGACCCAAAAGCAATGTCCCATTACCCTCATTTTGTCTGCCTTTCTTTCTTCTTGTATTGTTCCCTCGCAGTTGAAGTTTATCTTGCTCCCTTCATTTTGTTCTTCTGCATTATATGTCCTTTGATATTTATCTTTCTTGTTCAACTCTAATGCTCCTTCGCTTTCCTGCTCAATGTTTTGCCTGCCTCCCTTAAAAAGACTTTAATATCGCCATTATCTTTCTGCTATTCTCACAATCCAAACACGCATGTTGATACCTTCCGCCGTTCGTTCATTTCTTTTCTTTTCTTTTCTTTTCTTTTCTTTTCTTCTCTTTACCTTTCTTTCTTACCTTTGCCTTTTCTTGCCTGCTCTACAGACGCGCATCTTACGCGCTTGTGCTCAACAGCATAGCATGAAATAAAACTTCCACGTGATCCTTCGCTGTGACTACTTCGATAAGGGTGGCTTGCCACACAAACAACTCTTTCTCTCAAAAAAAAAAAAAAAATGGACTGCCATACTGGCGCAAAGGCTGAGAGACAGAAAAGAAAGAAGACCCAAGCCTGTCCATTGTGTCGAAATCACCCATTCCATCCTTGCACACTCACACCATGTCCCCCAAGACCAAGAACATCGAGGAGGCCCAGAGGAGCGGCGACTTTGCCATCAAGCCTGAGGCTGATACCCCTACCCTCAACACTGCCGACTGGCCCTTGTTGTTGAAGGTATGCCTTGTTGTTGCTATTGCCCTTTACTCTCACTCTCTCTCTCTCTCTTTTTCTCTGCCTGTCTGAACGTATCGCTAAACTTGTCCTTTTTTCTTCCTCTCACCATGTATATATCACCACTGGATATCCGATCACTCCTCCAACAAACAAACTACAACCACCATCTCCACGCCAATCCAAACGACATACATATCAACACCACCACAAACAACCACAATCCCACAACATAACAGAACTACGACAAGCTCAACGTCCGCACTGGTCACTACACCCCCATTCCCAGCGGATGTTCGCCCTTGAGACGTGAGCTCGCCGAATACGTCAGGTAATACTCTACCCCCAGGATCCGCACGGTAGACGCTACAGCGATAGTTACGATTGGAGACTTGGATGCGAAAGAGTTAACTGCGATCGATCGGCGTGTTTGTTTCGACTAATTGTGCTGATCGTGGATCGTGAGAGTTGCTGCCACTTGTTCAGGAGATCTCGACAGCGTTGGCGCAACGACCCATATGCCAACTGACAATCACAGAGCCACGCCAACCTAACACACCCACTCCTTCACCTTCACCTTTACCGCTTACAAAAATAGATACGGTGTCATCAACTTGGACAAGCCTGCCAACCCCTCGTCCCACGAGGTCGTCGCCTGGGTCCGCCGCATTCTCCGTGTCGAGAAGACTGGTCACAGTGGAACTCTTGATCCCAAGGTCACTGGATGCTTGATTGTCTGCATTGACCGTGCCACTCGTTTGGTCAAGTCGCAGCAGGGAGCTGGTAAGGAGTACGTCTGTGTCCTCCGCCTCCACGACGCCATCGAGTCCGAGAAGAAGCTCGCCCAGACCCTCGAGACCTTGACCGGTGCTCTCTTCCAGCGCCCCCCTCTGATCTCTGCTGTCAAGCGTCAGCTCCGTATCCGTACGATCCACGAGTCCAAGTTGATTGAGTTTGACAACGACCGCCACTTGGCTGTCTTCTGGGTCGCCTGCGAGGCTGGTACCTATATGCGTACTATGTGCGTCCACATGGGTCTTTTGCTCGGAGTTGGAGGACACATGCAGGAGCTTCGTCGTGTTCGTTCGGGACACATGGGCGAGGAGGATGATATTGTGACGATGCACGATGTTTTGGATGCTCAGTGGATGTACGACAACACCAAGGACGAGTCGTACCTCCGCAAGGTTGTCCGCCCTCTTGAGACCTTGTTGACCACCTACAAGCGTGTTGTTGTCAAGGACAGCGCTGTCAACGCCATCTGCTACGGAGCCAAGTTGATGATCCCCGGTCTCCTCCGCTACGAGTCTGGCATTGAGGTCAACGAGGAGGTTGTGTTGATGACCACCAAGGGAGAGGCTATTGCTCTCGGAATTGCCCAGATGACCACTGCTGTCATGGCAACCTGCGATCACGGTGTTGTTGCCAAGATCAAGCGTGTCATTATGGAGCGTGACACGTACCCCCGCCGCTGGGGATTGGGACCCAAGGCTCAGGAGAAGAAGAAGCTGATCAAGGATGGCAAGCTCGACAAGTTTGGACGCACCACTGAGGAGACTCCCGAGGGCTGGAAGAAGGGCTATGTCGACTACAACCGCGAGGACCCTGCCGCGCCTGTTGCTACTGCTGCACCTGTTGTTGTTGCCACCCCCGCCCCTGCTGTCAAGGAGGAGGAGAAGAAGCGTAAGGCTCCCGAGTCTTCGGACGAGTCGGACTCTGGCAAGAAGAAGGAGAAGAAGGAGAAGAAGGTCAAGAAGGAGAAGAAGGAGAAGAAGGACAAGAAGGACAAGAAGGAGAAGAAGAGCAAGAAGGCCGACTCTGATTCCGATTAAGCGTCTTGACCTCCCTCCCACTTCTTTCTACTCTTGTATTCTACCGAAACCTTCCTTTCACCTAACCTTCACCCACTTTTCATCGCTTCTTTTTCGCCCTCTTATTCAAAGGTGTCCTGCTGCACCTACATCTCTTTGTTGCACTATCTATTTTTTTCTCATCGCATTTGCAAATAAACCCTTTCAGTCTTGTTATCTAAAGCTTCGTGTTCGCCTCGCTTGCCCAAGAAAAAAACACTGCGAAGTATGACGCGCTTAAAGTGGTGAACTCCTCTCAGACGCGAAAACTTTTTGAGGCGATACGTGAACCGACTTTTCACGTGAGTCATGATTTAACTTTCGCAGATGTGACATTGCGGCAAACGCGGCTAACGCGGCGAAGGATGAAGGGCTGAAAGGGGAACGAATGAAATAAAAAATGGCACTACGCTCGGAACAAACAAAAAAAAAAAAAAAAAAAACGAAAACTTAAATCAATAAGCTGTTTGTTGTATCCCGCTTTGTGGAGAAAGAAGTAAAAAAAAAACACAAAGAGAGCCACCCTATCTAGATACCGAGGGTTTCTCTCCACTAAACCCTGATTGACTGGATGACTTGGCACCCCTGACCTGATGACCCACCCACCCCAACCCCCACACCCTCCCCCCTCCGAAACAGCCATCGCTCTTTCTTCGCGTGCGTGTGCATGCAGCAAGAACATTCAAGGTTCTGCCGTTTTGGCGGATTTTTGTAGGAGGATTGTTTTTTATTTTGTTGTGTGAGTAGACTATGTGTGTTTTTTTTCTCGGTGTTTGGTCTGCATGGGTTTTTTTCGGCTGTTGATTTTTCCAAGCAAATGGTTTATAAGACCTTTTGTTTGTTTTGTTGCAATCGCGATGAAGCATAGTGGGGAAAGAGCGTGTGTATATTTTTCATGGCTTTTTTTTTAATGGTATTGGGGTGCGAAATATTAGTAGCTACATGTACAAATGAAAGGTTTTTTTTGCTTTTGATGTAAAGAAAGAAAAAAAAAGGGGCGGGCGCTAGATAGCAAGGAGATTGGGTAAGGTATGATACAGCTCTCGTTTTGTCCTCGGCTCCGATTGCTTAAAGCTCCATCTTGCCGGGGATATCCTTGTTGTCGAGGGCAACAGGCTGAGCACCCTTGACCTCGTGCATGGTGGATGGGGTGGACTGAGAGACAGACTCGACATACTCGGCCCACTCCCTGTCCTCCTCGTCCTTGCTGAGGGGCTTGATACCAAAGGAACCAATGCGAATGAACTTGCCAAAGATACGGGTACGGGTGAACTCGCCATCGGCTTTGGGCAAGAGACGGTCGCGGATGTTGGTGCGGACAAACATGATGAAGATGAAGCCGATGGATGCGACTCCGAGAATCCAGTACAAGTTCTTGGAGTAGATCCACGCATCGTTGACAGTGTATCCGCTGACGAGCAAGTTGTTGTAGACGGCGGTGAAGAGAAGACCACCACCGACACCAGCAATAGCCCAGGCAGTGAGAATGATTCCGTGAAGGGCTCCAATGTTGGAGGGTCCGAACATATCGCAGAGGAAGGCAGGGATGGTTCCGAAACCACCTCCATAGCAGGCAGTCAAGATCCAGATGAGGGCCAAGAAGGCGGGATAGTTCTTAACGGCCATAATGGTGGGGAGCGAGGCGAGAATGACAACCTGGAGGGTCAACATGACAATGTAGCAGTTCTTGCGGCCCAAGAGATCCGAGGCAGTCGAGAAGAAGAGACGACCGGCCAAGTTAAAGCCACCGTTGATGGAGACAATGGTGGTAGCGGTGTTGCCGTCCTTGCCAAAGATATCGGTGACAATGTTCGCGAGACGAGAGAGGAAGACGAGACCGGCAATGGAGTTACCAAAGAACATAAGGTAGATGAGGCGGTACTCGCTCGAGAAGATAGAGTCGATCAAGGGAAGAGAGGCGGCAGGGTTGCGGACGTTGCTGGCAGTCTTGTCAGTGTTGAAGGCCTCAATGTCTCCGTTGGCGCTGACCTTGTTGCGGTACATGTCCATACCGTTGACCTGGAAGCCGGGAGGGGGGACACGGAAAACCATGCAGCAGATGAACATGACGGCAAAGTAGGCGAATCCCAAGGTCATAAAGGTCTTTGTCAATCCAATGGCCTCGGCGAGAGGGAGGGGGACCTTGGCGAGGGCGATCGAGCCAGCACCAAATCCACAGACAGCAAAACCGGCAGCGACACCGCGGCGGTCAGGGAACCACTTCTGAAGGGCAGAGACGGGAGAGATATAGCAAAGACCGAGTCCAGAGCCTCCAATAACACCATATCCAAAGTAGATAAGACCAATAAGCTATTTGAGAGGATAGCGATGCACAGAAGGGGGAAAAGGCGTTTAGCATGGTTGTTACGTATGGATATCAAGAGATTTGGAAATATTCAGTGAGATACCAAAAAAGTGCGGGTTTTTGTATATACCTTGAAGTGAATACCGATGGTGGCAACCATGTTACCGATCAAGAAGAGGGTTGTTCCGACCAAGGCAGCCTTGCGGGGACCAACACGCTCCAACCAGGGACCGTTGATGGCAGCAGAGAGACCAAAGAAACCGACGGCGATGTAGAAGGTGACGGACGCGTTGTGCTCGTTGGCGACCTGCTTGCCCTTAGCGTTGATGGTGAATCCGTAGAGCTCCTTGTCAATGGGGTCGTTGAAGACGGACCAGGCATAGAGGGAACCGCAGATGGCCTGGAAGATGAAGGCGGCAGGGAACATGAGCCAGCGGTTGTAGGGCATGCTCAAGGGACCGAGGCCGATGGTCCTTTCCTTCTGGATTTGAGCATCAGTGCGGTGGAGGGTGGTGTTGTTGTAGTGGTGCGCAATGTATGCGAGGGGGCCACTGGTTGGCACCTTGATAGCCATTCTAGATGTGATACGTTAGTTTTGTGTGAATGGGTATAGATGTGGATTTGGTTGTAAAAAGGGAGAAGTGAAGAGTGGGGAGTAAAGAGAGGAAGATGGAGGGAGGAAGAGAGGATGAGTAAAGGGAGGCGAGAGGAGAGGGGAGAGGGCTGAGGGTGAAGAAAAGAAAAGAAAAAAAAATGGGAAAGAGGCAAGAAAGCGAGAATGATTTATACCAGGAGAGAAGGGAGACGGCTGTGCAACCATGATAGTAGTGATGTTTGATACCCGGGGGGGGGACATGGATGCGAACAAAATGAGTGTAAATTGATGGCGACCCAAAGGAAAAGAATACAATAATAAAAAAATAAAGTACTGAGGATGCAGAGGACATCAACAGGGACTGAATGGACGAGGGGTTGACAAAACAAAATAAAAAATAAGTGCGAGTGGTGAGGGAGAGGAGGGCCAAGCAAACAATGGGACGGGACATACAAATGAACAACCAACGAACGAACAATAACGAACCATCAAAAGGACGGGCTCATTTCTCATTCATTCTCTGACAAACAATTCAATGGGGGAGGGGTTAGGGGCGAGCAATACAATGCAATGCAATACTATTTTAAACTAAACTAAACTGAAGGTAGACATAGAATTAAAAAAAGGGTTCAATGGCCTGGCTGACCACCATCGGCGAGAAAAAAAAGAAAATGCGAGACCAAGCAAAGAGGACCAGAAGGAACCGGAGGGATATTCTTCACTCACTCTTGAGGCGTTGCAATTCAGTCCATACAAAATCTAAGCTTAGTCTCCATCCTCCACTTCACAACGACAACGACCCAAAATAAAAAGTGGTTCAAAAGGGAATCTATCACGTTCGCCTCTTTTGGTTTAGATGATATTACTCTTGGTTAGAAAGAGAAGGATCGTTGACTACTTCTTGGTGTACAGTACGTTTACCATACATTTTCCTCGCTCTTCGCTCTCGTTTTCTTACTCTCGGGGTTGCCAACCATAACAACGTTAGTCTTATTGTTCGTTTTCATGTTATGTCCATGTACCTTACCTCTCCATCACCCGCCTCCCTCTCCCTGTCCCGAGGAGCCCCCCAACAAAGTTAACGATAACTTTATTCAACCCACATCCATTTACACTTTTGTTTCTGTTGTGCCCACAGACAAAACTCAGGCAGGGATATCGGACGCTTTCTTCTCCAACCAACTTTACTCCTCCGTCCCCCAGGTCGGTCGTTATTCGCTCTCTTTTTTTTTTTCTTTTTTTCTGGTGCTTTGTATCCGCTTTTTTTTACTGTGCGTGAAAATACAAAAAAAGAAATGGAGGCATTGAACATCGCCACAGGAGCCAGTGGCAGGTACCCATGAAAAAAAAGTGTGTGAGTGGTCGCCAGGATATCATCTGTTTTCATATTTAATGGACTTCATGTTTCCGGGGTGAGAGGATATAAATATCGTGAAAGCGAACAGACGACAAACTAACAAAACTTTCAAGAGAGGAGGCGCACAACTGCGTTATGCACCGCGAATGTATCTTCGACACCAAAAAACACCCGAAAAAAAAAAGTCGTAACCCTTTTCCTCTTTGTCCTCCCTCCTCTTCGTTATCGTCTGCTCTCCTCGCTCCTTGCGCGACATTGTCTAGCCTGAATAAAAGAACAAACCGATCATCTCTTTTTTGGATGGAGGTGCCTATGTTTTCCAAGGACGCAAACACACAGACACAACCCCTGTCATGGACACATCATTATCACCAAAAAAAAAAAAAAAAAAAAAAAAAAAAAAAAAAAAAATGGACATAAGAGAGAGCTTCCTCCTGGCTCACCCTTGCTCAATTTGTCTCTGTCCACTTTAGCGACAGTTCCTTTGCCTTGTCTTGTGCAGCATGCATCAACAAAAAAAGGGCGAGGGGAGTAGGAGGCGGAGAGGGGGGGGGGGTCCAAGACGAGGTCAGCCTGAGAAAGGGAGTAGGGGAGTTGAGGAGAGAGCGAGGGTATGGGTATGTGTGTGCGTATGTGTTGGGTCGAGTCGAGGGGTAGAGCGTGAAGAGGGTGTGAGGGAATAGATACGACAGTGGATTCGCTGTCCGATAAAAATATAGCAACAAGCAAGCAGCAACAGAGCAGAGCATTCTGCTTTCATGCATCCTTCTGTTGAAGTCTAGGCGAGCAAGGTGGTACAGATCACGGACTGCAGAAATGGACACAACAACAACCAGCAACAACAGCAATTGTAACAACAAACCCATGGTCGTTGTTGTTGGACGATGTTCATAGGTTCAACCGTTTTATTTTTTGCTTAAACTCATCACATCTCATCCCATCCACCACCATCCGTCCATCCCCTGTCCTACTCCCCTGTACCCTCCGATCGCTCTCGCATTTTCTGCCTTTTTTTTTTCTTTATTTGTGCAGGCTAGTTCATTCACTCATTGGCTCTCGCGTCGATGGCTCATTCATTTTTCATGTGTAGTAGTAGACAAACGATCTAAACAAAGGAAATAAAAAGATGAACACAAAAGAAAGAAGAAAAAAAGCAGACAGACAAACAAAGTAACAAAAGCAGGAGTTTTGGTATGGTTGGACACCTGGCTTTAATATGTTCATTGGAAACCTGGCCTTTTTCTTTTGCTTTTCGTTCGCTTTCCTTTTTATCGCGGGAGAGATGAAGAGGAATGGGTTGGATAAGCGGTACCAAGGAGGACAGAAGGGGTTCCAGGCACCCCGTACTTACATACGACCGTTGGAAAATCTACTTTTCTTTTTTACTTTTGTTTCCTTCATCGATTACCTACATTACATACACGCTCACCCCATCTGCATGTTCTTCTCTTGCAAGAGTATGCGAGATGTCGAACCACTTTCTTCTTTTTGTCTTTCACAAAAATAAGCTATTTCGGGTTTTTTGGGGGCAGAGCATGCTTACTTTTACGTGAGCGGGTTATCTTTTTCTTCTGGCGACCGAACGGGGGCCCGAGGGTGTCAGCTGCTGGGTTTCGAATTTCTACTCCTCTCGCATATCGCCTACGGGGCACCGCAGATGAAAAAAAAAGTAAAAAAAACAAGAGATGGAAAAAAAAATAGTTACGCAACTACATTATTGTGCCACGGAAACAAGATTGTCCTTCTCTCTATCACTCCTCCCTCCAGCATGTCTCATCTTGTTGACAAGATGATAAAGAAGAGTGACCAGCTTGAAGTATCATTGACATTGCGGGATGGAATGGAAGGCAAGGAAGGGTCCGTTGAAGGAGAAAGAGAAGCAGAGAAGTGGACGGGGCAGAAAAGTTGTGGGTGGCTGAAGTTTATATTATCATCAAAATCAGACGACCTTTGCTGCTCTCCAGAGGTGTCTTATAGGTACGGACGATGCACATCGACAAAAACAAGGTTATGCTTCACCTTCATTCATCCACACATCTCACATCCATTCATCCATTTACCATCCAGAAGGAAGGAAGGATCGAAGGATCGAAGCAAAGAAAAGACACCGAAGAACAGCGAGACCGGTTTTGTCGGACAGACAGACAGACAAGCAGCTAGAGACTAATCGAGCTATCCCATCGTCACTCGTGGTCAGTATTTCTCGTCTCCGTAAAATTGTCCGGTTCACCATCCACCCCATTCTTAGCTTTCCCGCCTCCATCTCCAATCTTCAATAACAAACAACAATCAACAACAACAACAGCAACAACAAAACAAACAAACAAGCAAATACCCTACTTCAATCGGCTTCCTTGTTTCGTCTTGGTAGCTAATTGTCCATTTCCACTTTGTAATAAACCACAAACCAACATCAAGAAAACACGAATGGAGGCGCTCACCGTTCACCACAAAAAAAAAGTCGACCGTTGTTTTCTTCTATTTCATTTCCTCAACCCCTTTTTGCCTGGACTTTTTTTTTTACTTCGTCCTCTGTCCGGTCTGGCCTCGACATGTCCCGTTCTATTCGTCCTTGCCTTTCTTGCTCTCTATGTTTTTCACAAATCAATTGAGCATGACTCAAACGCTTCTTTTTCCACACACCCTCGATTTTCATTAAATGAACAATGGCATCTCTGGCCCCTATTGTCCGATGTACAACACCACATCGAGATCTTTTTCTTTCTCTCACTCTCTCTTTTACTTTGATACAAAGGAAGGCAAATAGGGGAAAAGAGAAGGAAGGCTCAGGAATGGGCTCCTTGAACACGGATACAGTGGACAATCGTCTCGTCTCCCAGTGTCCCTAACCCACTCTATTCCTTGGAGACAACAAAAACATAAATTACTCTTCTGAACTCTCCGATTCTTCATTACAAACCACAGTGGGATATGGAAGTCATGATGAATGGATGAGTGGGACATGTTCCTTCGCCCTAGGAAAGAGGATAATATGGGCATCAAAGGTAGCCAGGTAAAGAAATACACCTCAGCCCAGTTTCTCTTGTCGGACCTTGACGGCTATAGAGTTGCACCATGTAAGAAAAATAAAAAAAAGCCAATTCCTACTTTGCATTTCTGAATTCCATTTAGTCGAGAAATATTTGCAATGTAGTCTGGCGCAACAAACCGGACTTCACTCCAAAGCATGGTTGATAAGGTGGCATTGCCGATCATGAAGTCAGAACCGAGCAATGTTGTTCCACGTATCAACAAAAGATACGATACCATAACACAAAATCCGGGCTAACGAAGAGTTAGCTAAAACTATAATGAGGATCGTTCGCCTTTATGCCGTGGACACGTCCCTTTCTCCCACTCATTCTCTCGCTCAGGGTTTCTTGTTTTTTTTTTGTTTTTTTCAAAGGCATCAGCTGAGTACAAACCAGGCTTTGCTTTGGTTTGTGGCCACCTCCATTCCACCCAAACACCTTTTTTGTTTCTTCATTCTTTCTGCGTTGTGTTCACTCTTTTCTTTTCGATCGTTCTATGTCCCCTGTTGTTTACTGCTTCTTTTTCTTTTTTCTATTGCGCGCTACCTTTTTTTCTTGTCTGTTTTGCTTGTCTAACAAGCAACCCCTTTTTTCTTTATTTTTTTGTCCACTCTATGTTTAGAGTGAGCACAACAGATATCTGTCATAAGCCCAAAAAAAAACTGTCCAATGGAGTCTCTAGGGGGTTTGTCAAGGGAAAGTACGTACTGTGCCATCGCTGCTTTTCAAAAAAAGAAGAGAGAGCAAATGCTTATGCCACTCATTCACCGATGGACGTCCCGCGGTGTTTTCTCAGTTGTTTGCATTTTCGAGCGGACTTTACTTTGTTCCTTGTCGAAGGTCCAATTAGTGTGTCTGTGGTCATCTTTTCCCATTTTTATCGAACAGTGAGGGATTGCTTCACCCCCTGAGGAATTAGGGTCATGTCAGTTTGAAGTGGAAGTGCTTCCAGCTTTGTTAAAGTCCGACTGACGACTGGACTCGACTGGACTCGACTAGACCGGACTGATCTGGCGCAGAAGGAAGCATATACTGTACCTTCGTTGCTTTGTGCGTCCAGTCCTTCCTCTCCTTGGTTGTCCATCAAATGGTTCCTTTCCCATCTCGCATTCTTTTTTATTTTATGCTTTGTGTTCTTCATTTCATTGACATATGGGAGAACAAACGGGCATTGTTGCATTCTAGACCACTATTGTCACTGCTCTAACCCTGAAGATATCCCAACGTGGACCCAAGAAGCAAACAAAAAATAAAAAATAAAATAAAAAAAGATCATCATCCTTCCACCCATTCTCCCTTCCGCCCCTCTTTCTACCAGAATCCTTCTCGGGTATTTTTCCATCGCCCCATCTGGGCGGGCAGTTATCCAAGATGCTCTCCTTCTCCTTGCCTCCTTCCCCTCCTTTTGGGTGCTAGAACCCGTTGTTGTAGGAACTTAAGAACTCACCGGTGTGTTTCTCGTCTCGGGAGATCCTCCCTTACCTCTACCTCTCTCTCTCTCCCTTCCCCTATCTCTGTCTCTCCAGTTCCCCTGCAGAGTTGACGTCCATCTTGCATGCGGTTCATGCACCCAAAAAAAAAAAAAAAAAAAAAAAAAAAAAAAAAAAAAGTAAGACATGCGCGCGAAGTCAAAGGCCCAGAGCAGCTCTCTTTGTCTCTCACTTGCTCTCGTTGATGCTGATGCTTGCCAAGTATTCTGTGATGAGCGAAACGTAATGCGAGGGTGCATGGCATTTTTCCCGGTTCCACACCGCACATGTCGGCTCTCTTGTGGTTTTCTTCTTTCCCTCATGGTGTTTATTTGGCTCATTAGTCTGGATTTCCATCATCCTCTCCTCCTACCTTCTCTCCTTTCGTCTCAGCCCCGTCCGTTGATATTTTTATTTGCATTTCATATCGACACCGCCACACATCACAACAACTATCCCATTGTCATTTATCATGTCAGGGTCCTCTTTTGCCTTTCTCCCTTTTCAATTTTCCTTCTTCCCGCGGTATCTCATTAACGTAAATTGCGCGTTGACGTGATGGACACTATTTTTTTTTTTTTTTTTTTTTTGCTATTTAGCATTCTTGCATTACCCTTCACTCCCGACAAACGTACTCATTTTTATTTTTGGGATATTTTTCTGTTGGTGTAGCAACAACAAAGGACGAAAACAAGGGTACATACCAACGCCAAGCAAAGCATAGGTAAGGTACAGTAAAGTAAAGTGAAGCATGCAGGTACGGCAATGCAGGGCAGGGCTGGAGTTGAGGAACTGAGTCAGAGTCAAAGTCAAGGTCTCAAAGTAATATTCTGGTTCGCCTGGTTGGTACCTGCACCGCCGGTCCTTAATTAGACTCATCCTTGCAGTAATTGATACATGCACACGTACATACATCATCCTAACGCGCCCATGTGAGACGAAGGGCGCTGCCAGGATAGAGGTAATAGGCTGAGGGTGATAGAAACTGGTGTACTTTTCAGTCGAGAAAACATTGTGAAAGTGTTTCTTCTTTTACCTTATTTTTTTTTTTAACCTGGGCGAAGGTATTTTTCATTCGCGCAGCGATATGAAAACGCTACGCAGGAGGAGGTGTATTGGGCGCTGAGTGCGAAGTGCTTCAGGCGTAAGGGTACGTTCCTGCTTGGTACTCCTGGTTTTATTCCTCCTTTCTACACTGCCCCGAGAGACTGGTAATAATAGACAACGAACGCGGTGGCCATTACTCTTGTTTTCTTACTTTGCGGATGATTGATATGGCTGTGGATTACTTGAAGGAATAAAGTTGCTGTTATGGGTTCCTTTGTTTAAAGAAATATCATCGCGTATGTTGGTTTACTCGACCTAAGTATCCAAGATATGAACACGACTACTACTGGAAAAGCTGGTAAAGAAATGAAGAGAAGGAGCTTCTGGAATGCTCGGGGAGCTATACCTTCCATCTAGTACTCCCTTATCCATCTGCTATGTGCCACGTTGGCGAGGTTGGATATAAAAATACGCGTTGACTGGCTGGACTTTTCCCAGCGGAAGGTGTTGATTGGTATAACTACGAACAGCTCGATGTAAAGAGGTACTTGGCGTCCAGTTACTCATGTAATATGAGTGATGTTTATTAGATTGCATTTGCGTGGAGTGCTTTTTTCTACGTCTGCGAGAGTACCGATGGAGATGCTGCGAGAGGTGAATAAGAGGTAGGTTTTGCAAGGCAGAGTGGAAGTAAAAGCGCGTGCTGGGGGGGTTGGGACTGTTTGCAATATGCATGTCGATTATGATAGGCTGAGCTTGCTTTCGTTATTTGGAGGGAGAAGGGTATGTGAGAAAAAAAATTGCGTATTCTGATTGCACGGCAGTCGACGTCTATATAGTAAAGGCGCAAAGACATGCTGGAGTGCTGGAGTGCTGGAGTGCTTGTCCAAACGTGCGGGCATGGGGCCTTTGGACATTCTGGCCGTCAATGACTTTCCGAAAATAAAAGAAAGAAAAGAAAAAGAAGGAAAGCTTTGCCTTGTCTACAGGGCTAGTTTGTGTGCCGCGGCCCCAACAATCTACAGTCATCCGTGTAGTAGTATCATTTTTAGATAGAGACGAAGGGGTAGGAATGGAGAGGAAGGATACCTTTTGAAAGGAAGGATACCGCTTGAAAGGGAAAGGGTTGCTGAGTCAAGCCGAATAACTTTGGTCTCACCTTGGCATCTTTTTTTACCGATGATACGAGAAAGGGAAATGAATGGAGTAAAAAAAACCGGTTGTTCGACATGTGTCCACATAATGCGTTTGTAATTCCGAGAGCGCAAAACAGGACAAAGGGAGAATGATGGTTTTTTTTCTCAGGGTAGATGGTCTGATCCCAACGAACTAACTGAACCACCTCTCTTTTTCTTCCGAGTGGAAAGGAGTCAGTGAACATGGTGAACTAGAGTTTTGACCGACAGAGAACCGAAAAAGGGATAGAAAGTACAAGCAAGGCCGACATCGTTGGTCCTTTTTAAAATCATTGGGTCACCCGGTCGCTTGAGTCAATGCGGCTGAATACAAAAAGAGGAGCTGGCAATAGTTGTCGTTCTTTCTGGCTTGAAGAGTCTAGTGAGCCTTGAATCAGATATAAGACCGAGCCGCTGACCCTCTTCTTTGTGGTTAGGATGTGAATGAAGGCAGCTTTAAGAAGCAGGTTTCCCTCGTGGGATGGGCAGGATGGGAGATGATGAGCGAAAATGTACCATGAAGCGGTGATAGTGGATGTTGTTGTCACTTTGGGGAATTTTGCTGAGCAAAAGGAAATTGTTGTTGATGGAGTCCATTATTACCCATAACCATGTTATCTTTTTTTTCGATCGTTTAGTTTTTTCTTATGTGCATGACATTAACAGTGCAGACATAGAATGAGTTTGTGGCAATTCCAAGAACGAGGGTTCTTCCTGTTATTTTTTGTCTTCTTTTATTTACAGTGAAAGTGCAGGGGAAAAGCAGAGGTTTGATCACTTTGTGAGGCGAATAAGCCCGTTGGCATGATATACCCAGCAGTTTAAAAAATAAAAATAAAAAACCAGTTTCGGCGGCGAAATCTTTTCTCTCCACAAATTGCTCTCTTTTTCTCATCCCAAAGGCATCTTCTCCCCTGTCCACTCGTTATCCTCCGATTACACGAGCCGTCTGAGTGGTCATCATCGGAGCGAGCCGAGGGGGCGAAAAGCACTTATGGCATTGAGACCGTACGGAGTGCGTATGTGAAGGCAACAGTGTGTGTGTGCCGACCATAGCTCGTTCGGTTCAAGTACACCAACTGCGTGATCCTCTCACTCTTTGTCTCCATGTGTATCAGGTAGCAACCACACTGGCGTAATGAGAATGGGGGGAAGGGGGTCTGTGAGCTGGAGATCTTGTATCTCATATACTCTGTCGGGGTCGTTAGCATTCATTAACCTTCAGGCACAACATACCATTATATAAAAGGTCTTGAACCGACGACATGTTTCGCCCCCTCCTTTTTTTCTTTGTTCCTTGATTCACCGACATCAACACTCGCTCATTCATACACCATCGACCACTTCTTACACTCATCACTCCCCACTCACCACTCGTCAACACTTCCACACAATGGGACTTACAAAGACTTACAAGGACGGGAGTACCCCCGTCGTCGCCATCATCGGTGCCGGGTAGGTCAACCTTGCCATTCATTCACCTCCCTCGTGCTCGATTCATTCAGATCAGTCTTCCTTCTTTTTTTCAGCGCCACCAAGGAACAATCCCAACTAACTCGTTGTTCTTTTTCTCTCCTAAATAGATTCTCGGGCATGTGCGCTGCTATTCGTCTTCAGACTGAGTTGAACTTGCAGACCTATGAGGTCTTTGAGCTTGAGCCCGACCTGGGAGGAACTTGGTGGTCCAACACCTACCCCGGTGCCGCCTGCGATGTCGCCTCCATTAACTGTAAGAGATAATTGGTCATGGTCACCGAATGTCTGCATCGTAGAATCATGGTCCTCTTCAACTCAGTCCACTCACTTGTACCCTGCATGTTTTTTTTCTCCTTCTCCCCCTTCTTCCCTCTCATAGATCAATTCTCATTCGAGCCCAACTACGACTGGTCCCATCGTTACGCACCCCAGCCCGAGATCTGGGCCTACCAGCGTCGCGTCGCCAAGAAGTACAACCTGTATGAAAAGATTCGCTTCAGGACAGAGGTCACCCATGTTGAGTGGCATCAGGATCGCCAAAAGTGGGTTCTCGACTACATGAACTTGGCTACAGGAGAGAAGGGCGTCATGGAGGCCGATATTGTCTTTTCGGGGATGGGACCCCTTCGGATCCCCCAAATCCCTGAGCAGTTCGAGGCCTTTGAGGGTCCCAAGTGGCACACTGCCCAGTGGAACCATTCCTTTGACCTCACCAACAAGCGTGTCGCCATTGTCGGCAGTGGAGCCAGGTAAGAGACCTAGGAATATGTATACGTGATCGTGTACATGTGCGTTCTTTTATGTTTGTTTAGTACTTCCATGGCTCCTAAGTTTTTTTTTTTCATTTCTTATTGTTTGTGTGAATTAAAATTTCCTTTGATAGTGCTATTCAGGTTGTTCCTTCAATTGTGGACAAGGTCAAGACGATGGAGTTCTACCAGCGCACCCCAAGTTATATTGTCCCTCGCCGCAACGGAGCCTATAGCAAACTTTGGAAGTTCATGTTCCGTCACGTGCCCTTCTTCCACTTTATCGCCTACAAGCTCAACTACTGGAACTCGGAAGCAACCATCAACATCTTCAGCAGCAAGAAGATCCACCTCCTCCCCCGCTTCGCTGCCACCTGCATGGCATGGCTCTACCGCGTCTGGCAGATCCGTGACAAGCAATTACGCGAGAAGTTGACACCAAAGTACGAGATGGGCTGCCGTCGTATTGTCGTTTCGTCCGATTACTTCCCAGCCCTGGCAAAGAAGAACGTCAATGTCCACACCGAGGCTATCACAGGCGTCAAGGGCAACACTTTGATCTTGAAGGATGGGTCTGTTCAGGAGGTTGACGCTTTGATTCTCGCCACTGGTTTCAAGGTCCAGGAGATGATCCCACCAAAGTTTGTCACAGGAAAGAACGGAGTCGATCTGATGGCCAAATGGGGCAAGAACCCCTCGACATACTATGGAATCACCACCCCTGATACCCCAAACCTCTTCCTCTTGCTCGGACCATACACTGGACTCGGGTATGCTTGCTATTTTTTTAACGCGTGGACTAATTGTTTCAAGAGAATAAGGAGAGGTGGACACAAAGTTGACTTGTATTGTACCTTATTATTCTTGGTTTCAATTAATAGACATAACAGTGTGTTGTTCATGATCGAGACACAGGTCGACTACGCGGTCAAGGCCATTTCATACATGATGGAGAAGAACCTGTCGTCGCTCGAGGTCACCCAGGGCGCCTGCGACGAGTTCATCACCGAGATGGACGAGAAGATGAAGGGTATGGTCTGGTCCTCAAGCTGCAAATCCTGGTACCAGAACGACGAGGGTCGTGTCACTGCTCTCTGGTGGGGATCTGTCTCCCAATACTGGTGGAGATTGAGGAACTTCCACCCCAAGCGCTTCGTTGGCGTTCAGAGAATCTAGAGTTCCCCTCCCTTCCATTCCTTACATTTTCACATAAAAACAATATACACCCCCCATATTAAAATAAAGTAATGACAGCCTTACTAATTTTTCGCATCAAAGCATTGCTCTTTTCTTTCAACGAACACGTTCAATGTGGATCGCATGGATTTAGTGGATAAAGATTTCCAAGCAATAAAGACTTTTTGAATTTCTTCATAACGATATTTTGCACGTGTTTTAGTGACATGGCACTTGCTCAATGGCTGCCTGTTTGACTGGAGCGCATTTTTTGGCTCTTCTATTACTTCGACTTCAGCACAAAGTCAATCCGACACAACCCAGCCTTTTCTCCCCTTCTTTTACTTCACCCATGGACTCATGAACCAAGAGACACGACCTTCAGAAGCAACGCGACTTTCATCTACTTTTTAACGACCACACCTCGACTTCGCCGTTTACCATCAACCACTACTGGAAACAGGAAACGGACTCACCCTCCCAACCCTTGTAACACCACAACCTACACTCCCAACATGGGTCACATCTCGGCACTGACGGCCTGGCTCATCTTGGCAGCAGAGGTCGGTGCTGTATTCATCATCCTCACAACTGCACATGACCCTCTCACGGTCAATGTCGGGTTTTCAATTCTTGCAGGAATTACCACCTGGTCGGCCATCCCAGCACTTTCAGAGATCTTTGTCAAGGCTGGACTCAAGGGTATGGACCTCAGCAAAAAGACCAAGCATATCATGTAAGTTGTTGGGTTACCGGCCCAGTAACGAGGTGCAGATGTGATATCGAGAGGTGCAGTTACTACCGAGCTGTTGGGAATGAAAGTAGCGGTTGAATTGATCAATTGGATGCTTCTTTGATCAGTGATCTATCTAATACGGTACTTGATTAATTTGTTCTTGATTTTTCTTGTTGATCACGAAAATATATAGTCCTGAGAGTATGGGAATGGTGGCGGGTCTGATCTATCTTGTCACTATGTTTTTGTTCATCCCCTTTCCTTTCATGAAGTGGTTCACTGCCTCGAACGATGGCGATCTCCACGAACTCAAGCTACTCACGTTCCCCAACCTCAAGGTAAGGCAAAACTTCTGTTCATATTTACATCCTTCGGTATCACCATCCTTTATTGTAACATTGGAGTTGACAGTATACATTTTTCTACCCTTGCACTGATGATAGCTCGCGGAACTGTTGTCGGCACTACTTTCTATTCAGTCGATGGTATTCCTGGGATTCGCGGACGATGTGCTTGATATTCGCTGGAGATTCAAGATGCCTCTACCAGCAATCGCGTCAATCCCACTCTTGATGGTCTATTGGGTCCACCTCGGTGTCACACATATCGTCGTTCCTATCCCACTGCGTCCCATCCTTGGCCAATTGATCGATCTTGGTAAGTTTCCAGAGTCGTCTCCGAATTAAAACCGAATGACAGTGTCTAGAATCATATATCAACCATTACTCGTTTTTTCAATTCCAAATGTAGGCGCACTATACTACGTATACATGGGAATGGTGGCGATCTTTTGCACTCACTCAATCAACATCATGGCAGGAATCAACGGCGTCGAAGTCGGACAATCCCTCGTTATCGCCTGCTCGATCGCCATCAACGACATGATCTTTCTCCAATCAGCCTCCACCGGCGCCCCAGCCATCGAAACCCACCTGTTCTCCCTTTACTTCATCCTCCCCTTTATTGGCGTCAGTCTGGGCCTCATGATCCACAACTGGTATCCGTCCAAGGTCTTTATCGGAGACACGTATTGCTATTTTGCGGGGATGACTTTTGCGGTTGTGGGTATCTTGGCCCATTACAGCAAGACTCTGCTGCTGTTCTTTATCCCGCAGATCTTTAATTTCCTACTCTCGGCACCACAACTGTTTCGACTGGTCCCTTGTCCACGCCATCGCGTGCCTCGTTATAACCGACAGACGAATCTCATGGAACCGAGTCGCGTCGTTCTTGATGAGGAGGAGGATCTTGAAGTTGAATTTTCCAGCACGAAGCAAGAGTCGAAACGTACTCTTGGACGATCCCCCTCTTCTGTCTCACTCTCATCGGCAGGGGCAGCAGGAGCGTCAACACAGGATTCTGACGAGTCCCCTACAGAAAGCAGTAACCCTCCAACAACAATACGCCTCCAGGACCTTCGCCCACTTAAGAACTCCAAACTCAAGCGATCAGGCTGGTACTGCGTCAAGATTCTGGAGGCTCTCGGGTTGACTCATGTCCGGTATGATTCCAAGACGGGAAAGCGACCCCTAGAGATGACCAACTTGACCATCTTGAACTTGATCCTGATCAAGGCTGGACCCATGTCTGAGAGAAACCTGACCATCTCCGTTATGGTCGTCCAGTTCTGTTGCAGTTTGATAGCCTTCTTCATCAGGCACCGCCTTGTCGCGTTCGTTTATGATGTCGTATAGTCTCATTTTCTCTTCCTCGCCAACCATTCGTTAATCTCATTAAATAAATTACATAGAGAAACGCCAGAGTTTGCGATAATTTCTGTATTTATGATGCAAAGTAGTGAATGTGTGAAAAGGTAATAAAAAAAACTAATGTAACAAAGTGTGCGCGCTTAATCGGAATCAGAGTCGGCCTTCTTGCTCTTCTTCTCCTTCTTGTCCTTCTTGTCCTTCTTCTCCTTCTTCTCCTTCTTGACCTTCTTCTCCTTCTTCTCCTTCTTCTTGCCAGAGTCCGACTCGTCCGAAGACTCGGGAGCCTTACGCTTCTTCTCCTCCTCCTTGACAGCAGGGGCGGGGGTGGCAACAACAACAGGTGCAGCAGTAGCAACAGGCGCGGCAGGGTCCTCGCGGTTGTAGTCGACATAGCCCTTCTTCCAGCCCTCGGGAGTCTCCTCAGTGGTGCGTCCAAACTTGTCGAGCTTGCCATCCTTGATCAGCTTCTTCTTCTCCTGAGCCTTGGGTCCCAATCCCCAGCGGCGGGGGTACGTGTCACGCTCCATAATGACACGCTTGATCTTGGCAACAACACCGTGATCGCAGGTTGCCATGACAGCAGTGGTCATCTGGGCAATTCCGAGAGCAATAGCCTCTCCCTTGGTGGTCATCAACACAACCTCCTCGTTGACCTCAATGCCAGACTCGTAGCGGAGGAGACCGGGGATCATCAACTTGGCTCCGTAGCAGATGGCGTTGACAGCGCTGTCCTTGACAACAACACGCTTGTAGGTGGTCAACAAGGTCTCAAGAGGGCGGACAACCTTGCGGAGGTACGACTCGTCCTTGGTGTTGTCGTACATCCACTGAGCATCCAAAACATCGTGCATCGTCACAATATCATCCTCCTCGCCCATGTGTCCCGAACGAACACGACGAAGCTCCTGCATGTGTCCTCCAACTCCGAGCAAAAGACCCATGTGGACGCACATAGTACGCATATAGGTACCAGCCTCGCAGGCGACCCAGAAGACAGCCAAGTGGCGGTCGTTGTCAAACTCAATCAACTTGGACTCGTGGATCGTACGGATACGGAGCTGACGCTTGACAGCAGAGATCAGAGGGGGGCGCTGGAAGAGAGCACCGGTCAAGGTCTCGAGGGTCTGGGCGAGCTTCTTCTCGGACTCGATGGCGTCGTGGAGGCGGAGGACACAGACGTACTCCTTACCAGCTCCCTGCTGCGACTTGACCAAACGAGTGGCACGGTCAATGCAGACAATCAAGCATCCAGTGACCTTGGGATCAAGAGTTCCACTGTGACCAGTCTTCTCGACACGGAGAATGCGGCGGACCCAGGCGACGACCTCGTGGGACGAGGGGTTGGCAGGCTTGTCCAAGTTGATGACACCGTATCTATTTTTGTAAGCGGTAAAGGTGAAGGTGAAGGAGTGGGTGTGTTAGGTTGGCGTGGCTCTGTGATTGTCAGTTGGCATATGGGTCGTTGCGCCAACGCTGTCGAGATCTCCTGAACAAGTGGCAGCAACTCTCACGATCCACGATCAGCACAATTAGTCGAAACAAACACGCCGATCGATCGCAGTTAACTCTTTCGCATCCAAGTCTCCAATCGTAACTATCGCTGTAGCGTCTACCGTGCGGATCCTGGGGGTAGAGTATTACCTGACGTATTCGGCGAGCTCACGTCTCAAGGGCGAACATCCGCTGGGAATGGGGGTGTAGTGACCAGTGCGGACGTTGAGCTTGTCGTAGTTCTGTTATGTTGTGGGATTGTGGTTGTTTGTGGTGGTGTTGATATGTATGTCGTTTGGATTGGCGTGGAGATGGTGGTTGTAGTTTGTTTGTTGGAGGAGTGATCGGATATCCAGTGGTGATATATACATGGTGAGAGGAAGAAAAAAGGACAAGTTTAGCGATACGTTCAGACAGGCAGAGAAAAAGAGAGAGAGAGAGAGTGAGAGTAAAGGGCAATAGCAACAACAAGGCATACCTTCAACAACAAGGGCCAGTCGGCAGTGTTGAGGGTAGGGGTATCAGCCTCAGGCTTGATGGCAAAGTCGCCGCTCCTCTGGGCCTCCTCGATGTTCTTGGTCTTGGGGGACATGGTTGTAGTATATATGTGAGTATGAGATGAGTTGAGTGTGTGTGTCGCTTCGCTTCTTTTGTTGAATTCTCTGCCCTTAGGTACTGTGTCACACTTTTTATGTTCAAAAAGCCGAGTACAGTTTCTGAGGGATGGTGTGGTGGATGGGTGAATTGGCGGAAAAGAAGGTAAAGGAGAAGGAAGAAAAAAAAAAAAAAAAAAAAAAGAAAACAGACGCTCTCGTACTTTGTTTACAATAAAAAAGAATCGAAAAACGGTCACCTTCACTTTTATCAAGGGCCTGTCACGTGTGGTAATCTGGTCAAAATCAGATCACTCGCGCGAGACGCGTCCATGAGTTGATCAATGCAAATGCTTGCAGGCTTCTTACGCCACAGGTGTATCAAGGTGCGAAGGATCCGGTGGCTCAAACTTTCGCGCTGAAATATCAATACCTAGAGGTCTAACTTTCCGTAGAGCACTGAGTTCTTCTAAGAATATCTTCGCAAGTCAGGAACATCGCCATCCAAGATGCGGCGGTAGCAGGCGACGGCGTGGTTGACGCGTCCAGAGTGTACAGTTTTGGCGTCGTGCATCCTGAAGGCGTCAAAAGACAGCCTTTGAGTCTGGACCCCAAAATCGCAAAACTTGAAGAACCAGATTTTGTGCATCGTGTATTGTTTGACTATTTTGAGATGACTTGAAGGCATCCACAACAGCCTAAAACCTCTGGTGTACCAGTCAATACCGTGAAGACGGCGTGCTTGTTTACTTCACGCCCCATCACAAATAACATTTAAAAAATTGTATTGTGTATAGAAACAACGAATAAGTAATACTTTCAGCCAAAACGAAACCAACGGGAGTCCTAAAAAGCACATTCATGACAGCCACGCGGATTCAATCCCGGATCAAACAGAATGACCGCCTGCTGAGGACCCATGCACCAACAGCGAAGGTGGACATGCATTTTCTAACCCACAAACAATACACAATACTCTTCTGAAATAAGCTATTTTTGGAATTACCAGGCAATGATGCATTAATCAACAGCCTTTCAGACATGTGGATCCCAGGGCCCATACTCTCGAAGAGAAAGAGCAACAGAAGGTGTGGCAACTCATGCCCACCCGCAAAGGTTACCGAGTTCGTATTTACGCCCTTGCGGACATCGACAATCAAACAACACTGAAGGTGTTTTCGGTTATTTTGGGAGGTGAGGATAGCCCGAAAGATAAACGCGTACAACAAATAAAAAAGACCTCCGTCGAAAACTGACCCCGCCTCCTGGAATGTTGATAGTCGAGAGAGAGAGGGGGAGGGAGAAAGCGTGTGTGTAAGTGCTTTTCAAGGCAGACAAAGCAGGCCTTGACTACAAGTATGTGTGGACTTAGCCCGACAGACTCAACGCCCACCCTCGCCTTCTTACATAACAAAACATCGCTTCATGCACGGCGTACTACTTTTGCTCGCTATTTTGGGATATTTTGAATACGTGGGACAAAAGCCCAAGAGATAATTCAACCTACCTCTGCACTGCGAAAAAAAAGACGTTTTCACACAGCCATGCTCCCATTTTCAATACGTTGCAATAAGCATTTTGTCAAACCAAAATCAACAAAAAGAGCAAATGCATTGACTAGATGACCAAGCATCATCTGACGAAGCAAAACCGACAACAAAAGGGTGCATCTACTCCCTTTGTCGCCGCCCTCCTTTCCACGGGATAATCGCTCTGCAGTCCGGATGAGGATGCCGAATAGCGGCTACTGTAATAACACATCGTAAACAAAAAAGAAATACCCACATATTCGATGTCACGTCTCCACGTAAAAAAAATGCAAATGCAAATGCAACCTGCTTCTTTTCAGCGGCGTATTTGATATATCGTTTGTCTTCCGATCGAACAGATAAAGGGAAGAATGAATATTGGCTTTCAGGAGTTGAGGTCTCTCCTTTCGAGGGGTTATTGATGCTTTGAACTAGGTTTCTGGTTTTGACGAAGGGCGCAGCACAACAATTGAATGTGTGAGAGGGAGAGTAACTTGTAATTACTCTTGTGCCTTACGCTGTTGTTGGTGTCGTTGTTATTGCTGTTGTTACTGTGACTTTTTGTGTCGAAAAAAGTGAAACAGAAGTCTTTTGGAGCCCCCTGTTTGAGTTTGTTGAGGCAATCGGCACAGCGGATAGAGAAATTGGAACAGGGAAGGCGAGTAAACTAAAATAACCAGGAGAAAGTGATGGGCGAGAGAAACTCATATGGGACTATGCCGTTTAGTCATTCAACAAGAACAAACAAAAGAACAGGGAAACAACATTCTGGACTTCGGTAATGGTGGGTATTCAGACAGGAAGCTCTAATGACAATGGGATAGATAGCAAACGATCGGTCATCTTCTCAGCCCAGAGGTTAAAAAAAGAGACAGGGAAAAAAAGATGATAAAGGGTTTGAGTCTCAATTTCCTCGGGGCGGATGCTTTTTGTCAACACAAAGAGTTTGAGATGTGTCAAAAAAAGAGACCGCAAGAGAATCTATGAGACAGAGACATAACAGACGTGGGCTGTAGCAAAAAGGAGGTAAGAGAGGAGAAAACAAAAACAAAACTGGAAAGCAGGCGAGTGAAAAATTAGAGTTTGAGCGATGAAGGGGATTAGGAATGGGGACATCAGTTCAATTGCTCACTCATGCGTTGCATACAAGCGAAAGGGGTGGACACTCTTTTTTATGCGTGGGAGGAGAAGAGAAGGAGAAGGAGAGGTTACTTCGCCATCCGCTCATCTCCCAGCTCTCCCTTTCTCTTTAGGTACTACCGTTATCTCTCCCCCATACATGTGGAATGAGAAGAGGGGGCAGTGTGTGAGAGAGAGAGAGAGACAGTGCATAACGATTGAACGGCAGGAACGCATCAAATGGGAGATATATGAAGGATGTGGCGCAGGGCTAAACATGCAATGAGTGCGATTATTGTTTTTTTTTGAGTTTGCACCAGTGACTTTGCCACTATTTCGCCACTATGGGCGACCCCTCAAATTTTGTCAGCAAAGCAACATCAACAAAAAAAAGTAGGTGGGCAAGGCTTCAGCCGTATGGGCGGCGATGGCTTCACCATTTCGCGCAGTTTTCAGTTCTCCAACAAAAATGGGATGCTGTAATTCACTTTGCGTAATTTTCCAACAAGATGCTGTAATGCGTGTTCGTTTAAGTCAAGTCACCGCATCTTCAAGCCTTGGATCATGTGCAGGGCTTTTTTTTTTTTTTTTTTTTTTTTTTTTTTTTTGGTTGTTCGTTGTTGTTTTTAAATTCGAGTTTAGAGTCGTTATGGTGGGTGAAAAGGAGGGCTGCAGAGCGCAGAATGCAGGAGACAAAGAGAAACGTCGTAAGAGGAGCACGGCCCACCTCCCTGAATATACTTCCAGGGCTGTCCATAGTGGATCTGTTTTTTTTTTTTTTTTTTTTTTTTTTTTTTTTTTTTTTTTAGATTTCAGTAGATACAAGGAACAACGAGAGAAAAAAAACGAGCAAGAGAAAGGAAAGCCCTGGAATCAACGGCGCCGTCGAGTATTAGTGTCAGTGTGAGCGTCAATGTGAAAGTGAGAAATATTCGAGCGGGCAGGCGCCCACATCAATGATTTTTGCTGCTGTTATTTTTCTTCAAGGTTAGTTGAGTGGCATTGATTTGGCCATCGTGCCTTGAACTGAAATGCAAAGGGGCACTTCCTTCAAAGAAGGTTTTCTTTAGGTTTCTTCCAATCCGACTTGGCATCCACATTAGGTTGCCCACAGGCAACCATTCGGAGTCCTTTGCGATCGAACTCCACCTCTCGCCACTCACCACTCGCCCAGTTCACTCACGCTCTCTCTCCTTTTCTTTTGATAGTATTTTTGTTTTGTTTTGTCGTTGCTGTTGTTTTCCATGTTGATGGTCACTCACTCTCATTAGGCTTCATTATTCATTTGTTCTTCGTCTTCGTTCTTTTCTTGCTTCTTTCTCTCCTTTTATCTCTTCCCCCCTCTTTCTCTCTCAGTCATTCCTTCACTCAACAACCAAAGCACCATCGAAAAATATATAAGAGGAACGCTGGCCGCTGTTTATCCCCTTCAAACTCACAACACAATCGACGTTCATGGTTCCTTTATTTCTTTAACGATCTCTCATTGGCATCAACACCCACAACTCACTCTTTTCATTTTTAGCTAGCCAACACGAACCAACAGCACTGGCCTTTCTTACCATTTGCACTTCCACACTGGCCGAAGCCTCACATTCCAACAGCACGAATATTTCACTGTACAGTTCAAAATCGATCGACCACCAACCGCAATCATGTCAACATCTCCGTCCCTCCTGCCCGAACCGCAGCAACAGCATCACCACCATCACTCCGGGCGACTGGAAGAGCAGCAGGAGCAGCAAAAGCGCCATCTCCAAGGATTGGAGCAATACCGGCAGCATCCAATCCTTCCCTCCCAGCCCCATCCTTACGCTCAGAACCCACACCCTTACCATCCTTACCATCCTTACCATTCTCACCATAATGTACATATCCCTCAGCATCAGCAGCAGCCATCCTCTTCCTCCTCACTTTTGCCGTCCCTTCCGATTGAGCACCAGACATCATCCCCAACCATCGACCTCCCTTCTTCCCAGCAGAATGCTACATTCTATTCGCCCTCACCTTCATGGCGGCAGCAACTTTCTTCTTCTTTGACCCAATCGAACCTTCAACAGCTTCTTTTTGACGAAAACTCCGCTCCATTCGAGGGATTCTCCGTCCCCCCCGAGTATGCCTGGGACCCCCTAACCGATAGCGGATCAAGTCTTCTTGCAACCTCCGCTGATCCAGATTTATTCCGCACGAACTTGGGTACTTCCGGTTACTATTACAGCACCCCAGATCTGTCAACCACCCAGGAGGAGAATGCAGCAGTAGCAGGATCAGCCAATCAATCGATTGCCTTGTCTTCCAGGAGAGCTGCTTCAGGACCCCAACGACAGAGGTCGCTCAAGCTCCGGGTCGATAGACGGATCGATATGTACAGGGATCCAGAGAAGCGGCATGCCGACCAGCCCAATTACAACGATAACAACAACGACCTTCAAGCCATAATGTCATCACCCTCCAACGAGTGGTATGGGTCCTCGTCCCCTCCTCCGCCACCCCTGAGCCCACTCAGGGTGGTCGACACCAATGGATTCCAGTCTTCCCTGGTTCAATCCCTGGCCAACTTGACCACTTCAAGCCCCAACCTCACCTGTCTTTCTCCTCCCGCCTTTTCTTCAGCGTTCGGCCAAGGTTCCTTTGCCTTCTCTGACAGCCAACGATCTGTCTCGATTTCATCTGATAACCTTTCAGGATTATACACCCAGAGCGACGAGGATATTAATAACAGCAGCAACAACAACGATCAGGACAACAACGACCACGATAACAGCAGAATCACCGCCAGCGCCGCAGAGGTGGAAAATGACGAAAGCGACCGCCGGTTTCAATGTCCCATTTGCCCAAAACGTTTCCTCCGCCAATACAACCTCAACGCCCACCTCAACACCCACTCTCAGGTGCGGGCTCATGCCTGTACTCAGTGCGACAAATCCTTCCTCCGACCATACGACCTCTCTCGCCACCAACGGATCCACTCCAACAGCAAGCCCTACACCTGCAACATCTGCCAGTTGATCTTTATCCGAAACGACGCCATCTGGAGGCACTACCGACGCGCTCATCCTGGGCATCCTGATGTCCCACCCGCCCGACGCCAAAGAAGACCACAACACATCAGTATTAGCCCTGGAACCACTACCACAGCTGCCGCCGCTTCCATCGTCCTCGGCAAGAACAACAATCGTTCATTCTTGTCCACCTCCATCACATCCCCCGCCCATCCAGTCTCTGCCAAATCAACAGCCTCTCCAACGTTTAGTACGCGCGACAGGACCTCCCATGAACCTTCTTCCTCTGACACATCTTCTTATCCATCCCCCTCAACCTCGGTGACATTCACGTCCATAGAACTCCCCTCCTTGGAATGAGTTTGATCGCGTCCACATCCTCTTTTTTTTTGATGATCCTTGTATTTAGTAATGATAATTTTTTTTCGTTTATCGATTGCCACCTTCCTCCCCTCGCTGTCTTGTATCTGTCATCCCGCGCCCCATTTTTCTGCCACTTAATAAATTTCTTCCGCATGAGCCATATTTTGCCAAGCACACTCGCCATCAAGACAGACAGACCAGACAAGACCTGCATGCAGGAAGTGAGCAACATAAAAGGGGAACAAAAAAGGGAACAACAGACAAGATGACTACATCGAGAAATATCAACATATGTATTTTGGCTACAGGCTATTTCTCAAAGAAAAAAAGAAAAGAAAAGAAAAGAAAAGAAAAACCGCAAAAAAAGAAAAAGAAAAAAATAGGCTAAAACTAGACGAAAGAGAAACGAGAGAAAACAAAAGTGCAAGTGTCTGTTTTGTGGATACTATATAGGATTGAAAAGAATTGAAAAGAAACGAAAAAAAAAAAAAAAAAAAGGGATGACTACTGCAAAAATGGTATAAAGCTGTGTGGGGGGCATAAAGAAAGGAAGGAGTAAGGTGTGTGCAACGAAAGGAAGACTCGTAAGAATGGAGATTAGAAGGGTTGATAGGTCGCAATAAAAACATTATGATAACAGGACAAAAAAAAAGTGAAAAAGGACTAACAAAAAAGCGCGCATCGAGCAAGAGGCAGAACGATGAAGGAGAGAGAATGGAACAATGTGTAGGGAAATAAAAAAAAAAAAATAATAATAATAACATAAGCTTTTGTGGATTAGGTACTGCAAGAGGGAGAAGCAAAGAAAGAAAAGTTGAGAAGCAAAATAAAGAATCAAAGTGGAAGTGAAAAGAAGAATGAAAAGAAGCATGTCAGAGAAACCAAAAAAAAGCTGATAGAGCAGGTTGGAAGGAGCAGAGCGCGCCTTCCGCCGCTTTGGCCAGAATACGCCACACGATAGCTTTGAGTTGCCTGTATTTAGGCGTAGATCGCACCTCTCCAACTTGCGCCGTCATCCATACGGTCCACCATCAACCCATCCTTTCGCTCGTTAAAGGCCCGGTTCTGGTGCTCAGCTGGAATGCGATCCATGCTCTCGCGGGGAGGTGGTGTCTGCATCATGCCAAGCATAGGGGGTGGAGTGCCGGCCATCATGCCAGGGAAGGCACCGTAGGGTGCGGAGGCGCGGTTGTTGTTGGGCATTCCTGGGTATTGGTTCGGAATTGGTGAGCGGAAAACGGGTGCGCCGACCATCGACTGCCCATGTGGCGACAAGGGCTGTTTGTTCTCGCTCTGAGCACGACCCCATGAAAGACGGACACGGGAGTTGCCGATTTGGTAGCCGTTCATCTGAGCAATGGCCAGTTCAGCACAATGGCGGTGAACAAACTGAACAAAACCACAGCCCTTTCCTGGAGGGATCTTGACATAAGTGATCTCTCCAAACGCCGCAAAGACGTTTCTGAGCTCATCCTCATGGCTGACTCCTGAGAGGCCTCCGACAAAGACGGTTGTGTTGTTGGGATCGTTAAACTGGTTGGCGGGTTGCTGGGGACTTGTAGCCTGCAAGGGAGAGGTGAATCCAAAGTTGTTTTGAGCCATGCCCATGTTGACGTTCATGCCGCCCATGCCGCCCATGCCGACAATGGGTCCGGGACCAGGACCGACACCAGCCATACCGCCAGAGGGCGGCTTATTTTTGGGAGTCGCCATCGAGATCCTGATGGGACGGCTTCCACAGTAGACACCCTGCATCTCATGAAGTGCACGCAGCTGTTCACTCTCGTCGCCAAACCGAACAAAGCCGTAGCCTATGATAAGAAAAAAAGCGACGTTAATGTTGGCTATTACGGTTGGGCGACCAATTATCAGAACACCAAATGCGAGCTTATTCCATACCTCGCGAGATTCCGGTAGTGGCGTCGGTCATGATCTTTGCGGATCTGCATGACATGTATCTCTCTTGAAACTTTGTCTATTGGCGAGAAAGAAGGCCGGGTGACAGGACAAACGCGAGCACATGAGTAAACAATGGGCAAAACAGAGTGGACATGGTTGAACTGCTCCGCAGCCAGGCTTTTGGTTGCTGCAAACAAAAGACCTCTAGTAAACAAAGGAACGAAAGATGGCTTACCACCAGCATGAACTCTGTGACCTCAGGGGACAAGTCTCCAACGAACACGGAAAACTCTTGAGTGGCGCCAGGTCCTCTATGAAGACAAGATAACAACGAGAACGAGCATAGTACCACAATTAGTCCCTTGTAGAAAACAGGGATTTTATCAGCCCGAGGTAATCGCCACAGTTGTTGATGTCTTCGACTTACGCGACCGAGGCCATGCCTCCGCCAGAAGCCCAGTTCAGCTTGAAAACCTTGTTTGTTCCGGGAATAAGCATGCCGTTGAGCGTGGTAATAGCCTTGACTGCGGCTGCAGGACTGGACAACTCGACAAAACAGTAGCCAGCGCTTGCACTAAAAAAAAATGTCGATCGATGTAAATGAGGAAGGCGCGTGAGCATTGCACTCGCAAACCACAGCGTCTGCTGTTTTTGTTGTTGTTGTTGTTGTTGTTGTTTGCATGGTCATAGTGACAGCATGGTGCAATTTAGTGTCGTTACCCTGTGTACTTGTCGCGAATCATCTTGACGGAGACCTGTTCGCCCGCGCTATACCAAGTGCCTCGAATCCAGTTTTCGTCCATCCAAGGCTCGAGTTCTCCCATCCTATACCAGAAAAACGACGATCAGAGTGTTAGTTGCTTGCATCCATTTTTTGTTGGTGCTTAGCCTCCTTTAGGCGATAACCGGACTAGCCCATCCTGTTGAAGGATGGTTGGTTCAAGGGAAAGACGACGCAATTATGCTGTGGGCTTACCAAAGCGATGTACGCATATCCGCATTGCCAAATCCAGGCTGGTGCTGGACCTGGTGTTGCTGAAGGTGCTGCTGTTGCTGTTGCTGAAGGTGTTGGAGGAGATGGGGCTGCTGTGGATGCTGGAGGGGTTGGTGGAGCTGCTGCTGTTGATGTTGCTGCTGCTGTTGATGTTGCTGCTGCTGCTGTTGCTGCTGCTGCTGTTGCTGTTGTTGCTGCTGTTGCTGTTGCTGTTGCTGGTGCTGGTGCTGGTGCTGAACAGCGAGCTGGTCGTAGAATGCCATTGTTGACTTAAAAGAAGTGTGAGGGATACGTGTGTGGGAAGAAAGAACGAGAGAAGTAGCCGAGGTATTAGGGAGGCAGGCGAATGGAGGGTATTGATGAGCGTTGTATTGTTGTTGTGCTATTAAGAGAGAGAGAGAGAGAGAAAAAGTATGCAGTGAAGACAAAAAAGTACAAAGGAGAGAAGTAGATGATGATGATAACGAAGAGAAGAGGGACACAATGGATGATGAGGGTGTGAGAAGAAAGGAAGGAGAAAGAAAGAGAGAGAGGGAGACAGAGAGAGAGGGAGACAGAGAGAGAGACAGAGAGAGAAAGGAGAAAGGGATGAAGGAGGGAAAGGAGGAGATGATGAGAATGATGGCGGGAAAGGATGATGATGATGAGAGCAAAGACTAAAGGAGGAAATGGGAGGAGGGGATATGGATATGGATTTGGATGAGGATGTGTGTGAGGGAAGGAAAAGGGCTTGGGCGTGCTGCGGGCACACATAAAATTGACAGGCACACCTTTTGCTAATACACACATACAACGCATTCTTTTTATCTGTCTGCACTGCACACTCTTGCACACATGCACATGTATTGCATAGAGAGAGAATCGACGCTGACTATCCGTCTCATACCTAGTTCAAGCCACCTGTTGGCAGCCATTGAAGGAAGGGAAAGGGCGATTTTACCATGGGAATGGTAGATCGTCGTCTGTCTGTAAGGGAAAGGCAGAGAGAGAGAGGAAGCGAGGGAGAGCGCTGTGCCTGAGCCTGGTTGATTTTGATCGAAATGGAAAATGGAAGTCATAGTTGTTGGTGGCGTCATTTTGAAGGGAAGATCTTTCGTTGGCTTCAACTCTCAGGAACAGTCGGTAAACATCAGATCTCGATTCGCCGAATCTGAATCCACAGGTTCCTTACTCTCTCTCTCTCTCTCTCTCTCTCTCACACACATGATTCACTACGTACACTTGTACACTTCACTATCTTCTCCTCGAACAATTATGTTCCTCATCTCAGCTACTCCCTTCTTCCATTCTTCTTTAGACTAGTTTGCTTTTGCTTCGGAGAAAGGTTGACACGGCTTTAACTAAAAACCAAGCTCTGAGGCAATAACTTTCTATGTATCAAAAACTGATATTTAGCATTGTTCTGTTGTCCATTGGTTTTCACTTCCAGCTGCCAGAACAGAAGCGACCATTTTAGCCATATGTCAATAAAGATTGTGGTGCGTTCACTTATCCATAAGGAGTCTATCTAGTCCATCAGTTTGAATGTAATCTACCTAACCCGAAACAATCGTGTGCCAAAAGGTCCTCTTTAATAGCCAACTTGCACTATGATTCAAGAAGGGAGTCAGCTGTTATATATCATCTTGAAACTAAAGATGAGGCTAAAGCATCGAATGGTTGCCAGTCGAGCATTCTTGAGCCAGTTATGCGTCCACGATGTCTTTCAACAAGGCAGCTATGCCATGTTCTACAATTCAGCAATTCTGTGTTTGTTTTCGATCATTTCCCTGCCGAGTAAAAAGTTGGTGGCGTTATCAAGGGGCACCGCAATCATTTGCCACCAAGTCATTTTTTATTTGCACGAGGCAAGATGGCCTCATTCTCTGGCGTATTCTTCGGTGGTGCGATCCATTTGTGGAGGAGACTTGTAAGAAACGCTGGTTGGAGCACAGTAGCCGATACAAAGCACATCAACAAACTCAGAGCCGTCAAACAAAAAAAAAGATGACAGTCAATAGAAAGCCGGTTTGTGCTCAGGGTGGGTCACTAGTCCCACTCGTAAGGTATGAAAAAAGTGAATGAGGGTGCACACGCGCATACCAACTACAGGAACAGCAACGAAAGCGAAAACAAAGCAAAAAAAAAGGTGGCATGTTGTTTACGAAGATATTCCATCGCATAGCCCTGTTCGTGGTTCTACCAATAGTAAGGAGAATGCATGTATGTGCCCGTGGGTCGTAATTCGGGTAAAAAAGGGAATTAACGTTGTTCAGCAATTATCCAGATGTCGTACAAGAAAACCCGTTTTTTTGCTTTAATATTTTTCTTGGTCTAAAGAAAAAAGAGAGGAATGTGATCTCTCCTTCAGAGTGGATAAAAAGGCGGTCTTATCTATCTTCAGGGTACCGAAGAAATGAGGGTCCGAACACACCTCACCACAGAGAAGAAAGAAGTCATTCAATTAGCGAGAAACTGCAAGGGTTGAAAATAGGACTCGGTGGCTTGTCAATGAAGGTTCTTATGGGTTTTTAGACCATGAATTACAGTGAAAGTCAGGCAGAGAGGTGGGCGTGAATGAAGAAAGGTTCCAAGACTACAGATTTCGCACGAGGTTGAAGCGTAAAAAAAAAAGAGCGGGGCAAAGACGGTTGGACATGTCGCGTGTAAAGTGAAGGACTTCGCCGGCCAGAGTGAGAGAAGTCCACAAAAAAATAATCATCCCACTTCTCGTCAGCCAATAAAGTTCGCTCGATGGGAGAGGGCCATTTCAATCGTGTGTAACGTTCGTATGGTTGGTGTTGTGCGCATGTATGTAAAGCAGGAAGTAAACAAATACAAGCCATAATTGCTTGCACGAAATGTTGCTCACTTCTGATCGAGTTCGAACGACGTGCAGCATTTTTCTGGCTATATTTTTCTTTGGCATGCATTTTTGTGGTTACAAATTGCTGCAGTTGTGGTGCTTTAGTTGAACGGCATAGTGTGAAAAAGAAAGGCGAGAAAGATGGCATGCTGCTGATCGGCCTGACCGGATGGCCCCCTAATTAGTTCTCGTAATCGGCTGCATTGGTTTCCCACCAAGATGAGAAAGCGCTTTCACTTGAAAACGTTTAGTGTCCCAATCAAAGTAAAAAGGTTCCACCTCACCCTTTCAAAAGCGATCGGATGATCGATGCGGATGGCGCTTGACGGTTGGGTTCAGAGGAGAAGGCGACGGTTGCAATAGTCAGGAGAAGATAAGTTGATAAAGTGGAATGCTTAAAAGAAAAAAAAAATACGGTGCGGCAGACATACAAAGCAAGTAAGGAGCAAACAGGCCACATCACCCTCCACAAGGCGGCTCTTCACCTTCAACGGATACATACGTTGTCGCGTGTATTGACAGAGAAGAAAGAGCCGTATTGAATAAGACATATCTGAATGGATCCAAGAGAAGACTGGCTTTGAAATGAGACAGCGACCAGCGCGTGTCAAAGCTGCGGTGGTCGCGTCGACATGTATATTTGGCTGTTGAACCGGCCATCATTCAAAGTGAGCAGCCGAGAAAAGTCTAAGTCCGCCCCATATACTCACAAAGGCAAGAAGAAAGAAAAGGAGTAGGACTTACGATGGCAATGAGGTACATACCCATTCTCGTACCATTCATTCCTACTATTAGTACCTGAATAAAGGTATCCAGTATCTCAGTCGCACCCTCTTCCTTTCGATCCCCAATCATCATTCACATTTGCATCGATCTGCCTTCCTTATTTCTTCCCTTCAGCAACAAACAGACAGACAGACAGGCAGACAAAACAAACAATCTTCGTTGTTGTCGTTCTATTTCACCCCCTACGAGTCAATCCAACGAACATGTTAACAGCTAAGGGGCTGATTAAGCAAAAAAAAAAAAAAAAAAAAAAAAAAAGTGAAGCGAAGCATCGACCATCTCAGAAACAAGAGGTCCACTTGTCCTGTGTTTTATTTCTTTGTTATTGTTGTGGGGCAAATGAGTGGACAGGATAAAAAGAAAAGGAGAAAAAAACACCAGATGAGCAGGTAGATTGACAGCCCTGCATTGCTGTTGCTGTTGGCTTATTCCAATCGTCATTCAAAAATGCGACGATCGACCTCCCTTGTTTTTTTCCTGCTTTGCACTTTTTCTCACACCCTTCTTCGCTCATCGTTTTTATTCTCGGCACGACTCATCACCCGTGTCTCCTTCCTTCAGCCTCGTTATCTTTCGCACTAGTTGCCTCTTGCTAGCTTGCCTATTCCAACCTCCTTCCTGACGAAAGTCTGTCCCAGGAATCAACCCTGCCGGTCAAATGTTATCCCCTCCGGCTTTTGTGAATGGCTATAATAAAGACTGAATTCTGTTCTATATGTCTGCCATTGAACTCTCTTTGTCAGCTCAGTTGGAAGTTGTCAGTTCAGTCGGATGCCCTTTTACACTGCTCTCAACTCGAAAAAAGACAAAATGTTAAAAAAAAAGTGCTCGCAAACCCACCTGCACCTTGCAGCTTTGCATTTTTTTTTCTCTTCTCTTTATTCTTCTTCGTCTTTGCTCTCTCCTCCCCCCCCCCTGTCCGGCGGACTATGTCTATTCGTTTCTAACTGACAGCAACCACTCATTGCTCTCTCTTTCTTTCACTCGTGCCAGTCTTACCTACCCGCCTTCTCGTTCCTCCAGTCTTCTTACTCATTATTTATTCACCTCTCTTCTTCGCCCTCATTCTTCCTCTTCTTCTTCTTTTCTCTCTTCCTTTTCTCTTCAGATACCCTCAGTCTCTCTTCCTCCCCGAGTCCCCTCATTCCAACCCCTTTCCTTCCTCATTGTCCCATTCCATTCACTTCATTCCTCCTCCTCTCCTCCTTCTTCTCCCTTTTTTCTTTAATTATCTCCGACACTCCCCTTTCGTGTGATTGACACTCTATCCCTTCTCCACTACTTCTTACTTCTTTTCTCCACGAACCTGAGGAACTCCGCATCCACCACCCACTCCACCTTTCGAGACTCCTCCTCCTCCTCTTTACTCCCTCCCTCCACATCCACTCCTTCCTTCTCCTCTTCTCCTCTTTTCTTTACACAAATACACCAGAATGCGGTTTCACTTCTCTGTGGCCGCTGTTTTGGCTGTGGCTAGTCTGATCTCTGCCCAGTCAACAGGGGTAAAACCTACGGTTACCACCACCGTCACCGCCACCGTCACAGCTCCAACTACGCCAACAGGCACACCATCAACATGTCAGCCCGCCTTCGACTGCTCAAAAAAGGTATACATCATATCAGCAACAACAACAACAACAGTAGCAACACCTTCAGCAGCAATTCTCCTTTTCCTTTTCGTTTCAAATGATATAAATGATAGCATATTGCATTGTTTTGAACGAATGGATTTTATTGACCACACAGGTTCTATTGAATACCTTATTCTACTTTAGCCATGTTTGAACAGCGGTGTGTGTGGTCAAAACAACCAATGCAAGTGTCTGCCAGGGTTTGGTGGACCTGACTGTAGTCTTATGTCGTGCGGTTCGCCACTCCGGGAGATCTCACAACGTCCTACAGTTCAACCCGGTTCAAGCTGTACAACCTGTGACGACGGATTCAGCGGAGCCAACTGCAATGGTAAGTAACGGAAGAGGCATATTTGTTTACAACTCAACAACAAAAAACAAAAGGCAACCACCATCTCAATAACAACAACAACAAGCATAACAATGAAGCAGTGTGTGTGTTGCGCTAAGGAATGTTGTTGAGGTAAAAGAAAAGGACCCCACGGCTAATAACAGCACGCTAACATTTTTTTGCGACCGTGCTTGAATATGATAGTTTGCGAGACGGATGCCGCCTGTGCAACAGATACTTCACGCGCGCCACTATTTGGCGATGAAAAGATGGTTTGTAACAAGAAGCCCGAGATCTTTTACAACGCCTTCATGACCTGCGACGTCAACACACCACAGCTGTCAGCAATCTTCCCAGGAGGCTACGCGCTGTCCCTTGACCTGGATGCTAAAAACAAGACCATCAAGGCTCAGCTGTGGATGGACAACAACGAACAGTTCTTCTGTGACATTGGGTCTTGCAATGTCGCCACAACGGACCTCGAAGGGAAGATTTCGACATCATGGGATTGCCCCGACCTCAAGTGCACCTGCATCACTACCCCCACAAAGCTGTGCGGTGGTATCCCCACCCCCGCCATAATCAACCTTCAATCGACCATTTCCCAACTGACAGGACCATTCGCTCTGAACTGCCCTCACAACAGCACAACTTGCACGTTCAGAATTGCAGCGCTAAACGGACTCCTCCCCGATGGTCTTGAGATGGTCAACTGCAAGTCAGGAGAGTGTGTCTACCCCTCGGAGATGACCTCCTCGATCACTGCGCTCAAGAAGACCATGCCCGTTGGTATCATTGTCTGCCTCGGTATCCTTGGTGCTTTGGTACTCTTCCTCGTCGTCATCTGCTCGATCGCCAAGAGAAACCAGATCGTTCTCAGCCGTACTCCTTACACTCTCAACAACGAGGCCGCTTCGCTCGAGTTCCGCAATGTCGGCTATACCCTCAACAAGGATGGCCTCGAGATTCTCAAAGGCATCTCAGGATCAGCTCCCGCTGGTGTTGTCTTGGCTGTCATGGGTCCCTCAGGTGCTGGTAAATCGACCCTGGTGGATATTTTGGCCGGCAAGCGCAAAGACGGCAAGGTCTCGGGTCATATTCTGTTGAACGGCAAGCAGGTGCACGAGAGCGAGATTCGTCGTGCCGTTGGATTTGTCGATCAGGAGGATACCCTACCTGCCACCCAGACCGTCTGGGAGGCCGTTCTCTTCTCGGCCATGCTCCGTCTTCCCGAGGCCATGCCCATCCACCGTGTCCATGAGCGTGTTGCCGAGGTTATCGAGATGCTGGGATTGACACACTGCAAGGACCGCCAAATCGGAAACGTTACTGCCCGTGGTATCTCTGGAGGTGAGAAGCGCCGTGTCTCGATTGCCCTGGAGTTGATTACCCGCCCACCAATCCTGATCTTGGACGAACCTACTTCTGGACTCGACTCTTACAGCGCCCACATGGTCGTCCAGCAGCTCTGCAAACTCGCCGCCAGCAAGACCACCACTGTTATCATGACCATTCACCAGCCCCGCTCGGATATTTTCTACATGTTTGACCAGACCTTGGTTGTCAGCAAGGGAGCTTGCCTGTACTTCGGACCTACGGACACTGCTGCCGACTACTTCCAACGCCGTGGTTTGATCTGCCCTCCCAACTACAACATTGCCGACTACTTGCTGGATATCGCCATGGACCAGGAGCTTGTTGCCAAGGCCAAGAGCTACGACGACGCAGAGGCCGAGAAGGCCGGCGGACTGACGTCGGGACATCAGACTCACTTGGGCGGTGGAAACGTTGTCTCTCGTCGTGGCGGTGCCAACACCAACGGCAACACCAGCGAGATCACGCGCACCTCGGATGACCGTTCGTACGAGACCTCTGTCCGGATGGAGGAAATGGGCTCCTCGGGCTCGTCGACTGCCTCACTCTCGGATTCGACCACGCAGAAAAAGCAAAAGACCGTCTACCCTACCAGCTTCTTGACCCAGCTCCGTGTAATCATGCTTCGAAGCTTCCAAACCTTGATCCGCAACAGGTCGCTCTTGGTCCTCCATTTCGCGGTCGCCATTGTCTTGGGAATATTTGTTGGAGGATTATATTTTGACGTGCCCATGGACTTGGCCGGATTCCAGAACCGTGCCGGATCTCTCTTCTTCATGCTCGCTCTACTTGGTTTCAGCAGTATCTCTGCCCTGGGTGCCTTCACCGATACCCGCACTCTCTTTGTCAAGGAGCGTTCCAACGGATACTATCCACCCATGCCCTTCATCATCTCGACCCTACTCTTCGACCTCATCCCTCTCCGTATCATCCCCGCCATTTTGATGGGCTCCGTCTCCTACTTTATGATCGGTCTCACCGCCGATGTCGAGACGTTCTTCAAGTTCCTGTTGATTCTCGTCCTCTTCAATGTCGCCACTGCCATGTTCTGTCTCGTCATTGCTGCTGGAGTTCGCACCACAGGAGTCGCATCCCTCGCCTCTTCGATCGTCATGTTGTTCATGATGCTGTTCGGAGGGTTCCTGATTAACTCAAAACAAATTCCCAAGGCTCTCACCTGGATTCAATACCTCTCCATGTTCAAGTACGGTTTCGAGGCCCTGGCCGTCAACGAGGTCGCCAAGACTCAACTGATCGATAACATCCAGGGCGTTGCCTTCAACGTCCCCGGATCGTTGATTCTCCAGAAGCTCTTTGGTTTTGATCTGACTGGCTTCTGGAAGAACATGATCTTCTTGATCGGTTACAACGTCCTCTTCATCGCTGCCTTCTGGGCCATCGTCAGCTTGCGTCTCAAGGAGCGCAAGTAGTTCAAAACTTGTTAGTAGTGTACAAAAAATCACGCGCGGGAGATAGTAATAGTAGAGGGACATCATTCTTTTTTAAGGTCTTCTTCATAACAGCATCTGTATGATAATAATAATAACAATACTCCCTAGAGACATCCAGGAATTAAGTGTACATTGAGCACTGACGGCGGAGAAAGGGACCCGCCTTCCAGAATTGACAAGCTTTTCAACACAAGGTGCTAAGTCGTGTTGGTTAAGGGAGGGTGCAGCTTTTTCCTGAACATCCACCGAAATGTGCTTGAACAAAGTCGCCTCCTTGCTCATCTGTCCTGATGGATGCGAGGTGAGAAGGCAGTGCATGTCGATCATACGTGAGAGTCCCAGAAGGTACATAAGGTTAATACACGCAACTGATAGACAGGACGAGGACGCGTGTTTTCTTTTGTATCTTGTGGACATGCACAGAATCCCCATGAGAGTGTTTGAAACAATCAATAGGCGCTTGCCTTCTAATGAACCATTACAACACCAACCAACCAACCAAAACGAAAATAACATAGAAAATAAATCCCCCTCAATTGAACCAAGCTCCAAATGATCAAGCAGGAAGAGGCGGTATCTGTTGAAGTGTATTAATGAGCAAGTCCAGCGTCAAACTCAACAACTGTCGTGCTAACACGCCGAGTGCCATCCACAACTATGTTTCCAACAGCACCACTTTCACCCTCAGCCGCCAAAAGTGCTTCCTCGGCTAGACGAAGCTCTTCTGACTTCCATTGGATCTCGATACCGACCTCCCCAACGTCCTCCCACCGCTTCTCAAGGACATACTCGCCACCTTCGTTCACAGTCACAGGGTTGTTTCCGAGCAGGACCTTGACATGTCCTCCCGTACGACCGAGCTTGCCTTCACCCCAGAACACAAATCCTGCAACCACATCTTCCCATTTGGCAATCATGTTGTTCTCAAGTGTCATGAACTCGAGGCTGGGTGCATGCTGCAGTCCTTCGAGGCGCTCAATCAAGTTGTTGGACAGGTTGACACGGCGAACGTTCAGTAGGTTGCGGAGAAAGCGGGTTGATGTAATTGAGTTGGAATCCAGGTTGAGCGTGTGGATGTGAAGCAAGTAAGATGAAATGGGAATATGGGTCAATCCCCGCATTGAAAGGTCCAGGTGGGTTGGTTGTTTAACTGCGTATTCAATCTCTGGGAACCGCTTCGAGTCCTGAATGATCGACAACGTCTCACGTTCAAACACCAATTGTGTGCCTACATAGTACAAGTGGTTATTGCCGAAACTATTAGAATCTGAATGATGCGACTTTAGCCAGTTCTCTGAAGTATGAAAGTATGACTTACGGCGATCCTCGTATCGCTCCTGGCGCAAAGGGTCGATAGTGATGAGCTTTTCCTGCAGTTCAATACATTCGTCGTCAATGACCTTGGCCTGTGTCGAATGGATGCTGACTGTCTTGCGCAACTCGGATAGCAATGTCGACAGGATCTGGATTGGCCCTATTTGATTCAGAAGTGCCATGGCACATGGTGTTAGCGCTGCTAATGAAATAAATAGCATGCGCATTTCCATACTCCGTGCAAAAGCATGTGGGAATACAGTCGATTCTCACACGTTGGATATGAGAATTAACTTACATTTGCAGTCGGGCTCCAGCTCAACCAACTCGCGGACAGCTGAAATCTCTCGCTCCAGAAGTGCAATTCTGTCGCCAAGCGAGTCTGATTCCGTCAACGATGTCACACGGTGCTTGGGATGCACCACTTGCGTCTCCAGAGTTCCGTCAGGGCCAGTGACGGGTCCAATACGCTTGGTGACATCGTACATCAGGTTCTGTCCAATCACCAATCTGCCCAAGCGTCCTGAGATGTCGTCCAGGTTCTGGTTCAATGTCTCCAGTTCATAGCACACGGCTGCAGGGAGCTTTGATCCTGCTCGCACCGCACAAACATCGTCTGAGAAAATGACAATCTCGACTGTGGGGCCATACACAGCACCTGGCGCCTGCTGGAAGATCCATACACTGCCGCGCGCCGAATCTGATCCTGTAGCCTTCCATTCTCCCTCGAGTGGGAGAGCAACATGCTCGACGCGGGTCGACACTGTAAAAGGGTTGCGCATCTTGACCGTCTCGTCAAATGCGACAACAATCTCCAGAGGGTGGAATGAGATGACATGTGCGCCCAGAATCGAGATACTCCTCTCCTCTATTATCCATGAGAAAAGATTGTGTTATTCAATTGTGCCTTGTAAATATTGTGAAGTATCTTGTGAGTATTCGCAGAGAATGTCATACCTCGTCCGATAAGCCAGAGTTCATAGAGCCATGCGCTTTGGTCCTCGGGGTCGGTATAGATGGCATTCTTGACAAGATCAAACTCATTGTCGACGATGGCCTCCCTTTCCTCTGTCGACATGTCCTCTGCCAGCTTGCCGAGCAGAGTGCTCCTGTTGTGCCATGCAGAGTAGTTGGAAAAGTTTTTGTGGATCTTTGATGTAGTAAAGTCAAACTCGGACTGTGCTCGGTCGAGCACCTTGCCCTTTTCCTCCTTGTCCTTCAAGTCTAGCTGTCGGATGATGTACCTCCTGTAATCCCATCCGTGAACTAGAATGTCAATGTCAAAGTAGACAAGGGTCAAGTATTGCAATGCAAAGGGGGCGATTCGTTAGCGCCAAGTGCACTGGTAAACCAAAAAGGAGGCCCATATCAAAATGACATCACTCGTTCCAGACTAAGCCAATGCATTGCTCGCAAGTACAAAATACGGAACTCCCACGATAAGCAACCAGCGAGGATGAAAAAAAGAAAGCAGAAACTTACAGTTGCGAGCATCCATCTCGAGGAACTTGCCGACCATGGCGAGCTCCTTGTCCCAGCGAGGTTGGCTCATGCTTTCGAGGCACCAGCGGCGGTGGTTCCACATCCAGTATGACTTTGGGTTTAACTTCAAGTTCTCCTGCACAAACTCGAGTTCACCGGTGTAGATCTTGTTGGCCGTCTCGTCATCGCTACTCGAGTCATTTGAGAGAGAGAGAAGGTGAAAAGTCAGCTAACGATGCAAAGCTGGCGCGAGTCTAAGTAGCAAATCCAACGACAGCTACATGAACGTACGCGTTGTCGAGGAACCCTTCCTTGAGAATGGTTCGCCTCACATTCCAGATGGTGTAGTAGTCGGGGCTCTTGCGGAGCAATGCCGTTGTAACTTTGAGCGCGTCGTTGTCGCGTTTGTTCGATTCGACCTGAACCATCGTGGATTGAGTAAAATAAGAGCAATGGTTAGCCTTTGCGTCTCGCACAGTTTTCGTTGGCAGGAAGGACGACGTAACAGTTACAACGTACAATTTCTTTGAGGGTGTCCTTGAGGGCGAGGTATTCGCGCACGAGGACAGCTTCTTTCTCCTCTCTGGCCTTGAGTACCTCTGGCGACTCTGCCTGCTCCTTCTTTCTCCCGTGGCGACTTTCCTACAACAGCAAAAGAAGCATGGGTGAGAGTTCTGTTGCTGCATGCGGAGGTGAGAAAGATGAGAGTAGAGTGAGCCATGCAAGAGTAAAGTGGTGTACCATTGTATGTTTTTTGTTGTAAGTGAGTAGGTAGGAAGGTTTAGAGTATTGGTGGCAAAGGGAAAAGAGAGAAAGAGAGATGACTTTGTGAGAATGAAGAGGAAGAGAGGGACAAGTTGTTACTTTCGCAGGTAAGGAAGGTGTCCCACCCTTTTGTACTCTTTTCTCGTCCTCGATTTGCCCACGACAAAAGATAAAAAAATCCCCTCTGTAATTGGGTATGAAGAGAGTCTAATCAATTAGCGAGGGTTGACCATTGATACCCTAGTATTCTCACGTGCATCCTCTTCTTGCTCCCAGACACGGCTGGAAAATGATCGCTCCAACCGACAGCGGACAAAAGAGAAAAGAAAAGAGAAGCGACCAAGGAGCACAGAGAACGAACCTTCTCCTCTTACCCACGGGGATGCAGTAAAGTAAAGAGACATAACATACTTGTAACCAACCCTGTTCTTCGTTCTTCTTCTTTAACCTTCCACTCCTTTCCTCCCTTCCTCCTTTCTCTTAGCCCTTTAGTCTCTTACTCCTCTCCTCTCTTTCCTTCTCTCCCTCCTCTCCCTCCTCCCTCTTCTCCCTCTTTCCTCCCCTTTCCAACACCAGCCCCGACAAACTACTGTACTCAAAAGGATCAACCATGCTCTCAGCCGTTCAGGGATTCGCCAACAGGCACCGCAAGGGTCTGGTCATCACCGCCGGACTCACCGGAGGCATCTATATGATGGGCAAGTACGCCAAGAGCAAACTGATCGAGTTCCACGAAAAGAGCGCCTCTGAACGTACTGCCAAAGAGAAGTAAGTCTCCTCACACTTTCGCCATTCCAAGTCCGGACCGAACTGTTTGCCTGTCTTCTTCATTCCGGTTGAGCGTTTGTTCCTGAACGCAAAAAAGGCTGCCGATCGATACACCTTCAATTGGATATCTATGGCTACTCAGAACTAACCACAAGCATCCAATTGAACGAAACAGCATGAAGCGTCGATTTGAGCAGAACCAGCAGGATTGTGTGTTCACGGTGCTGTCGCTCCTCCCAACCCTCGGCGACCAACTGCTGCACGAGCTTAACGTCGAATTGATCACTGCCAAGCTGCAACAGACCCGGTCGCAGCGATCGACTCCGGCACCCACTCCCGACAGCTCCATGATTCTCCCACCTAAACCTGAACAAGACGAGAACAAACAGGAGCAGGAGGGCTCTGCAGAGAACAAGGAGGAGCAGAAGGAGGAGTCGGAAAATGTCAAGGAAGATCAGGAGGCAGCTGTTGCTGTTGATGGTACAGAGGGACACACCAAGGATGACAGTACAGATTCTGCGGCTATGTCGGACACCAATGGCGACAGCAACCAGTCCACACAACCGAGCAGTACTGCATCCGAGGCTGATAAGGACGAGACGACGACGGCAACTCAGGATGAGGAGGCTGCCAAGCCGGAATCACAGGATGCTGTTGCTGCAACCACCGAGACTACCCCCATCGCCGCTGTACCTGAGATCATTGTCAAGGATGAGGCGGCTGCAGCCATTGAGCGCAAGACCAAGCTGGAACTCTGGAATGAGCTCAAAATCATGAGCTTCACTCGTACAGTCACGGCGCTTTACTCGCTGACCTTCTTGACGCTGTTGACCCAGGTGCAGCTCAACCTTCTCGGTCGCTTCACCTATGTCTCCTCGGTGATCGCTCTCTCCAACACCACTGACGCTTCCTACCGTGTGGATGCGCCAGCAGTCAAGGGATCCCTATCATCAACTGCAGGTCAATTGGATTTCCAGACGGAAAAGAAATATCTGACCTTCAGCTACTGGCTCTTGCACGAGGGCTGGCGCCGCTGGAGCGAGAAGGTCCGCGATGTTGTCGAGGATGTTGTTGGCGGGTAAGTTGAATGATTTCTTTTATCTACTTATGATCTATATTAGCGGTTCAGCATGAAAGTCATAGCTGTTAACGAAGAGCTTTTGTGCATTGACATGTGTAATAGTATCTCATTGAAGAAGGCATTTACTTCCAAAGACTTTTCTGATCTCCTTGGAGAGATCCGTTCCCGTCTCGAGTACACCGAGGATATGGAAGGCGAACGTGTTCCAGTCAAGTAAGCATGGACCTCTTTGTCTTTTTTCCTTTCCCCACTGACTGTTTTCCTCAGTACATACATGTTTAATCTTCCCAGTAGCTCTAACCACACCTTCTTTCTTTCCTTTGCCCAACCTTTCTTTTTACAGCATGCGCGAATACATGCTGCCTGACGAGGCATCAGACGAACGTGAGGTGTTGCGTGCCGGCGGCGTGGACGAATTCGATCTGGTGGTGGACCCAGTGCTTCGGAACTTGTTGGATGAGACTCGCGATTTCATTGACAGCGCCGATTTTACTACCGTCCTCAGCTCAACCTTGGCCACCACTTTTGCCCGCTTCAACCTCGCCCTCCAACCCACCTTCAACCCCTTCCTCCTCTCGCCACCTCAATCTGGAAACAGTGCAGTGATTGCTGAGATTGAGGATGATGAGGATATTGACCGCGCGGTGCCATTGGTGACGTTGTTGCCATTGGTCGCAAGACAGGTCCATTTGATTATCAACGGTGTTCCGAACGAGTATGTTGAGAGTTTGGCGATGGTCAAGGAGCTACAAGCTTTCTCTGCCATTGTGTACTCATCTTTCAGCGAACAGCTCGTTAACAACTAGATGCATATTAAATATCATGTCCTTTGTACAGTTTTTCGTATTTCTCTTTCTTTTTTACCCGGCACCACCAATCCCCCGCCGATCATGTTTATGCTGGACACGCATTCATATTTGTCATATGGTTTTAATAATTTTGGTTGGGGGGGTATAAACAAATAATATTGGCAAAAACGAACTATGTTCGCTCACTTCTTAAAGAAACTGCCCCATTTGGACTTCTTGATCGGCGCAGGGGTGGCAGTCTTGGCTGCGGGTGCCGAGACAGGCTTCTCAGGCGCGGCCGTCGTTTGTCTAGACACAGCGGGCGTTGCGGGCGCAGAAACCGGCAAAGGTGGCGTCGACACTCCTCTTGATGCATCCCTACTCCCAGAGCTAAAACTGTTCCGACCACTGCTACTGTTTCCGTGTAAAGAAACCGCAGAAGCGTTACCAGAACCCGTGGTTTCAATGGTGCTCTTGAAGGTGGCCTGAACGACCTGCTGCTTGACGCCCGAGATCTTGGTCGCATGGAGTCCGCCCGTGGCAGCGACCTTGGGTTTCCGGTTGACGGCCTCGGGAAAGGTGGCGTAGTACTGTTTGTCGTTGACGGGCCGCATGATATCAAGGACAACAATTGACAGCGTCATCAAGAAAGTTCGGAACTCGAGTGGGAAGGTGTCTGGGTTATACAACTCAAAGTCACCCCGCTTCAGGACCGGTCCCGAATTGAGCTTGTACTCGGAAATCAGCTGGAGGTACCGGTTGGGATCATAGGGAGAAGGTGTTCCAAGGGTCGTGGGGACAACAGGATTTCCAACTTCCATACCCATACCATGGAACATAGTCTGTGCAGGCCGGAGCTGGGGCGGCTTCCACTTGGACTCTCCTCCACACATCTGCGAGATTGTGATGCGGTACTGGTCCTTGTGTTTACGGTACTCGACCACAAAGTCCTCATTCTTCCACCGGAACAAGAATCGCGTCAGGGGCTCATTCGAGTTGGCGGTCCGTTTCTTGGTAGAGACAAGTTCCTGTACAACCCTGATCTGCCGCCGGGAGGCCATATCCGTCGCCGTCAGAGTGCCCCATGTCGATGTGCGTCCAGAGAGTACCCAAATGGGGTTGTTACTATGATGCATCCTCAACGAGTCTTGTTCCTGTCCAATATGTCGTCCAGGGTGATAGTACAGGAGCGCGCCGTGTTTGTTGAAAATGTTCGTCCTGCGGGGATCCTCCTCGTCATGGGTGAAGCGGTAGAGGTCAAAGAAGGCCTCGGGGACAAGGTGGGGACGCGTGTAGGCGTGAGGGTCGCCATAGATGGTTCCTGTACGAGGGTCGGTGTCGTAGAAGGGCACGTCGCCGAAATCAAAGTCATCAGGGATGTTGTCGTAGCTAAACTTGCTCATGTCCTGGTATTCGGTGAGATCCTTCTCTGCGACCATGGGGGTGGGGAGAGTGGGGACCTGGGGGACTGCTGCAGACGACGAAATTGATGTCAAGAACGTCGCAGGTCCAGTGGCTGCGCGCTGAAGAGCGGGCTTTGAGCTAGAACCAGAGCCAGAGCCAGAGCCGGAACCGGAACCGGATCCCGATCCACCTCCGGCCATGTAGGAAGGATGGGTAAAGGAAGAGGCAGCACGAGGGTGCGAGGATGACCCGCTGCCAACCTCAGAACCGGAAGTGTAGCCGGAGGTGTGCCTTCCTGACTTGGCAGGTACGGTTACTGGTCGTGCCTTGCTGGAGGAAGAGGAAGTACCGTTGGTGATAACTGTCGTTCTAGGGTAGTCCTCAGCTTCCTCTTCCTCGACAGATGACAACGAAGAGAGAGAGGGTGTGTTGGCGGTGGTGTAGAATGTTGCCTTTTCCGATGTGACACCACTGTCGGTAGCATATCGACCGTGACTGGCGAGCATCCTGGGGCGGTCTTGGTCAATGCCGTCATCAGTAGAGGCGCTCTTGCCCTTGCCGCTGCTGCTGGATGAGCCCTTGCCCTTGTTGTTGGATGTGAGGGTGGAAGGGTTGTCGTCAGAGTCAGTATCGTCCGAGTGGTGGCTGTGGTTGTAGACGACGCCCTTTCCAGAGTAGGATGGTGGTTGGTCATCCTGTTCCTGAAGGGGTGGGTAGGAGTGTGAGTGCGAGTGTGGTTGCAGGGGTGCAGCAGATGGATGTGAGCGTGGTTGTTGTTGTTGCTGTTGTTCATAATAAAAGGGTGTGTCCAGACCATTACTGGGGGAGTTGCCCGTGGGAAGAAGGATATCCGCCGAGTGGGTTGTACGACTCGACGAAATTGCGGCGCTGTGATTGGTTGGTGATCCTGTGCTGATGTCGGCTAATGCCCTGTCCCTGTGCACTCCCTCGCCGCCTTCATCCTCAAAGCCGTTGTCATTCTCATCCCTTGGCACTCTGCCCTTACCCTTGCTGCGAGGGATACTGTGGCTATTATTAATGTTATTGTCGTTACTGGACATGGAGAGGGCTGTAGAGGGGAGAGAAAACGTAGAGGATGAAGGGGAAGATGAAGGAGAGGCTGAGGAAGAAAAGGACGAGGCAGTTGAGGAGGGAGAGGCGTGGGGTCGACCCATAGTGGCATCGTCCATGCCGCCTCCAGGTGGGGAGGTCGATATCGATGGGCGAACGATCGACTTTTGATTTGTGACGGGCGTAGGACGGACAGCAGTAGAAGTAGGCGAAGCCAGAGCGGAGACTGAGCTTGTCTCTGACGAGGGAGACAATTCGACGGATATACGAGAAGGCATCTTATTTGGGAGGGGTATATGGGTTGTTCCTGTAAGAGAGTGAGACTGGTGAGACTGGGATGAAACGAACGGATGGAAAGAGAGGTGGATGAAAAAAAAGTGAAAAGGAGAGGAGGGAGGAGGAAGATGTTATTAATGAGGAATGATGAGGGAAGATGGAGATTCCATTAGTTATATAGGGGAAGCAAATGAGGAGGAGGAGGACAGAGGAACAGGTGCTCGAGGGAAAAAAGGGATAAAAGAAAGAGAAAGAGTTAGAGAGAGAGGTGTGGAAATAGGGCGTTGAGGCCAATGGGCTGAAACGGGGAAAGAGGGCAGAGGTGGAGGGTAGGTGAGGGATATGGTTGGTTGAGTGGGGGTGGATGGGATGGATGTGCCTGAAGAGGGGGAAGGGAAAGAGGGTGGTGCTCTTGTGACAAGCCCCGATTGCAATGAAGATAGTGAAGGAAGATGATGATGATAATTACCTCTTCGGTGGATGAGAGCAAGGGAAAAGGGGAAAGCCGAGGAGATAGAGGGATATGAAGGGAGGGGTATGAAGGCTAAGATTATGTACAAAAAAAAAAAAAGATGGAGAGAAGAATGAAAAAAATGAAGAGAAGCAAGAAAAAGAAGAAAGAAGGAAGGATATAAGGAAGGAAGGATGGTTGTGGGAAAGTGAGAGAAAGAGAAGGAAAAAGTGGAAGAAGAAGAAGAAGAAGAAGAAGACGAAGTAAGAACTGTTGAGAGAGAAAGAATGATCGATGAAGGAAGAGAGAGGGAAGACGTGGCCTACTTCCTCCTTCCTTCTGGTTTGTTTCCCTTTTGTTCTTCCTCTTCCACTTCGCACTTCTTCTTCTACTTCTTCGGCCCCTCTTTCCGGGATGGAGGGACCTTAGTTATCAACAGCCAATCACTCACGTTTCTCTTTCTGCTCTCTCGGATAGAAACAGCCTGGCTGAGGCGCACACACACAAATACAAGTATAAGCACAAGCAGGCATCATCATCATCATCATCGTCATCATCATCGCCGGTCAACTTTTTCTGTACTCTGACGTCTTTTTTGTCTCTGAGGTAGCTCTCGTTTTCATATCTTTCCCCCCCCCTCGGATCCGGATCACCCACTTTCAGTCTCGTGTGCAGCATAAAAAATGTCAGGTCTAACTATCCAACATCGAACCTGTTTCATGAATGACCGATTGGTACCTATCCCTCTTTCAGCAATGCCTTTTATTCTTTGTTCCCTTCTTACTTTGCGCTTTGGTCTGCTACACCTTCCACTCCCTCTCGTTTCTGTCCAGAGAAAGAAAAAAAAAAAAAAAAAAAAAAAAAAAAAAGCACAGAGAGTCGACACGCAACCACGTATACGCTTTCTCAGCTGCTTCAAATACAATACAAATGAGCGCCGACTGGACCCTTCGTAATCTTGCGATCAATTCGCCCTCCTTCCACTACATTCTTTCTTCCCTCGTTCCAACCTCCTTCATTCATTCGTCCGTCCGTTTCGTGTCTTCGTTGTTCCTTCCTCGCTGACAACGACATCATCAAACATCATTGCCTCCAACTTTTTTTTTAATTACCCCTCCTCCTTCTTCCCAACTTCGCAGTTTTGGATGTCTTTTAGTGTTTTTTCTTTTTTTGTTGCTTTTCACACAAGACCACCTGTTCCTGGGAAGAAAAAATCAACCGGCAGGTTTAAAAAAAAAAATAAAAAGGTTGAAAGTTGGATGGATAGTCCAGACTCGATAAGATGTTCAAAGATACGCAATTCTCGACATGTGTTCAGAATAATAAAGTGGGACATTGACGCTTGATGGAATAATAAAAGGGGGAGGGGGGGGAGGTGTATAATTGCTGAAGAATGAGGAAGAGGGGAGGAGGGAGATGAGTGGAAGGCATCTAACACAAAAACACAACATTCACTCCCCCTCCCCCTCTACTCTCACACGCTCCCGATATCCATCCACATTTACATCGCATACACTTGCACCTTGCGCCCAAATAAAAAAAAAAAAAAAATTGAGCCAATGGCCAATCGATTTGTCTCCCTGGGCGAAAAAAATCAGACACACGCACTAGCGCCTTGTTACAACCACTCTTCTCTCTTGCCTGCCTCTTGTCATCCATGGTAGATGGGCAGGGGGACAAAAGAGGCGTGATTTGGGGACACACACTGGCCACAATTTGATTTGCTCGGATCTTCTTCCGAGGACGACAGACAAGACAGTGAGAGAAAAAAAAAAAAAAAAAAGGACTGACGATGTGACCAGTCAACAAATAAACAAACAACAGTATCATTAAGCTTGGTGGGTGGGTTGCTGTAGAGGATGAAGAGAATCTGAGGTGGGAAAGGCTGAAGAAAAAAACGGCCTGAAGGCTTAAAAATCAGAGGGAAATACACAACCCAACACGACCACATCAGAGATGAAAGAGTCAGCCCCTCTATGAGGCCTCGAATCAAATCGATCAAACACGTCATGTCGTGTCTCGACGCGAAAACTCGATATTAATTCACAGAGGGACTTGGAAAAAGGTGGCATGGTCGCGATACAACTGTGGTTCGTCGCTCATACATCGCCAAGTAAACCAGATTTGTTGTTCACAGTGGTTTGTCGAACCAACCCCCATTCCCAGCTTTGCTAAATAATAACGCACAACATTCTTTGTGCGCATTACTTGTATGTATGAACATGTGGTATGTGGTGAAGCCGAGAAACATAAAGATAAAAAAAAAACGAGGGAAAGGTCAGAGGGACGTGAGGGGTGGATGTCCAATGGTTCAGTGTTCCCCTATCCAGTCATTTTTTGCTGCTGCTGTTTTGCCGCTGCTGCAAAGCCATTTAGAATCCGCAGATCCCTTTTGCGCGCATTGCAGGAGGAATGACAAAGCAACTACAAAAAAAATCGCCCTTTGGCTGGTCTATATTTTTCATGGTATACATTGGAGGTATCACCAGTCTAGTTTCCCTCTCTTTCTACAAGTACACTGTACTTCTTTCCCATGCCGCCACCCATACACGGTGGGTTCACCTACCCATCGAGATAACAAAATTATAAAACTGCTCAAAAAAAAAAAAAAAAAATGGGAAGGCCATGAGGGAAGGTGGGGAAGGGAAAGGAAGGTAGAGGAAGAAAAGCGCGTGTCATAAAGTTCAAGGACCGAGAATTCTTCCATATGTATGTATCCTTACCCATCATGAAGCACATAAGAAAACTCGAGCTAATCAACAGACATTCCTAGTTCATCTACCGCACCCATTGGAGAGTTCGAGGGAAAGGTAGAGAGGTGAAGAATAGGGGCCTCGACTTTCAGAAAGCTGGATCTATGGTGAACAATGTAGTCGGATGCCCTTTGTAGATGAAAGTTAGGAGCAACGGGCGAGAAGGTGTCCATCTTGCAAAGCGTTTGTTGGGAAAGTAGGGAAGGGGAAGGGGGGGGGGGGGGATACGACGCCAGAGATACATAGGCCAACAAGCTCTTCGTGCGCACTCACTCCCCGTCTTTCCCACTCTCGGATGATCTGGAAGGGCTGCTTTGCCAACAATTGTGTAAATAAACAAATAAGCAAAGCAAGTCAGCAAGGTAAACAACGGCGGCAGCAGGAGCGGCGGGGGATGGGTGAACAGGCAACAAAACTAAAGAGAAAACCACAACGCACTCAACTTCATTCACATAAACAACAGGAAGCAACCTGTAGACAGTTCAAGGAGTATGCCTTCCCATTCTCAAATGACGATTGAGGGGATCTTTCTCCCTACTGAAGCTTTGCGGACTTGTATAAAAAAGAACGGGCAAATAAAAATCGACGAGGTTAGAACATGGCCTGGGAACATTTTCGGAAGGGAGGCATGTATCGAATCAAGAAAGGAGCCGGGCGAGAAAGAAAAGAGGTGATGACCGAACTCACGCTACCTATCTATGGCTGCATGCTATGGTTTACCTTTTGCTTGCATGCCGGCTGTTTTTCTCTCTATCTTTTTTGCATCCCCGACCTACCCACTAATGACCTCGTTTGCGTTCTTGTCTGCTCTCGATTTTCTTGTCAAAGAAGTCGACAGAGGATGTTGAGTTGGGTTCCCAGGCATTCTTCTTTTCTACTTCTCTCGACTCTATGTATGTGCGACCAAAGACCCGTGGGCTTTATCTTTTGACTTTCTTTGTAGCCCAACCTAGTTGAAACGATCGGGCATGAAAAGAATGAGAGAAGAAAAAAAGCAGAACAGAAAGCCTTTGCAGATGCACAAAAAAAGAAAGGAAACGAAAGAGTGAGCGCGGAGATGTCGGTTTTGGAGTCTACTTCTTTTTCTACATTCATACTACTATGCATTGCATCTCTCCCCGCCCTTCACAACTTGCACACTCAATCCTTGTCAAAAACGAGATATGCTCATTGACCTCATGCCCCCCACCAAAACCAAAATAAGCGGGATGCATATTGTTGTTTTTTTTGGGTGGACGTGTTGTTTGGTTGTTTGACATCTTGTGTTTGGTTCTGGGCTCGGCGTGGGCGCGGTAACGTTTATTACCCAACAGGTGTGGATGAATTTAGGTGATGACTCTTTGAGATCCTCTTTTCGTATATCAGATCGTGAAGGGAAAAAGTAATTAAGGACAGAGGTGATGCAATTGGCAATTGGAATATGAAATGACAACGAGAGAGAGGTACACAATTATTCGCTAGTCTCTACAGAAGACACGGGGCGGGATGAGTAATATGTTGAAGGATAGCTGCGGGCGGCGTCCTTGCATCCATTGGCAATTAGCACAAATGTATACCAAAAAACCAACAACAACAAAAATCGAGGTTCAGCAATGGAGATGGGCCATGCCAATTTCACAGGAAAGTGAACAGATGAAAAGATAGACAGGTGTCTACTGGAAGTGGGAGATATGTCAACCATGGCGGGCATTGGACAAGAAGAAAGCAATGAACGAACGAAAATAGAACTGACGAGAAAGAAAGATATGAGAAAAAAAACAGAGTTGATGCAGACAGAAACGAAAACCAAAAGCAAACAAAAACACAAAGAGCCCTCGGGTTTTGCCTTTTGGGAAATGGCTGGGGGATGGGATGAGAGATCTCTGTTTTGCTGACAGCAACAGCTCCTTGAGGCAGGCTAATTGAGTCGTTCAGTGTGCACTCATGCACTTCGAATTTTAGCATTCAAGCTTTCATCTTCATTTTTACATTTTTTTTTTTTTTTTTTTTTTTTTTTTTTGGAGAAGTCTGTTCAACTGGGGGGTATTTTTTGTAGCCTGAAAGAGTTTTCGTGAAGAACGAATGGAGAACGTAAGAGACACCAATGATAATTACCTTCTACTCTTCTTTCAGCCGACTTTCATTGACATCGTCGTTGTTGCTGCTGTGAACAAAAGAAAAAATAATGTCAAAGAAAAGAAAGTAAGAAAAAAGAAGGACGGTAGGTGCTCTCAACACACAACAAACAACAGCAACAACAACTACCTCGATCGCGGCTCTCTTTTTTTTTTTTTTTTTTTTCTTTCTTTTCCTGTTGTGTTCGCCATTTCTCTTCACTTTCACCCTACTTTTACTTCTACTTTCATGTTTTTGTTGCTCTGCCTGAGGGGTAAAGGCTCTTATTTTTTTTTAATTATTTTTTATACTCTTCTCTTTCGCCCACCCAAATGTGTTGTTTGTTATTGTTTGTTGATGCTTTGTTTACATTCAGTTGTCAATTCCATGGACACAGTCTGTTTAAACATAAAGACCCAATGAGGATTGGCCGACGAGAATAAGTTCTCACCACCGCACCAACAAAACGATGGAGCGCACGCGTTAACCCAAATGTGAGTGTGTGAAATTGTGTGTTAAAGATGGAGGTTGTTGACAGTGAGATGTGAGGATGGGAAGACAGAGAATGTGTGAAAAGAGTGATAGTGAGAGAGAAAGAGAGAGAGGGAGAGAGGGAGAGATAGAGAGTACATCAAGGCAAAGAGAGAAACTCAAATGTTTGTTGTTGTTGTCTGTGCCCTCCTGTCGGTCTTCCTCTTCCCATTTTTCTCTTGACTTTGAATTCTCTCGGGTTCTCCCTCTTTGAGTAACGCCCCCGTGTCAATTACCAAAGACACTTGACAGACGGTTCAGAGGATGAGGTGGCCCATGTCTGTACAAGATAAACAAATGGTCCAGAACACGGTCCAAGCGGAGAGAGGGAGAGTGAGTGGGGACATGTGTGTGCGTGTGTGTGTCTGATTTTGAAGTGTATAAATCATGAATGAACCCAATGCTCTGTTTCTATACAATGTCATCCATGGACACATTATTCTCTTTTTACATTGACATTGACTGGCCAATTGAACTCCTCCTTCTCATTCTCTGACTTTCACTGGACTACACTGTCCTATCTTTATTCTCCTCTCTCGTCATTCATTCATTCTCTCTCTCTCTCTCTTCCTTCTTCTTCCCTTCTCTGTCTCTCCCTCTCGTTCCTCTTTCTCTCTTTTTTTTCCCCTTCACTCCTCCTCCTCTTCTTTCTTTCTCTCTTCTTCCACCACCGACAACCTACTTTTTCACAAACTTCTCCTCCTTCCTTCCTTCACCCTTCTCCTTCTCGTTCTTCTTTCCTCCTTCTCTTCCACTTCAACTTCATCCTGCCTGCCTCTTCGGAGTGCCCCGGTGTGCTTGCAACCCCTTCCTCCGCCTCCACCCTCCCCTCATTGCACCCTCATCTCTCTCTCTCTTTTCCCATCACCTTCTCCCTCATTCCTCTTTTTCCCTTTATTTTATTTATTCACGACCCCCTTTTCTCTCTCCCTCACTCTCTCACTCCTTACGGTCGAATTTCCTTCCCCCCCCTTTTTTTTTCAATCAACTTCTTTCCTTCTTCCGTTACTTGCTCTCACTCTCACTCCCTCACACCCACTCTCTTTCACAGACACCCTTGTGCAGCTACTGCCCTCATTTTCCGTTGTTGTTAATTTATTTTTAATTCTCCTCTCCCCCCTTTCCCCCATATCTCAGTCGCCGTAAATAATAATTTAGGCGTCCACTCATCATCCACTTCCCCTTCCCCTGCCTTTCCTTCAAACCGACAGCCCTTGTTTTTCTCTTCCTTTATTTCTATTCTTTACCGACCCCCTGCCTTTTTCACATACCAGCAATGACTTCCTTCTCTATACCCTCCCATTCTCCTTCTTCCTCCATACCTACGTCCAACACTTCACGTTCAAATCAACTCAGACGTCCGTCTCCCTCCACCCGCCACAGACGGCTCCGTCAATTGCTTTTTGCAATCTCAATCCTCCTCCTCAGTCCACCGCCAACTCACAACAACAACAAGATCTCATCTTCTATCTTTTCTTCCTCGTCTTCTTTATTCGCCCTTGCCTTCACATGTACGTCTACCAGCAACCCAGAGATCATGGTCGCCTCGGGGACATCCATGACCCTAGGCTGGTCTCTCACCACCATGGACTCATACATGTATGACTCCCTCTCCGCCCTGGTCTACTGTATGGACTACTCTGGACCCGACTACAATATCTGGCGTGAGATTGGAACCCTCTTCAGTAACACTGCCATCTGGCCCACAGCGCGCTTCACGTTCAAGCTGCCTGAATGTGGACCCAGGGTTGGTGCCACAGCTGTCAGGATGGTTGCTCAGGGCTGGGGCGGGGTCTTTTACGGTGAAGACGCCTGTGTCTTTTCTGTCAATCCACTCACCACAGACGTCCAGCCACCCACCACGACGACCCCGAACTCTAACAAGATGCCTCCACCCACGACTACCCCCGAGAATTCTTTTATCCAACCGCCAACCACTGTGCCCCCTCCTCCGACCAGCAATCCCCCTCTTCCTATCGCCCCAACCAATCGTCCTACTGAGGGAGTCACCACCTCTCCTGTCGTACTACCTCCAAGCACGGCCACCACAGGGCCCAGTCTCAAGGTCAGTCCTAGCTCCGGGACTTCTACGAATGGTGCAGGCGACACAGGGTCAACCTTTTCACCAGCGGTCCAAACTTCTTATCCTCCTTGGCCTTCACTCCCGACCTTCCCCAATGGAGGAGGAGTATCACCGCCTATCGGACCTACAGCTGAGAAGAATGATAACAGCGCGGCTCTGAAGGCCACGCTACTTTCTGTCGGAGTTTTTGCGGGCTTGGCGGCAGTTGTGGTACCGTTGCTGGTGATGAGACGGCGACGGATGAGGAGGAACCGGAAGCTGGCCTCACGATCTGAGGAACTGATCACTGGAGGCGCAGCGCCAGGGATGGGTGGTACCGGTGCTGTGATGAAGGAGAAGAAGCGCCGTTTGGGTCATAAGCCCAAGGAGGGTTATTTTTACAAGATGGAGGATGAGGATGATGGTGAAATTGATAACGACGACATGCAGCAGAGCAGTGGGGACTTGGAAAAGCAACATGCAGCATCGACCATGACTGCATCTGCAACTGCAGCTGTAACTGCATCAGCCGACGGCGCTACTGAGACCCGGGACAGATCGATGGCTGTCGGAGCTGGAGTTGGACAGTTGGATGCAGTGACCGTGCCTCAAATGGCGCTCCTTGGTGATACGACCACCGCCGCCGCCTCGTTTCACAAGCGCCGATCGTCTTTGCCATACATGGTCACATCCCACTATACCATGTCTTCATTCGGTGACGGGTCAAGCATCGATGGAGATGATTCATCGGTCGTGCGCAAGTACTGGGCTGCCTCCATGGCCGCAAGAGCCGAGCGTCGTCTGGAGGGTCATTCGCCCACACGTGGATTGGAGGATGATAGTGACGCGTACGGTTATGACGAGGGGTCGATCTTTGGTGACCAGAGCCGGGATTCGGATTCGAGGATGGCCGATATCCTCAGTCTAAGGACCACAGGGAGCGTGGACGGAACTGCGGGTGGCACCATGGACACAGCACGTCACCATCTCTATGAGCAATATCAACAGCGGGAACCATACCGTCGGGATACGCTGAACACCTCGTTTGGAGACGGCATCTCGACCAGGACCATGACGCCCAGTCTTTCGAGTGTACAGGATAGTTGTCCGTTCAGTGAAGAAGAGTTCTTGGAACGGATGCACTTTGAGCAATTGCAAGCTCAACTTCAGCACGAGTACTATGCTCAACAACAACGGGAACATCACCAGCGATATCATCATCATCATGGTGATACAGAATCGATGATGAGTCGGAGGACGAGTTCTGTACCCTCTTTGACGTCGACCAACGATCCTTTCAAGACCTTTGACTCGAACGAGATTGTCCTCGATCAGGACCAGGATCAGGAGCAGCATCATCATCGCTCGGAGGATCCCTTTGCCGACTCGCGTCGGTGTACACCTTCACCAGAACCGTCACTACGCGTTCCTACGATGGACAGGTCAAATTCTGACCTTGTCGGTTTCTTCCCTACCGTTCCTCATTCTCCTTGAACATAATAACAAAGCTCACCCAATTTTTTTTTTCACACATTCACATCCCAACACACTCTTTGCAAAAATCATGTTATCTACCTTCTATTTTTTTTTTAATCTGGCATTTTTTTCACAACTTTCTTGTCTAGTCAATATACCTGGGGAAACGTTTTTGTCCCCTCCTTCCCTCTCCCTCCCTTCTTTTTTTTCCATGAACTATCTATCTCTCTACCTCTTCTCATCCACCTTTCAAACCGTCAACTGCATAAAGAATTCTCCCCAACCCTACAATGTTTGCCACCTGAAAATGGATCTTGTGTATATATATGTGTACGTTTTTGTTTTATTACAGGAGAGCAAACTGCGAATACAACAACCGCCGGACCTCATAGTAATCACTGGACATAGGAGACCCCTCCAACAAAATCTGACCTGTCTCCTCGACCTTGCGGACAGCAACCACACCATTGCAGACCAAGACTCCCTCGCCCATAAACTTGGCCTCGATCCCGGCCTGTTTCAGGACCCGGTCCTTGAACTCTGTCAGTCGAATGTCACCCACAAAGACCGGTTGGTGTTCGCGGGCCAGCATCTCCAGTTGTTGTTGTTGGAGTTGCTGTTGTTGTGCAACGAGTGCTGTGGCAGCTACAGAAGTTGAAGCGGTCGTCGACGTGATATCTGTGGATGGGGCGGCGCCGTGTTCCAAAAATCCTTGCTGCTGTTGTTGTTGCTGTGGCGCGGATCCAGGTGTCTGGTCCTCGACAACCATAGCGTCTCCAGTTCCGGCTGTCAATCTCTTTGCTCCAGGAACCTCCGGGTGGCCAACAACCGCAGGCATGCTCAACACAGGGGCCGTAGATCCAGCAGGGATTTGGACCTGACCCACCAAGTATGCCAGATCGTACTCGCCCAATCTCGAGAAGGTTAAAGAACTCAACAGTGCGTCCGTCAGGTTGATCTTGTACATGTTGGTTACCTCCGAGACGTTCAGGATCTCGCCCACTCCTGGGGTGTAGATCTCTCGTGTCATATCTGACATCTCCAGGTATGTCTCGCACAACGCCTTCGTTCCCTGTTCCGTTCCGTGAACAAGAATCTATTTTTGATATTTTTTTGATGAAATAAGATGTGTCAATACTTCAACGTCTCACAGCCCCCCCTTCCCCCAAGCAAAGAATAAACCCAAAAATAGCGAAAGTAGCTTACCAACTTGCGTGGTGCAATGGCTTGAAGAATAGTCTTCATGGCACTCTCGTCAGCACGACCCTCCAGATCGACATATCGGACCTTGCACCGAACAGCAACATCCTCTTGCAAACTGACATACTTTGAGGGCAAGCTGTCCTCAGGATGGATCATATCAGGATCCATCAACGTATCCTTGACATCGCCATTATCGTCACCCATCATCGTTGCATCGTCCTGATCATCCCCACCACGCATCCGCGAATCGCCATTCGCATCCACATCCCTGCCATTCGGTACACGACCGCCCTCCTGAGGAGCAGTTGAGGAGGCGCTCAAGAAGTGCTCCACCACAATCGACTCTCCATAATCATCAATCTTTTTCCTGCGCTCGACATAAGGGAACATCCGGTAACTCTGCGTCTGCTTGAAGAAGCCTCCAGATTTGGTCGCATCCTTCATGTACACGTCGTGGCTTCCCGATTTCGTCAACAGCATATCAATCTCAGCCAGGTTCGAGTCTCCGTCGATCGACCCTTCATCCTCATCACTGTCGCTCTCCTCCTCCAAGAGTGTCCTCCGATTCCGCTCCAATAGCGCTGCATCCGCACGCTCTCGTTCCAGTCTTGCCTCCTGCGCTGCCATGAAATCCGCCAGCTCCTGACCCTCTAACAGCACCTTCTTATCGACCTTTAACCGGAGCACACTGTCAAGCTGAACCTCGCCTCCAACCTCCTTGGGCGACAACTCCCCTACTCCTTGCTTCCACTCATCATAGAGGTACCGCGCCAATTCACCAGGAAGGGCACGTTCCGTCAAGATAAGAGTATTCTGCGGGTTATTAGACCAATCCATCTTCAAAAAGACCTCCCTTGCAAACCCAGTCTCCATCGAAAGGTTGGAAGCCAGGACGACTTTGGGGCCCGGGTATTTGTCGAGATCACTGAGTCGTTGACAAAGTCGCAGGTATTTGAATTGGAAGGGATTCTCACGCGTCTCGGTGAGTTGAGAGGAGACAGTGTCGCCCATCCATTCCATCATCGAGGTTGCGAAATGTGCGGTACGGTAGGAAAAGTTGGTGAGTAGGATGAGTGGGTACCGGATCCTGCATGCCATCCAGTATGAGTCCAGCATATACGCAAGTTCCAGCACACGTGTCGAAGAGTCTGTTGGGAGGAGCACAGATCCATTGTTGTTCAGTGTTGCTATCGTTGATTCTAATAATAAGTGGTATTTCCGATGCGAACATAAGACGTGGTTAACAAACGCGTATGAGATATACTGAATAAATATTTGAGGATGATTCCTATGTTGTATCTCATTACCTAAGAGCGCTTTGTCGCGAGAAAGTCGAGAGGGTTGAGTCTGTTGAGCGTTGAAAGCATCCGTGATCATGAGCGATGGGCGTTGGAACTCCTGAGGTGCGCTTCCGTCGGTCTGAAGTAGAATCGTTCCATCCAAATGTCTAATAGTTTGATCGCGCCACAAAACGTTCGCATTATTAGTAACAATTCTTGCTCTTCAGTGTTTTCATCAACTCCATATATCAAAGATCAAATGCTTACTTGTCTTTTCGGTGATTGTAATCGACGGCATAGAGGATCGACTCTGTATCCTTCGAGATCTTCCAAATAGTACCTCCAACAGTATGTCCCGCAGAGGAAGCCGTAATCGTGATCCCTTTACACTTGCCGACCAATTCTGTGGGCTGTTGGTATCTCAGACATGTAATCGACTCGAACGCCTGGTCAATATCCTCGAGGTTGAAAGTCATAAAGTCCTCGGTCGCCCGTTTGGATTGCCAGCTGTCGTAGAGGGAGAGACGACCCATGTCCATGACGGGGAAGGTCGCGTAGGTCTGGGCACGGAGGCCCAGGTATGATTTCGCATATGCGAATGCTCCGAGGTGATGCAATGTTGCGTGAGAGAGTAGACACGCGTCAACATCCTTCGCCACTCTAATATTTGGTGAGTTTTTGTTGATAGTTCAAATGGATCCAATTCCAGAAGAGGGCGGTGATAAAAGAAGAAATAATGTGTTATTGACGAATACGAAACAATGGACGAATGTAAGAACAAAAGTCCCGCACATTAAAAAAAAAAAGTAAGAGACTGATGTGTGTTGAAGTACCTCTTGAGCTGCTTGAGGTCCTCGACGTCAAAGGCATCGTTCCATCCACAGTCGAGCAAGATCTTTGCCTCGTCGATTTCGAGCAGGTAGCAGAGGGCTGATTCCGACTTTGCGCCAGACAGGGCCGTGAACCGGATGTAGTTGGATTCCATTGTTGATGTAAAAAATAAGGAAGCCGATGCCTTGGAGGAAGAGGCGCTACTGTTCCTGAAACGCGGGTTTGTCGGATGTCGTTGTTGGCGGTGGTCCTTTTGGTTGGAGGAATGAGAGAGATGTAATAGAGAGTGGGAAGAGGTCTTTGAGGCAAGGTCAAGAGGAAGGCGCTGTTTGGTGGCTGAGTTCAATTAGGCAGTCAAACACATTTCACACGTAGCATACAAATGAAATCAGAACGCGTCTTCCACATCGTCTATTTGTAAGTTACGAACGTGTGACTATGGCATTGTATGGAATGGTAATTGTGAGGCTAACTGGCCCATGGCAAAGGAGTGGCTATAAAAAGGACAGGGTATAGGGTAGGGATGGGGTCTACAATCTTTAGATCAGACTGCCTGAAGGGAAGCTCCGCCGAGTAATCGTGTCCACATCAAACTCCAGCACACTATTCTCAAGACCTAGAACGACGTCAAAAGAAGAATGCGAAAAAAAGGACGTGACGATGTTAGTCCTTGTCATCTCAGCTTCAAAGTCAGAGTAGTAGCAATTGAGTCTCTATCAAAGTGTACGTACCAACGAAGCAAACTTTGCTGTCTGGACTCATGGCAATGCCAGAGATATGTTCGTCGTGGCCAGCTGGTGCAACACGGATAACCTGCCGATCATTGAATGTCCTTGCATCGACCAGGTTCACATAGGAGACATGTTCACTATAAAGGAGCAGGTCAATCGATCCAGAGGATGAAAACTTGACACACCGCGTGGCACCTTTGACTTGGGGTTGCTGTTGATATCAAGAAAGCACATGATCGCAAAAGATAGAGTGAGTACAAGGTAGTATATTCGTATGCAAGAAAAGGACGCCATCATCACCACTCTGAGCATCCAGCACGTCATTGAAGGGCCAAGGGTGTACCTGCTTTGAGCCCAGTTTGCAGAGTTTCTCGCTGTGGCGGATATCCCATACACTCACAAACCCATCCTGACTCGCCACAGCAAACTTCTCAGACGATTGATTCCATGCACACGAGAAGCTTGCCTCCGTTGTCGCTATGATCGCGAATACACACAAGAAAAACGAACGTTATTTCAATGGCACAATGGTTGCATTTAGACATCCGGAAAAGATATCCATGTCGTTGTACCTGTATATGTGCCAATCTTTTGGTATCCTCCTGCAACGGATATGTCGTAGAGAAACACCTGATTAGAGTCTCCCACAGCAACCATTTTGCGACCATCCGGACTCACAGAACCTACAACAGAAGATCGAAAAAGGGAGAAGCGGGGATGTCAGATTTGTTGTTATTCACCTCTTTTTCTCGTGTGAGATACCAGACATGCATTCAAGGAGCGAACAGCCAGAGTTCGATTGTCGATTTACAATAGTTGACTGCCGTGGGTAGTTGGATGCTGGTAAGTCGCTGCAGTCCAGGCAACGAGTAGACCTTGATCGTTTCATCGTTATTGCTAATCAGGAGCCGGGTGCCTCCAAGATGCTCAGAGATGCAGAGGGCGTTGTTGATCGATCCACCGACAGAGGTATGTGCAAACCTAGGGAATAAGCACACAATTGTTCACAGAAAATAATAGAACATGAGCGTTAGCTTATTTTGCGCACCGCACGGAAGATGGCATCGGCCGGAGTCGTGTCCTGTTGGGTAAGGCTATTGGTTGCTGGAGGACGTGTTTTTTGTGCTTACCAATTGCTGTTCATCTGACGGACCATCAATTGACTTCGTTGTCCTCCCGCTGCTAAGTACCCGCATCTAAAAACAAAACCGAACAGAAGACAAAGAAAGCGCACATTGTGAGTGAGTGTGAACAATATCGTTGATCCAGACGTGAGCAGGTACCCATGGGACATGGGACGGTTTAATGGTAAGGTTCAGCAGTCCCCTGCCAAATGGGCTGATGATTCTCCAATTGCTTGGCCCTATTCAAGATTCTTTTTTTCTTTGACCCATGGCAAAAGCACATCTATGTCGCCCTTTTTATTATGTTCTTCATATTTTGCACATGCCCCTGAAAGAGGAGACACACACACATGTACACGCACGCAACACCCTTTCATTCTCTTTCTCGCTCGTATCGTGTCGTCGTTTGATTGCACCAATGGCGTAGCCACACAAAATGGCTAGCTCAGTTTCTCTTCGAAAAAAAAAAGAACCGAGGACACACTTACGAAGCTGTCAACGAGGTGGGGTGGAAGGTGAGGTCTTTCATAAGCTGGGTAGTGGCCTTTGTCCTGGTGTTGTAGGCGTTGACGGCGTTCTGGTTGACATAAATAAACTCTTCGCTTGTCTTGGGACAGGTAATTAGGTCTCTGAGCTGCCAGTGTTGGATGGTCAGACGTTGCTGATGGACCCTAGGTGTTGGCTTGAGGAACTCGCAGTCGTCGCGAATGATTTGCGTTTGGGATTTGTAAATGGTGCCCATTGTCATATTATGTGGTTGTGTCCTAAAGTCGTGCGAGCGTGTGAAGTGGTAGTTGTGTCGGGTAGAGAAAGGTGCGTGAATGAGTGATGAGTGAGTGTGAAAAAAAAAGAATAAAAGGAAGGAAATAAAAGGAAGGAAAAGTTGTGCGAAAAATGAAAAGGAGAACACCAAAAAGGGACGGAGAGGTAAGGTAAAGAGAGAGGGTAAGGGAAGGAAAGGAAGGACAGGGAGGGGCGAGTCAAGGGGGGGAGGACAGACAGAAGGGAGGAGGGAGGAACAGGAGAGGGGCAGGGGGCACAGACACTTTGAGAGATGGGAAGGAGGGAAGGCGTGTCTTGGTGGTTGCTGATAGGTAAGATTCAGAATGACGACAAGAAAATGCTGGCGGAAGAGACTGACGACGGGGCCTTTCTTTCCTTTTCGTTATTTCTTCTGCAATAGTGTTAAACAGCATCTACCCGAACTGCAAGAGGATTTCTACGACAATCAAGGGGGAAGGGGGAGGGGAGGGTTTTCATTCGTATTTTTGGTTCAAGTATGATGTGTGAACACTCAGAGTGACACAAACAAGGTGATCAGTGATGGTTCCTGGGATCCCTAATGTCTAATGTCTGGGATCATGTCTGCTTGCCACGTTGGTTGCAAATACCTTTTGTTTTTTCTCTATGATCCTTGTATCTTGCTTTGTATATTCATACAACAAAGCGCGCCTAAGAAGATAGCGTTCAGCTGGGTCTGTGAGAGCAGTAAATCAGACACGCTAATTCTGAACAAAAGAGAGCTACCGTACCATACGTTGCAGTGAAAGAATAAGGTCCCATAGTCACTCTGTACACCCTTGCTTGTTCACTTACCCACACGACTGAGAGACATGAGTGGTCCAGCGGGACACTTTGTTTTTTTTCAGTTCAATTACCCTTGCACGCTTAATTTCGCCTTTTTTATATTGGTGTCCACGCTCACTTCCTTCTCTCTTCTCCTTCCACCCCCCGCTCCTGTTCTCTTCCGTCCTCCCCTCACTTCTTACTTCTTACTTCGTTCTTTCTCCTTTTCCTTCATTCACTCTGCCATCATCCATCTTCCGTCAACAACCAAGTCATCTCGGACACTCGATAACGCAACCAACAACACCTCCTGGACTCAACTCACAACTCCGCTCCTGCTCCACTTTGAACCGGAATAAGGGCCTTGGAAAGGAAATACTCAAGCCCACCCTCGGTCCACGCACGAATACTCTAACGCGCGTCCAAGAACGGCATAAACAGGAAACTCGCACAACAAAACCTACAAGTACAACAACAACAACAACAACAACAACAACAGCAACATGGCTATCGCGGCAGAGGGGTGAGTTCAAGCCGACAAGACAACCGGGCAACACAACTTGTCGATGGTCACGGTGGTCTCATAGATGGTCTCATGTTGTTGTTGTTGTTGTTGTTGTTGTTGTTGTTGTTGTTGTTGTTGCTGTTGTCATACTCATTCAACCTCCTACTCCTTGCTCATTGTTTGAACAACGATAGCACCCGGGACAACAAGACGTTCCTCGATGAAGAAGTCGCAGAGCTCGACGGACTGGTGACAAACCTGGACAAGACCAACACCGTCTCCACAAAAATGGCAAGCAAATGGGAGATCTCGTTTTTATGCATGAGCTGAAAGAGATGAAGCATTCAGGACACAACACGACCTTTTTTATTAACGTACTTTCCCCCCGTTTTCCTTGCGACAAACAGGTGAATATCCTCAACTCATTCGACAATCGGCTGGCAAGTCTGGAGACCTCAGTCCTGCCCATCCACAAGTCAACTCAGAGCCTTACACGGCTTGCAGGAAGTAAGTGTCAAAATGATAGCTTTAGGAATGAACGGAAACGTACTTGGCAAAGATACCTTTTAAATGCGTGCGATATTCAAGCATTCATAATTCCTTTTTTTCCCCCGTCGTTGTAGACATGAACCAGACGGTGGCGGCATTAGAGGCGATTCTTTCTTACTTTGACCTGGCTTCGAGGGAGGAAGCCATTGTAACCCGACCCTTGTCTGATCAGGACTTGCAGTCGTACCTCCAGTCAATTGGGCGGATACGGGAGGCGCTTCGAGCTATGAGCTCTGTCAAGCTCAAGGCTGGCGATCGAGTGGTGCAGCAACTGGTTAGTTAGTTATGAAACATTGGATCGATTCCATACGTTTTGAGTTTATGCACCTCATTGTGGACATTTTTGCCTCTGAAGAATTGCACTGGTCCAGACTGCTGTCACGATCCTCTTGGCTGGATGCTCGCATAAAGAAACAATTGACGGAGTGTATGCTGGACATAAAGGTCAAGATTGAACAGCGACTGACATTACTTTTTTTTCTTTTTTTTCCATCGCTCACTGCATTGCTCAAATCACCAACCAGAAACGGAGCCTTAAAATCGCAGCAGGACAACTGGATGATCTCTTCAAGAAGTTGCTGTCGCAGAATAGCCAGTCCCTGGACCTCAAAATTGTTACATCGTCAGACCGCAAGGATATCCCGCCCTTCCCCCAAGGCGCTGTTCAGACCTTGGTAACCATCGCCAAGAGCCTGGCTGATATCGACCTGGATCCTAATGCGACACCAACAGGATATTTGAAGTCTTATTGCGAAATCAGAGCCAACTGTATGATCAAGTCTCTGGTACCACTCAACCAGTCCTCTATGGTTGAGCTCAGAGGCGTCTACGACAAGGGCTCCTCTCCTTTCATCCCCTATACCTCCTCCCTCCTCAAGCTTTGCAGGGTAATTTGATTGATATGGAGACTTGGTATCGATCTATGAATGCATCTGGAAATCGGAGGAGCTCTTTGACTCACCCAAGATCTCGTATTTATCTGCAACATATCTAGAACGAAGCTGATTTGGCCGACACACTATTGGACCCCAAGCTGTTAAGTTTGGCTTTCATGGGATCGATTATGCCTCCAATTGAGCAATGGGTCGAGACAGGACGGACAATCACGCGCAGAATCCGGAAGACTTATACATCCGAGGTTGGCATTCTGTTTGACGTGATCGAGACCCTGGAGTCCAGCATGAGTACCTTCGAGAGTGTCTTTGGAGTACGTACACTTGGATGGAATTGAAGTACACCTTGGCTATCACTTTATACATGCCGTGCTTCAACCAATGCCTGACCTTTTATTCATGACCATCTCCAATAGTTGGCGAGAAGACAGAAAGAAAACGATGCAGTAGAACTGCTCAAGGTGTTCAAGGCGGCAGCCATGAAGACATTTATCGACTTTCTCGGGGAAATAAGGGTACATTAAGCGGTTCCACAGCATAGGACTAACTGACTTCAGCTAACTGCACCTCAATGGAGGAACAACGGTGGGACTGACGCTAATTTTCTTATTATATCATGTTCTTAGAACCATAATAACCCCAAGTACCAAGCCATGCCTTTGGACGGAACAGTTCATCAACTCACTTCAGATGTAAGGATACGTGGAGCGCAGTGGAAGGATGCAGGGCACATATGTTACATTTCGTGCAGTAGAGAAACTAACCATGAATCACATATACTTTGACATAGACCCTCAACTACATGAAGCGCTTGATGACATATCAACAAATGGTCGAGTCGATTCTTAATCAGATGGGCGATGGCAACTGGAACAACCCTGAAAGCGGAGCATCGCAGAACCGCCGCTCTCAGGCTGCTGGACGATCTGGACGGAGCGCTGTCCTGCAGCACTACTTTGGTAGGCTATCGTTTTGTTCAATGAGACGATATGCTGGCATTATACGGCGACGACTTTTGTTCATCCCCAAAGCTAACCCACGAGGTTGTTCTTTTGTTTGACCCACCATAATAGCGGACGTGTTGGAGGCATTGGTGCAGAACATTGACTCGAAATCGAGGTTCTACAAGAAGGGTCAGTCCTTGATCCAGCTGTTCCTGCTCAACAACTATTTCTACATCTCTAAATCAGTTCGTACGACGCCAGGACTCTTGGAAGTCATTAATGGACCGGACTCAGGCAACGCACCACCCAACAGCCTTACCTCTGCAGTGTACGAGCGACCCCTGAAACAGAATGTCGATCTGTACCAGGACAACTGGAAGGGATGTGTAGAGCACCTAATGGATGTGACCTATGTCCAAGACGGAGGTCTCCAACAGGTTTTGAACTCGAGTCAGCGTCAGATGGTCAAGGACAAGTTCAAGAATTTCAACCATGACTTTGATGAACTCTGGAAGGTACAGAAGCAGTACTCGATCCCGGATATGGATCTACGAACCATGGTTCTGAAGGATGTCAACCAGATCATGATCCCGATGTACGACAAGTTTTTGACAAAGTATGCCTCTTCCTCGGGTGGACATGGCACAATGGAGTTTACCAAGAATGCACAAAAGTACATTCGGTACGATGTGTCGATGATCAAAGATATGGTCAACCAGTTCTTTACAGCGTCGTAACTTTTTTTTTTTTTTTTTTTTTTTTTTTTTGTATGTTGCTGTTTCTTTCCCGTAATAAAAGACACAAAATCATAACCCCCCCCCCCCCCCTCCCGAGAACGAAAATACATGCATCAGTGATGTCTCTGACCACTTGCACCAACACCTTTTTCATGCTTGGAAGCAGCAGACGCATATCTGACATTGAACTTTTCTGGAATGAATGAGGAACAGAGGAAAGTGAGAGGTGCATAGGAGAAGGAGGAAGGGGGCGCGACCGTTATTTTTTTTCTTTTTTCTTTCAGGGTATCTTGAACATCTAAAAGACATTTCTGCTTGGAGAAAAAAAAAGAAAAGCGGCGTCAACAGCCAAAGCCAACACAAACACATGAGAAAGAGAGAGAGGGGAAACTAATGCGAACATGATGTTTGTGTTTATTAAATGACGTAAAGAGAACTAAAAGCAAGCTAAAAGAGTGGAAGAGGAAGAAGGCGACTTAGATGGCGGTGCGCCCTGTTTTTCTGAAAGCAGATTCAGGTGCTGGCGAATTGACCGGTGAGAATGCCGATGAGAGTTGAAAAGGTGGGGTCGACCGGCCATCCACGCTGGTGTGCTTTCCAGGAATGGTGGGTAATGTGATGACTTGTGGTGTATGTGTGGTGGTAGAGGTGGTCTTTGGAGAAGTCGCGTAGCCCTCTGGGTTCATTGTTTGCCACCTCCAGAGATCTTGGCACATATCTTCCAGCGACTTTTCTGCCTTCCATCCCAACTCCTTGGCTGCCAGTCCTGGGTCTGCAATTACAGTTGCCACATCGCCCGGCCGCCGTTCAATGACTCTGAATGGCAGATCTTGGCCTACTGCCTTGCCCATACTGTGAATCATCTCCATGACCGAGTATCCTGATCCTGTGCCGAGGTTATATGGGACACAACCCAGGGGTTTATCAGACCCAAGCACCTTCTCGATTTTGGCCAGAGCTGCCACATGGCCTCGTGCGAGATCCTGGATGTGAATATAGTCCCGAACGCCGGTGCCGTCCTTGGTGTTGTAGTCGTTGCCAAAGACATTGATGATAGGTCTGCGTCCGATAGCGACCTGTGCAACATATGGCATGAGGTTGTTGGGAGTGCCGTTAGGGTCTTCACCGATCCTGCCAGACTCGTGTGCGCCGACGGGGTTAAAATATCGGAGCAAGATGATGTTCCATTGTCCTGGCTCGCTCTCACTCGTGTCCCGCAGGATCTGCTCGATGTACAACTTGGTCCGACCGTAAGGGTTCATAGCTCCTGTGGGGGCATCCTCCTTGAGCGGAGCATCCGAGGTGGGAAGTCCATAGACAGTCGCTGAGGAAGAAAAGATCAGGTTCCGGCAGTTGTATTTTTGAAGAAGCTGGACAAGGTTAAGAGTACCGGTGATGTTAGTCTGGTAGTAGCCGAGGGGAATCTGGGACGACTCCCCTACAGCCTTGAGGCCAGCGAAATGAATACAGGCCGAGAAGGTATAGAGCTTGAAGACAGCCTCGAGGGCGACACCGTCGAGGAGATCTACTTTGTGAAAGACGAGAGAGCCAGTCGGGTTGTTGGCGAGGACCTGGGCTCTGTGAAGGGATTCCTCAGAGGAGTTGCAGAGGTTGTCGACGATGACGAGGTGTTTGCCGAGGTTGAGGAGCTGAACGACGGTGTGTGAGCCGATGAAGCCGGCGCCTCCTGTCACCAGGATGGTTTCCTGCTGGTTGAAAACGCTGTTTTGGTGGGTGCGGTGGGGGACAGTCATCGGTATCTGTTCTTCGTTGTGAGGACTGAAGGTTCCTGTAGTAGGTGGAAAAACGGCGGGGGGTGAGGGTAAAAATTGGCGGGAACGGAAGTAGAAGGGTCAGTTGAATGAAAGAAGTGATAGCGGTGTATGGGATGGCCGTAGCGGTGGCGGTAGTGTGAGTAAAATGAATGAGGGAAGAGAGTGAATGAATTTGTTGAATGAGATGAGGTGAATGAGTGAGTAATGAACGAGAAGAAAAAAGAAGAAAGAAGAAGAGAAGGAAGGAAGTAAAGGAAGAAGAGTGTTCGATTGGATTGGGTGTTAATGCAGGGCTCAGTGGAGAATAAATATCGAAGAAAAAAAAGAGTCCGCTCCTTCGTTTTGCTGTTCAATAAAAACACACACAGACACTCAGTCCTCTCTCTTTTTTCTCCTTCCGGCCAACTCCCCACGTTGTTCATATTAATATTACCCGGGAGAGAAAAGGCTATTTCAAAGGGTTGTTATGGCCCTGGTTGCTTCTTTCTTCAAAAGTATTCCTAGGGAATGCCGATGTCTGTGTGTTCTTCTTCATTGCTTTTGTGCTCGGGGTATTTATATATATGCGAATGACGATGATGGTAACAACAACAAGCGACGACAACGATGATGATGATGATGATGTTGGCGGATAATAAGAAATGCTGTCCTACTCTTTTTGTGCAACCATCAACCTCATCCTCCCCCAATAATGCGTCCAAACAAACAAACAATCAACATATCATACTTTGTTTTGTTTGTGTCCTCAGTTCCCCTAATTCCGCTCACTTCTCTGTCTTTATGCTGCATTATTACTCATTCTCCTTCTCATTCCTGTTCAAGCACAAAAACAAACAAAAAAAACAGCTCACCTACACTTGCGTTCGTCTTCAACGCCTTTTTTTTTCTTCTTTCTCTGCTCTCTTCAACCACCCCCAAATACGCCTGAAAAAAAAATCTTTTGAGATTCAAGGCCGACTGCTGAGTGGGCCTGAATGACCCATAACCTGGAACACGCCCAACGAGGAACAAAATAGGAGATGCGAAGCTGGTCTCTGAACTGAAAGAAATGTGAAGGACGAGAAAGGAGGAAGAACAATTGCTAACCTGGCTTAGGGCTGTAGAGGGGAGTGGTCATAGGCATCGCTGTTACGTTTAGTTGCTGTAGTTCGTTGTTACAGGTGAGTTTGAGGGCGAGGGAAGAAGCTTCAATTGGCTATTTGAGGCGAGGGTAGGGGCGAGGGAGGAATTGGCGTAGGAGTGGTGGTAGTTTTAAGTAACAACATAACACATAAAACATGAAAACATGAAAGAGAAAGAGAAGAAAGAAAAGAGGAGAAGGTAGGAAGGGAGGGGGACTAAAAAGAGGAAAAAGGGCGCTTGTGTTCGTGTATATGTGCGTCGTGTTTTTGTTTGCGCTGTCATCCGGGACACCTCACGTAGAAACAGTGACGCCGCAATCTCTCTCTGTCTTCTCCATAGCCGTTTGTTGATGTCTCTTGTTGTCGTTCTCGATCATAAAACCTTGCTCCCCAGTTCGTGTCATTTGCAAACAGAGGAACAAGGAGAAGTAAGGCGGCATTTTTTTTAGTTGATGCCGTCGGTCTGTCTGGAGGTCTGTTTGGTTCTACTTCCTGTCCTAGTGTTGTTTCTTAAATCAAAAGGGGTATAGAGGGAGTAAGAGGAACGAGATCATTGCCCAACATGCTCTCCCGCAACCCACCACGACGAGTTGTTGGCATCGGAAAACATGACTCGTAGGCGAGCAACTAAACCTTTTTGCATAAACACAAGTGACCACCATCTTTCATCTGCTAACAAAAACAAACAAAGGGTCTAGGAGATATGGTATCGTCTGCCAATGAACGAAGGACTTTCAATTTGTCCGCTAGCTGTACAATCTACCCCTCATGACGCCAAACAGAAGAAACACAGAGTGAACTGCCAAACAGGTCTTCTCCGAGTTCAGTTGTGAAGAGGCTGGCCCAAATGTGGTGGATAGAGGTATCTGGTCCCACCCGAGACGAGCACCTGAACAATAAGAAACATTACTCCCCGACCCACCGTCGTAGGTGTAATGATGCATTAGTAGGACTCGAATCCTATTTTCGCCTACCTTCCCCAGTTTTTTTTGTTCTGCTTCCGTGGACTTCAAAAAAGGGTACCATTTTTTTTGTTTGTTCTTGAACCTTGAAGGTACAAAGAGAGAAAGATCAGTTAAAGGCGTTAGAGCATTTTTTTTTGTAAGGTTGAACAAAGAAGCGCGATTATCGAGATAAGTGTGTTTACCTTTTCACTCAAGGTTATCACTTCATATCATAGACTGCATTGTGTAGATCACAAGGGGGAAAGCGAGGGCGGGAAGGGTGGGGGAGGAAGAGAGTGGGAGAGTACGGGCAGCTGAGAGAGTTGGGCGTGGGAGAAATGGAGATGGACAAGATGCGTACATGACGGAAATGGTAGGGATCTTTTTTTCTTCTTCTTGTTGTTCAGGTGGTCAGTGCATGCTGTTGTCATCGATGTTGTTTTTGAGGGCTGGGTGTTGTTATTTAAAGCGGATCGAGAAGAGAAAAGTAACAGGAGCAAATGGGCTACAGCAGCCTAAGGTGACAAGTAATGAGGAGGTGCCTATCCTTACGCCGTACACCCCCGAGTATAATCGCGTCTCGAGGCCATATCCTCCGTAGGTGGGATCATCTTCAAACACAGACCCCTTCCCTCCAAAAAGCTGCCCAGACGGATGTTGACATGCACACCAATTTTCTACGGTTGGCAAAAGTTACACATCACGTGCAAGCTGCCTTTAATGCATTTCTCGGAGAGTAGAAAAAAAAAAGTCGCGCTCGTTCCCGATCAGCTCTTCTCCATTTATTCATTTCCAACTTTTTCGACCATGCAGCGGATCCAACGCCTCATTCCAACAATCCACTGCTTTAGGAGGACACCTACATCACTATGGTGCCACGTCAACTCAACGCCACCAACAACCTCAACATACACGACAACGCTCCGTTTCTACGCCTCGGGAGTAGCAAAGGGTAGCAACAATAATAAAAAATCGTCGCCCTTCAAGTACTCACACCCGGATTCCAAGAGCAAGAATGCCGTCCTCTCGCCCTCATCCCTCGCTACAGGCGCTGCATCTGCTGCGCCCGCTACACCTGCTGCGACTGTTGCTGCAAGGGAATCGTCGTCCAAGATCAGGAGGACTGCTGGAACTACTACCAATTTCTCGCGTACTTTGGCCGAGATGTGCGCCAAACAGTACGTTTCTATCACATCCACCTCGTTTTACGTCTTTATTTTGTTGTTTGTTGGAGCATGGACAGAGGAACAGGATTCAATGCAAAGACCATCGTGGACACAAATTGGATATACCCGGGTTCAAGAACCGCACAGAGTTTCTCACACGAACCACTTTTACTATCTCTGACAAAATAGAGACGTCATCTTCTATGAGCCACCGGAGACACTCCGCAAGACCTTCTGGCTAGCCTACGCGACTGCAGGACTCCAATTAATCTTTTGGGGAAACATCGCCCAGTACGCCTTTACACACTACACCGACAACCCCATGTTCTCTGCCACCCAGCCTCCACCTCCACCATTACCCCTCCCTGGAACTGAGGGGATTGAATCGACGGATGTACCGTTGGCACCGTTGAGAACCAGGATTATTATCTCGGCGGGTTTGGTTGGTACAGGCCTGGTTATTGCCTTTGGAATCTGTGCCATTCCATGGAGGTAACCTATCAAATCTTGTCATTTTTTTTCATGTTCAGATATGGCCCTTTATGTTTAGTGAAAATTGTAGTTTTGCTAACTACGATGGTGACATACTTGACAATTTAGATACGTGACAAGGTTAACAATGTTGAGGGGAGGCACACAGATCAGGATCGAGACCGGTCGGAAATTTCCTCAGGGCTACCACAGGACTTACCCGATCCAGGACATGCAGTGCCGTCAGCAGCTCGTGACACATGTCGGACCCCAGGGTACCTCGCCAGCCAAGGAGGGTAGCAGTGCGCATATTATGCTTGGATCCAAGAAGGAAAGGATGGCGTTCTTTGTCGATCGTCGTGGGACCTTTAAGGATGCTGGGCTTTGGGACAAGGTCTTTTACCGCCCTTATTAGTGGGAGGATTAGAAGTAGTAGAAGAGATTTGGGCAATTAACGGATTAAATTTTCTTCGTTGACGAGAAGTGAGAAGAGCCGAGAAATGATGACTGAAATGTGCTTATTTTTTATTCTTCGCGAAGAGTAAGGGGGTTTATTACATTACTGAAAAAGTAGGTGAGGAGATGTTGTTATACATAAAGATTAAGATGAAAAATGGTGTGAAAGAATGACGAGGTAAAGAGAGGGAGATAGGACATGAAAAAAAAGAAGAAAACGGTTGGCTTAATAACGACGTCTGAAGAACCTAAACCGACTGGGCTTCTCCGTATAAACAGCATTCGTTTCAGGCACAGGAGCAGGAGCAGGAGCAGGAGCAACAGCGGCGGGTCTAAAATTCCTCCTTCCAAAAGCCCAAAACTGCACCAAGAGCCCCAAAACCGCCATGACAATAAACGTCGCCAAGAGCGCATACGCCCCCGTCGTCTGGTTCTCGAAATGCTCCTCAATCGTATTCTTGGAATTGATAAACTGATCCGCCTGTTCCTTGAACCCGGTATGGGCAAACATGTCGACGCCAATCACGAACGAATAGGCCCCGACGAGGGCCGAGCCGATGATGACCACTTCGCGTTCGCGGAAGAGTCCCAAGATGAATCCGATGACTGCCAGAGCAGCGAGGAGGATGATCCGGCCGGTGGAATCAGTAATGACTCCGCCAGACTTCCAGCCCAAGATCCAAAGTCCCAACGCATAAAGTGCCAACGCACCCAGGACCGCAACCCCCAACTTGGAACAGCAAACCAAGAGCAAACCACCAACGATACCAACACCAACAGCAACCGCCAACAAGAGTGTCGAATTCGTGATACCTCCATTCGCCATGCCGATATAAGTCAAGTTCCCAAAGAAATAGAATCCGATGAGGAACATGGTGACATGGAAGACGCGGTATCCAAAGAAGCAGAGGATGAAGCCGGCTAGGATGAGGATCCCGCCTGCGATCCCGGCTTGAATGGTGACGTTGAAAGGCCCATCGCGGGCGTCGTCCAGGATGTTGTTGTTGTTGTCACCCTTGTCGTTGTCGATAGGGGCGGCGAGGGTAAAGGCGGAGTTCATCATGGAGAGGAGGAGGGAGAGGAGCATTATTAGGTAGATGGGCGCGTGTTTTAGGAGACTGGGACGTGGACAGGTCCGGCTCGGGAGGGTGCTCGATGTGCACAGGGAGGGTGCCGTGGAGAAAGACATTTTGTTTTGAAGGGAAGTATGAAAATGAAAATGAAAATGAAGAATGAGAAAGATGAGGAAGAATGTTGTGGAGAACAAAAAAAAAAAAGAGGGGCGAAGTTGGTGCTTTTATGCACTCAACGAGATTCGCCTCCAAACGTTTATTTTCGTTAAGGCCGGCTAACGGTTATCGTCTTACATCATCCACGCATCATCGCCAGCTGTCTATGAACGTTGCTCCTTACGCATTACCCTACCCCTGCTCCTGACCCTGTCTTCCCAAACTTTTGTCGATTCTTCCCAAGCTTTGACCCTGGCCTTGACCATTGACCCTTTCCTTTCAACCAACAAGAAAAAAAATAGACATCGCCACCCCTCATCAAGACAATGCATTATATGGCTGATGTCATATCGAAAAGGTTGAGCCCACAGCATTAAAAAAAATAAACAAAATTCAACACTAAAGTTGTCCAAGATGTCATTGGGTTACACAGATGTTTTCTTTTCATCAAAAAACTAATGACGACTGTAAGTTGATGCGGCTCGTGGTCGAGCTCGAAGCGACGAAGACTCATGCAGACTAGCAGTAGTGGTTGTTGACCCTGCAGAGCCACGAGAACCAACAACTCCTCCTCGTCCTCCTTCTCTCCGTCTTCCAATACCTCGCTCTGATCCTTGTCTGTACGGCTCATGAATAACGGATTCAGCAGTAATCGAGGCAGCCGGTGAAATACCTCTTGACGAGGACGACCGATCACGACTAGTAGACCCAACAGTATTTAAACTCTGTGCCGATCCTGCGGCAGTATCTGTAGTTTGTGCTGTTGCTGCTGATGTTGGTGGCGGCGCCGGTGCGGGGGCACGCACCAGTTCGATTGAGTGGTAGCTAGGGTATACAAAATCCTCGGTAATGAACTTTCGGAGTTGCTCCACCACAAATCGTTCAATCTTGCCTACATTCTTCAGTACGGCTGAAAAAAATAGCACAACAGGGTCAGTCTCGTGGTCTTACTTTGTTGTTTTACATATCATCATTGTTTATTTTTGAAAGACAAAAACGCGATGGAGAGTGCAACAGCCTACCTTGCTTTTGTTCATCGCCAACTTGAGACTCAATCCTGACATTGGACAAGATGCTAGAAGTGTCACAAAAAATTAGCAGGTTAGACGCTAGACACAAAGATGGCAAAGCGCGAAGACAAAAATAGCTATCAACCAAGGCATATTCTTCGTACCTTTCGTTAGGGTCCTCTGGCTCCAGGAAACTAACATTGACATGGTCCCGAAGGTATCCCATCAGCATCTTGGCTATTCAATGCATGAAAATGCAATAATGCAAAAAATGCTTGTTAATATCTCAGTCACAACGCTCGTCCACCGTCGAACCATGACTAGTGTTCACACTAAACGTACTCTTGAATGAAAATCCGGTGATAACCAGTTTGACTGGCAATGTCAAAAAGGCATAGGTCGGATAGTTGAGAAGCAGCTCTGTTTCCACAGTGAATCCCATCTGGCCTTGATAGTGAACAGCGAGTAACAGTTGAATGTCGTTCTCGTGACGCTTGGATACTGGGATGGGTGAAGGAGGGAATGAAGGTTGATTTCCAAGTCCTGTTCGGCGATAGCTATCACTCTGATTCCGCTTCCTTCGCCTCCTTCCGTCAGCCTGTCGTTGTTGTTCTCCTCGGTCAGGATGACTACGGGGACTGGCCTGGCGCTGTGACTGATGGTCTCCGTTGTACGACGGTGCCGACCGGGAACGAGGAGGATAGGCGTCTTCTTCATCCTTCAAGCGCTCGACTACCTTGGGTTGCCGAGAAAACGCGTCAAAGTTCAGCGCTTCCACTGGTGACATATACTCAGTAGTCTGCTGGTGGTGGTCAGGTCCACTTTGAGAACGTATTGGGACCGGCGCCGAGTATCGATTACTTGTCGAATTCGCTGTAGGATCATCGCTACCATTATCTGAGAAACTCTGCCTCCGCGAGAACGCCAATGTGGGTGATTCGAACCCTCGAGGAGTGCTGGGTATCGTTCTTGAAGGTGTTCCTGCCCGCAATCCCAACAATGAGTTTCCAGAGACAACCATTCCTGAGAGGTCAGGGAAGTAAAGTTGAGGGTGCTGAGCTGTTGAGGCGTGAGAAGAAGCCGTCCCGGCTGTTGTTGCTGCAGCGGGAGGTGTGCTGTAAAATGAGGCAGATGACAGAGGTCGAGTATTTGACCGAGTTTGCATGACAGAGGAAATGACAGACCCCGGGCTCGATCCCATGCCTGCATTGAATCCAAATCCAAGTCCGTTGTTGGTGTTCCCGTTTGGCCCTCCTGGGGTTGTTGGGAACAATGGGGCGCCAGGTGTCGTCTGTTGCGTGGTTGCTGATTTTGGTTGAGGTTGATCGTCCGACGATTCTCCTTCATCCGAGGCAGGTCTTGAAGACAGGAAACTAGAGGGCTCAAGGACCAGGTTCTTCATGCGCTGGTAGATGGTCGACTCGCCCTGGGTATAAAATGCCTCGCTCTCGATTTCGTCATCCGATGCATGAGAGCTCAGGCTGTGGGTTGTCGCTGGCTTCTTGGTCGAGATGGGGTTATGTTGTGTCGAAGAAGAGGAGCGAGCGCGTCCTGGTGAACCGAGGCTGGTGTCGATGCCCAGCTTTGGGTTGCGATTGCTGCGATGGGTCGTCGTTGAAGGAGTATTACTTTCCTTGTTGTCGCCGTAATGCCGGCTCCCTGTCAGTGGTGGATGGTCGCGTGCAGCTGAAGGACGGCGGGACTGGCCAGAACCCGATGACGACGCTGAAGACGAAGGTGATATCCTAGTTGGACTCGCCAATGCAGACTTAAACTGTTGGTTGTGATCCCGCGTCGATGTATAGTACTCGTGATCAGATCCCGATCCCTCCTGGCGCTGCGACCGATAGTGATGCCGACGCATCCACTCTTCTGTCTCGAGCTGCTCGTCCTCCTCATAAGATCCTGCCCGCAAGTACTCAATGTCATCCCCCTCGCCAACCATGACAATGCTCCCATCTCCTGAATATGAGTATTCATCATCATACTCTTCTCCGCTTGCAAGCTCGTCCTCATCCATACTCTCGCCTCCTCCGCCCTCGGCAGCCTCCTGAGCGAGCCGAGCTTCTTCCTGGTCCATGTGGACGTACCACTCCTCCAAGGGATCCGTCACGTCCAGGACAGTGATATTGGGCGGTGTTGACCCGAAGCGGAACTTTGAAACGGCGATGTTGCCCATGAAGGTTGGTTTTGGGATGCGTTGAAAGTGAGCGTGGATCATTCCCTCGATCTGCAGGGCGACCTCATCATCGAGCTTGTCCCATTCGAACACAAACGACATGATGGAGGGGTCCTGCTAGTCCTTATGTGTGATCCTGCTTGTCCTTCTTGTGATCAGTGGTGTTGTGGAATGACTTATGGGAGTGTTGGGGGCGGTCGTGCCTGGTGGAGTGGTGTGCTTGTCGTGTGGTCGTACGTGGAATGTCGGTTGGCGAAAGTTGACCTCCCTCCTTCACTTAGTTGAGTATCACTTTTTCTATGGAAATAATCGAAAAAAGGTCACAGAGTCTGGAAGAACAGGCTGGAAAAGGTCATTTTCTCTCTTCTCCGATTGATATGGACATCGACCGCCTTCGAAGCGCACACAACAGATGACGAAAAATGAAAAGGCGTCTTTGTATCTCCGTCCCTCTGCCACCTCCAACAAATGAACAAATGAACAAAAGAGGGAAAAGTACGTGCACGGCCACACTAATTCATTCCTTCTCTATGCAACAGCAAAATAGTCCAAGGACACTAAAAGGCGCCCACAAGGACACCCAAGCTTTCCCAAAAGGCAGTCGCTCAGTCTTCAACTGTTCTGCATGGCAACACAAAACTGTCTGATCTCATCGGCATTTGAAGTCCATGGACCATCCATCCACCTCGCCTTCGTCGCCGCCCTCGGTAACTGCGCCAAAAAGAGTCAAAGTAACGTTATGCCGCTCGGCATTTTATTCACTCACTCCGAAGAGCGGGGGAGATGAAGGTACCCCTTTCGTTTTGGCAGGTTATTGGTTCGGTCCAGACGCCCAGCGAGGAGTCACGAAGCTGGAGCCCAAAACAACGTGTTTAATGCAAGAAACCAGAAGCAGCTAGGTTAAGGATGACAAAGAGGAACAAGGGCTCTTGTTTCTGTCTTTTTTGTCCCATTTATTTTTTTTCATTCGGGGGTTCCAGGGGCTTTGCGGCAAAGGGCAGACAGGCGGTGAAATACTGAAGCAGTTGAGAATTCGAGATATGGTGTAAGGGTGAAGGAGGGCAATTGATGCCAAACGGAGGTATGTCTTGCCCTAGTAACACCTTCTATCCCTCCTCCTCGTCACCACCTCCCCGTCAGGAACAACCCATGTTCTTAGCACCCTACCAACTTCTCCAGGGTCTCATCTTCTACTGCGACTCCCTGGGAAAAGAAGTTGCAAGAAAATTTCCAGGGATCCATAAAAGGAACACCATACTGAGTGTAGCAATCCACTCATCCCACAGATATTATGGGGTTGCAACTTCAAGAACGTAGAAAAAAAAGGTTCGCTACCTAATCAAATGAAGTAGAAAGAAAGAATCGACTAATGAACATCTACCGAGCAAGAGCGACAAAAAGCAAGATGGGAAAGAGCATTCATAATGTAATAGACAGCAGAGTTCAGTCCTTACATACGCACTGGGCTCCTTGCATCTTTTATTCATTCCGCTCCAATGAAAACCATAACCAAAAAGTGAGAAAAATTGAAAACTAGTGGCAAAAGAGGCATTTATGAAAGAAGGGAAAGAGAACGAGAGAGAAGAGCCGCTCAATTTCAAAACTATGGAGCTTCGGAGATGGCGAGAGAGTGAGGGCCTAGATGAAGTTGGCAAATTGAGTCGCAGTTCATTTTTGCGCACTGAACTTTACGTATGTACCAGGGGAGGAATGTAGATACATAATGTCGATCCTCTTTGTCATAAAGCACACAACAGCTGGAGACTTTTTTCGAGAGTGGGAAAAAAGGAGGTGGGTTCTTGTAGAGGCTACGCCTTTGCAACTTTTTCAGGGTGGCCAAAAAAAAAGGGTCGCCAGTGCCAATGAGAAGAGCCCAAGAGCACGATCTGGGCGACCAGTAGCTGTTTGTCCCTGTCCCTGAGTCGAACCATACTTGGGACCTGTCCCTGATCGTTTTTAAGTACAGTCGGCGCCCGTAATTCGTACCTGACTGCCAGCCAGTCAGCTAGGTATTTCTAAACCTGAGTTCGACATTGGAGAGGCTACGGTTGGTCAATGAGTGAGTTGTTCCGCTTGGTTTGTTTTTTTTTTGACTGGGTCACCGGCAATGAGACGGGCCCATACACTTCAAGAACTGATGTCCTTGGTTGGGATTCTGTTTGGCCAAGACTAAGAAGAAAGAAAGGAGAAAACAGAAACAAAAACAGAAAGAAGACTAAGTAGGACAGGAGGCGGTGCCTGAGTTCGGAGATCTGGTATGATTTTTTCATGTGTTGGACTCACTGATCAAGTACAACAACAACGGTTTCCAGGCTTGAGTTGGTTGAAGTGCTCGGATCGACAATCGACAACATTAAGCGTTGATTGCCCTTGGATAAACTGCATTATGGCTAAAAGAATAAACTGTATTGAATGAAAGCCTTTGTAGAGGAAGCAAGCCTTGGGTGGCAAGGATTCTATGGACCATTTTGTCAACCGTGAAAAAAAATGGAACGATCACTCTCGCTTATTTTTTCCATGCTGTCCTACTTCCGTCCTTCATAGACAATGCGCGTATCTTTGTTCCTTCGCCTGTGTCTTCTTTTGTCTTTTCTGTGTCATTGTCGCCATTAATATGTTCTGACACACGCATTCATCATTCATCGCAGAAAGATTGGGAGGAATAAAGGTGGGGGCGGGGGGTCAATGAACATGGACCTGGACCTATCGAACCAACCCAAACCCAGCCCTGCCTCACATCGTCTGGGCTTTTCTTTCGACCATTTTTTCTTCCCCGTGGCTGTGAGCGCTCAGGTATAAAAGGCGGAAGTACAGTGTACAATTCCCTCTTCTTTTTCTACTCTTTCCTCACCTTCGCCTCTCCTCTTCTCTTCTCCTCTCTTCTCTTCTCTCTACCCCCACCCACACTCCCTTTCGGGCACTCTCACGACACCTTACGACACTCAACATCCATAGCCTCCACCTCCCACCTCCCACCTCCCAACAACCCTACCAACAACACCTCCCTACCCTACTCTCCCTTCACACACTCCAACTTTCACAATGCTCTTCCGTACCACCGTCATTGCCTCTGCTGCCCTTGCCCTTGTCGCTACCATGGTCGAGGCCCACTCCTGGGCCGACTGTGTCGACTGGCGTTTCAACGACCCCAGCAAGCCAGGTAACAATACAATCCGCCTCCCACCAACCACCACCACCTTCACAGCCATCCCCTCTCACTTCTCTCCCTCGGCAAATTCCTCTCACCCAATCCCCAACTTGTCTTTTCCTCCTTCCTTAGTGCAAATTCCTGGTGCTCTCAACCTTTTTATTTTGCTTTTTTTACACTTTCTTTCGCCCCCTCGCCCCTATTATTCGCCTCAGTCTGTTGACCACTATCCATTCTTTTTTTTCCGGCGCTTTTTTTTGTTTTTCTGAGGGTACAATTAAAGTGGGCTCAAAAATAGGGAAAGGTTGTGTTGTTCTTTTGGGCAATGTGGTCGTTGGACCTGTCGGCTGCCTCACAGGCTAGACCGTTGCCCTCTTTTTTTTTTTGTTTCTCAATTCCCTCTTTGTCTGTTGCCCCACTTTGTGTACCTTCACTGAGTCCAACTCTTCTTTTTTTACCCTATTTTGAGGTCGTTGAGATTAATTCAGGCACAAGTCACTACTCGACAAGAACAGCGACAATACTCAACACAAACAAAAAATCAACACCATCAAACAAAAACTAAGAAGAGAAGAGAGATACAGACAAGAGCTGATACTCGGGGTTGAGTGGTGATTTGAGAAGGGTAGAGAGAGAGCGAGAGATAGGCTTGGACCAACAAACTGCCGACTTGTAACTTCTCACCCTCAGGCTCCGCCCCCATTGTTCCTCTGTGTTCCTTTGGACTATATTTCTGTGCATCAAGAGTCGGTCTTTTTTTTTTTTTTTAATATGACTTTCACAACTCATCAATTCATCATTCATCAGTGATCAGTCTTCGCCATCTATCAGTTTATCTAACCCACTGCTCCATCATCTTTACAATCATATTCCCAATAGGCTGGCGCGCTAGCGATGGCAAGTGCTTCGGCTATGCCCGCCAGTATCCCGTCAACTCAGGTGTCCAGTTTGGCGGCCTCGACAGCTACTCCCCCAGCAGACATTACCACCAAAACCCCAACGACTTTATCCCCTGCTCCGACCACTTCCACGGTATCGAGGCCGGCGCAGATGAGACCCGCCAAAGCCCCATCTCCAAGGCTTACGGAGGTCGCTTCGGTGTCATGGCCACCGCCACCGCTGGCCAAAAGATGTGCATCCGCTGGCCTGCTAAGAACCACGCCAAGTCGACCGAGCCCAACAACCCCGTCTGGATCAATATGCCCCAGACCATTCTCACCAAGGACCCCAACCAGACTGGCTTCACCGCCGCCAACATTGCAAAGTTGAACTATAAGAACTGCAACCAGATCGATGGTGATACTGATCACACTCCCTGTGGAGGCTGCTTTGATGTTCCCGCAAATCTTGCTTCGGGTACCTATGTCATCCAGTGGCGCTGGATGTTGAACAATGATGAGTACTACGCATCGTGCTGGGATCTCCAGGTCAACGGCGCTAGTGGCCAGAACCCCAGCACTCCTAGCCTCGGTAACTCGACCTCCATCTTTGCTGATCTCGCCGAGGACAACTAAATTTTGTCGGTAGTCGATCTTCGTTCCCTACTCTCCTCTTTGCTTCGGCCTCTCTCCTCTTCCTCTTATCATACCTCCTCCTCTCTTCTGCATTGTGACTTAATCTCTTTCCTCTCCTTTGTAACCGTACCGCAAACCCACCCTTTTTCCCTTTTCGAAAAATATTAAAAACGCAATAAAAAAACAACCAAAACAAAGAAAGGATTGTGTAGTGAGGCTGGCCTCGCACAATCCACTTCAATATGAACACAACAACCATTTTCCGAACCTCCGAACAATAATGTATGGTGCTAAGATGTTCTTCCTTGGATGCTCACAAAGTCGCTTGTTTTTTCCTTACACTCAAACAAATACATCGAAAGAAGTTAGCGCAATCATGAAAACATAAAGCTTGACTAGCGAAACATGGGTAGAAGTTCATCCGGCCTTCGTTTGAGATAGTAGAGGCATGAAAGGAAGGGTGAAGTAAGAAGAGGCAGAGTCAGATAGACAAGGTCGATGAATGAATGGAGTCCGTGCATGGACGTGGTTGTTTTATTCGCTATTTGCATGTTTTTGAGATTTGTCACGCATGCATATCCCTTTTCAGTTGACCAGTTACTTGAAATGAAGGCGGGCTTGTCCCATCGAATTAAGCATTTGTTTCATTCATGTGCCAGGGACAACGTACGAAGTGACATTGTGCTTTTAAGTGTTACCGAGTTGCCTTTCAGCAGTGTCCCTGGATTTGACCCACAACATCAGTCGCGTCTTCTATCAAGACGTACACGAAACACTCAGAATTCTCTTTCTTGCTATGTAGTCCTGAGCAACATGTTTATCGATGCTTCATAGCATTCTGTCGATAATTCAAACGCTCGATCTCTCATGGAGCGTAGATATGCAACTTGAGATGGTCCTTGCGAGGTTTACCTACTCGTTTTGTTGGGTATGCGTTCGGATGCCGCGTTCGAGCCAATACAGTCTGTAGGTGAAATTAGTTCATGCCAGACTTTGGAAAGAAAATGACAGTCTCCTTTTTACTGTCGAATGAAAAAAAAAGGGGGCGCAAGGTGTGCTGTCGCCTTACTCAACTTTCTTCCTCACCATTTACATTTTCACTCATCCACAGACACACTCATGTCAACCAACAACAACAACACCTCAGGAGGAGGAGAGGGCGCTGTCTCGGACCACGCCCTTGCAGAACGACTAGCAAAGCTCAAAGAAACAAGCGCTGCTGCAATGCCATCCAGGTAAAGACGAATTCTCATTTCATTGAAGCTCTTCTTTCTCACGCGCGTCAAGGAAAGAACTCCCCCTCATTTTCGACAAGAAAACATCGTCTTGGCATCGTCTGATAAGTACCATTGCTGGCAAGGGATGGAGTTCAATGGATACACTCACCGCCGCCGCCGCTTGTTTTCTTCTCCTATCTACCACTTCTATCTCGATACAACGTCTCTCCCTCCCCCCAGAGTTTTCACTCACACCAACTCTTTTTTCTCATGACATCATTTTTTTTCCTTTAAACATAACCACATAACAGTGACCAGGATCTTGCCTTGCACTTCTCAAAGGTCTTTGGTCATTCGCCTGCCGCGACTCACCTCAGCCCACCACCTCAGGAAGGGTCACAGTACCAATGGGGACAAAACGGGAACACCAACAACAATAGCAACAACGAGAAGAGTTCACTAAGCCCTGGTGGGTCTGTCCCTATGGATGTCCTGGGGTCTGCGGCGTCTCAAAAGTCCATGTCGTCGTATTTTATCCCAAAGGACTCTGTGCTCGACCAAGACGAGGTGCGTTTCCCATTGTTTATACAGTATATCATACTTAACATTTGCAATCTAGAAGTGCGTAACCTGATGATGGTCCGTTCGTTTTCTGTGTGAATGATGCATTATAGATTGACAAGATTTTGGCAGACTCTGAGGATTTGCTGGTGGACGGGAACGACCAGGACAACTTGGACTTTCTGGACGACTTGGATACGCTCAGCCCCGGTCAGAAGCAAGAGCTCAAAGCGACACTGTCCAACAACAGCAATAATAATAAGGAGGCGGGAGATGTACAGGGACTTGATGATGTGACCAAGGACTTGGAAAAAACTCTTTCAAAGTTCCTCCAGAACCATCAACCGCCCGCAACAGCTTTCCACGACCATCATAGTCATCATGATAGTTCTCAGTATAATGATGAGGGTCAAGAATCAAAGCAGGATCGAGCTTTTGGTGACCAATTGGATCGAATGGCGGGAGTGTCAATTTCAACGGACAGAGGCGGTTTCGAAGGTGGCGATGATGATGAAGCGTCTCGGTTGATCACGCAGTTGAGGGAGGAAGCTCAGTTGGAATCCAAGTATGGGAACCTGGACGAAGCACGGATGAAGGACTTGCATTCCAGGAATGAGGACCTCAAGAAGGGTATGCAGGGCTTGTCGTCTGTTCGGTCTAATGCCTCCAAGGCATCGTCAACAGATACCGATGGATTGGGTCCTCCACCTGCCGCGGTTGGACTGGACGAGTTGCGGTCTGGAGGCATTGATGATAATGAGAACCCAGACAACTGGTGCTGTAAGTATTCATTTGTGTGACTCTGTCGACTTCTTTACATGAGAATTTTGCCACGTAGTCTGTGTCTCTCATTGAAATTTTATCCATTTGCTTATTAGGTATGTGCAATGAGGATGCTACGTGGACATGTCCAGGATGCGACAACGACAACTACTGCGAAGAGTGTTTCCGGGAGAGTCATATCGGACCAGAAGCCGACTGGGAGATGAAGAAGCATCGTCCAAGACCCTTTGTTAAGGCCTCTGCGAAATAATAAATCAACGTAAGCAATTGATCAGCCTGGACAAAATTTGGCATGTATATTTTGTCATACATAATAGAAAAAGGAGCAAAAAATAATCTACACGCAATGGTTGGGGCTGTTGCAGCTGCTGTTTCTGCCGCTATTGCTTGCGTCGAGGTGTAGGGCAATCATATCTTGAATGGCCCGGTTCTCATCTTGCTCCATTGCCCGCAACACAGCAAGTCCTGTCACTTCACCCGTCGCGTGGGCTCGACTCTTCAAGTGTCTCTTCAACAATGCCTCTGTCGTAAACCGTCGATTGCAACTAGAACCAGGGACTTGACAAGCAAAGGGCACCTTGGTCACCTCGTCCTCGTCATCAAAGCCAGCCAGGGCGTCAATGACATCAAACTCGAGTGCATCGCTCCTTTTTTTGCGTTTCATCTTTGGGTTTGTGTGGCGATTGTGGATGTGTCGTTCCAGAACGTGTTTGAAGGAAAAGGCCTGGCCGCAATCCTCGTACTCGCACTTGAATTGAGGTGGACCTGATGGGCTCGGATGAGAAGCTTTCACATGTGTCGCCAACGTCCGCTCCTATCCATGTCAAAGCGAAGGAATGTCAATTATTTGCAAGTCATTATTAATCTAGTTGCACCTTGTGGATCAGCTACGTGTAAAATAGCTCACTTACGGTGGAGAAGACTTTCTGACACCCTTCGACTGTACAGGGGACTTCTGGTCGAGAGACATCATGGATCTTGATGTGAGCACTCAGGTTCCTCTTCAGGATCGCCTTGCCGCAGATATCACATTGAGTCGTCTTGTGATCGATCTTAGTATGCTTCTGGAGTAAGGACCATTTAATAAAGTACTCTCCACATCCAGGATACGCACAAGCATACCGTTTCGTTTCTAATTGATCCGATACAAAAGACATGTCAGAAATAACCCTTAGTCGTATTTAGGTGAAAAGAAATTAAAGGACTGCACAACATTGCAACTGATGGACCTACGAGAGTGTTGAAGAGAATGTTTCCGGAGTTTGCTCGGCGTCTGATAGCTCTTGTCGCATCCTTCTGCAGGACAGGGGTATGGTTTCCGTCCCTCATGAGCCATACAGATATGCGCCTTTAGCTTTTGATGTTTCGTAAACCGCTTCAAACAACCCTCCCAAGTGCAAGCGTACGGTCGAGCTGTCCTAATTTCCTCCGCAAGTCGATCTCCTCCCTCTGAACAAACTGACATCGCCCGTCGTGATCCTGGTGTATCATACGAATCGTCTGACGAGTCGCCCGAGAGATATCCTGACAATGAGCCAGATCGTGTCCTTGAGTGTCGCTGATTCAAGGAAGAGGTTGGAGAAGGTGGGGCACTGCTAAGGAGCGCATTCGTAGCCAATAGCGGGTCAGCAAGTTCTGGATGCGTCTTGAAATGACGAGCTAGCTTGTCCTGTGTGTGGAAGGCACTGGTGCATCCTGGTTGTGGACAGATAAAGTCTCGAGCGCCGCCGTGTTGACTCTTGTGATGAGTTGCAAGATGGGCTTCTCGGCGGAAGCTTGCGTTACATGTTGGTTCTTGGCACTTGAATGGGCGCTACGAGCATAGGAGGGATACATCTGAGAATTAGTAGGATAATCCGAGGAAAGTGGATTGTTGCGTCTTTTCATTGAGCAAAGTATAGCCTACCTCTCCTGAGTGAACGAGTTCGTGCTCTACAAGTCGTGATGGTTTGGTGTAAGCCTTTTCGCATCCTGGGTACTGACAGACAAAAGACTTTGTTCTCGACAAATGTGGTCCCTTGGCGGCAAGTGAGCAGCTGGGTCCCGTACGACCTTCGAGTGATGCATTAGAAGTGGGGTATATTGGTTCAGCCTGATGTTCTTCAGAGTCAAATCCGTCTTGATGATATGAACGGTCGTCTGTCGTAGGATTGTCGAGATCAAGTTTCCGTCGCTTCATACCCCCCTCTGAGGGTTTCGAAGAAGCTTGACTGGTAGGCGAGGGTTCGTCTTGTGCATGCAGAGGCGTTGTATGTGGTGATGATGGAGTAGAAGCAACAGTGCTGTTTGATCCGCTAGCTTGCGAAGGTTGACTGCTGGCCCTGCTGTTGGTGCTGTTGGTGCTGTTTGTGCTGTTGTTGTTGGGTGATCTCTTCACCGACGACAGCCAAAGTTGCATTACACGCCTCGCATCAGCGTGAGATTTGTTTGATGTGTCGTCATTGTCGAAAGTTGATTCCCGTTTCCTTCTCGTTGTTGACATCGTGGAGGCGGTTCCTGATTGGATGAGTTCAGGAGAAATGGTTGTTTGTAGCATTACATGAGAAAGAAAGAAAGAAAGGGAACGAGGAGAGGAGTGAAGATCTCCTTCACCCTGCATCCTAAAAAAAAAAAAAAAAAAAAAAATGAAAATGTGACTGTTTCTGGGTTTGCTTTGGGCGGAGCAGCACAAGAGAAAAGACGGGGTAAATAATGCTTTATTTGTTACAGACCATCGTCAGACTCTTCGGCCACAAACATGTCGTCGTCTGCATAGCTTTCCACGCCAAAGCCCTCAATGTCAAGCGATTCCTGTCTCACATTGCTAAAGTCAATTGCTCCAACTCTTGGGTTGACAATCAGTGAGTTCCTATCCGGTTGTAAAACGCAAGTTGAAATAGTCAGTCATCCATGCGGTTAAGAATCGATTCCAGATACCAATTGCTTTCTCCAAGGTGTCCAATTGCAAACGACAGTTCAAAAGAAAGATGACATACTTCTTGATCATGGTGTAGAGTCTCCAGCTTTGAACTGCGTTTCTGAGGATGAGGAGAATTGTGTCCAGAACTTCCTCTGCTTCATGTCCCGAACCACATCCTTGAAGGACCAAAATCAGCGTGATGAAGCAAAACAGCACGAGAATAATATCGAGAATGTTGGCCGTAGATCTCCAGTAGTTCTAATTTGGTAGTCCGTGCAAGCATCGAAAAAAAAGCGATCAGTAATAAGATGAGATGCGAGATTAGTCATGGTCAAAGAAGTGCGACCCGAGAAAAAAAAAAAGACGAAGACATAAACATCGGTGATGCGCAAAGAACAAGAGACAAACTCAAGAAACCTTATCAATCTGCGCATAATGATGGTGTGTTTACCTTTCCAAGGGCTGTCAATCGCAGCGCGACTTCAGCAATCATGGTGCCGTTGATAATGGACTCCAACACTATGAAGAGCGATGAACTGGAACAGCCTTGATGAAAGGAGAGAAAGATGGACCAGACACTGAGAATCGCCATGATAAGGTAAAGGATCATGTAGAACTTTGAATAGATGATCCTGTTGGCGAGGTTTTGGAATACTTCGCGTCTTGACAAGCTGTGATGGCTCCGCAGGGCTGGAATAGACCCTGTCTGGTCGCTAATTTAGGTGTAAAGGAAATATCCGATGATTAATACGGCAAGAGAGAGAGAGGGGGGAGAGAGAGAGTATCCGGATGATGATAGATATTATCGTCTCGGGCTGTTCAGTAGAGGATGAGCGACTGAAGAGGGAGGGAGGGAAAAGAAGTGGGTCATGGGCCCAGCTGGGCTGGAATAGGCTGGACAAGGGGAAGCGCAGGGCTGAAAGGCGAAGTAAAGAGCGCCAAGACCGAAGGAATATATATGTTTGCTACCTGAGGATGGTATACTGGGTATGGTCCATCGTTGCTGTTGTTGTTGGTGTGTTTGTGTGTTGGTTGATGAGGAGGCTGATGTCTGGTGGTTGGATTGACGATTAAGTTTTGGCGTGGCGAGTGCTGAGCGAGATGGCGGTTGAGAAAGAACGTGTATGAAAGATGAACCTCCGAGGTTTTAAAAAAAGAACTGGTCGTGACTGTCTTTGTGAATGAGGCTGCTGTTTCCTACGGCGTGTTTTGTCGAGGCTTGTGGACAAGGCACGGGTTGGCTTTGACCTTGTGGCCCATGGGTCAAACAACAAAGTGATGATAGCAACTGTGAATACGAAGAGAAAAACTTTTTGTCTTTCTTGCCCCTCTTTTCTATTTTGTCATTGTTATGGCCAAGGAAAGGAAGGAGCTGTCGGTCGCTGGAACTACTCTTTCGAAAAGCTGCAGGGTCAGTCAAGATAGTTTTCTTCAGCAAAGTTTCCGTTGAATCTGCAAGGGTGGGACAACTGGAAGCAAAGAAGCAGAGAGATAGAGAGGTGGTGTGCCCTTTCAGAAATGAACCTACATGGATCAATGAACAGCCGAGGATGAGAGCCTGCACTTGTTTTTTTCTTCCCTTTTTCCCTTTTCCCATTCATGTAGTTGTCATTGCTCTCTTGCCAGACTACGTATGGCACAACTGTCCAACTGTCAACAGGGAACAGTAATAATACCGATAAAAATGAATGGGCATGGACCAGTCAATCCAGTCCGATCGAAGAAAGAGGGAATAAAAAAAAAAAAAAAAAAAAAAAAAAAAAAACAAGGGCAGACGAGTCGATGATGAATGGTGTCTCTGTCTGGATCGCATTTTGTTAAAGCCTTGACCTTAATTAGAACAGAGTACCTGTTTGTCCTCTCTCTCTTTCCTTTCCTTCTTTCTTCCTCTTTCTCTCTCTCTCTGTCTCTTCTCTTTCTCTTCTTCTCTTTCTCTTCTTCTCCCTTTTCCTCTCACCCCCACAACCCTCTTTCCTCTCCCCTCCTCTCCCACCCTTTTGGAGTGCTATTCTTCTTTTCCCTACCACTCCAACCCTCTCGCAACCGTCCTCTTCCTCTTCTCTCCCTCCTCCCTACTCCCATTTTTATACTTTCCATTCATTCCCCTTTAGAGTCCTTTCATTCCTTCGCTCATTCACAATGGCTGATCAGACAACACTGATCCTCAACAGCTCTACAAAAGAACAAACAAGTGGGCAGAGCTCACCCGCTGGGTCGTCCACCGAAGACCTCGAGGACTCTGTCTTGAACTTTCGTCCTCACCACCTCAGACCCCAGGACCTCAAACATGCGCATTCATTCTCTTCAGTCTCCTCCTATGAAAACTCTGAGGTCGATGAGGACGAGGACAAGGCCGACCGAGATAACTCCTCGTCCGATCCCTCCTCCCCTTCCACTCTTCACCAAGCCAACGCAAAGACATTTGCCCCCTCAGCCTCATCTCCCTTGGCAAAATCGCACACAAGGCCGCAGGAGCAGCGCCCAGGTGGCGGAACTCTACTCCGACCAGCGGGAAAGGCCCACGACTGGTACGCCGGAGGAAGAGTCACCTCTCATGGTCGTTGGTTCCGCGACTCACAAAACAGGACACTGTTGATGAGAGGTGTCAACCTCTGCGGCAACTCCAAGCTCCCTACCACTCCCAATGGCAGCACTCACCTGAATGAAGGCTTTTTTGATCATCGGAACGTGTGCTTCCTCGGTCGACCCTTCCCTCGCGATCAGGCTGACGAGCACTTTTCGAGGCTCAAGCGATGGGGGCTGACCTTTGTTCGCCTGCTCGTCCCATGGGAGGCACTTGAGCATTCTGGACCGTAAGTCGGGATGATTCATTTACTGTGGTTGTGAAGTGACCTTGCTTTTTATTTATCTTATTGTTGTGGTTCTGATTTGCGGTCATTCTCGATTTTCCCGCCAGCAGGGGCTGTATTGTTCTGTTAACACCATCTTGTAGCTCTCCCTCCTCAGATCGATTTTTTTTTTTTTTTTTTTTTTTTTTTGTGTCCACTCATCTGTGCGCAAAAGCAATCGGTGTAAATTAAGAAAAAGGGCTCGCGTGCTGTGCGAGGACATACTGGAAATGGGAAATGCAGCTGAGAGGACATTAGGGGCGTGGTAGGATGGAGGAAGTAAGGGTTTAAGAACTTGTCTTTAGCACGCCATGCTCCAAAAGATTACTCACACCCCCCTTATTTTCCCTCCCTTTCCCCTCCCTCCCGCTTTAATGTACTTAGAGGTATCTACGACGAAAAGTTCATCGACTCATTGATCGAGCTGATCGGACTTATGCCAAAGTACGGCATTAAGTGCTTCATCGATCCCCATCAGGACTGCTGGTCACGATTCTCTGGTGGATCAGGAGCGCCAGGATGGACCTTCGAGGCCGCTGGTCTGGACCTCAGAAAGTTCAAAACAACAGGTGCCGCCTATGTTCACAACACCAACCAAGACGCGGGAGACTCGCCACCCATGGTCTGGCCCACTAACTATACCAAACTCGCCGCTAGCACTATGTTCACACTCTTCTGGGCTGGAGATACCTTTGCACCCAACAAGATGTACCAAGGTGAATCCATCCAACAGTTCTTGCAGAACCGGTATCTTGAGTGCTACCGCCACCTTGCCAAGTAAGGAACTGTTTCATTGAATGCTGCAGGATACAAAAAAGGAGTTGAGCACAATGGTGAGATCATCCCTTTAACGTCGCTTATCTCATGCCTCCGTAGACGATTGAGCCGTCTCGATGCAGTGGTTGGATTCGAAGTTATGAACGAGCCTCAGTAAGTTCCACGCACTTTGATTAAGGTTGTCATTTGTTACCTTCTCCAAGGAATTGAATCTAATGCTTATAGTACTTTATTCACCTATTAGTCCCGGTTATGTAGGCCTCAAAAACCTCAATCGTTATGACTTCAACTCGAACCTCTTCTTTGGAGACTCGCCTTCAGCCCTGGAATCTTTTGCGCTCGGCGATGGCATGGCACTGCCAATTGAAGTGTGGGTCAAGTCATGGCCCTTCCCAACCAAGAAGGAGCGGACCAGAATCATCAATGCCGGGAAGGAATCCGTGTGGCTTGAAGGAGAGTGTCTTTGGAGACAGCATGGCGTCTGGAGTGTGAACGAAAAGACAGGAAAGCCTCGCTTGGACCGCCCTGACTACTTTACTAAAGATCCAAACACTGGAGAAAAACTGGATTTCAACCGCTTTTACCTGGATTTTGTCAACAGATACTCGCGAGCGATCCAGAGCGTGCTCCCCTCTGCTTTCATCTTTGTCGGACCAATCCCCAATGAGCCTGCACCTGTCTGGACTCCTGGAGACCATGAAGACAACATTGTCTACGCCCCTCATTGGTACGATCTGCACTCGATCTTCAACAAGTCCTTCGATGGCCGTATTACCCACGATGTGCAGAGTCTCAGCAAGGTAAGACCAAAGTGCCTATTCGATGGCAGTTTGATTTAGCATTTATAGGCAGCAAACCTGACATAACATGTTTTTTTTTGTTCATACTCGGTTGGTAGGGCAAAAATGTGTTCTCGGCGACTTACTTTGGATTGAAGGGTGCCAAGAAGAACTATCATGGACAACTGGCAAACGTCCTCAGGCTCGGATTGCAGAACGTTGGCACAAAGCCTTGCTTGGTTGGAGAGTGCGGTATTCCTATGGATATTAATCAGAGGGCGGCCTTCATGAGCGGCGACTATGGATATCATGCCAAGTTCTTGGATGCCGTTTTGTCAGCAATGGAATCCAACCTCCTCAGCTTCACGTATGTGACGCTTTGGCAACCTTCATGTTTTGTGAGGAGCCGTCAATGACAACATAGTAACTCACATCGATCTATTTTCTTGTGCCACTAGGCTGTGGAACTATAACGCGACAAACGACAACACTTACGGTGATCACTGGAACGGCGAGGACTTTTCGATCTTTTCTCTGGACTCGCCTCAGCCTTCTCCTCGTGTTAGCGAGGGGGGCTTCCCGGTGGGTGGGGTGAAGCCCAGTTTGAGACAGGAAGCGCCCAACTTTACGAAGGAGGTCATTAGAAGAGCAGCTGCCCAACATACTGGAGGAGATTCAACCCTCAAGGATGACTCTGCCAGCGATGCAACGCGAGGAGATAATGATGATGAAGAGGTTGCGACGATCATGAACGATGATTCTCCATTCGACCGGTCCTACTTTTGCTTTGACCACGAATCAACCCATGACGACGGTCCTAACCATATTGAACACATTGGCGGTCGTGCCTTGGATGCCGTTGTTGTAAGTTTCTGTTACATGATCAGTGAAAAACTGGAACCTTGAACAAGTGACGCCATGATTATTAACTCGTCCCCTTACCCCTTTCTAATCAATAGCGGCCGTATGCCGCCAAGGTTGCAGGTGAGCCTCTCTCAAGCAACTTTGATTTCAACACGCTCCAGTACACATTCCGATACTGCAACTACACAGAGACGCCAGTCCCACTTGTTCATGTGTCGAACCCCGAGCAGTCCAGCAGATCCTTTGGTGGTTCCTCGGATTCATTGGAATCCTCCTCGAGCGAAAACAACAAGGATGGCGATTTGTCTCCCACCACATATCTGGAGCAGAGTTCGGACCTGTTTGGGCACCCATCTGAGGGCACTGTGTTGATGTTTGAGACAGAGGTGTTTATTCCATCGTTCCATTACGATGATACTGGTTTGGAGATTCTTGTAAGTGATGGTGACTGGCGGTATGTGAAGGAACGGCAAACGTTGTACTACCGACACAAGGACATGGAGCCAGGAGCAGTGCACACGATTCGAATCAAGCCCCGGAGCATGCTGGCGGGTGGGGCCACCAGCAAGGTGATTGAGGGGTCACGATCGTCACGATCTGTGCCTGGCAACAAGCCCGAGTCGGACCCTAATTGTGTCTCATCCTGCAGTATAATGTAGATGTCTTCTCTGCGCAAAATAAAAAAAAATGCTGACTGTGAAAAAATGTCATTTTGGTGGCAACAACTGTCAAAGGGCCTCTCTTTATCCTTGCCTTGTGCTCTCTTTTTCCTTTCCTTTCATCTCTTCCCTCTTTTTTTTTTTTTTTTTTTTTTTTCTCATTCGACGCTCTGCTCTCATCCTCACACTTGTTCATTTCACCCACACCATGTCCAGACGCAATCGGGGCAATGCAGGAACGACCTACGTCAACAATGTCCGCGGGCCCACAAGTGCATTGACCAGCTTCCTCAATGAGCGAGGCATCCGTCGAGCCAACCCTGCCCCTGCTCCTCCTCCTGCCGCAACACCACCCGAGAATCAAGACGACAGCGAAGATGATGATGACGACGAGCCTACTTCCCCTCCGAATCATGCTGCTGCATCGTCTTCCTCTTCCTCTACACCAGCACCCGCTTCGTCTTCTCGGCCTACTCGGACAGCTCGCCTCATTCGTGGCAGGAACTTGCCTGCCCGGTCCACAAGAGCATCCCAGTCTAACGAAGCTGACGGTGTCGACGATGATTCAGATTCTGGCGATTCTGATGATGATGACGACTCTGATAGCGATAACAAGAACCTCATCCCCATTGCCATCTCTACCTCCACTGCCCGAGCTGTCCGTGCCACACGCAGTCGAGTTACTGCGGTTGCCGCCTCATCTTCGTCTTCGGTCGCTGTAGCCTCCTCTTCGAATGCATCTTCTTCGACTGCCAAGGGCAAGGCTGCCGCCTCCAAGAAGCGGCCACGAAAGAAGGACGCCTCAGATGACTCCGACGATGAGGACTTTCACGACATCACTGGACATATTTCTCGGTCCAACTTCAGTCACAAAGGGAGGATGCCTCAAGGGTCCAACAAGATTGTGTTTTGTTCCCGATGCCGAGCCAGGTTCACCATCAAGGCTGGCACCACTCCCGCGGTGGATGAGGATGATGGGGGGCTCCTTTGTCCTACTTGTGCTGGTACAGGATCGCCAAGTCCCTCCAAGAACGCCATGCCCAAGGCCAAACCTGTCAAGCGAGCTCGTCGAAAGGCTCAAAAGGCAGAGATCGAGTGTCATATTCCAAGTCTTCAAGACCTGTGCATCCGGGTAATAATTCATTGCAGCATGCATATTTGTGTACAACTATGAGATCTAACTAAGCATATCTTTCTTGAGACTGATGACTTTAATATGACATATCTCTCACACACAGAAAATTGCAAACAGCATTGAGGATGTGGAGGCCTTTGGTGACATTAGCGACCTCAGCTTGGATAAGATTTGCAAGATTATTTGTAGAAACCGGTCGTTGAACGCGGACACTCTCCAGCTCTTTCTCGATTCGCGCCATAGCGAGCTTATTCTCTACGACTGCACCGACATTACAGCGGTCGGACTACAGAGTATTGCACAGTTCTGCCCCAACCTGCGTTCTCTCAAGCTCAAGCTGTGTGGTCGAATCACGAACGAGGTCATGGACTATTATACCGAGCATCTCACCAAGCTGACGTCTTTGATGCTCATCGGACCTATTCTCATTCTCGAGCACACCTACATCAAGCTGTTTGAGACTGTTGGCGAGCGGTTCGAGAAGTTTGAGCTCAAAGGTTCATCCCGGTTCTCACTCAAAGCGATCAAGGCCCTTTGCGACAATTGTCCCAACATCACTCATCTCCGACTTGGTGATTGCAACTTAATGGATGACGAGTGGTTGGAACCTATCGCTGGTTTGACCAAGCTCAAGTCGTTGCGTATCCGTAACCCTGAGCCTGACAAGTTGACGACACCAGCTGTTGTGAAGCTGATCCAAGCGGTAGGGTCGGGACTTGAGGAGTTGGAGCTGAAGGGTTGCAATGGTCTTACGGATGAGGTCTTGGTGGATGCTATCCGGCCGAGCTGTGTCCGCGTTGAGAGGCTCAACCTGTCTGGCTGTGAGGAGTTGACGACTGAGGGAGTGGAGACGCTGTTGAAGGACTGGAGTGTCAACCCTGGATTGACCTATATCAATCTGGAGAACTGTGTGATGTTGAAGGATGAAGCATTGATGGCTCTCACTGAGCACTCAGGTGATACATTGGAGGAGTTGAACGTGAGTGGTATGGACGAGCTCACCAAGGATGCTCTGCAGACCTTGACGCGATGTGTCAACTTGATGGAACTGGACGCGAGCTGGGTTCGAGCTATGGATGATGATATTATGGAGCAGTTGGTTGAGGCAGCACCGAGACTGGCCAAGGTGACTGTGTGGGGCGATCACCGATTGACTGAGTGCTGCTCGTCTCGAAAGGGGCTGAAGATTGTTGGACGCGAGGGTGACTATGTCGACCTGCGCTTTATCTAAGACCTGTCACTTTTATTATTGCCTCTCTCCTCTTCCCTCTTCTTGCCTCATCTCATTTCTTCCCTCATTTCTTCCTTAAAGTAAAATAAAGTTGCAATTAGTTTTATTTTAGCTCTTGCGCTCACACCCTCTATTCCTATGTTCACGTCCTTTTCATCACACTACCCCGCTCAATGTCTTCCTTCGCTATCTATTTTGTCTAGATCCTCTCCTTTATTCTCTCCAATGCTCTTCTCTCTTGTTCTTCTCCACCTTTCCTTTCCTTCGTCACTCTCTCTTTAGTTTTAACCTTTCCGCTTTGCGTTCGTTTTCCTCTTCATCGCCTTTCATGTCATTTCTTACACCAGCACTCTCTCCCCTCTTGCTTTCAAAGTTGAGTATATTGTGGCGTGCTGTTCGGCGCTAAGTGTGATACCCTTTGGTAGAACATCGCCGAGCGCGCCATGCTACCTTGTTCGTTTCAAGGGGATTCCTCTGAAGTGACACCTCATTCTCCCTCTCCCTCTTTATTTTCTCCACATACGAACGACCGACGATCGGACACAAAGGTTGGGTAGATACCTACAACGGACAAAAAAACATACTAATGTAATCACATGTGCACATGCAGCGATGCTACCAATCAAATCATTGAAAATGACATTTTTTCATTTTCCAACCTATCGTGAGTTAGTGGCCGTCCAAGTGAGAAATCCTGGGTCGAGACGTGCGGTCAGGGCAGATTTCTTTTTCTCCGATTTCCCTCACTCTGTCTCATTCTTTCTCTCTTTCCTCTCTTCCCTCTCTCTTTCACTCTTCCCATCTCTTCTCTCTCCTCTCTCTCTCGCTCTTTGTTCAACATTCTCCTTCATCTCTCACACCAACAACTCTTATCACTCCCACATATCCAACCCAACCTCAACAACAAAAATGTCAAAGTACGACGACGACGACGACGGGCGTAATGATACCGACACGTACGAGCTCAACCAGATGCAGGACGGCAGCGATGACAGCCACCACAACATCCTGATGGATGCATCCCAAGAGGGTCTCAAGCGAGACCTTCGGCTCCGCCACATGATCATGATCGCCATCACTGGTATTATCGGTACCGGTCTCTTCCTCACTTCTGGTTCGACCATTGCTACTGCTGGTCCCGGCGGTGCTCTTCTTGCCTATACCCTCATCGGCCTCTGGCTTATCTCTGTCTCCCAAGCCATCGCCGAGATCGCCACCTTTCTTCCTCTCCCCGGTGCCTTCAACGCCTGGGGTGGCCGTGTCTTTGACGAAGCCTTCTCCTTCCAGATGACCTGGATGTATTTTATCAACTGGGCATTGATGATTCCAGCAGAGTTGTCCGCTTCCGCGCTGATTGTGTCATACTGGTTGCCTGACGACACGACGTTCCCTCCATGGGTTGTACCTCTGATCATTATCATCTTGATGCTCTTTATGAACATTGCTGGTGTCAAGACCTATGGTGAGCTCGTGTACTGGATCTCCATTCCCAAGATTGCCACCATCATCTTCTTTATTGCCTGCAGTATCCTTGTCGATGCTGGTGCTATTGGTGGCCACACTTACGGATTCGAGAACTGGAGGATCCAGGGTGCTCCCTTCAAGGGCGGCTTCAGGAGCTTCATCACCACCCTGATATCAGTCGCATATGCCTATAGTGGAGTTGAGATGACCGGTGTCACCGCTGCTGAATCCCGCAACCCCCACAAGCACGTCCCCAGGGCCGTCAACACAGTGTTAATCCGCATCACCTTCTTCTACATCGCCTCGATCTTCTTGCTTGGATTAATTGTTGCCAACGACGATCCCTTGTTGGTCAACACCGACCGTTCCGCTGCCCGGGCTCCCTTCACCATCGTCTTTGCCAAGGCCGGTCTCAGGGGTTCTGCCAACTACATGAACGCCATCGTCTTCACCTCGCTCTTCTCGGCCATCAACTCTGATTTTTATATTACTACCCGTATGTTGTTGTCACTCTCTCGTAATGGCTGGGTCCACAAGTCGATTGGCCACATCAACTCGCGCGGTGTGCCCGTGGTTGCCGTCGCCGTTGTCACTGCCTGCTCCTGTCTGTCGTTGATCACCATCTTTGTTGGTTCCGGTGTCGTCTTCCAGTGGTTTATCTCGTTCATTGGTTCGATTACGTTCCAGTATTGGCTCTATATCCTGCTCCTTCACTTCCGCTTCCGCTACTGCTGGAAGGCCCAAGGCCGCGCCATCTCTGACCTGCCCTACGTCGCCTGGGGCTATCCCTATTTCAACATCCTTGGCGTCATCATTGGCTGCTTCTGCATCGTTTGCACCTGGTACTTGTCGGTTATCAATCCTCCTCAGCACCCTGGTGCCGCTGCCTCGGAGGAGCTGATGAATGCATACCGCCACAGACGCGACGAGTATATCCAGGGTATTTTGGGTGCCTGGTTCCCTTGGTTCATGTCTGCGATCATGTTCTTTGCTTACAAGTACATCTACGGTACCAAGCTCATCAAGGCCGTTGATGCCGATCTTGACACTGGTCGTTTCATTCCGTCAGAGTCTGACAAGGAGGACTTGATACACCACGGTCCTCGATGGAAACGCATCCTCAAGAATTTTGTCTAAAAAACAGATCGCCATAATATTCGCCTACCACTTGTACAACAGAATTAAACTCTCGAGCCTGTATTTGTAAGTGCGCTCTTCTTCATGGTGAGGTCTCTATAACCTCTCTCTCTCTCTCCTCTCCTGTAAAACAAAACGGTTGTGCTCTATACACACCTTATTTCGCATTACACTTTTCTAAGTCACAACGGCGCAAAGGACCATCCACCCATCTCATTCATTCAAAAAAAAAGTTCTTATCTTGGGATCTAGCTGATATTGCAGTGTATTCTCTATTACTGCACTGTACTGTAGGTCTCTGTACATCAAAGAAAGGTGGTGAGAGAATAGAGTAAAAGGGCAGGTGGTGGAGGGCCAAAAAAAAAAAAAAAAAAAAAAAAAAAAAAAAAAAGATAACAAGAAAAAGAAGGCTCTATCTTGAATGAGTGGTACCAGTTTTTTTTCGTTTTTATTTTTTTGGTGCTCTTTGATTGACATAACAAAACGAACCAAGTTGGCTGATTTTTTCAGCGTGATAGGAAACGTAGAAGAAAGAGCAATAAAAAGTTTCTTGGTTGTATGCGCATGAAATATAAGAGCAATCAAAAGTGTTAAGGTTTTATTTTTCGTATGATCAAAGGCTGCATATAAATGTTGCTAAATTTGAAGGCCATGGTGGTTCACTTTCGAGGATGGGATCCAGATGTCTTCTTGATATTTCCTCCGTGCAACTTCTTGGCTTCGGTGCTGTCGGAGCTCTGCTGCTGGTTGTGCAAGTTGGGGTCGGTCTTGAAGGTCGACTGAGTGGTCGGGCCGTGGGAGGGCAGCTTCTTTCCGGGACTTGACAACTGCTCGGAGTGGTGGGGCTCGGGAGGTGTGCCCATACTGGCTGGTTGCTGCAAGTGCTTGTTCATATTGTGGTGATGGTGGTGGTGGTGGTGGTTATGTGGTGGTGTGGAGAAGATAAATGTGGAATGGTATGGGAAACGAAGAAGAGGGAAAGCTTTCGGCTTTAAGTAGCAAATCCTCAAACGATTTTTTTCATGCAAAATGAGTTCATTTTATGGTTTTTTTTGAGTGACCTTATGACAGGTCCAAACGATAATGCATGAACGGTTTGTGCGAAACAGGGTCTGTGCTCTCCTCGCTCTCTCTCAGAGACATAAGTTCATCCACCAATGAGTCGCCTCCATTTAGACTGCTCAGGTGTGCGATTCCATCTCTTCGGTGGCGTAATGATCGCGCTCATTAAAGTGAGCTTAACATGAATGCCTTCCATCCTTCGGGAGAGGGAAAGATGTTGTGCACGTACAAACCTCAATATTCTGTCAGATTCTCATATGAATGATATCGAAGGGACACAGCTTTTCATGTGTAAATTCAATGGTATCTGCTGGGGGGAGGGCGATGCAAGCTGCTTTTGAATTTTGGCGAAAGGTCAATGTTTAGAAGCGCCATTGGCTCCCGCTTGCAAACCTTAATATTTCTCTTGCTGGAGGCGTCAAGAGCAGTTTGACTCACGTCAAAAAGCAATGCATGGAAGTTTTGTCTCTTTCACTTTTTTTTTTCTCATCACCCACTATTGCTCTTAATCTCATCATCTCTTCACGCTCATTACATTCTTTTGCCTTTCATGTCAAAGATGTCCCCAATACATCCCCTCGACCTACATGAGATTCGCTCAAGAATTGCCAACTTCCTTATCCTAAGAGACGTTGCGAACTGTGCGCGTGTGAGTCAGGACTGGAACGACTCTTTTACACCGCTTCTTTATAAGTCTGTTGTGCTGTCAAGATGTGGCCCCAGCATTGAATCTGTCGAGAAGAACAAGTACCATATAAAACGCCTGAAGGTTCATTGTTCCGCGTATAAAAAAATGTTATCGGCATCTGCTCGAGACAAATTGGTTTTTAGCGTCATGGCCAACTCGCCTCTGACCACTTTGGACATGTCCAAGAACTCAATCGGACTCACTGGAGCTCAGGTACTGTCTGAGGCACTCAAAATCAACTCGACCCTAACCACCTTGAACTTGTGGTGCAACTCGATCAAAGGCAACGGAGCCGAGGCGCTGTCTGAGGCACTCAAGACCAACTCGACTCTGACCGCTTTGAACTTGACGGACAACTATATCGGACCCAACGGATCCCAGGCGCTGTCTGAGGCACTCAAGACCAACTCGACTCTGACCACTTTGAACTTGTGCCGGAACTCGATCGGACCCAACGGAGCCCAGGCGCTGTCTGAGGCACTCAAGACTAACTCGACTCTGACCACTTTGAACTTGGCGGGCAACACGATCGGGCCCCACGGAGCCGAGGCGCTGGCTGGGGTACTCAAAACCAACCCGACTCTGACCACTTTGAACTTGGGGATCAACTCGATCGGACCCAACGGAGCCCAGGCGCTGTCTAAGGCACTCAAGTCCAACTCGACTCTGATCACTTTGAACCTGTCCTGGAACTCGATCGAAGGCGATGGAGCCCAGGCACTGTATGGGGCACTCAAGACCAACTCGACTCTGATCACTTTGAACTTGCGGAGCAACTATATCAGATACAACGGAGCTTTGGCGCTGTCTGAGGCACTCAAGACCAACTCGAGTCTGACCACTTTGAACCTGTCCTGGAACTCGATCGGACCCAACGGAGCCGAGGCGCTGTCTGAGGCACTCAAGACCAACTCGACTCTGACCGCTTTGAACTTGACGGACAACTATATCGGACCCAACGGATCCCAGGCGCTGTCTGAGGCACTCAAGACCAACTCGACTCTGACCACTTTGAACTTGTGCCGGAACTCGATCGGATCCAACGGAGCGCAGGCGCTGTCTGAGGCACTCAAGACCAACTCGACTGTTACCGTTTTGGTTACCAGGACAGTATCAACAAAAGAGCTATGGGCAATGAAGTAGCAGCTAGACGTATAATCAGCAGATGGTGAAAATATAGCTGGGGTTGCCTACCAATCCTTCAGATCAGTTTAGAGTTGGCATAAGCGTGATCGACATTGGTAGCCAAGTTGACACTACCGTTTACCCATTATATACAGCTAAAATCCATAAATCAATTGTTACATACACTCTTATACACCTTTATTTGCGTTTGACACAGAAACCAAGTCGTCTCCCTCTCCCTCTGCCATAGCCAGCAAGACGTTCCATTGTGACCATCATAGTGAAAATCGAACGCACGATAGCAAGGACTGCAGACACTGCACCAAGTGCAAGCAGGTGGCCAGCCTGCCCCCTTCTTCAAGAAGGACCGCAAATGCATGATATACCACCTCTGTGAGAGGCACGAAACAATTGAAGGTAAGACGTGCATTCCCGCCTCTTAATTAATTGTTATCGAGAGTCAGTGTGACCATAGCCCCCTCTCATTGGCAGCAGTGGGGCACAGTAGAGAGCAGGAAAAAGTGCGGCCACTTGCCTCCTTCTGTATGCAACAGCATAAAAAAACGCATATTTGAAAGAGTAGCTGTTCACATTTTTTTTCTTGTTTTTCTATATCAACACTTCAAAAGTCGATCTGCTAGACAAAAAAAAAAAAACAATCAACAATCAACATCACTCATTTCAAAGACGACTCCTCCTCTCTCCGCTCTCTCGTCCTCACGCTCTCCTTTTTGTCCTTACCATCCTCTCGCTCTCAGCCATGCCCGTCAGAACCCATGCCCGCACCGTTACCAATACCAATGCCAGTGCAAGCGCAAGTGCTCGAGTCCCCTTCGCCGTCCGATTGTCGTCCTCCTTCAAGCTCACATTTCGCCTTGCGACCTACTTCCTCCTCCTCCTCCTCCTATCCACCCTCCTCGCACACCCAGTCATCGCCGCCGTCGCAAACCGAATCCAAGACTCCACAGGCCACCCCGTAACGCCCACAACCCGGTATGGCGAAGAATACCTCGTAACCCTCTCGCTCTTCGAATCCGCCACCCTAAACGCTACAGCCTGCTACAAATTCTACTACACCAACCCGCCTCTCCTCGCCGCCTCCGAGAACCGCTTGTGGCTCTTCGCCACCGTCCCCCTCAGATCCTTTGAGAACAATAACCGCGGGATATGTGGGAGGTGTTTGAAAATCCGGACGATCGATGGACAATTCGAGGTGCCGGTGAAGGTTGCAGGGGATTGTCCGGGTTGTGTGTCGGATCAGATTGAGGTCTCTGGAAACGCTTTTCAAAGATTAGGGGCTTGGCAGGTTGGGGGGTTTGAAGGGGGGAGTGGGGATGGTGTTAAGGAAGGGGAAGAGGTGAAGGTTATGAGAGCTGTAATGACGATTATTGATTGTCCTGTTCAGGAGGTTGAAGGTGTTAATTGGCCCTGGATTCCGGATCGACAGTTCTAGACTTTCTTGTATCGGTGGTAACAGTTGTTGGAGGAGGGGGGAAGACGAGTGTGTGTGTGTCAGCTCCACATGGAGGGTTCGCGCACCCTAAGGGGGTTTTTTCCTGATGTTTTATAATAATAAAAACGCATCCGTATTATCAAAATATTACTGGTGGAGAGATGAATGGATTGTACAGACGGGGGGGGGCTTGTCCTTGCCGACAGGCTGAAGTGCTGCAAAAGAGAAAGGAGTCTGAAAGGGAAGAGAAAGTGAGAGAGGTAACGGTGAGAGAGGTAACGGTGAGAGACGGGAACGTTGTTGACGAGAGGAATATTGTTAACCAGTGAGTGTGGTATTGTTTTTGCTGTTTGCAAGGAAGGTAAAGTGTTTTTTGCAAGGACGAGGAGAATTGTTGACGCGAAGTTATTACAACTGTTCACAATAGCACACTGAAGACACGCGCCGTTTGAGCTTTGAGCGTTAACAAAAGGGGAAAAGTACAAACAATAAGACGTTTGCCTTCAAAAGAGGCTGAATAAACAGGGGCGTATATTTGAAATAGGGCAAGGCGGCTAACAATTGAGACGCGACAAGCGTGTGCCTCTCTCTCTCTCTCACTCTCTCTCTCTCTTCTTTTTTGGACTTGTTTGCTTCTTTTGCTACACACAAAAGTTCAAAGCTCAAAAGTGGGTGGCGAAGAAAAAGGCATTATGGATGTACATGCAGAGCAACCTGCTCAGCCCCTTGTGAATCGAGATATAATAATGGTTTGTCCTTCGTCCACTAATCGTATTTCACAACACACTCTAAACAACTAAAAAACACTCACTTCACCAACAGCTACCCTACAAACCTCCAGATACACATATATACACAAACCCCACAAAACCCTTCCAAATCCACAACCATGAAGAAGGGCATCTTAGGACTTTTCATTTACACCGTACCAGCCATAGCCATGGCCATTGCCACCGCCGTCGCCGTCTTTCTCTGTTCCATCGTCGACCCTACCGAGGCACTCAAGCTTGCCTTTTCGAGTTATCCGGTGACAATGACTCTCAAGGCCGGACCGTACGATGTCAGTGGCTGCGACTCCAGCTACAGCAGCGAGAATCCTAACATCTTGTTTTCCTCCCTTTCCATGACCCGTGGGATGCAGATCGCTCTCTTGCGTCTGGACGACTATGGAGGCGGCCGCACAATGAATTGCAACCAGTGCCTGATGGTTTCGGACCTCGAGAGCACCAAATCGATCATAGTGCGACTGGTGGGAGACTGTCCAAACTGCATGGAGAATGAGTTACGGTTGTCTCCGACGGCGTATCAATATTTGGGAGATGGATATGGAGCGATAGATGGATTCTTTAATTTTACGGCTTGTCCTGACCAAAACTCGAAGGAAGCTTTCGATATGTTTGGTCCGCTGAAGGGAAGGCCGCCCGGCCCGTTGCCAAAGCTTGCGTCAAAGTAGATGTGGTCGTCGCCTGTTTTTTTCTGTAGAAGTCAAAGATCTTGTTGCAGATAGATAGGTCGTTCGTTGTTTTTGCAAATACAAAGGGATAGATCGAAAGTGTCTAAGCCGCATAACAATGTTTACATTTTGAGTAAGGGTGCAACAACATCGGGGAGGACTAGCCAAACAACAACTGAGTGCAAGTCGCTGTTCGTGTGGCTATCGAGTCTCGTTTCTTAAACAACCTCCTTTTGTTGCTTGTATCCCCCCACCCCCCTCGTCCCTGTTGTTTGTCACTGCCCTTTTTTTTCCACCCGGAGGGTCTATCCATTCACATTTCATTTCACCTTCTCCCTCGCCCATCAGCCCTCTGCTCGTCCCTCCGAAAACACTCCTCTTTCACTCTCTGGACCTCGGACTTTTGACGACTCTTCTCTTTCACTCAGGACTCAAGGACCTTTTTATACGCACATATACACATCAGCGACACAATGGCTCCTTCACTTCTTCGCAGCTCCTTCCGTGTTGTCCAGCAGGCCATGGCCAGCAGCTCACGAGGTAACGCACCCTCCTACCCTCACTCTTTTTTTTATTTTATTTTTTTTTTACCCTGGCGTTCTTACTTACAGACAGGACAAGTACACATGGTCACGCTACCAGGACGGAGGGATGGACCGAATGCACGAGCCTTGGTCGCCTTTTGTTTTAGACACGAGACCATGGAGATTTCAGGAACCAAAACACACTACTTTCCGTGAGGTGGACAGAGAAGGCACTCAAGCATATCGGGCAGTTCAGGATACAGTGCTATTAAGACTGACACGACGAATTGAGAAGATTGGCAAGCCAGTTGCCCTTGACCCCCGAGAGGCTTTTTTTACTCGTTCTGTAGAGTGGTGTAGACTTACATCCCGGACAGTTCTGTGGTCAATTGGAAGCTTGGACTATCGGACACTGGGGCTATCGGACACTGGGGCTATCGGACACTAGGGCTATCGGACATGGATACGTCTCTACCGAGATCAATTGGATCATAGGATCTCTGGGGACCGCTCAATCTATGTACCTGAACATACCCCCACCCCCATTGATCTACCCTCACATACTAACACATATGGTACCCCCCAAATATCAACCTGAAATAGTCGCTCTCCGCACCACCACTCAGTCACAGATGAGCCGCACTTGGATGCGCGCCGGTCAGGCTGGAATGTACTCGACTGGCAAAGGATCAGGAGCTGGAGCTGGAGATGACGATATGCTGGATGCCATGATGGCCGGTATGGAGTCGGATTTCACTGTGCCAACACCTACTTCAGAAACTACCGCCACCACTTCAGAGACGACATCTGCTTCTTCAGAAGGATCGGTTGATCCTGAGCCTACCTTTGTCGCCACCCCTGTTGATCTTGAGAAGCGTCTTAAGGCTCTCAGTAAGTCTCCTTTTCTTATCTTTTTTGTGATGGAGCTTGAAAGAGGAACTGAGAGAGGCATTAAAAGGAAGAGGGTCTATGTCGAAATACTAACCATTATTATCTTACGCAAACCACCTTCACTCAACAGTGCCAGAATACATGTCGATGGGCGGTCAGTTGGCACCAAAGCCAAAGTCGGCATTGAAGAGCAACCCATCCTCGAACTCCTTGACGATTGCTCAGCTTTTGGCCGCAGGATTGCATTTGGGACACAGCACTTCGCTCTGGAACGTGGCCTCGATGCCCTTTGTCTTTGGTGTCCGTGAGGGGATCAGTATCATCAACCTCGAGCATACCTTGACCCATCTCCGTCGCGCCTGCACCGTCACCAAGGCCGTCGCCCGTCAAGGAGGAATCATCCTCTTCATCGGTACCCGTGAGGGAGTCGACCATGTCACCATCGACGCTGCAAAGTCCTGCAGCGCCTACTATGTTGCCTCCAAGTGGTGCCCCGGTACCATCACCAATGCCCAGGAGATTGTTGGCCCCCACACCCCCCGTCTCCCCGACGCCCGTGCCGGAGACCTCGCCAAGCCCTTCCGCCCTGACTTGGTCATTGTCCTTAACCCCCTTGAGAACATGATCGCCATCAAGGAGGCCACCCGGTTCAACATCCCCACCATCGCCATCACAGATACCGATGTCGACCCCCGCATCGTTTCTTACCCTATCCCCGCCAACGACGACTCTGTCCGCGGTGTCGAGTTGGTTGCCAAGGTCCTGGCTGAGGCTGCCAAGGAGGGCAATGTCCTTGCAGCAGAGGCTTCTAAGGTCCAGTCCAGACAAAGGATCGAGGGTCGTATCGATCGCATGAAGGCTAGAAGCCCACGCGCATAGACATAATACTTTTTTTTTCTTCGTGTATGCTGCTCCTGGCTCGTCACCCTATTTTCTTATTTTTGATTTCTACCATATCATTCCTCCTTCCTTTCCGCATAGACAAAATTATCCTCGTATCAATTCTTTCAGTTTCTTTTTGTCAATACAATTGTTTTTTATGTAACAAAATGCCATAGGATCAAGATGTGAAAAAAAAGAGCAGGAATAATATTGCGGCCTACACATTTATTTTTTTTTTTTATCTTTCGTTTCAAAAAAAAAAAAAAAAAAAAAAAAAAAAAAGAGAGAGAGAGAGAGAACAAAGGTACAAAGGACAGGCTCGTTCATCACTGCCGTCCTGGAAGGCAAAGAGGAAAAAAAATCGTTTCGTGTTTTCATGAAATTTTGAGGTTGTAATGACGGGAAATGAGGCACGGGTGAAGATGATAATGTTGGTGAGTGGTGAAAGAGATTTCCATGTGACGTCTCATCCGCACTAGTTCAGAGTACCACGGCAACCACGAGAACCGCAGAGGCAGGGAATCTTGTCGGCTTCGATCGGGAACTTGTAGTCGTAAGTGATCTCTTCGCCCTCCTCGATGTCTCGCTTGGCGTAAATGACAATCTTTTTCTGCCCGTCGACAGTAATAATCTTGGCGTTGCAATTGGGCTAAAATGCAGTGGAAGTTAGCAAGATGAATACGTTAGTCTACGGTTTATACCCAAACACATAGCCAGAGTAGGCAATGCCATTAAAGTGCTGACGGGAAGGAAGAGGACTTACTGTGCAGCAATGGTTGATGAAGCGAGCAATGTTGCCCATCTTGGTGGCGTCAATGACAGTGTCGTCGTCCACACGGAAGAGATAACTGGAACCAATACCCATGCGCTCATATCGCTTCTCACGATGGTCCGCCACCTTCTGTCGGATCACCTCGCCAATGTACTCAATCACCATGTCGTTCGCATCCACCTTCTCCATCGCAAACAGACCCCAGTCGTGAATAGGTGACTTGGCGAACCGGAGCTGCTTCTTGCGGACCTTGAGCTGGTTGAATTTCATGATATCCGAGTCCGTCGCCATTCCGACCAGCATACGTCGGTTGTTGACTCGATTCATACGGGACGAAATCCTGGCGGATGCCGTGTTGACCTGTGCCGTATTGCGATGGGGCAAGTAGATCGCCTTGGCCATCTCCGAAATTTTGTAAAAGCCTTCGGTACGCGCAGATCCAGTTCGATGGGCAGACGGTTCCGTATCCAGGCGGGAGCTTTCCTGAAACGCCAATGCCGCCTCAAAGTCCCGAAGTTGACTCGTCCTGTCGCCCATATCGCCAGTGCCGTTGTAAGACATGCCTCTGTGGCGTCGGCTCGACTCCTCCTCAGCTGCTCTCTTGCGCTCCAACTCCAGTGCGGCTCGCATGAACTGGAAATCCTCCTCGTCGCCGTGGTTGAAGTCCAAGGGTAGTGCATCCTTCTGACATGCCACCAAGCCACCTTCTGTCTTCCCAGACTCGAAAGGCTCGTAGAGGTCAAAGTAGGACGAGTCCGAGTCCGAATCCGAGTCTGACTCGGAACCACTGACAGAGTAAGAATCCGAGTATTCGGGGGTGGGATCCTTGAGATGGCGTCTAGTTGGTGTGGAAGAGCGATTTGCACCCTCAACAACATCCTGGAACTCTGCATCTGAACGGATTTCTTCCAAACGTGGAGTCTTGATGGCCTTTTCAATCGACAGCTTCTTAGATACAGCCGCAGAAATCTTCTTGGGCTTCTTCTTGCGTGACTTGTTACCATTTTCCTCATAGTCCGAACCTGAATCCGCCTCAGGGATCGCCAAGATATCGTTGGACTTCTTGAGCTCTGCCTCCTTGGCCAATGCACGCTCATGAGCACGCTTGCGTTTGAGCGAGGATCTAGAAGGCCCAGTCTCGTCTTCGTCCTGATCAGCACCACTCTCCCTTCCTGCAGCGACTGCCATCTCATCGTTCTCGGTTACCTCTTCATCATCGTCCTCCATTCTCTCTACCTCCGCCTCATCGTCTACGACGAACTCATTGTCCTCATCCTCATCATCCTCATCGCTGCTATCACCCCGAGGCTGGCGCTGGTGAAATTCTGTCAAAAAGTCGTCCGCAACCTGACCATCATCACTGCTGCTGAGATAATCCCGAAGTCGAGGAGATCGCTTCCTGTTGCTGTTGTGAGACGCCTTTTTGTGGCCTGGTCGTGCATGTCGGTCCTGCTTCTTTTGAAGTCGACGCTGGTTGGGTCCATGATCATCGTCCTGGCTAGAAGTACTGCGAGCGCCTCTTGGCTTCCACGCACTAGCCTTGATCCGGTCTGCATCGGACTCCGATTCCCTGTACCGAAAAGCAGTGCGGCCCCGAGAAGGACTTCCTGTGGGGGTGTGACTCCTAGACCGCGAACGGGACATTGAACGGGGAGATCGACCCTGGGACTTGAAAGCATGACGTTGTCTTGACGGAGATCCAGAAACCGACCGTGAACGATGACGATGCCTAGTTCCAGAGCGAGATCGTGATCGAGAACGAGACCGTGATCGGGAGTAAGAGTGATTTCTGGATCCAGTACGTCGCTTCTGCTTGAGCTTGCTGGGCCGTTTTTTATCCTTGTCAGATCGTGGTTTGCGGGCCACTGGCGAGTCGGTTTGGGTCCTCTTCTTGAAACTAGGCAGCTTTGGAATGGCGTCAGGGCGAGGGAGTTGTTGCAAGTCTCGGTCCAATGCCTTGACGGGTGGACGAACTAAATCCGATTTTGGCTTGGTTGATGCTGACGACCCAGCCTTAGATGATCCAGATGCTTTATCCACTGATACGGACGCTGTTACTGTTGCTGTTGCCTCGCCATTGACCGTGGCATCCATTCCAAACTCTGCGGAAGTGCCATGGATGCCAAATGACGTTTCCTCTGATGGCAGTTCTTTTGCCTCCTTGTCCTGAATCAAATCCTGAGCACGGGTTAGTGCTCGCTCAGCCTCCCTCGCTTTGCGGGTAACAGGATCCAGAAAGTCATAAATCGTTGGTCCGATAACTCGATTGCCGAGATCCTTCAGGAACACTTGGAACAGTTCCCGAGTGATCATATCTGAGGCCCAGCGAACAAGGGACTCTTCCTTGGAAGGCGCCTTTGCACGAGAGTTGCCACTTGAGGAGACGCTCGACTTTCTTCCCATATCCGACGAGCGGCGATGACCCTGCTCCTTCATGCTGTCCCTCCTTGGAAGGAGCTCCGGGGGTAGCTTATCGTCGCCTGGCTCGTGAAGCAGAATTGTAATCTTTTGGCCTAGCAAAGGCTTCTGATCCAAGACAACATGACATCTCCTTGCTTGCGCCAACGAAACGAAACGGATGTACCAGTTCTCTCCATGTCGCACAACCTAAAGTTTGAAAAGGAGTTTTTTTAAGACGGATCAGATCGCAATATGGTGCGTGGATATTCATATGTGTCTTACAGAATGTACATAGCAACTTACCCGTTCAGGGCCAAACTTGTCAAACTCCCGCTTCATGTCCTCGATGGAGATCCGGTGGAAAGGAAGGCAGTCTCTGTTGATGATGAGACATGCCAGGTCACGCTGCCATCCAGAGTTGTCGTCTTCAAAAGCCGATCCGCGCTTCTCATTGTGCATCCGACCTCGCCTGGAATGATGGCCAGGGTCCATTCCCCACATAGGGGGACTTGGACTCCGGTCTCTACTTCTACTCCTTGACCAGCTCCTGCTCCGACTACGACTCGAACGCCTCCTGCCGGGATACCGATCGTACCGGTCGAGTGGAAAAGGCATGTCGTCAAAGTATCGATCGTAGAACTCGTCTCTGGGAAGGGGTCCCGATGCAAGGCTGCCAGGACCCAACCAGTCTGACCGGCTCATAGATCCTGCAGAAAGGAGCATGGGAGGCGCCATGCCAGGTCGATAAGTATCAATGTCGCGTGCTTTGGGTAGAGTCCTGTAGCCATCGTTGGGGGGACCATGAGGATCAGCTCCTTTTTCCCATTCCCGTCGAGATGCAGATGGCGCCGTCCTTGTTGTGACTGTGGTGGCAGCTGGGGCGGCACTTGTTCCAGACGGTTTTACTCTTCCGGTGGCATCCTCAACCTCCCCATCTTCCTTGTGGAGCGGTTTGTTGCCTCTCACTTGATGCAGTTCCGGTCGAGGGATAGGCGGCAATGGAATGCGAGTGCGAGGTGTGGGTGGAAGTGGGTGGGGTATCCGCCGAGTGGAGGATGCTGAGGTTCCGCTGTTGGACGACTGATTAGGTTTGGATGCTGATGAGGATGAGGGTATAGAAGGTGATGATGTCGCTGTTTGGTTCGCTTGCGCTCCAGGAACTGTAGAGGCGAAGGCGGGTAGTGATCCTGTAGAACCCGCACTTGGCAATGTCGCCGTTGGTGAGAGAATTCCACTGGGTGGAGGGGTCGATGCGTCGTCAATTTCCATGTCATCGTCGTTGGTGTAGTTGTCTTGATCGTGGTTGGATTCGGCTGCAAGGGCTGCTTTTGCTTTGGCGGCCTCAATCCTGGCAGCGACGTTGGCCTTGGCTTTCCTGAACTTTGTGCCACCGCCATCCGAGATAACCTTCAAAGGTCCGCGCTCCATTTGTTTGCCATGCAAGGTGTCGACGGCCTTCTTGACTGCAGCCTCTGCGTCTGGTCCTGCAAACACCACACGTCCGAATCCCAGCCCAGTCCCCGTTGCAGGGTGTCGCTCAATGATGATGTCCAAAATGTTGCCGCATCCTGCAAACAGGATCTCCAGGTCCAGAGCTGTTGTGGAAAAGGCCAAGTGGGAGATCAAAACTCCATGATGAACAATTGAGGTGCTATCGCGCTGTTTTGACATTTGAGATAAGAGCATCTTTGTGTGAGCGTTGATCGAGCAACTGTAGCTCTTATTATTTGCAAGTGGACAGGGCGTTCCAGAGTTAATTGAAGTACCTCAAAACGGACGGGAGTGAGTGTCCCTTTAAAAGCTCTCCTGGTTTTGGAGATGAGGTAGCTGTAGTTGGCAGCCATTTGCCTGGGATCTACAGGGTCGCTCCTGTCCTAAAAGGTGCCACACCATATAAGAAAAGCAGACCGTATTAATTAAGTTGGTTGATCCTGCAAGCAGGAACGCAGCGAAGAGATCGTCGATAATATAGTCATCAGCATTTGAAGCAAAAACAAAATCACAATAAAACAGGATAGTTATTCTACCTCCTCTGTCAGATCATCTTGATAGCGGCACATTATTCCAGTGTTCTTTGTTTTGCTGGCATCCAGGAAGGGGTCGTAGAGGACCTTGAAGTTGCGGACGCTGGAGGAAGACCCAGCGATGCCCTGGAGGGGACGAACATCGCTGGTTGCTGTTGTGGACGAGTTTGACTGGTTGGAGATCAGCAAACCAGTCATGTTGGTGGCAATGCTGTTGCTGGTGGAACTGTTACTGCCGGCAATAAGGGAAGTTTCCAGCCCAGATCCTTGCGGGGCTGTTGTTGTCGTTGTTGCTGCTGGTACAGAGTCGGACAGACGCAGGCTCAGAGTTGTCGAGTGGTCGGCATCCTTGCTCACCGTTTGGGTCGGGTCAGAGAGCGAAGTTGAAGGGGTGTTGGTATCGTTATGTGGGCTTTCGGTGTTGGTCTGGTTCGTGCTGGAGTTGTTATTGCTACTGTTCGACGGAAGAGAAGAAGTCGAATCAAGCAGGCTCATGGTGGATTCATAAGTTCAAAGATGATGCTTGGCAATGGCAGGAGAAGGGTGGCGGAGGAATGAGTATGTTCTTTGTCTTTGTCGCGGGCACTAAGTCATCGTTATAAAGCAGGTATGGTATGCACCGAGCCAGTGTGTGTGTGAGAGTGAGAGAGCGAGAGAGCGAAAGAATGGTGATAGGTTAGTGAATCAGCTCGGCGATCGTTTCTACGAGTGGACGCGTGCGTCCTTTTTTCAGAGAGAAGGTGAATTCGAGAAGCAGGAGGGTCGATGGTGGAAACAAGTCCAGATTGATGAGTAGAGGGGGAGGGTTGGAGTGCCGTTGATGGTACACAAACGGACATATTGAGGAATAGACATACGCGCGTTATTATTGTCAGAAAATGGCATCGGGGGGAAAGGGGGTTGATTAGATGGTGCAGGTTGTTAGTAGATGAGAGCGAGTTGTGTTTGGAGTTGTTACCTTGATCAAGATTGGAGTTGGGGGGAGTGAGGTGTGGTGTGGAAGGCGTCAAGGATGACGGGAAGTGCAAAGCGATGAACAGAAAATAAAGAGTGTGGATTGTTATTATTATTTACAGATGCGAGAGCAAGAGTGAGGGAGGGGAGAGGAGGGGAGGGGAGAAGGAGGATGGGAGGACAAGGAGAGGAATAAAGGAAAGGAAGGAAGAGGAAAGAAAGGAAGAGGAAAAGAAGAGAGCAAAAAAATAGGAAAATGAGCGAGAAAGAGAGAGAAGGAAGGAAGGATATAACAGAGGGAAATCAGAGACTGGCAAAGAAAAGAGAAAAAGAAAAGGAGCTGTACGGAACCAACCAAAGAAGGGAGCAGGGGTTCAAGCTGCAAAGCTGAGAGGGTAGTGGGGAGAAAGAAAGAAAGAGGGTGCTGATAATGTGAACAGGACTCTTAAGGAGAGACAAAAGGCAAGCAGCAGTGAGTGGAAAGGAGAGAGTTGGCGGGAAAAATGAAAAAGAAAAATAATAACAAAGCCAAAAAGTAAAAAGAGGGGCTGTCTGTCTGTCTGACAAAGAAAAGAACAGGGGACCTTAGAAATATCAGTGGACTCGAGGGGCATATCATATACTTACTACATTCACACCTACTTTGAGTCTTAGGACTGGCTGTTCTTCCTGCGTATTGTTCCTTTGTGTATACTATACTAGCATAGTGTACAGTGTATGTTTGTATGTGGTGTGCCAAGGAAGAAAACCCAAACAGGAAAAAAAAAAAAAATAGAAAAAACACACACACAAGGCAAGAGGCTATTTTCTATTTTCTTCTTATCCTCCTCTTCTCTCTTCCTCTCTTTCCTCCCCTTCTTCTTCCTCTCCCTCTTCCTCTTCCTCTTCCTCTTCATCTCTTACCCGCCTCTTCCCTCCATCCTACTTCTTCTCATTCACCCATTCACTCCACCCCACCATGTCAACCCCAAAACCCAATTACTCCCCCTTGCCAACCAACCCCTTCGCAGACTCAACCTCCCAACCAACCACCAACCAGTCGCCTGCCTCCCTTGGCCTGGGTCTGATTGAAAAGTTCCGCAAGGAGCGCCTCTCCTCTCTCAGACCCATCGCAGAGTTTTTTGATACCTCTCGCATGTCCAAGCCCACTGGAATTGCCCGTACGAGAGTTTTCTTTGTTGTTTCTTTATCCAATTGTCGCTTTTCCTCGTATCATTCTGAACAAGCCAACAATGCTTAGCTAACCATCCCACCATTGTGGCCGCGATTAGAAATCACGTCCCGCTTGACCCGCAACCTGCCCTACTTCCAGGGCAACTACACGCTCATGTTCCTTGGTATCACTGCCTACAGCGTGTAAGTGAAAGCCCCGCCCATCTCATCCATGAATTCGCGCGCTACAACTACAATGAGCATTGACCAAGTATTATCATTTATCTCCTTTTTAGTGTCTCGAATGGCATGCTCATGTTCAGCGTTGCCTTTGCGGTCGGCGGAACCCATCTCATTTCTTGTGTTCCCACAGAAGGAGTTGTCATCGGAAAAAACACCTACAACGCTCGCCAGTTGCAAACCGGTCTTGTCTGTGTATCCGTTCCTCTCTTCTTTTTCAGCTCTACGATAGGCACCATTTTCTACATCATTGGTACGATTTCATCTTCCAAGTACTTTGGCTCCTTCACACCTCACTTGGCTTGACCTTGGCTCCTTTCAACTAACATGTTCCCGATGCCCAACCCATAAACATACTAGGTGCCAGTACTGTCGGCATCCTCGGGCATGCCGCCGTGATGGAAGAACCCACTGAAAACCGCTTCTCCGATGCAGTTTAAGCATTCATTTCATGCACTCACTTATATCCAGAACATAACTCTCATAACACATTCGCAGTATTCATTGAATCATAAAACAAACGCCAATTTCTAGGCATGACCTCGGTAGCATTTATAACCCTTCATTTTGATCCGCATCCCAGACGACCGAAAGAAAAAAGAAAGAAAGAAAAGAATGATATGGTACAATTATTGATGTTTTTTCTCTATGAGGTGGAAATGCTAAGGATTTTGTTCTGGCGTCCAATGATCCTCGGGTCAAAGGGAACAAAACGTCGGGATAGATATGATGAAGGGAGGTGGTTGACACGGCACCGCGCCGTGATCCTGGAACTGGTTAGGATGTAGGTTATTCGATACAGCTTGTCCTGTCCTTTAAATTGCCCGGCAAAGCAACTCTCCGCCAGCTCCCTTCTCAAGGGCATCTCTGAGCTCAAGAACACCATAGTTGGTGGTGAGGATGGCAATCTCTCCAGGCTGAAGTCCCTTGATAAACTGTGAACGGTTTCCTGCAGCCAAGTTCTGGAGCTCCTCGACCTTCATGACAATCTTTTTCGAAGGCTTGCTGACGGCAGACATCTTCTTGAGGACGGGCTCGTCGTTGTTGTACTTCAATTCGAGCCAGAGACGGCGAGTGGCAATGTTGTCGGGGGTGGTAGGGACATATTCAGTATCGGGCTGGACATGGTCACCCCTGCTAACACCGGCGATAAAGCCCTCCTTGTAGAGGACGTTGGAGATGGCGAGGTTCATTTTGGTGTCGGGGACGGCGATCCTGCGGAGACGGGCAGCGAATCCGTTCTGGACGCGAGCACAGAGATCGTAATGGCGAGGCATGGTTAATGTTGTTAGGATGAGCCTTTGGTGGTGTCTGGTGAAAGAAGGATTGTCCTGAGCTGTATTTTTGTGTTGATCAGTCTTCCGGCGCTTGCTTGCTTGTGGAGTTGCCAGTCACGCTGACAACCGAAAGTCACGGGATCAATTGATGATTGTTGCATTTGCGAGCTGCAAGTCTTCCCCCCTGGTCCACCAGTTCCATCTCACACCTCTCGTTGCTTCATCGCGTTCTTCTTCTGCTTCTGCTCATCATCCTTCTCTTTCCCTTCACTTCCCCCCTTTCCCTATCCGCCTTTTTTTTTATTGCTTTATCTCTTTTGTCCTCCTTTTCATCTTCCTTGACGCTGATTCCCCCCTCCTCTCTTCCTCTTGCTCTGCTTGCATCTTTTCTTTCACCTTCCGCATACCCAGTCGCGCTCTTCCGCCTCCCACGTCTGGGGTCAGCTTCCTTACATTACCGTCTTTCTCCCTTTACCTTTCGCTCATAACCAGACTGTAAATGGCTGAAGCACTCCCCATCCGCTTCCAGGAGCATGTGCAGGTACTACTCTCGAAAAAAACTATCTCTTCCCTGCCGCACCCCATCATCTCGCGAAGAACAAAGATCACTCAACTTGTCTCCTTTTTCTGAATATATTTCTCTCAGCTTCAAAACCTGGGCATCAGCGCCGCTGCTATCTCCTTCAACACCCTCACACTTGAATCAGACCGTTTCATCTGTGTCCGCGAGACAACCGGCGAGCAAAACTTGGTCGTCATCATCGACTTGACAGATCCCAACAATGTCATTCGTCGTCCCATCACAGCCGACTCGGCTATTATGAACCCCGCCTCCAAGGTCATTGCCCTGAAAGGTAGATGATGGTTTAGTACCGCAGTTGCAGTAGCAGGGAGATGAGTTCTGTTGGCTATTTGAAGCATATCCGATCTGGAAAGCTTTGGTGCTAAAACGTATAACCATGGCTTCCCCTTTCTTTAAATAACTTATAGCCGGCCGACAGCTGCAGATTTTCAACTTGGAGATGAAGACCAAAGTAAAGTCGCACCTTATGCACGACGACGTTGAATTCTGGAAGTGGATCTCGTTAAAATCTCTGGCGCTTGTCACCAGCACCTCAGTTTACCATTGGTCGATGGAGGGCGATTCTCAACCCGTCAAGGTCTTTGATCGCCACGCCAGTCTTAACGGAAACCAGATCATCAACTACCGCGTCAATTCTGATGAAAAGTGGATGCTCCTCGTCGGTATCTCATCACAGGTAAACAACCAAACAGCATACACGTACCAAGGGAGAACAAGTGGATTGAGCATAGTTATAGATACTGATAAACAGATGTTGGACCTCGTTCGCTTCTTCCATTCATAAATAGGGTGGCCGCGTTGTTGGCGCCATGCAGCTTTACTCCAAGGACCGTGGAGTCAGTCAGCCAATAGAAGGTCATGCTGCTGCTTTCGCCCAACTCAAGTTGGACGGAGGAAGCTCACCCACAAAGCTGTTTGCCTTTGCTGTCCGTACTGCAACAGGAGCCAAGGTATAACGCGGAAGAGCATGCACGTTCTCATTTGATAACTGTGCGGTGATGTTAGGGACAGATCAGTCAAACTTACGCTCAAAACTTCATCATTAGCTTCACGTTGTCGAGGTTGATCACAAGGAAGGAAACCCTGTCTACCCCAAGAAGGCTGTTGATGTTTACTTCCCCCCAGAGGCCAGCGGTGATTTCCCTGTCGCCATGCAGATCAGTCAAAAGTACAGCATCATCTTCTTGATCACAAAGTTCGGCTTCATCCACCTCTACGATCTTGAGACTGGCACCTGCATCTACATGAACCGTATCAGTGGCGAGACCATCTTTGTGACTGCAGAGCACGAGGCAACTAGCGGTGTCATTGGAGTCAACCGCAAGGGTCAAGTCCTCTCCGTCAGTGTGGACGAGAACAACTTGGTTCCTTACATTGTCAACACTCTCGGCAACACTGAGCTCGCCCTCAAGGTGGCGTCGCGCAGCGGTCTCCCCGGTGCCGATGATCTCTATGTCCAGCGTTTCCAGCAACTCTTCCAAAGCGGCGACTTTGCCGAAGCTGCCAAGGTTGCAGCTTCTTCTCCCAAGGTAAGAAACGACCCATCAACTCATGTACTGATCCTCATACCAAATGAACATAAATCTGACAATTAACTTTTCCATGCATTCTGCATATATTTGCGATACTAGGGTATTCTTCGTACTCCCCAGACTATTGAGCGCTTCAAGCAAGCCCCTGTGGCCGCTGGTCAGCTCTCTCCTATTCTGCAGTACTTTGGCCTCCTCTTGGAGAAGGGAGAGCTCAACAAGTACGAATCACTGGAGCTTGCCAGACCTGTTCTTGCCCAGGGTCGCAAGCAGTTGCTCGAGAAGTGGCTCAAGGAGGACAAGTTGGAGTGCAGTGAGGAGTTGGGAGACATTGTCAAGCAGCAGGATTTGAACCTTGCGTTGTCAGTGTACCTCCGTGCCAATGTCCCTAACAAGGTCATTGCCTGCTTTGCCGAGACCAAGCAGTACCCCAAGATTATCCTGTACGCCAACAAGGTCGGATACACTCCTGACTATGCCATGCTCCTTCAGCACATCATGCGCATGGATCCCGATAACGGTGCCGAGTTTGCCACCCTTCTCGCCAACAACGAGGGCGGACCCTTGGTTGACCTGGAGAAGGTAAGATCACTCATTGATTTATTTTAATTTTGGTTTTGTACGATTGGTCAGCGAAATTGGTGGCAATCCTGCTAACGTTGGCCCCCTCTCGTATTTAATTTGATCCATGCAGGTCGTCGATGTGTTCCTGTCTCAGAACATGATCCAACAGGCCACCGCTTTCTTGTTGGAGGCATTGAAGGACAACTTGCCTCAGCATGCACACCTCCAGACCCGCTTGCTGGAGATGAACTTGATGCACGCCCCCCAGGTCGCCGACGCCATCCTCGGCAACGAAATGTTCACCCACTACGACCGCGCTTCCATCGCCTCCATGTGCGAGAAGGCTGGACTCTACCAGCGCGCATTGGAGCACTACACCGAAGATGCCGATATCAAGCGCGTCTTGGTCCACACCCATCTCTTGCAGCCCGACTGGGTTGTTGCCTATTTTGGTCGCCTCTCAGTCGAGCAGTCGGTCGCTTGCTTGCGTGAGATGTTGAGCTCCAATATGCGCCAGAACCTGCAGATCGTTGTTCAGGTCGCTACCAAGTACTCTGAGCAGTTGGGTGCCTCCAAGTTGATTGAGCTCTTTGAGTCGTTTAACACCTTTGAGGGTCTTTACCACTACTTGGGCTCCGTTGTCAACCTGAGCCAGGATCCCGAGGTCATTTACAAGTACATTGAGGCTGCCTGTAAGACTGGCCAGATCAAGGAGGTCGAGCGCATCTGTCGCGAGTCCAACTACTACAACCCCGAAAAGGTCAAGAACTTCCTCAAGGACGCCAAGTTGGCTGACCAGCTTCCTTTGATCATTGTCTGCGACCGTTTCGACTTTGTCCACGACTTGGTCCTTTACTTGTACCAGAACAACTTGTCCAAATACATCGAGACCTACGTTCAAAAGGTCAACCCCTCCAGAACCCCTGCCGTCATCGGTGCGCTCTTGGACGTTGGTTGCGACGAGTCTGTCATCAAGAGCTTGTTGATGACCGTTCGTGGCGACATGCCCGTTGGAGAGTTGGTCGACCAAACCGAGAAGCGCAACCGCTTGAAGCTTCTCTTGCCTTGGTTGGAGGTGAAGGTCAACGAGAGCAGCCAGGATCCCGAGGTCTACAACGCCATTGCCAAGATTTACATCGACAGCAACAACAACCCCGAGCCCTTCCTCAGGAACAACCCCTTCTACGACTCTATGACCATCGGAAAGTACTGCGAGAAGCGCGATCCCTACCTCGCCTTCATTGCCTACGAGCGTGGCCAGTGCGATGTTGAGTTGGTCGAGATCACCAACAACAACTCGATGTTCAAGCACCAGGCCCGCTACTTGGTCAAGCGTCGTGACGCCAACCTTTGGGCGCACGTCTTGAGCAACGACAACCCTAGCCGTCGTGCATTGATCGATCAGGTCGTCGCCACCGCCTTGCCCGAAACCCAGGATCCTGAGGATGTCTCCATCACTGTCAAGGCCTTCATGGCTGCCTACTTACCCAACGAGTTGATTGAGCTTTTGGAGAAGATCATCCTCGAGAGCTCTGCCTTCAGCGACAACCGCAACCTCCAGAACCTTTTGATCTTGACCGCCATCCAGGCGGACAAGTCCAAGGTCATGGACTACATCAACCGCCTGGATAACTTTGACGCCCCCGATATTGCCGACCACGCCATCCGCAACGGATTGTACGAGGAGGCCTTTGTGATCTACCAGCGCCATGACGTCCATGCCAGCGCTATCAACGTTCTCATTGAGCACATTGGCAGTATCGACCGCGCTTACGAATACGCCGAGAAGACCGACACCCCCGAGGTCTGGAGCCGTCTCGGTAAGGCCCAGTTGGACGGTATGCGCATCAAGGAGGCTATCGACTCGTACATCCGTGCCAACGACCCCAGTAACCATGTCGAAGTTGTTTCGCTCACCTCGCGCGCTGACAAATACGAGGATTTGGTCCGTTACTTGCAGATGGCACGCAAGATCTCCCGTGAGCCTTTGATCGAGTCGGAACTTCTCTTTGCCTATGCCAAGACGGATCGCTTGGTCGATATGGAGGAGATTCTCAACGGTTCTCCCAACGCTGCCCAGGTCCAGGTCATCGGAGACCGCTGTTTCGAGGAGAAGATGTACGCCCCCGCCAAGCTCCTCTATTCCAGCATCTCGAACTGGTCTCGCCTCTCGACTACCTTGGTTCATTTGGGAGAATACCAGGCTGCCGTCGATGGTGCCCGCAAGGCCAACAGTACCAAGGTCTGGAAGGACGTTCATGCCGCCTGTATGGAGCGCAAGGAGTTCCGTTTGGCGCAGGTGTGCGGTTTGTCGTTGGTTGTTCATCCCGAGGAGTTGACTGAGTTGATCCGCGTTTACGAGCACCAGGGCTACTTTGATGAGTTGATGGCCTTGCTTGAGTCTGGTTTGGGCTTGGAGCGTGCTCACATGGGCATGTTCACCGAGTTGGCCATCCTCTATGCTCGTTACCGTCCCGAGCGTATGATGGAGCACCTCAAGATTTTCTGGTCGCGCATCAACATCCCCAAGGTCATTGCCTCTTGCGAGGAGGCTCACCTCTGGACCGAGCTCGTCTTCTTGTATGTCCACTACGACGAATACGACAATGCTGCGATCACCATGATGAAGCATTCTGCCGACGCCTGGGAGCACAGTGCGTTCAAGGATGTGGTGGTCAAGGTCTCGAACCTCGAGATCTACTACAAGGCCCTCCGCTTCTACTTGGATGAGCAGCCTATGCTCTTGAACGACCTTTTGGCTGTCCTTGTGCCCAGAATTGACCACAACCGTGTCATCCAGATGTTCCAGAAGTCGGATAACTTGCCCTTGATCAAGAACTACCTCGTCTCTGTCCAATCGGTCAACAACCTCGCCATCAACACTGCTTACCACGATCTGTTGATCGAGGAGGAGGACTATGCCCGTCTCCGCAAGTCTGTTGACACCAACAGCAACTTTGACAACATTGCCCTGGCCAACCGTCTGGAGAGCCACGAGCTCCTCGAGTTCCGCCGCATTGCCGCCCACCTTTTCAAGCGTAACAAGAAGTGGCGCCAGTCGATGACTCTTTCGAAGCAGGATCGTCTGTACAAGGATGCAATGGACACCGCTGCTGAGTCTCAGGATACGTCTGTCGCCGAGGAGTTGTTGCAGTACTTTGTCGAGTCTGGCCACAAGGAGTGCTTTGCCGCCTGTCTGTATATCTGCTACGACCTTGTCCGCCCCGACAGGGTTATGGAGCTGGCATGGAGACACCAATTGACAGACTTTGCTATGCCCTACATGGTCCAGTTCACGCGGGAGTATGTTGACAAGGTCGACAAGTTGGAGAAGGCGCATGAGGAGCGGACGGCCAAGGAGAGCAAGGAGCGTTCTTCGGAGACGCCCATTCTTGGACCTGGCGGTCTGGGCAACACGATGATGATCACTGCTGGACCAGGGATGATCCCACCCCAACAAACCGGCATGAACATGGGATACGGTCAGAACAACTTTGGATTTTAAAGAATTAGCACAGTACAATATTTTTGAACAACAACGTAAATGCATAATGAAGACAACAATAATTTACTTGACTTTTTAATGAGTTTTTTTTTTTTTTTTATCGGATGTTGTCGACCTAATGCATAAGATGCATGGCAAAATGAATCCTATCATCTTGCGCCGGTCTCAAGAACGAGAGCCGGAAACCAGATTTGGCCGGCGGGTGTCTCAGGTTGCCACCTTCGCGACGTGGCAACGAATGCACCGTGGCAGTCACTTTTTTTTCTTCTTTGATATGTAATCTAAAGACGTCCGTTGTTGCTTTGTTCCTCTCTCTTTCCTTCACTCACCTTACCCCTTCATTCTTCATTTTTCTTCCTTCTTTCTCTCACCCACTCCTTTTCACCAAACCAAACGAACGACGCAAAAAAGCACCCGACGACTTTTGCTCATTCTCCCATAATGTCGCGAATGTCGAACATACTCTTCTCAGTCCTGGCAGCCCTTATTGCTATCCTCGCCGCAGGACTGCTCTACGGCAACGACGACACGGACCACCTCTCCTCCAACACCAACCCCAGCGCAGTCTGGGATACAATCAAAAACACCAACAACAACAATAACCAAGTCTGGGACAAATCACCAGAGTGCAATAACGTAAGTTCACTCACTTTTTGTTTGTTTCCACGCTTACACAGTTGTTTTGGTCAATTGCGCTTGTTTTGTGCTATATATCATCATTGTTAACCATATTGGTTTTTTTTTTTTTTTTTTTTTTTTTTTTTTTTTTTTTTTTTTTGGATTGCAAACCTTGTACTTTGGACGAGAATAGCCTTCAGGATTGATCGGCGACTCGTCGTGCTGTGACTATGAGACGGTTGGCAAGCTCAATATTGACTTTTCAGCAAAGTTGCAAGAAATCGTCAGCATGCCCTTCTTCCGGTACTTTAAGGTAAGATAAATTAAATCGCAGCAAAACAGATCTATTCATCGTCATCATCGCATCAGAGGAGGAAGACCCAATATACACACTCTGTCTCAAATCTGCTTTCAATCAGAATGTTAATTGTCCAAACCGGTGCTCGTTATCTGATGTTATCTAACGGTCGCATTTTTGTTGGTTGTTAGGTCAATTTGTACAAGGAGTGTCCGTTCTGGGACAATGCTGGTCTCTGCATGAACAGGGATTGCTCTGTCGAGACGATGGACAAGCAGAAAATCCCTGAGCAGTGGAGGAGCGAGGCTCTTGGGAAAGTCTCCATGCCCACCACAAATCAGGTACGCTGTTTCGTTGTTCATTTCTGATGATAATGCCATTTGGCACCCGCGCCTGGTCAAGAGATTAACTGGCACATTTTATGAATCGTTATAGTTGTTTGGAGCGATGCCCAACAGGCCCGTAAAGATCAAGGATCAGGAGTTTTGTGCACCAGACATCGCAACGGACGAGGTCTATGTTGATTTGAAGGACAACCCCGAGCGCTTCACCGGATACTCAGGCCCTTCTGCAGATATGGTCTGGAAGGCGATCTACGAAGAAAATTGCTTCGACGTCTCCGAGGAGATGACCGCCGGATGTCAATATTGTGAATCAGAGCGAAGCAAGTTGAAGGAGCAGCAAGCCCACCCAGAAGCACACGACCTCTTCAAAGAGAACATCTTGGTCCCACCAGAGCCTGCACCCATCGATGCCAAGAAACCCTCAAAGGCACAGATGGAGGAAATCTTTTCGAGAGTGCCCAAGGGCAAGGGCCAGCTACAGCAGTTGATGGAGGGGATCGCCAAGAATGATGGACCTGAAGAGTCCTGTCTGGAGAAGCGTGTCTACTACCGCTTGATCTCTGGTGAGTTGAGTGATCCTTTCCTGCTCCCTTTCTTGGATGGCATGCGTTAGGCGATAATGGTTAGCTTACCTTTACCTATTTCAATCCCCCCACTTAATAGGACTTCATGCGTCAATTTCAATCCATATCTGCGACGAGTGGTTCAACCAGACAACAGGTGAATGGGGACCGAACCTGGATTGCTTCGTCTCTCGTGTTGGCATGCACCCAGAGCGTCTCGAGAACATCTACTTTGACTACGTTGTCCTCCTCCGCGCAGTGACCAAGATTTCGGACTACCTTGCTGGATACGAATTTTGTACGGGAGACCAGACAGTTGACAAGAACATCATGTCGGTCGTGACGGAGCTGGTTGATCTGGTCAAGCAGTGCCCACCCACATTTGACGAGAAGCTGCTCTTCCAGGATGGCGGTCAGGGTAAGAAGCTCAAGAATCAGTTCAGGGACCATTTCAGGAACGTCACCAGAATTATGGACTGTGTTGGATGTGAAAAGTGTCGTCTCTGGGGCAAGGTTCAGACCACTGGTAAGTTAACGTGGCAGCTTTTTGAAGCTTCTTTTGTTGCTGGCTACATGAATCTGGAGCTAACTTTATGTGTTTGGATCGGTGGTATATAGGTCTCGGAACTGCGCTCAAGATCCTCTTCTCCTACGACGACGTCTCCCTGAAGTAAGTTTTACAATCAGCTTCAGTTATTCGCTCCAACTGCTTTAGTACATACCCCGCTACCGCTATCATACTGACCAATGCTTCCTGACATCGACTTTTTTTTCACTTTTTAATAGAGGACATAGGGCGGAGGGGGCTCTGTCACGATCCGAAATTGTCTCCCTCTTGAACACATTCAACCGCCTCTCGGAGAGCATATCCGCCATCGAGAGATTCGGAGTCATGTACCAACAGCGTCTGCGCGAGGAAGAAGAAGCTAGCGGCAACGACAACGTCGACGCAACTGCTACACAGACAACAAAGCCATCGTCCCCCATCAAGGCACCAACAAAAGAAGAAGACGACCGCGACGCGATTGTCTACAAGGCTCTATTGGCCAAGGTCGACCGACGCCTTACTTCGGCTTATAGAAAGTTGGATGCGGCTCTGGAGAGCAAGAATATTACCCTTCATCGGGCTGCTGTCAAGAACGTAGCCACCTGGTTTCATAGAACCTAGAAGCCCCTGAAAATATAGCTACACGCTTATATATAACATAAAGCTTTTCTTTTGCTATTATGATATCGTTGCTGTTGTACAATGGTGTTATTCAAGATTTGAAGTGATGGCTAGCTAGTTGAACCTTCCTGTCTTGAGTGTGTTGAGGAAAAGAGCGGCTGCGAGCAAATCAATATTATCCACTAAAGCCAAAGACACGGAGGTTGCCGGCCATAACTGAGCCGCCTCCACCGGGACGGGATTCCTGTTCGTCTCCGGCATAGGCGAGCAGGTATTTGCTGGGATGCCATGCAACCGTATTCATGGCGGCATAGCACTCGATCTTGTGTACCGTCTCTCCCGACTCCACCGAAGACTATATAAATGAATCAGTTGAATTGACAAAAAAGCGTTAGTTTCGAATACAATTAAGTATTGGTGAAGTGAAGGCAACTTGTCAGCTGGCAGCTGGATGGATGAACTTACAATGTCGATGGCCAAATCTTCTGAAGCTGAGGCAATGAACTCGCCGTCGAAACTGAAGCTGATTGTGCGAATTGGCCAACTAGAAGCGAAAGAAGGGAGGTGAGATGTTAGAAACGATATATGAGAGAAACGCATTGTGGGTGATCTGGTCCGTTTTGATGTTGGTTCTGCCTCTAACGTATTGATGACTTACTCAAGCTTTCCAAAGGTGCGCACACAGCTGAAGTCGTTCATTTCCCAGAGGTTCACCAAAGCATCTGCACTTCCCGTTGCCAGATATCTAAGAACGGTAATAGAAGATTAGAAGGTCAATTCATTGAGCGTTACCTATCTTCGACAATCACCAAAACCATATAGACGGAGCAAGTACCTTCCGCGAGGATCCAGTTCCAGACAGTAACAGTTGGCAGTATGACCGTCCAGGACACGCAACTCTTTCATCGATGGGTAAGCCATTATCTTGACAGTTCCTTGACCAGTCGTCAACAAAAACAAGTCTCCTGCGTGATTCCAGCTAATCTCATTAACTTCGACCTTGGACTGGTAGGTGTGTTCGACCTTGAAGGTTCTGGTGTCGATAAAGCTGACCATGTCCTCCTTGTTTCCGACAGCAATGCATTGACCGTCAGGGCTCCAGCTGATGTTGATGTTCTGTCCACTGGTATCAACCTTGTGGATACTCTTTCCAGCTATTGTTTCAAATGCACGGAGAATGTTTGAAAAAGGAAAGGCTGTTTAGACACGATCACGGTTTCTCTAGAGATATTCCTGTTTGCCCATCACATAATCCTGCCTTGAAAGCTTACAGCGCGCGTCCCAAATACGGACAGTCTTGTCACAACTTGCGGTGGCAAGGTGGTCAGGGTGAGTAGGGTCCCAACGAAGCTGATCCACGCTGTCGGTATGTCCACGCAGCTCGATCGAACTCCTTGGATCTGACTATAACATGCAAAAGAAGACAGGGTTGCCCAGTTAGACTCCAATCCATGGAAACAGCCTTACGGTCCTGAGTTTCCCCAGAACTAAACATCCAGATGTCAATGTTGCCGCTTACGGTTCTTTCGGGTGCCCAAACACGAGCGGTCTTGTCGACAGATCCAGACGCCAACCTCCTGCCGTCGCAGTTCCATCCTACTGTGTGAACATTGGACTTGTGGGCCTTGTATTCGCGTGTCTTCAAGGACGGAAACCCTGAGATTGTCTATCGGTTCCGACAACCGAGCAACCAAACCAACGAGAGACGAAAGATAAGGCGAGCAGGGAAGGAAGGGGGAATGAAAAACATGAAAGTTGAGTGATGCTGCAATGGTTGAGAAGGGCAATGTGCGTTTCCAGTTGTGTCTTTTTTGTTTAGTCCTGCATAGGTTTGAGTCGTTGTCCTTGGCTGACCTTTTCCAGTTGTTGTGTGAGTTGATGCTGCATGGTCTACTCTTTGTCCTAGCTTTCTGGTGGCGTCTTGTGGAGTTCGCTGTGATCAGCTTCAACGCCCTCGAACTCTTAAATACTAAAATGTGAATGTGACTGTCTCATGTCAAAGTGGGTGACGTAGCAGCCACCTTCTGCTTGTGGGCGAGTTGGGAGACGCGTGCGTTTCGTGTGGGCCAGCCTCAGAGTGTTCTTTTTGACCTGGAGCTGCGTAACCCTTCTGCCGCTTCTTCTTCTTCTTCCACAGACCACCAACAAACGACAACCAACAACAAAGCTACAACTACTCACCAGTACCACCGCCAGCAAGTCATTAAACGACAACAGCAAACAAGCAACTCAAACCAACTACACACTAAACAAAGAGAGTAATGGCATCAACCTCTGCACCTGCTCCCGCTGACCCCAGGGCAGCAGCCCTCACCAACTACCGCAAAAAGTTGTTGGAACATCGCGAAATGGAGACCAAGGTCAAAGACTGTAAGGATACCAAAACACATTCAAAGCTTGCTCTCCTACCTTTTTGGCATTAGGAAGGTGCTTTTTGCTGTTACATTCATTCTGGATGGTGCTTCTGGAGACTTAACGTTTCTTGTCATGATTCCCCTCGTTTTCTTTTTCTTTTAGTGCGCATGGGTCTTCGCGATTTGGATCGTCAGTTCAACAAGTCCGAGGACGATATTAAGGCCCTTCAGAGTGTTGGCCAGATCATTGGATCAGTCCTTAAGCAGTTGGACGAGGATCGCTGTAAGTGTCCTTCCCGCCACGGACTTGACCATAATCCGGGCACAGACACGTACACTTAAGCAGTGGGCTGACTTTTCAACTCCTTGACCTTTTCTTGTGCTTGAATAGTTATTATCAAGGCTGCCAGTGGACCTCGTTATGTTGTTGGATGCCGCAATAAGCTGGACAAGTCAAAGCTCAAGCTCGGAACTCGTGTGGCTCTGGATATGACCACATTCACAATCATGCGTATGCTCCCACGAGAGGTCGACCCAATGGTGTACAGCATGGGCATGGAGGACCCTGGTTCGATCTCATTTGCCGGTATTGGAGGACTTAGCGACCAGATCAGAGAGTTGCGTGAGGTAAAGCCCATTATGACTAGTCGCCGTTGTTGAAAGGAGAGCTTTACGGAAATATCGGATTACATGAGGACATGAGATGAAGGACGGAGTAACTAATGATAGTTCTCTTTATGATATTGTATCGATCAATAGGTCATTGAGTTGCCATTGATGAACCCTGAGCTGTTTGTGCGTGTTGGTATCAAGCCACCCAAGGGAGTGTTGCTGTACGGACCACCAGGAACGGGCAAGACCTTGTTAGCCCGTGCTGTTGCTAGCACACTCGAGACTAACTTCTTGAAGGTCGTCTCGTCTGCCATTGTCGACAAGTATATCGGAGAGTCTGCCAGAGTCATCAGAGAGATGTTCGGTAGGTTTTTTCTTTTGGGAATCAGCACAAGTGTCACAAAGTAATATGGATCGAACTATGGTTGCTGCGTGAATGTTTGAGCTGTAATAGCTAACAATTGCCTCCTCCTGTTATTGTCTTGGGAACGTCCAAATTGGAAATTAAATAGCGTACGCAAGGGAGCACGAACCATGCATTATCTTCATGGACGAAATTGATGCTATTGGAGGTCGTCGTTTCTCGGAGGGAAGCTCTGCGGATCGTGAGATTCAGCGTACATTGATGGAGTTGCTGAACCAGATGGATGGCTTCGACCACTTGGGACAGACAAAGTTGATCATGGCCACCAACCGACCAGATACATTGGACCCTGCCTTGATGAGACCCGGTCGTTTGGATCGCAAGATCGAGATTCCTCTCCCCAACGAGCAAGGACGCATGGAGATTTTGAAGATTCATGCCCTCGGCATCACCAAGCAAGGCGAGATTGGTATGTTTCTCTTTTATGACTGTTTTTGTTAGTCCCGATGAAAGGGGCTAGTGCTTCTTACTTCTAATGGCATGTGTAAAAGCGAATGGCAACTAACGGTCGTCTTTTCTTCCTTCTATTTCCATTCAAAAATAGACTACGAGGCTGTGGTCAAGCTGTCGGACGGTTTCAACGGAGCCGATATCCGTAACATCTGCACAGAGGCTGGCATGTTCGCTATCCGTGAGGAACGCGACTATGTTGTCCAGGAGGACTTTATGAAGGCCGTCCGTAAAGTAGCGGATGCCAAGAAGCTCGAGGGCAAGCTCGACTATGAGAAGATCTAGACAGCTGTCTTCTCTGGGACGGGATGAATAGCAAATAAAACAATTACTTTATGATGAAAATAAACCCGTATAAATACACGCACTCATGTACTTCTATCATGCTATGAGAGTCGAGATATTCTTTTTTTGTTTGTTTGTTTTTAGTGTTGGCCATGGTACATGGTACATGGTACTGTAATGGTTAGCACGGTTGTTTTGTTGGGCGTGCATTGTCTTTTTTTTTTTTTTTTTCTTTCCTTTTTTCGCTCACGCGAACAGGGCGTCCGGCTTTGGCGCTGTTTCGGTTTTGAGAAAGTGAAGGACACGCAAGGAGGTGGACAGTAGGAGTACAATTTCTACATTCAAAAAAAAAAAAAAAAAAAAAAAAAAAAAAAAAAAATGACGACCAGTGAAGGAAAATTGGGATTTTAAACAGATGATATGTATATGTAATGTAGTCACCTTGCATTTCGCTTTTCTATTAGTCAAGGTCGGGAATCGAGGAAAGGGGTGGGCAGGAGGCAGGGGGGGGGGGGGGGGGGGGGAAGGAAGGGAAGATATGTAGATGGATTAATGAGGACCTCTAATTACCACATCTCCTCCCATTTACTTGCCTTGAGAAAATAGATTGTGTTCCCGGATCGAGATTATTCCTGAGGCAGAGGAGGGTAATGAGGTGCAGTGCCCTAAAAGTGAGGGTGAAGGAGGGGACCCTGAACAAAAGGGTAAGGCAGTAAAACATTTGATCCATGCCACTTGAAGTTGGCAAAGAACGTGAAAGAGGAATAAAACATAGTGAGTTCAGCATGATGTCAAGCGCAAAAAAAAAAAAAAAAAAAAAAAAAAAAAAAAATAAAGGATAGAAAAGATGCGTGGCACTATCGCAAACTAAGAAGCGAGCGAGGAAGAAAAGGACAACGTGGACCGAGTCGCGTAAATCGGCGTCTTTACGACAGAAAATGACAAACAAGACGAACGATTTAGAAAGAGAGAGAGAGGGATCAACGTATTGGAAGACTAGGGGATGTCTGAGGGGTGGTGAAAGGGGGCGAGCAAAAGGATTGTTGCCCTCTTTTTGTAGTTCTCAGACACGAGTAACGAACAAAAACTAGTCAGGTTTTCTGCATAATATGCGTCAGATCAAATCGGCGGTTAACATGCCCCCACCCCCTTCCTCCTCCTCCTACTGCAACGAACCCTGTCGAGTCGACGCCTGTTTGAGGTGCAGCAGGGGAGGAGGGGGTCTTTTGGTCTGGTCAGAGATTCCAGACAAACCATTCGACACAAGCATATTTTTGCGCACCTTTTTGTTACTTCGCGTGGAAGGTTTTTCCTTTTGACAATGCGATGGAAGGACGAACTGGTCGCAAATTGGCGATCAACACACATAACAAAAAAAATGCGATAACAGAACGGACGGAAATGTTGTTTACATCTCCATTGCCCCCCTCCCCTCACTAGCTCCCGTTCGGTACGCCAAGAAAGAAAAGGAAGAAATCAGGGCCATGATCGATGGAGGGTGGTAGTGCATCGTAAGTATGCTGTTGCTACCCTTTGTCCTTTTTCTCGTTGGGCAATTGCTCATGCAGGTTGAAGGAAAAAAGGGATGAACGAAAGATATGAGAACGTAATACCAGGAACCCATAGACAAAGTATGGTAGCCAATCTTAAAAAAAACTAGAAAGGAGTTAAACGAAACAACAAACGGGAAAAAGAGAAAAAACAAAGAATGAAAAGAAAAAAAGGCTGGGAGTGAATGACTGAGAAGGAAGGAAGGGACCTCAAGAGGCGATAAAAATAGATGAATAGCTTGACAAAAACAGGGTGAAAGAAAGAAGAAGAGAAGGAAAAGAAAAAATAAAAAACGCCAGATATCCATCCAAGTGAGAAATAACATCGAAGCTGCTTGCTGTCGTTGGGCTGTGGTCTTTGTAAGGGTTTCTCTTCATTGCTTGGTTATGCTTGTTAGTTGTGTCCATGATATCGTGATCACACTTCAGGCCATGCGGCAAGTCTGTTTGTGGCATAACTCTTCTTTTTTTTTCTTTCGCACTTTCTTTTTTTTTTTCCTTTTCTTTCTTTTCTTTCTTTTCTTTTCTTGTCTTCCTCTTTTCCTTTTCTTTTTGCCTGTCATCTTCATCCACACATCCATATATCCCTTGTCTGGTTCCCTCACCCTCTCTCTTTCTCTCTCTTCTCCTCCTCTCTTCCTCCCTTCCCTCTCTTGCTTTCCTTTCTTCTCTCTCTCTCTCTCTCTCTCTCTCTCTCTCTCTCTCTCTCTCTCTCTCTCTCTCTCTCTCTCTTTTTACTCTTGTTCACCTTCCTTCATCTATCTCTCCCATACTTCCCCATTCCCTTTTCCTTTCCTTCTCACTTTTCCCTTCCTGATACACCCTATCCACCCCCCTCGCCTGGTTGAATTGTTTCGGTAAAAATAAATCTATCACTGATCACCCCTCATTTTCCCCATCCATAACCATTTGACAGGTTTCTCCACCGTTTTTCAGGAACAGACCCGATTCACATAAATGCACTTAGTGTGCTTTCCTCTCCTTTCTTCTTCTTCTGGTTTCTTCATTCTTTTGCTCCTCTCTCCCTCTTTATGTGCGTATGTGTATATTGCATCGATCAATAATAACAAATCAAGTCTTCCTCCGCACACTCTCTTTCTTTCTTACTTTCTTTCCCTATCTCCTCTTCTCCCCTCCGCCCAACTGCAACTCCCTGCACAGCTCCAAATCCAGCTCCCATTCTCTCTCTCTCTCTCTCTCTCCTCTTCTTTCCAACAGCAGCAACCCAACATCAACACCGCCAACACCGCCAACACCTCCACCTCACTCGACACCAATCACAAGTATGTGTTCAACCCATACTGGATCTCACCTCCCCCTCCCCTTCTCAATGCTCATGCTGTGCTCTCATTCATTCCAGACACTTTTCCTCACCTTGGCCTCTCACATTCTCACACACACACACACAGCACCACCACCACCGCCACTACTACTACCACAACCAATCCCGCTTCCTTTGCCTTCAACCTAGAATGACCAGAAACAACAGGCTCATTCGAAGGTTGTTCCTCACTTCGATCTCCAACCCTCTTTTTCTCGATTGTCCACAGCACTTATATATCACCAATCAAAGTGCTCTCACTATCGTACCCACCATACCCACTCCTTTTGACAATCCCTCCCCGTCGCTCTGTGTGCAACATACCCTACTCTCTCCCTCTCTCTCTCTCTCTCTCTCTCTCTCTATCTCTATCTCTATCTCTATCTCTCAGTCGCTCTCTCTATTTTTTACTTTTTTACGCCCGCTTTTGCTTTTGGCTATGTCAACAACAGTGTCTGTCTAACGTTACGCCATCCATCCTATCACATCTTATCCTCCATCCACTCCCCTTACCTCAATCGCTCCTTTCTTTCTGCTTGTCTAAACCCATTCCTTTTTCCTTCAACCGAGTGGTCCGTTCACTTACACCTACAAAGAAAAAAATTGGCTGCGCTCTTACGAGCTGTAAACACACACCCAGCCCCTCTGTTTCTTTTATTTTTGAGTGTGGATACGTGTACTTCTGAGTTCCCTTGTTCTCATTGAACCAAATTGAACAAAAGACCGCTTATTAGCACCATCATTCACGATATGAACAATTGGGCAGCGTCATATCTACTTTTGTTTTTTATTTTTCTTTCCCGACTGTCCGAGTCGTACTTTTGGGATATCCATTCGAATCTCAACAGGATAAAGGACAAGAGGGAAAGAAAGAAAGAAAGAAAAAAAAAGCCGTTGTTCATTCTGGTATTAACATTCGATCGACATTTCCATTTTCTTTCTTCTTTCTCTTTGTTGTTAGCAACAATAGCATCATCCAGCCTTTCGTTTATTCATTTAGGAGAAAAGCGAATCCAGCTGCTTGTGTGCCTCTTTGGGTATCTCTCCCAAACCAGGCGCAATTATTTCATCTGATCCTTGTCTCCCTTTGACCCCTTTACAACGACCCTTTTTCCCCCTTTTCCCTGTCGTTTCATACAAAGTGAGATCCCGAATCGACTGTCCTCCTTCTTGATTTTTATTCCTTGTTCAGTTTTCCCTGGGCAACTTTCTTCCCTTCTCTTCTCCTTCCTTGCTTCTACTCCACTTCCAATCGACAATCAACGCACACCTACACACTATACACCATGGTTAAACCACGTCGGGTAGCAAGCTTCTACTCCAAGGCTGTATCCGCCTTCTTCCTCGCCACCCCCCTACTACTGCTTGGTCTCTCGCCTTCAACCGTCGAAGCAGCTTGTCCGACCTGCCAATATGTAGATGACCTGCTAAAGCCATGCAAAACTAAGCTCGATATTCTTACGTGGTCCGGATACATGGTTTACCAGTAAGTCTCCTGTCTGACCTGACCCATTGGATTAATTGGGATCGGTATGTTCTTTGTGAAGAATGTCCTCATAGGTTTGCTGACCAATTTGCTGCACTACCAATCTTCATTCAATTCAACCGATAGGCCAACGGATTTGCAAGCTCCCTGCGCCTGCAACCAAAACTACTACGGCATGGTACATATTCTAGATATGAATCAATTTACCACTCGTCTCATCTGAGAATAACCAGACTACATGGCTTAACGAGTGAAATCAACCAATAATGAATGTTGTGTTAACTTATTCTCCTACTTCCCGTTTGACCGTCAATAGATCAATAGTTGCCTGACATGCGAAACCTCTACATCGGCCAACTACACCGTCGCGCCAATAGATCTGTACAAGGCCGTCTGCTTGTCGCAAAACCAGGTCTGGAAGGACATAAACAACCCCAATGGAACCGTCACCACCACAACAACCACACCCACTAAAACTGCATCTTCCACAACAACAACCATCTCCCCCTCAGGCCTGGATGGAGGCAACACTGGATCTTCATCAAGTCTCTCCAATGGCGCCATTGCTGGAATTGTGGTCTCCGTGATCGCCTTGATCGTTGCCTTATCGGTTGCAGCCTATGTCTACTCGAGGCGGCGGCGGGAACATGTCGCAGCAGACGAAGACCTGGACGAGTACAAATACAACACCAACTCACGCGACTCGTACATGGATGGCTCTCTCCCTCAGTACACCGGTCAGATCCAACCTGTCTTGCCTCCCATTTCGAAGATTTCGTAAGTGTTTTAATATGTTTCCGCTACTGCCTTTTTAACCCAGGGGCTCTCAGATTGATACATCAGTGCTCGTTGCAGAAAAGATTATGAGTGTAGGTCTTGTTTCACGTTTTAATTGATCTTCCCCTCCTTTTTTTTGCTTAACACTTTTTGTGTATATAGTAACTTGCGTGTCATGAACCCTGACAGCGACGACGAGGCCGGTGGAGCAGCCCCTACTCGTCCTCCACAGCAGCAAGCGAGCTTCGAAGTGAACCGCACCTCATCTCCAGGATGGCGTCGTGGCAGCTTTGACGATGATTGAAAGCAAAGAAAATCGACACGGCGCTATTAATATTTTCTTTGCCCTTTGGCTCCTTCCCGCATCTATCCCATCGATCATATCTTTTTCTTGTCCATAGCCGAAAAAAAACACACAATAGTCCCTAGTCACACACACTATTATTACTTGTATCTCCCTTGTACCTACCACTGTAAAGCACAAAAAAAAACACAAGCAAAAAATCACACCGAAAACAAGAATAAATACCACCCAAAGAACGAATTGCATTTCCTAACATCTTTCCTACATATCTGCTCGTGGGCGTTACCTGAAGACCACTACCTGCTATCATCGAACTAACTCTTTTCCTCTAGGTCATCTACAGAGATAGTGTTTTCTGCCTTCCAAAAATTACAAAATGGTATGAAAATCAAGTACTTTTATCAGTTCAGTGAAATTGAGATGGTAGATGCCTGCGTTTTGCCTGACGGTGAGCAGCAAGTGACTCTGAAACGAAGATATGCTGGTGCAATGGTCCTTAGGCAAGGCGTCCAGGCAAACCATATTTGTGTTTATTGGAGTCCCAATCCAGACAAAAAGAGTGAGCAATCCATGATTCGTTATGACATTGATCAGTGGAAAGAATTTTTCAACGTCGCCAGCGGTGCAGCGGGCCTGTGAACCCGTTGTTAAATCGTGATCACTCTTCCTAAAAGAAAATTTACACGAAAATAAAGAGAAGTTTCTTGTGTGGCTTGCGCTCAATTTTTTTTGGAATAGTGGAATTCTTTTATTTGCATGCGTCTCTCTCCATTACTTTTAAGGAGACGATCATCTATCGTACCTTAAGAGACGATCACCAATTGCCTTATTTACTTACACTCTTAGTTAACATATGCGATGCCAGTTCTCCTCTCTCGCTCTCTCCATCACTTTGCTGCCCTGTTATTACTCTCTTATTTAATCTACTTGACGCCAAATGTCATACTCTTATGACCCTCTTATTAACTCTTACTTACACTGTTATTACACTCTTATTTAATCTAGTTGACACCAATTCCCCAATCTCTCTCTCTCTTTCTCTCTCTCTCTCTCTCTCTCTCTCTCTCTATCCATCTACCCTCCATAACAACCCACTCAAACATGTCGCACTCACAGAACAGCCTCGTGTTGTCGCAGGCTCTACAGAGCAGCCTCGTGTTGTTTCGGCATCGATGAAGCCGGTCCCTACAACGACGCAGCTGTTGCTCTGCCCTGTCTGCAGTCAACCCTTTAAACCAAGTAAGAACGAGAACTCTAACTTGCGCCGTCATATAAAGAACATTCACAAAATGTCACCAACAATGCACCCCCGCAAGTGCAAATGGGACTCGATACCTGGCGGTCGCATCAAAGACGACAAGGACCGCAATGAGCGCATTCGCAAGAGCAAACGTCTTTGGGCCCGCAAGACCCGTCTCCGTCGCAAGGCCGAGGAAGCAGCCTTAGGGTTGTGCATGCTCAGTCAGGCGGTCTAAGGCAAAGGTTGCCCCCCTCCACAACCAAAGCGAACGCAAAACGCTCCCCTCCCCCCCCCCCCCCAGTTGGCGTCAGAAAAATTATACTAATAATAATAGGAGAATCTGATGCTGATTGCTGATTGCATTCTTTGTGTCGGCTAAGATACTATGTCCATGTGCCCCAATATCAGAGCAGCGGAAAGGGAGGTCCAATTCTCACAGAGTGTGACAGCAGCGAGAATGCAGAGAGGTAAAGTGCGAAAAGTGCAAGGCTGCCGTCACCAAAAATAACCCACCAAAATCACGCTCGGCTCTTAAGGTTACACCAATGCAGCCACAATGAGCCACGAAATAGCCACTCTATCAGTTAAATACCGTAAAAGATATTAATAATAAGAGAGAGAGACCACACGCCCAGAAACATACACTCGCCAGCATTTGCAAGTACTTGACCAAGAGGGCAAACTTGGGACAAACAAGGACGAGGCAGAAACTCTCCCGACATGCGTTGTAGGATCCTATTCTTCGGAAATAATAGTTAACCGAACTAATTTGATGAAGAAATGGATGGTGCTATCTTTTTTATTGTGACGCCGTCCACTACAGTACTTCGTGGAAGACGACTTTGCCCCAGGCTCGCGAGTCTCCATCACCTTTGTCGAATACGTCATACTGGGCCATAGTGCACTCGTTGCTAGAATCCAGTACGGCATTGAAAACCATTTCGGCAACCTTTTCGGCAGACACTTCATAGTGGTCTTCGATATTAACCATTACTTCGGAGTTATAGCCGTTGGACATAAGGATCCGGGTAGTCAAACTCCAAACACGACCGACCAGTTTGTGTTTACTGTCCCAATCTTGCAAGAACGAATTCTGGAAGGATTGGGCAAGCATTTTGGCAGCGACTACGCCACCCTTCCACGCGCGGATGGTAAAAAAGGGCGATTTGGCGAGATGGGTTCCGCCATTGTTACCGCGCTTGACCAGGCCAGTGACGTCTCTCTTGGCGATGAGGTCCTCGGGTAAGATAGCAGAGACATTGGCGGTCTTGAGAGAGGGTGATTCGACCGACTGGGATGAGATAGGGACGGGGCTGGCGACGGCAACGGCAACGACGGCGGCAACGACGGCGAACAAAGAGATCTTCATTTTGAGTGACTTGAGAGGAGTTGGTTCGAGGAGTGATTGCTGGTTAGAAATATGAGAACAATGTGGGCAACAACAGGTCCATTATATAGCCCCCTCATGTTCTATTCCGCAATCGTAAACTTTCATCAGAGATTGATGCTTTCCAGGATGTATACCGCGACGAGCTTTAGTCCGAGTTAAAAATGAGAGAGCAGCAGATTCTTCCCAAAGAACATATGTCCTTGATTTGACTTTTAAAGTCGTTACAGGTAGAACCAAGCTCGTTTTTGTGCTCTCATAGTTCAGCCTTCTGAATTATTAACCGTTCTGTGATACCGGGATAGATTGTACCATACACTCTTCTATAATATAGGTGGCGCCACTTCCTTGCACAGAGCCAGAAAAAGAGAAGGTAGGAGAGAAAACAGAGTTTCTGGGAAGGTGACAATGGTGGAGGGGAAGAGGGAAAGGAAGCATTGTATGGGAAGAGAAGGTAGAAAATTACATGGCGTCAGAACATAGAAAAATTACATAGGGACAGAACAGAGAAAAATTACAAGAGGACAGAACCTAGAAAAAACGACCATTTTAAATACCGTAAAAGATAATAAGAGAGAGAGATAGAGAGGGTTACTCTAGCTTTATAGCTGGTATGTTTAAATACGTGTAAATGCACTAGGGTTTTAATGAGGACACCATCTAATCTAAGCATAGCCCTCATTGATGATTGCCTCTTCCCCCCTATTCATCCCTTGTCTTCCCTCATCTCCTCCCATGCTCCTCCCTGTAAAAAAAATATGGTTGGGTTGCTGGTTGTGGGTTTGCGGTTGCTGGTTGTGGGTTTGTTGTTGCTTGGTTGCTTGATATACTACTGTCCCCCTCGTCCACTTAGTCGCGGTACCATCCATCTTTGTCGCCAAGACACGAGCCCACAGGCACGATCTTGAATCCCTTCGAGAGGACATACTCGATCGCAAGCTTGGAGAAGACTTGGGCCGTCTTTGGCTCGGCATCATGCTGGAGACTGATGAACGTCTTGCCCGTCGTATTTCCCTGGAGCGCATCCTTGTACGCCTGCAAGTTCTTGTTTAGTGTACAAGACGTTCGATTACTTTGTGTTGGCTTTTTGTTCGCTGATGTGTTGTTGTTTGATAGGCAATATCTTTGAGAGAAAGTTGTGTAAGGATGTATGTTGATGGCTTCAAAGAAAAGGTGAGAGAGAGTGAGGGGAGTGATATGGTTTGAACAAAGAAAAAGGGTGCGACAAAGGCGGAGAGATAGGACAGACTGTTTGTGTGTGCCTTTCCGGTTGCCCATGAAGAGGAGATTGTGTTGACACGGACGTAGCACGACTTTGCGTTTTGTGGGGTCGAACACCTAATAAAATCAAGCGTAAAGGACGGTGGTCTCTGAGCCGGTTTTTGTGGTAAGAAGTTGGAAAGTGGGTGCCAAAGACAATCAACCGTTTCTTTGTACTTGCCTTTATTTTTCATGCGATTGAGAGGGGTGCCGAGTGGTAATGGTTGTTGTTTGTGTGCGCTCACTGCGTCAACAACGCCGCCATCATCAACAAAACAAGGCTCGCTGTTCTCTCTCTCTTCATCCTTTCCCCACTTATCGCGCCACAGCGGCTGAGGCTGACATACAAGTAGAATTCAAAAATTGTAGCGACCTCGGGAAACATTTCTTTTGTTTGTGTATTTTACACCCCTTGTTTGCTGTTGCGGCTCATGATTTCTTCTTTATCCGCCGTTGCACACGCCCAGCGTATGTGTCTTTATGTGTTGATGTGTGTGCGCACTTTTTGTCGGCTGCCCTTCTTCCTCTCTCCACAGTCGCATTGCCTTCAGAAAGGGGTTCAATGTGAGAGAACAGTGAAGCGAACATCTTTAAAGCGACAGCCGCATTGTCCTCTTCCTTTCTCTCTTTCTTTCTTTTTTTTTTGCACCTCTTGTCTTCTTTCCCACCGTCAACACCTCTCCACACTTTTACTTCTCCCCTCACTCTCCCCTCCTTCGCAAACTCCAACACATACAACTGCAATATGGCTGACAACCTTCGATTCGATGGTCGCGTTGTCGTCGTGACTGGTGCCGGCGGTGGACTCGGCAAGTCTCACTCCCTCTTCTTTGGATCCCGCGGTGCCTCGGTTGTCGTAAACGATCTCGGTGGCTCCCACACCGGTGAAGGAGCTTCGAGCCGCGCTGCCGATCTCGTTGTCGATGAGATCCGCGCCGCTGGTGGTAAAGCCGTTGCCAACTACGACTCTGTCCTTGACGGAGATAAGATTATTGAGACTGCGATGAAGGCCTTTGGCCGTGTCGACATTGTCATCAACAACGCCGGTATCCTCAAGGATGTCTCATTTGCCCGTATGACCGATCAGCAGTGGGATGCCATCTTCTCGGTCCACGTCGATGGCGCCTACAAGGTCACCAAGGCCGCCTGGCCTATCTTCCGCAAGCAAAAGTTCGGCCGTGTCATCAACACCAGTACGTTGCAATCTCCTATGCTTTTTTTGGTCGGTCACTGTCAAGCACGAGTGTGGGGGTATTGAGACTGATTCGTGTTCGATGATGATTTTGTTATTTTCAATATCTAATTAGCCTCTGCTGCCGGTATCTACGGAAACTTTGGTAAGTAACCGATACCCCTTTTGCGCGTTACCAGCGGCCTGCCTACCTTCGTGGCAGGATAAGGCGAACACGAACAAATGAACAACGATGCAAGACGGGCGACATTCACTTACCCCATTTGGAATCCTCTGTGCAATTGCTCACCCCACACATTTTTCTGAACGTTAACAGGTCAGGCCAACTACTCGGCTGCCAAGCTCGCATTGGTCGGCTTCACCAGAACGCTTGCTCTCGAGGGCAAGAAGGACAACATCCACTGCAACGTCATTGCCCCCATCGCCGCCTCACGCATGACTGAAACCGTTCTTCCCCCAGACATGCTCGCCTCCCTCAAGCCCGATATGGTCACTCCCTTGGTCGCCTATCTCTGCCACGAAGAGACCACCGAGAACGGATCCCTCTTCGAGGTCGGTGCTGGCTATGTCGGCAAGCTCCGCTGGGAGCGTACCGGAGGTCACGGGTTCCCTATTGACCAGAAGCTGTTGCCCGAACAAATCGCTGAGAAGTGGGACAAGATCACCGACTTTGAGGACGGTCGCGCCACCCATCCGGACTCGACTACCAAGTCGATGGAGAGCATTATTTCCAACTTTGAGAACACTTCCAAGTCTGATACTGAAGCTGCTCGCCCCAACGTCATTTCTGAGGATGGCAAAGTCAATGTCGAGGCCGCAAAGGCGTTGACCTTCCCATCTGAGTCCTTCTCCTACACCGAGCGCGATGTTATCCTATACAACCTGGGTATCGGCGCCAAGCGTACCGATCTCCACCTCGTCTATGAGAACAGCGAGGCCTTTACCGCCGTCCCTACTTTCGGTGTCATCCCCTCCTTTGCGGCCATGAACGGCGTTCCATTTGGCGAGATCCTCCCCTCGTTTAACCCCATGATGCTCCTCCACGGCGAGCAATACCTCGAGATCATTCGGCCCTTCCCCGCCAACGCCAAGTTGACCTCCACCCCCTACGTCGTCGACATCCTAGACAAGGGTAAGGGATGTGTCGCCACCATTGGCGTCAAGACCACGGACGAGGAAGGCAACGATATCTGCGTCAACGAGTTCACTATGTTCATCCGCGGGGCCGGCAACTTTGGCGGCAAGAAGGAGGGCATCGACCGTGGTGCAGCCACAGCAGCCAACAAGATTCCCAACCGCAAGCCCGACCACGTCGTCACCGAGAAGACAGGCGAGGACCAGGCTGCGCTTTACCGTCTCTCAGGAGACTGGAACCCTCTCCACATTGACCCCGAGATGGCAGCTGTCGGGGGCTTTGAGATCCCCATCCTCCATGGTTTGTGTTCGTTCGGTATTGCTGGCAAGCACATCTTCAACGCCTACTGCAACAATGATCCCAACAGCTTCAAGAACATCAAGGTCCGTTTTGCGAAGACTGTCAACCCGGGCGAAACTCTGGAGACGTCGATGTGGCGCGAGGGTGATAAGGTCCTGTTCCAGGTCCGTGCTATTGAACGTGATGCTATTGTCATCTCCAACGCGGCCGTTGAGCTCCAGGGTGAGGCCTCCAAGTCCTCCAAGCCCAAGCTGTAAATCCACGAGGTTGTATTTTTTCAGGTCTCTTATTTGATTCTCGAAAATAAAAAAAAATCGATACCACTTTTTGCTCTCACTCTCTACCTCTCTCGGTCCACTGAAAAAAAAATTGCCACCATTTTTGATGTTGTACCTGAAAAAGAGACTCGCGTTTTGATCACTTTCTTCATTCTTTCTTTTTCATTACTACTTCCTACTCCCTAGACTCTGACTCTACATTGCACACACATACATATTCTTTCATGACAACAACTTTTCCTCAATCAGGACCACGACCACCAGTCCTCCATGGTACAACCCAATAAAAAGACATCCCTAACAATTCATTCATTCAGTCACCCTTTTGAAATGGATCACTCACAAACACACTCCATTGTTTCTTCTCGTTACGCACATAGTTGAAGCAAGGCTCGCGCCGCAATGCTCAGTACGCTACGAGACCATGCGAGACCGTGTCCACGCATTCTTAGTCTCGACAACGACCACCCTCACCTGCTTCCAAATGGTTGATACAATGCGCCAAAGCGAGGATGAGCTGGTCAGGACGTTTGTGGAACACATCCGGATCGGCGAGTGTTCAGGATATGGATCTATTCTTCGCAACAGATCCACCAACAACATCAAACGTGCAGGGAGCAGAGAGGGAAGGAGTGAGAGAGGCGCGAGGAGATCAGGAATTGATAGGACAGACGATCGGGGGACGAGGAGGATGAGGTCGTACAACACAACAGCCGACACAACTATGTCCTCGTCCAGCCAACAGCCCCACGAAAATGACGATGTCGATCCCGAACAAAAAACAGGACAGGAATCTACAGATGATTTACGAAGACAGTTATGGCAAGACGATGAAGAAAATGTTCAGAGCTTTGTGACAAGGGATGTGGAACTGTCGATCCATGTGTATCAGCTTCAGAGGCAGGGCGCTGTCGAAGAGTATGGCGACTTTGGATCGGGAGATATGGACGAATCGGTGATGATGGCGCATCATTGGACACTACCATGTGAGGAGCTGGAAGGTGTCTGGGATAGGTACTTTTCAATCGCCATGTTCAACTGAAATGCACGACGTCGTGTTTTTCTTTCTGCGTATTAAGCCCTGATCAATGTCTCTTCTTGCCATTCGCGAAAATATATAGCTTGATCTTTGAGGATCGGTTGGAGGTCAAGTTACTGGAATATGTGTACACGACAATCTTGTTCTCGGACAGAAACGTCAATCCACATCTTGTAGCATGGAACAGGTAAGGATCGAGCGAAAGCACTTTCATCTTCGTTCGGACAAGGGAATGAATGCGGGAATTAATTAGATTTTTTTATTATCCCTTCTTTTTTTTCGCATAGGGTTGTGCTGCTACACGGACCTCCTGGTACTGGAAAGACGTCTCTTTGTCGCGGGTTGGCCCAGACGTTGGGTATTCGGCTATCCCGAAGGTACTTTATTCTTAAATGATTGACTTGGGCTATGATCTTTCCGCGCAACTTTTTTTGTGGAGTTAGGGTTGAGCACGACTAACTGCAGTTGTTACTCTTGATGTGCATAGGTTCCACTTCACAAAATTGCTGGAGATCAACTGCCACAGTCTGTTTAGCAAGTGGTTCTCGGAGAGCGGAAAGCTGGTTCATCGCATGTTTGATCAGATCTGGAGGATGGTCGACGACGACGATACTTTTGTCTGTGTCCTCATCGGTAAGCATAGTCATACCATACAAACTGGAGACATTACAATGGAGCAAGTGGAACGTGACACTAACTTATCAATGGACCATGATAGATGAGGTGGAAAGTTTGGCGGCGGCAAGAAAGGCCGCCCTTTCAGGAAATGAACCGTCGGACTCGATAAGGGTAATTATGGTCATGCATCTGAAGGGTGTGCTTGTTGTCGAAAGGAGATGAGAGAGCTGTTGAAGACTGCGAACTAATTCATATCTTGCCTGTCTACAGGTTGTCAATGCTCTCCTTACACAAATCGATCGACTAAAAAGAAGGAAGAATGTATTGGTATTGACTACATCAAACATCACCGAAGCCATTGGTAAGCAATTACTCTTTGAAAGTCGCTCTGTAACGAACTTGACAGATCAAAATGAGGATTAGAGGAAAGCTAATGCCACTGATGTTTTTTTCGGGTTGATCATTCAGATATCGCCTTTATTGACCGTGCGGACATCAAGATGTATATTGGACTCCCTCCACCTAAGGCTATTTACACCATTCTATGCTCTAGCCTCAATGAGCTTGGGCGAGCAGGGATCATCCACGCCAAGGTAAGCAACCCCTTCTCTCACTTCAAACGCTCAACAGTACTCCTTTGAGTCTCAGCTAACCGACAACATGCATCTGATATTACTTAGCACCCGCTCCCGGAACGTAACGAAATCTGGAATTTTAGCACATACAACACTCCGGAGAACGCCCTTCTCATGTCACAGGTGATGGACTTGCAACGGATATCAGAATTGGCTCAAGGGATGAGTGGTCGTGCCATCCGCAAGTTGCCATTCCTTGCCCATGCCAATCATCTACAAGTATGTTCATTCTCTTAACCACTTGACGCCTTTTTTTGTTGTTTTACTTTGTGAATACTTTTGTATTGACTCCAGGCTACATTTACTTTTCTCGTTTGTTGTCCAGGTGTCTGTTTCTACGATGGATGCGTTTCTGACTGCCCTTTTTCTGACGGTTCAACAAGAACAAGAATGTAATGCCCAGCTAAAAGAAGAACGATCATGAAAACATCTGTCCATAAAATATACTCTCTACCTCTCTACTTTTTTTTTTTTTTTTTTTTTTTTTTTTTTTTGTTCTTTATGTTGTTTGAATAAGAATAGAAGGGGGATATGCCTTACATATGAAACTCACTGAGGCATTGATTTGCACTCAGCAAGCGATTAAGAGTAGGTCTTTGCTCTCGAGCAGATAGAAAGTCCGACTTCACATAGACCAAAACGGTCGCGTGAGGCAAAGTGTTGTCTACCCGATAGGCAGACCCGACAAGCACAAAAACTGTGCAAGCAGGCCACCCAAAAAACACACGAGTGTGCTTGAAGAGATTAGAAAAAAAGGTGTTTTTTCAGCCTTTAAAATTTTTCGGAGGGGGAGGTGGAAAGGGACTGGTTTCTGGACTGGAATTGAGAGAAGGTATGGTTCAAGGGCCGATACGAGATCATGGGAGTTCATGATATTGGATCCAAGTCTAGGTTTCGTTCGTAAAAGACAAGGTTTGGACTGCTTTCTTCAAGGCACCAAGTACAGTCAAAAATGGTTTTTGGGTGCATTTTTACTATGAAAAATGCACCCAAAAAAAAATAAATGGACTGAATTGTTTCCCTAAGTGCACTATTCTAAAGCTAGAAAATACAGCCACGAATATATGGCGCACGTGAAGACTTTCCCCTTGCTGCAATCATGTCAAAAGAGAGAAAAAGTGGAGGTTTATTTTGTGTCCGCGAGATCCTAATGCAAGCCTTTGTTTCTGACGGCCGCGCAATCTCGCACGAATTGTTTTACTATCTTTCCAATCTCCTGACCTCCTTCCGAGTCGTTTTGTGCACGCAGTCGAGCTCGTTTGAAGCCATCGGTTGTGAGAACATCACTGCTGCCTGCCATATCTTTCAGTGTTTGGATGGTCGTGTTGATATCCGTGTCTGACAAGGGTGAGCTACTGTGACTTGAAGCCTGGACATCGCCATCTCCGTCCACTGGATCTTGCTCTCCTCTATCCACATACGCTTGTTGCAGCGATCCTCTGGCCAACTCCTCCCCGCTCTCTACTATTGTGAAATTCAACTCATTCCCAACCCCTATCTTGGCAACGATATGCTCCAGATACGCCTTTTCCTGGTCCTTGTATTTTTCATGCTGAGTGTGTCGAGGTTTTGGCTGCTGCTGCTCTTCCTTTGTTGGTCGCTGTTGTCGGAGAGAATCGCGCATCTGTGTTGGAAGGACTGGGGTTTTGGCGAAGCAGTTGCGAATTGTGGAAGGCTTCATCTGATCCCATGCATACGGGACCAGTGACCAGGCGTGCCCATTGGTGATACTTGTCGTTTGGTCGAAGTTGCGAGCATAATATTTTTCAAAGCCAAGCATCTCCAGAAATACTCGTTTGAATGCACTGATGACGCCCGCGTCGAGAGGTTGGGTAACCGAAGTTGAATTTACAGGTAATCGCCGAATGCGAAGATGCTTCCAACGCTCTCCTCCATAAGGGTTGCGCATATCGACATCGTTGTGCGGTCCTGCAGAATCCATCAGAAGAAGAGTGGGTTGGTCAAGATCATCGTCCAACTTTTGTAGCCAGCGTGTAAATACCTCGCCGTTCATCCACCCTTTCTTTGTTCTCGTCATAGTTATCTTCGCGGCAGCCTCCTTTTCGACGTCTCTGGGGATGTGTTGACCTAATATGTATCAAACAGTTATAAAGATTAACATCTGAAAAAAGACATGTCGTCAAGGTCATTCAAGCAGAAGTCACTCACGCAGAACATAAATACATTACCGATAACTTGCGGCCTCAATGATTCTTTTTTCTTGGCCATAGCGAGTGATGTTCCAGAAGCATTGATGCAAAACATAACAGATACTCTGCAGTCCCGGATTGCCTTGGCGCCTGATGTGGAAAGTGAGGTCGTATACGATTTGGTGTCCAGTTCCTTCACATACATCCCAGTCTCATCACAGTTGAAAATATTGTCGGGAGTGTACTGGGCGCAAAGCTGGCGAATTTCGATAAGCTCGGGTTCGATAGCCTCCAAGTCGACCTCTCCTGCCTCTCCATGAAGAGATATGATACCGTTTCCTGAATTTGTCGAGCCACCAAGCCGAAAATGATAATGGCGCCTTGGACCGAGTACCATCCGATTCATCCCTGAGATCACAAAGTACTGTGCAAGCGAAATGACCTGCATTTTGCATCAACTTGCCCGACACAGGGACATTCTTCTTACGTTGGTCATGCAGCCAGCGAAGCATGACCTGCTCAAGCATCAGATCTTTCTGCTTGACAAGGTAATGAGCGCCTTTCGGGAGAGCTACAGCGCCTGCGCGTATCTATTGAACGTTGAGGAGTAATTAGGAGGAGTATCGATTAATTACCTTGGATACCTTGAATATGTATAGCACTTGATAGCTAGCTATGTGAGAATACCTCGTCTTCTCGCCTGAGCATCTTATAAAGGGTATTTCTATGAAGGTCGATTCCCATCGCAGGCCCAAAATCAAGCTGTTTAAAGGTAAACGAAAAGTTCTCCTTCCGTCTTTCAAGGTAATGATATATGTCCAACAGCTCGACTCGGGCTTCTAGGGAACGGGAGACTCTTTTTAACGGGATCTCGAACTGGTCGGCAGTAGGAAACAGGATAACAGCAGCCATGTCATCGTTCCTTGCACTGGTCAAAAGGTCATTGTATCGTAGTCGGCGACGGGCTTTGATCTCTTCAAGCTCTTGTTTGGTGTATGTTTTGTCCTTCTTGGAAACGAGAAAAGGAGGGGCAGGTCCCAGTTTTCGGGCTCGCGTCTTCACCTCTTCCGCAATCGACCGATGTGCAAGCCTGACCTTGTTCTTTGGCATGGTGAATGGTGGTTGAGATGTGCAATGTATACCAATTCCATGCACGACTTTTTACACTTTTTCTCTCTTTTGACATGATTGCAGCAAGGGGAAAGTCTTCACGTGCGCCATATATTCGTGGCTGTATTTTCTAGCTTTAGAATAGTGCACTTAGGGAAACAATTCAGTCCATTTATTTTTTTTTGGGTGCATTTTTCATAGTAAAAATGCACCCAAAAACCATTTTCGACTGTACGTGCATTCAAGACGTGGAGAGGGATCACCAAAAGAAACAAAAATGAGTACGTCTTAACTATCAACAAACAAACGTTTTATTTTCAATATGGAGACGTCTAAAGAGAGAAGTGGTAGGTGTGAAATTGGTATCAAGAGGAGGCTACAAGATCCAATGTTCGAATTGCTAACCGCGTCCCGAACATATACACAGACGATATTCCTAGGAGCCATTAGAGCTGTCCTGGAAAAAAAACAGACGTTCTCGTCGTTCCCATGATGACATCCAGTACAATAGGAAAATGGAAATAGAGGATCACACGCCGCACTTTTTTCTTACAGCAATGTTAATCCCCTCACGTTTCTATGTCAAAATAACTCTTATACGCTCAGCCAGTGGCTTCCCGTCGTCACGTCTTGTACGTTTCAAGTGTTAAAAAAAACGTACAGGCTAGCGAAAGAATTATTAAGCTTCCAAAACATGGCTATGTATCTCAGCTCGCTCGCTTCGGCTAACATTCTTTTTATGAGAGGCATGGAAACCCGCAACTGGGCGTCAAAGGCAAGAAAGGGAAGAAAAAAAGAAAAGAATAAGAAACACCTTCCTCCACGTTTTCTTCCTCCGAACAAAACTGCGACACGCCATTCAGAAAGGCATTGGATCCTCCGGGAGAAATGGGATGTTCAACTACAGCCGTAATTGTTTTCAGAAGCATACATCCCGCAATGACAAGAAAAGAGCCCATTTCGCCTTTTTTCACTTTTTTTTTTTGCTCCAGGCCATGGCAGCGACTTAGAACTACCATTTGTCAAATCCCGACATTTCAAAGATGAAAAAAAACACACTTGGTACTGTATATGTGGCCTCATGGAAAGAAGGAAATGAAAATCAGACGCGCAGAGGAGAAGAATTGAAGGGACATTTGACCATGGATAAGACTGAAAGGAGGGGTAATACCTTTTGCCGTTCGCCACCAAAAAAAAAAAAAAAAAAAAAAAAGTAGTAAATCGACACACAGCTCAATTAGCAATCATTTGAACATCGCTCTTCATTTTTCATCTTTCAGGTATTCACCACGGGAGAGGGGAGCAGTGTATGAACGAATAGGGGACGGGACTAGGGATAGTCTTTTTTTTTTTTTTTTTTTTTTCCTTGCGAAGAGGTGCTGGCGTTTCATTTTTTTTTTTTTTTTTTTTTTTTTGAATGCGCAGACGTACAGGTGAACTTTATCCATCACAAAATTTGTCATCGCGGTCTTTTCAATGGTTATTTTTCCAGTACACGCTCTCCCTTTCATTTTTTTTTGTTCCCTCAGTCAGAGAAAGTGAGAGAGAGGGGGAGGAGAGAATGGAGTAGGAAAGGACAAGAGAGAGGCAGTCGATTTGGCACTCAGGCACAACAAAAAGGAAAATGACCACTGACAATCTACGCCATTGACGGCTCCAATCTAACGCGCAGAAAATTATAAAGAGGGGCCAATCTCCCACATTTTTTTTCTGCTCATCATCTTCTGCGACAATAACAACGAGCTTCTCCTCTCCTCCTTCTTTAACTGGTTCTCTAGCATATCCTCTAAGTGTTTTTACCTACACACACAAACTTCTTGTAGCATATCCTTTCAACTGTCAAATCACCCGTTCAAAGAACGTTCACGATGGCCGAAATCAGTCAAAAACCCCCCCAAGACGACCTCAAGGGTATAAACCGTCTGCGCCAAAAACTCCGTCCCGCCCTCCTCTACGTCGTCTCTTTTGCCCAATTCTTTGACATTGTCAATGGCACCTCCGTCTCCGTCGCTATCCTGCCCATCGCCCAAGACCTCCACTTCACCGTCCCACAAGTCCTTTGGATCCTAAACGCGTACACGATCTCATTTGCCGGTCTCTTGCTCGTCTCTGGTCGTCTCGGTGATCTCTTTGGCCATCGCCGGATGTTTATGTTTGGTCTTTTCTGGTTCGCGCTCTGGGCTTTGATCGTCTCTTTCTCAACTTCGCCAATCATGTTTATTCTTGCCCGCGCACTTCAGGGTATGGGTGCTGCTGCAACCGTTCCCACCGCCATGGCGCTGATCGCGACAACTTACCCTGCCGGACCCGAACGTACCAAGGCCTTCTCGATCTTTGGTGCTTTTGGTGGTCTCGGCGCTGTCTGTGGTATCCTTTTGGCCGGTGGATTGATTGCTAGTATCGGTTGGGTCTGGATCTTCCGCATCTCGGCCATTGCTGCCCTGATCCTGCTAACGTTGAGTTTCGTTGTTATCCCCGTCGCCCCTGCCAAGGCTGAAAAGCCCAAGGTCGACTACCTCGGCGCCATTACTGCCACCACTGGTGTTACGGGCATTGTTTACTACATCATCACTGGTGTCGAATACGGCTGGGGTAGCGCCAAGACCATCCCTGTCTTTGTCGTCGCCCTCGGTCTTATCGCCTTCTTCATCTTCATCGAATCCCGCGTCCAGTCGCCATTGATGCCCCTTCGCATCTGGAAACTCAAGTCCTTCACCACCTCTGTCGTCCTCGCGTTCGTCTCCATGGCTAAGTTCCAGGGCATCATTTACTACGCCAACATGACCTTCCAAGAAGTCTACGAGTGGAGCCCTATGAAGACCGCCCTCGGTTTCCTGGTCCACGCCCTCCTTGCTGTCGTTGTCTTCACAGTCCTGGGCCGCTTGCTTCCCCGCCTGCCTCTCAAACCCCTCATCCTCATTGGCTTCCTCCTCCGCTCTGGCACCGCACTGATGTTCGCCTTTGTCAACGAACATACCAGTTACTGGGCTCTCCCCTTCCCCGCATTCATCATGCACATCTTTGGGGTCGGTCTTTCCCTCCTCCCCATCCAGATCACAGCCGTCCGTGACGCCGAAAACAAGGACCAAGGACTCGTTGGGGCGCTCTATAACACTGGTCTCCAACTCGGCGCACCTTTTGGACTCGCAATCCTGAACGTCATCGCCATCTCAACCAACGGAAACATCGAGGGTGCAGTTCGTGGGGGCCCCGCTCTGGCTAAGGGATTCCATAACGCCTTCTATGCCATGGTCGCCATGGGTCTCTTTGGGTTCCTCCTCTCTCTCGTCATCCTCCCTTGGGATAAGCCCGTCCGTCCTACTACTATCCACAAGAATACCTCGACTTCTTCCCTGGCTTCGACCGCTGTCCCAGCCCACAATGCGAGCACGATTGAACCCAAGGACCTTGAGGAGGTTGTGTCCTTGCCTGAGGTTGTTGGCAAGCCCTTCTTGGCAGGCAATGACGTTGATGCCAGCACGATTGGTAGTCATTCTGAGAAGATTGACAGAGCCGATGATCTAGAGAAAGGCCGTGTTTAAATGTAATGGCCTATTTTCTCCTACATTTTTTATATTCTAGCATTTTTATCAATCTACCTAATACCATTCTCATTTAGCTTTTTTCATGCCATAAAGCATAGCCTACTATTTAATTTTCGTGTTCCCACGTTGTTCATGTACTGGTCATCTGCTAGTTGAAGAGAAGGATACAACATTGTTCATGAGAGACAGTTTTTATTTGCAGGTCGGTAAAAAAAACCATGATGTAACGAGAAAGTATTGGGGGGGGGGGGGGGGGGGGGGTATGCACATACAAGTGAGTAGAGGAAGGAAATGATAAGAATGCAAAAAAAAAAAAGATCTAGGACCAGGCGTTTCCGACTCGACGGAAGATCCAGGTCTCGGTATCCTGGCTCTCTGAACCACCAGCACTGATGTCAACAGAGGTATACAGCTTATAGCCCAAGGCACGCAAATTCGCCAGGAGTTGAGAGAGCATCATTCGGGAGTAGACTGTTTCCTCTGCTTGAGGGTACCAAGGGTATCCGTTCAACTTGAACATGGCCACCCCCTTTGATTCCTCCTCGCGGCTGATTCTATTTTCCAAGAAAGGAGACAAAGAAAAACGCGTAAGTTATCGTTCGGTGTCTGTTCATTGTTATTTTCAACAAAAAGGCGAAACCAACGAACGAATGGGCAATCCAAACTTACCCAGATCTCCATTGAGTATTGATGGCCTGTCGAACAACAGCAACAACATCCAGCGAGGGAGGGTCAATAACCCTCAGCTTATCCCTGGACCCAAAACTGACAGAAAACATATCCACCTGCATCAAGTCAGCGCCCACGATACTGTTCGGATCCACTGTCTCAAAGAACAACGAATCCTTATCATTCTCCTTCTTGGACACATCCGCACTCTGGACCAAATTCCACCCCTGCCTGGCCATAGTCCTGACAACCTCGACAATCAACCGGCGAGCGGGGACATGGTCGTCCCCATATCCCCACCAAGGGTTTCCCGACATCTTGAACTCATGTGCGCCCGAGTAGTTTTGTTCTCGCTGGATCTTGCCCCAGGAGCGTATGATTCCTGCGCGGACGTGGGGGACGAGTTCGTTGGGGACGCCAATGAGTCTGAGCTTGTCGCCTTCGTTGAGGGTGATGCAGCAGACTCGGGGGGACTGCAGGTAATGGGGAGCTGGCAGCTTGGAGTAGCTTGGAGGAGCCGACATTATGTTCTTCTGGTTGTTGTGAGAATGGAGAAAAGTAGAAAACTGTGTGTGTGAGTGTGGGAATGTAAAGAAAGGTGAGAGTTGAATGAATGAGAGGAGGAAAAGTAGAAATTCTATTCCCCATTTTTATTTCCACGGGTCAAAGTCGACAAGCCTAACGTAAGAGAGCATCGCACCTACCTGGCTTCTCTTCAGAATGGCGAAGCTGACTCTATCCCAACGTTGGTACCAAATAGCACCATAACACAGCCCAATCGTCGTCATACGGTGGCAATGACGACCTTGTATCCCGCACATATAAACATTGCATAGAGCATACTTAATACAGAGACAAACAGAAGAGCCATTGAGAAGTAGCAATTGTTGTTGAAGAGAGTTATCCAAGCGTTTATTCAAGGGTGCAAAATGTCCACCGTTTGTTACCAAGTTTGAAGCATAATTTACTTCTTGTTGGTAAGGATACCATCGTAACGCTGCTTGAACCAGTTCATGGTCTCCTCCTTGTTGACACGGTGGTTGGCACCGACCTTGGCAACGCAGCGGCGACGCTTGGTGATACGGTTACCGGGACGGTTCATGCAGACGAAGAAATCCATACCGTAAATACCGATGGAGGGATCGTACTTGATACCCAAATCGATGTGCTCCTGGATACCGAAGCCAAAGTTGCCGGTCTCGGAGAAGTTGGACTTCTTCAACTCGTACTCCTTGACCTTGAGGCCACGCTCGAGAATCTCCTCGGCCTTGGGGCCACGGACGGTGACGTGGACGGCGATCTTCTCGTTACGACGGATACCGAAGGTACGGACGGTGTAGCGGGCCTTGGAGTAGACGGGGGTCTGACCGGTCAACTGCTCCAAAACCTTGGCGGCACGGGTGAGTCTGTCTCCGGACTCACCGACGCAAATGTTGAGAACGAGCTTCTCAAGACGCAACTCGCGCATGGCGTTGGTGGACTTTTGGGTCTGGTCTTCAGCGGACTAATTGATATAGAGAGTACAAAATAAACCAAAGTTATTAAGACCGCAACTCAAATTAGCCGCCTCGGAGCCATCCTGTTTTTCCTTCGTTGTTTTTATCTCCTCTCCTTTGTGTGGGGTTGATGATAAAAGGTTGAAAAACAGGGATGGCGTCTCCTCTTCCTATCCTCCTTCCTGTCTCCTGCTTCCTGAAAGGATCGTGTTGGTTCAGAACCTGATTCCCTCCCCCGATCCTGGCGCTGAAATTGATCGGGCATAGTGACGCCCTCTGCAAACCAGATCGCTAAAAGCCATCCTGCGCTTCTTTCCTTCGCCAGGATCACAATAAAAAGACCCACAGATCGTTTGACTGATGGTGAAGGCCTATTGATTGCTGAGCCTGGCCCAAGAACAAGAGGAGCTGTTGCTAAGGTGATGCATCGGCGCTTGCTGAGTACTGACGTTTGATTCCGATCCTGGGTGCTTGTTGATTCGCTGTTTCAAGCTCTGACTGAAAGACAGAAATATTTTGATGTTGACTAGACGATGATGGCGATGGATCACCCCTACAAGATCACAAGGACTGGGTGACCATTGGTGACAGCCATGGTTGCTGATTTTCCGGTTGTTGTAATGGTTGATAGCTCGGTATGGTGTCGATGTGTTGATCGATGGATGGTTGTTTCAATCGCCCCCCCATGGATGTATGGTACATCCTCCTTGATGACACTGCGGTCGTACCATGATTGGCAATTGATGTGAAAGAGGAGGGCACAAACGGTCTCACAGGCAACAAAGGTAATATTCATTGAAATGCTTAAGGGCTATTAAAAATATAAAATATAAGGTATGGAACTATGGATAAGACGAAACGTTTTAGGTGGAGCCCACTTCAGGAGCAGCAGCAGAGCGGTCGGCATGGTCCTCAGCGCGCCTTTGATCCACATAGGCCTCCCACTCGGCATCTTCATCAGCCTTGCTCACGAAACGGACGCCGAACGAGCCCATGCGTACCAGACGGCCAAAGAACCTCATACGCGCAAATTCGCCCTTGGCCTTGGGAAGTAGACGATCGCGGACGTTGGTACCAACAAACAAGAAGAAGAAGAAACCAACACACGCAACAGCCAAGATCCAGTGCAAGTTGACAGAGTAGACCATGGGATCCTTGACGGTGTATCCAGTAGCCAGGAGATGGTTATACACTTCAGTGAACAAGAGTCCTCCACCAACACCAGCCAGGGACCAAGCGGTAAGGATGATGCCATGCATAGCACCAATGTTGGAAGGGCCAAACATGTCGCAGAGGAAGGCAGGAATGCATCCGAATCCACCACCGTAGCAAGACGTCAAAATCCAGATGACGAGCAAGAAAGCCCAGTAGACGCGCTTCTCCATGATCGTTGGCAGCGAGGCGAGGATGATGACCTGAGACAACAACATGACAAAGAACGAGTTCTTGCGACCCAAGCGGTCAGATACAGTTGAGAAGAACAAGCGGCCAGCCAAGTTAAATCCTCCGTTGATGGCGACAATGGTTGCTGCGGTGGCCTCGTCTTTGCCGAAAATATCTTTGATGATGTTCGCGAGACGAGACAAGAAGACCAAACCTGCAATCGAGTTACCAAGCATCATGATGTACATGATGCGGTACTCTGTGGAAAAGATGGCTGCACTCAGAACCATGTTGGCACCGGGATCCTTGTAGTCCTGAGCGGCCTTTTCCGAAGCATTGGCCTCTGGGTCGCCACTCTTGTCGACCTTGTTGCGGTACATGTCCATACCGTTGACCTGAAAGCCGGGGGGAGGCACACGGAAGACGACAGCACAGATCAACATCGCAGCGAAGTAAGCGCATCCCAAAACAACAAACGTCAAAGGAAGACCGACGGCAGCAGTTAAGGGCTGAGGAATCTTGGCCAAGACGATGGAGCCGGCACCAAAACCACAGACAGCGAAACCCGCAGCCAAACCACGACGGTCGGGGAACCACTTTTGAAGAGCAGAGACGGGAGAGATGTAGCAAAGACCAAGACCAGCTCCACCAAGGACACCGTATCCAAAATAGAGCAGGGCAATGATACGGGTGTAAATGCCGATGGCGGCGATCATGTTGCCGAGGAAGAAGATAGTGGCTCCAACAATTGCAGCAAGCTTGGGACCGTGACGCTCGAGCCAAGGTCCGTTCAAGGCAGCAGACAATCCAAAGCATCCTATAGACAAGTGGCATATTGTGATCATTATTAGTATTGGACGGAGGATGGCTGAGCAAGGCATGAATGTATGGAGACATGTTTTCGCCAATGATGCAGGTGCATGCGGGTGAGAGCTTACCGACGGCGATGTAGAAGGTCACGGCGGCATTGTGAGCAGCGGGAGTGGACTTGCCGGTGGCGGCGTTGGTGATAGAGCCGTAGATGAAGCTGTCAATAGGATCGTTGAAGACAGACCCTGCATGTAGTTGAAGAAGTGTAGAATGAATGAATGAATGAATGAATAAGTGTTTGGAACAATGGGAAATGTCTGTGCTGTGAATGCATGGAAGGACTGCGTCTCAAAAGGTTTACTCACAAGCATAAAGAGATCCGCAAATAGCCTGGAAACTAATAAAGACGCGAAATAAGAGACCGTGTGGTGTGTCCGTGCGTAGATGCGATGCAAACAAAAACAAAAGTAGAAAACATCGTCAGAACAAAGTTGGGGGTCCTAAATGTCTTAGCAAACTGGGCTGTGTTGTTATTGTTTGTTTTCAAGGCAAAAACAGGCTGAGGGTAAAGGGGAGGGTTAAATTACATGAAGGCTGTTGGGAACATTGCCCATCGGTTGAAGGGGATGTTGAAAATTAAGAACTTTTCGCGTTCGATGGTCTGCTCAGAACGAATATATGTCGTGTCGCTGTAGTGGCGGTGGATGGCGCGCACAATCGCATTGGACGATTGCGATTCTGGGTTGGTCGATGCTTGAGTCGCCATGGTTGTGTGCTGGGGGGGTGGGAGGTGGGGTGGACCGTGGTCAGGGAACGTCGGCAGCGGCGAGATGGATAAGGACGATGAAGAGAGGGGCCACTAAAGGACGGTGGTGAGGGTGACGAGAAAGGAAGGAAGTGAGGTCCGATGCTGACGAGGAGGAAAGCGCGAATGAGAAAGGGAAAAAAAGAAAACGACGAGGACAAGAGCATGGGTATTTAAGGAATACTATTATTTTGAATAAGGTGCAATGTAATGTAAAGTAAACAAAAAGAAAATAGACGACTAGAACTAAGGGGAAATGGCTGGATGGACGAGGAGATCGTCAAACAGTAATTCACTCAAGACTGCCCCCAGGGTCGTATGAGGCCGCCTTTTCCTTGAAAAAAAGTCAGAAGGTAAGTAAGGTGTCAGGAAGGGACGCGGGTATTTAGTTTGGTAAAGGAGAGGAGGAAAACGAGGGGGAGGTAGAAATAGGACGAAGGATAGGCAGCAGTGTAAGGTTGATCGAGTAAGAATGACTGAGTGAGAGATGGAACAGAAGGTGAGAAGAAATAGGCAAGTAGGCGGATGTAAAAGACGGGAAAGGGGGTAGCGAGAAAGAGGAAACCAAAAGGAAAGATAGGTAGGCCCAGGCAAGGGCAATGGAGTGTGTGAGAGCCAGGATACTTACAACAGTAGACATGTTCTTGTGCACGTACGGTTTACATACACTTGTGTAAGTAAGTGTGAAAAAAGAGAAAGGGAAAAGGCGGTGAGGAAGGGGGTGTAGACACCAATCCAAACTGGACAACCTTCTCTTGAACCATTCGTTGACTATCAAGGCGGTTCTAATCTATTCATTCATCAATGACCCCATCCTTGCTGAATACAACAAGAACAGGCTGCTTTGTTTTCTGCGGATTCCAGTAGATCCCATTCTCAAAAGGACGAAAGGTGGGCCAGGTGGACAAGAGGTGAGTGGTCTTGGGTTTGCAATGGCTGCAGGATCTCATCTTTTTTCCTTTTCTTTCTTTGGTGTGTCTTCACAAGTATCAAAAACCAACCCCTTTCAAAAAGTAAGGGACTCTTTGTTGTGGATGTATGTGTATGTGTGCATATTTTTTTTTGATTCCTCAGGGATGAAGGGGGTAAGGGATGAAAGGTCAGAGTCAGTCTGAAAAAGAAAAAAAAATCTCAGGGCGCCTTGCTTGCCAGTCTGTCTGCCCGTCCAGGCTGGCATAGGTTCCCGCAAGGGGGCTGTAAGGTGAGCAAAAAGGGAATACAGAGAGCAAGAATGACAAGAGCAATGACATCCAAAGCGCATATGATCGCACATCATGCCATCCATTTGACAAGACGAGTAAGCGAGAACAAAGGGAAAAAAAAATACCAAAGCCGAAAAAAAACAATGACCTTGAGTTGCATTAAACAATGCACATTCCCATCAACAACGATAACAATAATGAGAATAGTGCTCGGCAGTTCTTCAAGTCGTTTGCAAGATGTCGGCAAACAAGAAATGTCAACCCAGCACTTGGCTGCAAGAGACCAAAGGGGCTGGACTCTATTGTCCAACTTATCCAACCAACCAACCAGCCAACCAACCAGCTCACTTGTTTCCTTCACCATTGCTCTCTCACACTCATATAATCCTCCTTCCTCCGTTCTTCCTTTGGCTCTCCGTCTTGAAGCTGTCTGATCACCCAAGCAATTCAGGAACTAAAAGTGGGAAGGATTGTTTCATTTCGACAACCGAATGGTAAAATAGTGAAAAGTTCTCAACAAAACAATATGCCAATTGCTCTTGTAACATACTGTAAGCAGTGGCGATCCATCGTAATTAAAATGTACAATTCGTGTTTTATGTCTAAATAGAAACCCTGCTTCATCAATGCCTTTTGTCGTGTCCATGCTTTTTTACTGCTTCTTGACCTCCTCCTTCCTAGATGGACCCAAAAAATAAACCAAAAAATAAACAAAGACGATCAGTTGGGTGTTCTTTGGCATGAAAAAGACACAAATGCTTAATCATGTTACGGGCGACTTACTTCTGCTCGCTGACGTTCAACAACAAGGTGTCGGCATCGAGCATGACGCGGTTAGAGGAGTGGGAAATAATGGAGGCAATCTCGCGAGCGACCTCAATCTTTCTGAGCTCAATGAAACCGGGCTTGTTCTTGATGGCTATTGTTGTTGTTAAATTATCCCGCACGAGGCAAAGAAAGAGAGAAAAAAAAAAAAAGGAAAAGCGAAAAAATGATGCATCAGCAACTAGTTTTCTCTTCTGGTCTAAAATGGGCGAACCTGCTCTCACTCCTCTATTCCGCATTATCCAAGGCGATCCTGTCATAGTGAAAATACAAATACTCACCATCACCGATAAGCTCTGCAGAGCGAGCCTCTCCCTCGGCCTTGACAATGATGGACTGCTTCTCCTGAATGGCGCGGTCGACAACGAAAGCGGCACGCTGAGCCTCCTGCTGGGCAATCTGCTTGGCCTCAACGGCCTGGGTGAACTCGGGCGAGAAGGCCATGTGGACGATCGAGACATCGTCAAGGACAATGTTAAAGCGAGCAGCACGCTTGATCAAGTTCTCGCGAACCAAGCGGGAAACGCGGTCACGCTGGGTAATGAGCTGAGAGGCGTTGAACTGAGCAACGACCGACTTGGACACCTCGTTGATGATAGAAGGCAAGACACGCTCGTCGTAATCCTGTCCCAATGTACGGTAGATCTCGGCCAAGTCGTTGACGCGGGGGCGGGACAAAACACGGACGGTGATGTTGACCATCTGCAAATCTAAGTAGAGACAAAATGCACAGATATATAGGCCGTTAGAATGTCAATCCTTTTTTTTCTCTTGTACTTGTACCCCGATCGCCTCCACTCCCTGCCTGTGGTTGCTGCTGCCTGCTTTTTCTTCTGTCGTGTCGCTGTGTGGTGTGAATGTCCCGTTCGTTCCTTTGCCCGCGAAAAAAAAAACAGAGAGCGAATCATTCCGTCCGTTGTGTTGCTCGGAAATTATTCCCTTTCCGGTGCTGTTGATGTGACCCTATAACAATCGGTCTTCCTGAACATACCCTTGGTTCCGGTCAAGGAAGCAACGTTTCTGGGCTTGGCACGGACATCGTAGATAATGGGAGTCTCGAACCAGGGGATGACGAAGTGAGTTCCTTCGTTGTAAACCTCCTTCTGAACACCGAAGACACGGGAGTACTTGACAGCACGGTGACCTCCGTCAACTAGTAGTGAGATCAGATCAATAAAAAAGTGAAAAGAGAGAGGGAGAGTCGGGAAGTTAGAATGAGGGCGCCTTGAAAGAAAAGCTGCTTCCGGAGTTGTTCTTCTTTAGGTTGTAATGGGCTACTGTGAAGTGACCGTGGTATGGTGGGGAGGAAGGGTGCTGATCCTTGTGGACTAAGCTGCCTCCTTGCAGCAGTGGTCGGCTGAGCTGAGCTGTCGGAAGAAAGAGCAGTACTACTGTTCCTGTATTGTTTTGTCGAAAGGATCAAGGGTATTTTACCGTTGAAGAGGGAGGCGTTGATTCCGTAGCCGAGGGCGCCGAGGGTGATCAAGGCGCCGGCACCGCCAGCGAGACCCTTTCCGCTGCCCTTGGGGAAGATACCGCCGAGTTTGTTGAATGCCTGAGCCATTGGTGATTCGTTGAAGAGGAAAAGTGAAGGTGGATGGGTCGAGTGCGATCAGTAGGCAGGAATCCCTATATGGGTCACACACAGGCCTCCATGTTTTTTGTCGACGTCACTTTCAAAGCCACTGATCTTTTGCTTCTTGGGCAAAAGAGAGTGGTCCTTCGTAGAGCGGTTGACAAGCGTAGCATTCATCCATCCTCACGCTCCGCCTCCTTCGCAATCACCAGGAGTCCGCCGCCAAAACACACATCCCCGTCTGTCCGTTGATTGGGTGTCCCAGGAATCGAATCTTCAAGTCCCAACTATTCACAAATATACACTTGCGTCAACATGGTATGACTCGCTCCTTCCAAATACAAGTACAAGGAAGAATAAACAACAACAGACGCACGCAAAAAAAACAATCACAATCTCCAGGACGACAACCAACGACGCTGACTTGAGCAGCAGAAGTTTACAGGAAATGGCGTTATCAAGAGGATTAACGACAGCAAGGTTAATTGACTACTCGGCTCAATCGCTTTCACGACAAGCTGATACGTCTTTGTCAAGAAGGATCGAGTCGACGCCACCACAAATCTGCTTTTTATAAACAGACGGATCAGTTGCAGCATATCAACGTCCAGCATGTGGCGACTTCGAGCTAATGGTCCCAGCAACGGGCAGCAAGCAAGCACGACAAACGTATAGGATATATGGTACTGTTACATCTCTTGTTAACTTTGATGCTTCCTCTCTTGTTCTCGACACTCATAGGCGATCTCAAAAAACTCAAAAATGATGAATCTGATTAACTTCAGGCTCAGGATCACACTGTCGGACTCGCGTGTGTTGACCGGCCAGATGCTGGCCTTTGACAAGCACATGAACTTGGTTCTCGCTGACTGCGAGGAATTCAGAAAGATCAAAGCAAAGGATGGCGCACCCTCGGGACAAGCACGCGAGCAGAAGAGGACATTGGGATTGGTCATTCTCCGTGGCGAGATCATCGTCAGCATGAGCGTTGACGGACCTCCCCCACCAAGCGGTGAGGACCAGAAGTCGCGTCTTTCACAGGTATGTCTATTTCATTTGGTCATAACACACGTTGCGCGTCGATCTATCGCCAGTGCATCGCTCATGAAAGCCCAACATCTAACCCATATAATCTCTATGTTTATGCTATATCAGTTGAGCGCCGGATCAGGAATTGCAGCACCTGCTGGCCGTGGTATGCCCGTTGTCCCTGGAGTTGCCCCAGGATTGACTGGACCAGTTCGCGGTGTTGGCGGACCTGCCCCAGGAATGATGTTGCCCCGCGGACCAGCCGCGGCGGCACCGCCAATGGCATATGGTCGTGGTATGCCCCCAGGCGGTATGCCCCCACCAGGCATCCCCCCACCAGGATTCCGCCCAATGGGTATGGTGCCACCTCCCGGTATGCCCGGCATGGCACCGCCTCCTGGCTTCCGTCCCGGTATGGTCCCTCCTCCTGGTTTCCGTCCTGGTATGCCCCAGGGTGGTCCTCCTCCAGGTTTTCCTCCAGGTTTCCCTCCCGGACCTCCCCCAGGGTATGTATTTTTTTCTCTGCTGACGCGATTGTTGCTTGGTCTGCACTGATAGGGACATGAATACTAATGATTGAGTGCTTTTTGTTAACCACTGTTATAGATTCCAAGGACCTCCCCCTGGTTTCCGCCCTCCTCCTCCCGGATACCAGCGCCCCCCTCAATAGAGGAGCGAAAGCAAGGACGGCGAAAGATCCAAGCCTGTCATCGTTTTATGAATGCATGTCTGCTCTGTTTTTGAAAGTGTAATAAACTGCGAATTTTCGTTATTATTCCAATAGCCCCGCACTCTTTCCCTCATAAATGAAGAAGGAAGGAGAGGTAATGTGAGAGAGAAGAAAACGTAAAGGATGATTTTCTGTTTGCAAACAGGTCCGGACAAGATGAAAATCAGATATGATTCCCATTTGCACGATCGTCGTCGTCGTTGTTTCTGCTGCTGTTGCTCCTCTTAGATCGCTCTGCACTGGTTTATCCACTGTGCTGCTGTTGTTTCCTGATACCACACTTTCTATGCACTGTTGGTTGCACAAGCCCATTTCTTGCCTTCTTTTTTTTTTGATGTCTTTGTTCACCAACCGTTGCAGGTGTACCCCTTTCTTTTTTCAGTTTCTTTTCTCTCTTTTCTTCCTACTTTTCGCCTTCCGTCTTCTCCACCCGTATATCCAGCTTCTTGTTCTACATTACCCGTTTCTGAGGTATCATCGATCATCCTCTTATCCCTCTGCCTGGTTCAACGCGAAGTGGGGTGTTCGCGTGGCTTGATCTTCCTTCCTCCGCCACCTTTCAGACCCGATCTTCGCATCACTTCCCCCCGCCCTTTTTCTCCCCTCATCTTCATTTCCTTTCGTTTCCTTCTCTTTATTCCCCGATCCAATCTTTCAGTCGTTCAAACTGTTTCATGCCTCATACCCCCCACACTGCAATCCGTCCTTCTCCGCTTACTTCGTACACCACCTCACACCTCTTACATTCATATATCACTCAATCCCCTTGTTCCTCACTTCCTTTCCCATCCTCTACGACCATCTCCACGACCATCATCTCCTTTTCTGTATCTCTTCTACTGTTATACCTTGTAAGTTGGTTGTTCACACGACGTCGTCCATCACCCGTTGCTGAATAGAAGCATAATGGTATTGTCGCGTGGGGTTACAAACTGGGCTAACACTTTTTGGCCGATCTCATTCTTTACCAAATTCATTCCACCCCACCAACTATAGCCCATCAGATATTAGCTGGGATGTCGTCGCAACACCCTCTCGATAACAACAACACCTCTATACCCATCCACCAACAATATGAACAACAACAACAATACCCTCACCACCAACAACAAACCCCTCCCCATTCTCAACAACAGGATCATCATCTCCACCACCAACACCATAATGAGGCACCACTACCGCCAACAACAACGACAACGACAGATATAAAGCTGCCTCTGGAGCTGGGACTTCACGGAACGATCGCCTTCTTGTCCATTTATGCGGTCTGTTCCATCCTGACGACTATCCGGTTCCAAAGCATGCATGGATATACCTCTCTCACGGCACTATTCCTCCTCCTTGTCACCGCTGCCTCCTTCGTCATGGCCGTTGGGTATATGATCCTGGCGTGGTGGGTGCGTACGGCTGAGGGGGCTGCTCATGTCCGATCCCATTTGCTCCTTCAACGCAATGGTCGACTTTCATCGGATGTGGAGACCTCAACCTCTTTTACCAAACGCAACTATGGAGAGGCGATGACCTTGTCCCGCACCGTTGAGCTGGCAACCAGTGCTGTCGTACGAGTTTCGCTCTTTCTGGTCTCGCCTCTTCCTCGGCTCAGTATCCTGATCGGGTTTGTGGCCGCGTGCTTCTTGGCAGCCACAATGCAGTGGTTCAAGATCCGGAATGGACTCGATTGTGCTGCCGTTGCGCCTCAGTATCGACACTTCTGTGCGACGACCAAGGCCGCGGTGACTTCGACGACGATCACGGCTTGCTTCTGGATTGTCTGGTTGGGGCTATGGTTCCGTCGGTCGTACAGTGTCTATAAGGAGGAGCAGAAGGCGGGCGAACAGGAGAGAGAACAGGATTCGAGTGCTGGACATAGAGAGGAGATCTTGATTGCTATGCCTGATGAAGTACAAGGTGTCTCTCAAGTCGCTGAAGTGAGCCAGCCCTTCATGCAAGCACAACGCAACAAAAATACCAGCATGCTATACCTCCATAACAACCAAACTCCACACAGCAAGTCTCCTCAGCAGCAACAAAGAAAAGCTGTAGACCCAAACGACTCATCTCTCGGACTTGGAATCGACATCACCGCCACCACTAATGGAGACAACGGTGCGGGCACCGGCGAAACTGCCTCATCGAGCACAGTCTTTGACAGCTCGACTCCTCACCTTCCTGTACGATCCAGGTTCATGAGGGACGCCGAAACGGCCTCAATTACTGGCAAGAGTGCCACCTCGATCGCACGCGATAGCATCTTTGAGAGAGAGAAACCCAATCCTGGGAGAATACGTGATCACGCCAAGGTATTCCCTATGGCTCGCGCGAGTGCCAGCAGTCTTCAAGAAGTTGCCGCTGGTGGTAGTACCAGAGGAACACCCATCATCTACACCGCCGGTTCACCCGCACAGTTGGCCACAGGAGGAGGATCGCCTTTTGCCTCTGGAGTCACTACCCCAACCACCCCACGCGCTCGCGCTGGATACATGGGAAAAGACACCTTCAAGGCTCTCAACAATCTTCCCCGGTCATCCTCAATGGGAGCCATTGCCAACATGTACCCAACCGCTCCTTCATTTTCTACACACGCGTCGCCCATCCCGAACAACAATCACTTCAGTGAAAGCTATAATAACTTTACCGGAACCCCCAAGAGCTATCGTTCCATGACCGCCTTCCCCCAGAGCCCTGCAGATGCCACCCTGGCCGAGCAGAGTATGGACGAGCAGTTAAAGGCCATTCGCCGGAGGTCTTTTGCGTCGGATGTGATGAACAGCCCTGGCGGGTCTGCGGCAATGCTGGAGTCTGCGCAGATGAACTCGCCTTCTTTGATGGCGACTCCCCTTGGCGGTGGTGGTGGCGGTAGCGAAGTTGGTAGTATTATGGGTATGGGCTCACCGTCGTCGGTTCTGTCACGTAGCAAGGGAAAGTTCCGCGCCGCGTTCTCGTCCCCTAGCCTGAACACTCTTGCAGGCGGCAGTGGTAGGAGGCGGTCGTCGCTGGGCATAACATCGGTGATTAATTCGATTGTTAACTCCCCCGCCGACTCTGGCGATTCCTCTCCTTCCTCATACTACTCACCCGCCGAATCGGCCACCACTCCTCGCTCAACAGATTACTCCTCACTCCACCGCCGCGGCAGTGATGCCGAAACGACCAACAGCGACAACGACGGCCAATCCTCCCTGTACTACTCCACTTCCGACTCCCGAAACCGCCGCCAACATCTCACTGTCTCTGCCCAGGAACTCCTCCGTGCAGAATACGGAGATCTGTATCCTGTCCTCCCAGACGCCGGACTGGACGATATGGAGAACATTAATGCAGAGACGGACTCGATCGCCAGTATGGGTCGCCCACGGTCTAACTCTGTCTCTTCTGCGGGAACATCCCGATCCAGTGGCGGGTCTTCTTCTTACTCGTCTTCGAATGAACAAGGTCAGGGACGTGTGAAGCAGCCAGGCCCTCCCAATTCGTTCATGAACAAGGTCCGCAACGGTGCAGGCAACTATCGATTACCACGCAAGCAACAACAACTACAACAGCAGCAGCAGCAACAACAATCGATCCGTAATGTCGGATCAAACGGAAACTTGACGAACAAGTCGATTAGTAGTCTGAACAGCAAGAAGTTTCCTTCCCATGGCGACCTTTCAAAGTACAGCTGGGACTATCGCAAGGAATTGCCCATCGATTAAAAAATAAAATAAAAACATCATCGTTCTTGTAAAGCTACAGACATACAAATCCTTCAATTGATACTTTTTGCTGAATTCTGGGGGGGGGGGGGTTTATTTCGTTTGTCACAGGTAACAAGATACAAATAAAATAAGTGAACCCAAAAGAGGCACGACAGGGATCTCATCCTTATCACTTCAAGAGCTTCTTGAGCCGCCGCAAAGTCTTGGCCTGAGTGCTGTGTGCCAAAGCAGGACTGACACTCTCATGCGTCTGCATTGTCAGAATTGCAGCTGTCTGACCGTCATAGACAATTCCATCCAGCAGTTCCCAGAACACGACAGGGTCTTTCAGTGACAAGCAAGGATCAGACACAATCTTATCTGCATTGTGGATACTCGTCACGACCGATGCCACAAAGCTACAAAAAAAAAGGAAGGCAAGGGTCAGTGAGTAGAAAAGGGTCGAAAGGAGAGCAAAAAGTCAAGAACAAAAAAAAAAAAAAAACGCGTCAACAACTTCACAATACCTGTCCCCTGCTCCTGTAACACTCTGTGTCGACCCCACCTTATGCGCTGGAAACATTTTCCACCTCAACGCCCCATCCGGATGGCCCTTTCCTCCAACTCCTGCTCCTCCTTGCGCCGCAGACGCACTTGCAGATCGCTGAAAGGTCAACACACCTTTTGCTCCCAACTTGATAAAGAGTGTCGGGATGAACTGCGAAAGATCCGCCGCGTCTCTCAAAAGATCCGCATACTCGGAATCCTCTATTGCGTGACGCATGTCATTCGAGAAGAACTCAGAGGATCCGCCGATACTACTCCGGTCAGACAGGGCGTTGGTATAGTCCATCAGCTCTCGGGCTTGTTCCGCCATAGCTGCCAACTCGTATTCGTTAGGACTGGAGAAGCGCAAGAGGCCGTCTTTTAAAGTTTCCAGGAGGGATCTGTCGAGTGGTCGTGCGCATTTGGCAACTGAAGTGGGCTCAAAGAACGCTGTTTTTCAGGGTAATACAATTTATAAGATAGAATCAGTGACACCTTTTTTCACAACGATACCCTCACACTGGAGAAGGAATGGGGGGGAGAGACTCGGAAATGCGTGCCATATGAACTTACTTTGAACATTCTGGCCGCGGCATGTTTCAAGGATCGCCTTCATGCACTCGGAAGAAATATTGGCATCAAAGCACACGGTTCTTGGCTTATAGTTCCTGATGGCATTCTCGACCTAAACACAAACAAAGAAACGAGCGGCTTGTAGTGTCAGCCTACAGACAACCCACTTAAGAAATGAGCTATCAGTTTAGCGTTACGTCCACTCTAAAACGCGGCTCACCTTGTCGATAGGCACGAGATCAAAGATCTCCATGTCCGCAATAGCAGAAACAAGATTCCCCGACGCGTCATGGATCGCTGTGTAAGTAGCCGTCCTAGCTCCAGGTACTGGGTAAATCTCTGAACTATCGCCACCTCGACGCGCAATCGCGTTCTTCAACCAAGGACCAAACATATCCTCACTCGCTCCCTCCGAAGCCTCACCCACGACCGAGACAAATACAAGGTCGTTGCCGTTACCGCCGCCATTGAGCAACGAAATCCCCTCTGCGACGTTTCTTCCAACGCCACCAAGTGTATGACGTGTAGTGCCAGGGAAGGAACTGTGCAGAACATCCATTGCTGTCGCTGCTGTTGAGGTGATATCGACCACTGTGCCGCCAATGACCATGACCTACACGGAGGATTGATTCGCCAATTGACAGTGCATGCACAGTAAAGAAGAAGAGAAAAATAAAGCAGTTGGCGTTACACAATAGGAAGAAGAATGGTCGCTTAATTTATTCAAAAGTCCTGTTATCTTGTGGTTAGATCTCGGATCATGGCTTGCAGCTCCTTGTACTTCGTTTTTTTGAAAGAAATACGGGAGAGGTAGCCATGACCATATCTTAAAGCTCATGACGGAAATCAACTTACAGGTCCAGACGCAGCCTGAGTATGCCTCATGCGACGAGCCGACGTAGAGTAGGAGCGATACTGAGTTCGCACATTCTATGAGTAACAACAAATAACAAATGTTTGTAAGGAATGTGCTGTTCGGTAGAGGTTTAGGTATAGACCAGTGGGTGAGTGACATCTAGTCAGTGATAATTACCAAGGCTGCGAGATCCTTTGCAATCTTGGCAGCAATGGACGCGTTTTGCTTCACAAGAGCGATGTCTAGTTAAAGGAGACATGCAAGCAGTCGTGTACTCGCAGTTAGTCGCTGTGGTCTTAGACAAAAACCTTACAATCGCAAAAAGATAGCCAAACTGGCCCAGTAAAACAGAACATACTTGACTTCAAAGAGTTACCGCCTGTGAGCTCGTTAACTCGCTTGAGCAAGAAGGGTGTGCTTTCCTTGCCCACAATGCCTTGCTCACTATTCCCAATGATTGAAGAAAAAGGTCAGGTTCTAGGCTGTTTATGAATTTGTTCCGCATTAAAACATAACAAAGTATGCGCTTCGTCCTGGTTCACGAGTAAACGTACCTGGATTCCTTGACGGCAACATTGATGGCTTCTCCCACCAAAATGTCATCCATGGCGTCTTCTTTTGCGATTGGGACACCAATGACAATCCCGCTTTGCAGATCGATGGCGTGGTTGGCAGCTAGAGGCGATAGGATCAATTAAGTTGAGCATTATTAGTTATTTGGCCGCAGGTCGTCTTTTTCCAGCTATAATGCAACATATAACGCTGCACCTGATTCGCATACCAATTAGCTCGGCAGCCTCCTTAGGTGTCTCAATGTTGAGCATGCTCTAGTGATAGTAAAATCAACAAGGCGTTAGTGAGTTAATATATCCAGTCGGTGACATTGATGATCTTTGTTGGAGCTCATTGGCCATGCCTACCTGGAAACCACTGGTGCGAGTGAAGAAGGCAGGAAAGTCCGTAGTCTTCCCGTAAGTCGCAACAGTGACACCCTGCGTCTCCAAGAACTCCAATGTCCTGCCAATATCCAGAATCGACTTGACGCCTGCACAAACGACGGCGACGGGGGTACGTCCTAGCTCTGTGAGATCGGCACTCGCATCCATAGCTATTGCGTTTTTTTAAATGACAAACAAGTGCGGGTTAAAATTACAAATAAAACAATTGAAAGCTACACGATCAATTGACATTCTGGTCACACAATGACAGGTGGGACTTACTCTCTTCGTATCCACGGTGCACACCACCGATTCCTCCCGTTGCAAACACCGAGATTCCAGCGCGATGTGCGAGCAACATTGTTGCAGACACAGTCGTCGCTCCCGTTTGCTTCTATTAGATGTTGTACGCGAACAAAAGGCACCAAAGACATAAGTACAGCATTCACTCGTAAGCATTCATTTTCAGACTCGTGCCGTCACCCTTTACAAGAAAATAAAACCTCATCCTTCGTACCTTGGCCATAACAACAGCAAGGTCGCGTCTAGAAGCCTTGACAGCCTCCCGTCCCATCTTGGCAAGGTGTCGGATCTGCTCCTGCGAAAGACCGATCTGGATCTGGCCGTCAAGAATGGCAATCGTCGCTGGGATGGCGCCATTATCCCGCACGACCTTCTCGACAGCGATAGCGGTTTCAAAGTTGGCCGGGTAAGGCATGCCATGGGAGATGATGGTGCTCTCGAGGGCGACAAGGGGCTTCTTTTGCTCCAAGGCGACTTTTACTTCGTCCGAGAAGCGGAGGGTGGACGATAGGGTTGACAGGTGGCGAGGAGAAGATAAGGAAGAGTGGAGGGACACGGTCAACCGTCTCCCGGCAAGGAGTGTGGTCGGTGCGGCCTTGCGGAGGGAACTGGATGACACGGCACGCAGCATGGACGAGAAAGAGGACAGGAAGAGGTTGTTGGGAACGGAGAACTGAATGAGCAGAAAAGGGAGGGACGGGAGAAAAGTGAAAGAAAAAGAGGAAAGGTGTGAATGGAAGAAGTGATGACGGTTGCGCCTGCCTGACCGTGTGACTTTCTCCTCTGGCGCGCCACTTGCAACGCGTCCATTGGTTTTCTAATTCAATTCTACACAAACGAAAATAAAAATGCCCACGAGTGCGGCTGTTAGTCAATTGCTCTATCAATTGAACCGTTGGGCGTGTATTGTGTCGCATGAATGAATATGTAATCTTTTGCTCTTGCAGGCATAGGATCAACCTGTCAGTTGGAATTGGTAGGAACAGGAAACAAAATATACCGCCTCAATGCAATAGCTTCATTCAACAACAACCACAATAACCAATACTATAAGGCCAACAACAAAAACAAACACGGAGCAGAGCGGGTGACATAGTGATGATTATGGGCTTATGATATTGAAAACAAAAAACTCTCTACGTTTCTTTATCGTTTCTCTTTCCTGCGTCGTATCGTTTAGTGATGGTGACCGTGGTTACCGGGGAAGTTCTCATCGGGCTCATAGGCAGTCCACTTGTAGACGTTGCCGCACTGGTCACAACGGTCAAACTCGTGGGTCTGGTCAATGAGGAGCCACTGAACCTCGTGGGTCTCGCCGGGAACACCTATTAAATTTACAGAGCATGCATCGAATGGAGAGATTCGGGCGTAAAAATTATATCAAGTTAGAGAAATAAAAAAAGACATCCGAACAAAAAAATCATTTCTCTGCACCTCAGACATGTGTGTTGCTCCTTGGGGGCTATCGACTACAACAACAACAACAACGAAGACTACACCAATAACGTACCAGCGCATCCGACATAACGGATGGGATCACGGGAGTGGATGATGGTGGGGTTGGCCTTGGTACCACGGACGTGGACCTCCAAGGGAGCAAGATCGAAGATATCCTTGCCCTGCATCTTTCCCAAAAGCTCAGCACGCTCCAAACCAGTGGACTGGTCCAAGTCAGTGGGGGTGGAACCGGCAGCGGCACCGGGTCCCTGCTGGATCTTCACCTCGTGGTGGCCACCTAGATAAAATATTGGATAAAAGATTTCATAGCAAAGGTCAGTTGAAAGGTTCAAAAGTCGGAGACGTTTGTTCCACGGAAGCAACGCGGCGTAATTCCGTCAAATTGGCGCACAAAATTATCCCGCCTTCCAAAGAAACGCGACTGGTCCAGCGATCTGGTGGTGCTGTTGTGGCGAATGGTTGGTGAGCACAAGAAGTCCAGAAAGGACCCATTCTCCGTCGGACATGGGTATTTCGCAAAGGCCGAACAAGTTGCTGGTGGACTGACGTAGAGCGGGAAGATATTCGACTGGTGGATCATTCATACTGATCTCCGGATCCTGCCGCTCGGATTCTGCCAACCATTTCGGCGGAAAATAGTTCTTTTTCCCCTGCGGGATCTTATTTCTTTTGCTTATACCCACAACAAGATGTCCCAGTGGGCCGCCATGGACATGGCACTCAGTTGTAAGAGTGTATGCTAGTAGATCGTCTGTGGTCCCTGTTATGGTCGATGATGTCCTTTATGTTGTCGATGGGAGACAATGGCGCAAAAAGAGTCTCCCCTGTCGGGTTTGTATACGAAAATTCTTTATCGGTAAAAAAGATCCGAAGGGGTGAGAGGGCAGTGAGTTGGAATACTCACCGAAGCGGACAGAGAGGGCAGAGAAGCGGGCGACGGGGGCAGCGCGGAGGGTGACGCGAGCCAAGGGGGCGCGGATGGAGCGAACAGCGAACATGGTGTGGTGATGGAGTGATGTGTGATGGTGATTGGCAAAAAAGCATCAACTCTCGCTTTTTCGGGTACCAGAGGCAGGCTGCCTGTGCAGCTTTCAGTGACGTCTTTGAAGAAAAATGATCGTACGATAAAATGAAATGAAGAATGAAAGTACCACGTGATTTTAATCTACAGGGACAGGATCAACGGGACTCGATTTTCGTTTCTGCCTCTTGATACTGTTGCTGACAAGAAAGATATCCTTCCATCCTAGCACCTGCGAGGCTCTTTCGATGTTCGCGTCCGCCTTCATCTGGCGCTGACATCCAAGACCCTCCTCCTCCTCATCATCCGAATCAGAGACGGTGATATATCCCGAGTCATCGACACACTTGTCCATCAGCCAGAGGCCGCCTCGGTCTCGCTTCCCAATCCCGTATCCTGTTGTTGGAGCCACACGGGTTGGGTCCAGTAGCAGTGACGCGTTCTTAGGTAACGGTCCATATCCAGGCTGCTCCAAGTTCTTGTTCCTGGACTGCTGTCTGCACTCTGAATCCAGGGTGGAGATATGTGCAGCTATCCGTTTCAGTTTGTTCACTCCCAGCTGTGCTGACGGAGGAATCGTTGGGAGTGGCTCCAGATAAAGGCGCTGTTCGTAAGACCGCTCAGTCTTGTTCATGCTCTGGACGCTTGTGATCAAGGCATCATTGTTCAAGCGATTGTCGGTATCACCGTCTGCGCCTAGCAAAGTAAGGCTGCTGTCTTCCAGCCTCGCCACATCATCTCTCCACGTGTCGTAGGACATTGTCGGTAAGCTTTCAGCTGATAGGAGCGTCAGACATCCTTCTGCAGTATCGTTCGCGACATCCGCAGAGCTCCCCTGCACTTCTTGTGCTGGTGTCGACCAGGATGACCTCCACTGATGAGGTGATGGTCCCTGTTCCTTGTCAATGTGGGTAGCCTGCTCGCCGCCTGAACTGACACTATGTGGATCGAGTGAAGGGCGAAGAACTGGGAGAGGTGCCTCTATGATGTCCTCCTCTGCCTCCTCCGCAAGAACATCGTCATACGTGTCCATATCCTGATCCGAGTCCGCTTCCTTCGCCTCCTTCAAATCCACTGCCGCGTTCAAATAATACTGTTTCCCATAGTCCGACAGAGCTGATGGAGTGCGCTGTGAGTGGTCTGGCATCGCTTCAGGAACCACTGCGTTGTCATCAAAGAGCATATACTGTAACCGATTAGGAGCAGCACTGAAAAAGGCATCGACGTCTAACGGAAGCTGCCTTGCTTGAAGTGTACGAACGACATCCATCTCGGTGATACTTGGAGTGTCGACACATTTATCCTACAAATAGAATATGAGGACGTTAGATTGAAACAAACCTCAAAATTATTACGCATACATAAACACAGTCAAGTCACTATACCTTCGTAAGCAAGGCGCTGATGCGATGGCGCTCATGCTGCAACACGACCAGCTCCTTGACCACAGGGGTGAGCCATTCCTTGAGAGCGTCGTAGAGGCTCAAGACAACCTCTCTCTCCATGCCAGCGCCTTCGTTTTGAATATAAAGACGAGAGGAGAGATCGGAGAGAGTCCGCATGTTGAAAAGCCGCGTTTTGTCCACGACCTCTGGAGTGGACTCGGCGGGTGATTTCACATGTTGGCTCCAGAATGTCTTCATCTCCAGATCCATCAACCTGGACGCACACACGTCCTCAAGTGCAATCACCTGGTCATCCACCTCTGTCGCCATGGGCATCTCGCTCAATCGAATTGTCTTCAGCCCCAGAGCCTTACGCCGACCCATTTCCATCTCCATAGTTTCGACCATCATCACCACCTCCGCCAATGATCGCGAATGGATGAACTCCTGGATCGCCCAGACGTTGTGCTTTCCGAACCTCCGTAGTCCCTGGAAGAAGAGGTTGCTTTCCTCGGCAGTCCAGCTCATTCCGCCAGCGACAAGCGACTGTCCTCTAGGCGGCTGATCGACCCATGTATCCTCGTCCGTGTTCACCGCTTTGCTCCGCTGAAGATCCTGCTCGGTAGTGTTGCTGGGTATAATGGAACTCTTCATCAGACATTCAATCTGTTCGGACGCAACAGGTTTCTCGGGTATCCATCCAAAGAGATTGAGTCGCACATCTCTCTCCAGATTCTTCAGCTGCTCCTCATGTATGCGAATGAAGTTGATGTTGTTGTCTGTCAGTGCCTCTTGTTTGACCGGATCAAGGGCTACCCGTTCCTGTTTTGTGAGGCAACTGCGGCAAACGTGTATTGCTGGGTAAGTCGTCGAACGTTGCATGTTTTCCGGAGTGATCGCGCCGCAGAAGCAGCAAACAACGCCATCCTGCGCCAACTTGAGCCGAGGTTTCATCTCCTCCTTTCTGAACTCGGCGAACTCCATCTCCAACTCTAGATCACTCTCCACTTTGTCATCCTGGCCAGGATTGAGAATGTCGTCATAGGAACTTGCAAGATCTCTCAGTCTCTGACAGACTCTGCCATCCTGGCTATCTCCCTCATAATCCGTCTCGCCGTCCACCGACAAGCTATCCGCGTGGGCTCTATTCAGGCCCTTGGCCTCTTCGGCTTGAATGAAACGTTTCGACGGTCCGCGCCTGCCAGCCAAGGCGTCTGGTATCCGTTTCGGGAGTGTGCTCCGCCGACATGGAGGAACCTGCGGTTGGTTAGAGGTGTCAACGTTGATATTGTTGGCTGGCGTGGTGCTCATGTCGTTCATGGTGGTGTGTTTCTGGTTGATCCCCATGCAGAGTAGAGTGTTCATGTGTGTTGTGTTTGAACAAGAACTGATTGGCAGTCACAAGGGCCAATTTTATTTCTAACAAGTGCACTTCCGAGGCAAGAACATTGGATATGGGATCCTGAGAAGAACCGGGTATCCACGGGGGGGGGGGGGGGGGGTTGTGCGGCAACCTGCTAGACATATTCCTTTGTGGCTACAGGCATCTGTGTAACAGCATGACGCCAGTGGTGTCGACGTGTCGAATGTCGAAAAGGGCGACGGGCTGATTGTAAAAAGGGTGATCCAGATGATATGTTGTTTGTTAAATGGTAACATCCTCGATACTGGGTGCAGAGTAGACCTTGAGCTGTCTCTTTCCTGTCCGGAGGAGGTACTCGATGGTCGAAAAGTCCCGCTGCTTCACATCCGAGTGCTTCCTGAACTGCATCCTAATGAAGGCGTGGAAGTGAGGTCTGTTCGCCTGTGGGCAACGGGATATGTGTAGGTATATATTAGTGATCTGTCCGTGATCCGTAACGTCTATGGCTGTCCCTTGTGTGTCTAAATAAAACAAAAGATGGCGCCTTGTTTTATTTATACCTCGGGCTTTAGTCTTGCGGCACGGAAGCACTCGCGGTAGAGGTTGAGGATGTCCCGTTGCAATCCCGAGCGACGAACTGGAGCCGTCGACATGTTTGCGCAGTTGCAGAATGAATGAGGAGAGCGAGAAAGAAACGAAGGTGATGTCGAATTCGATGTCAGACAAAGAGAAGGTCAGGAAACACACATGTGACGTCATTGATGTCGATCTGCAAGGGTAGTGATAGGAGCCAGGTCGGTACCTTTGCACTAGTGCCTAGCCTCTTTGGATCAAAAGATGTTTATCAGAGTGCATGTACTGTACTGTTGATCCATTTGACAGTGGCTCCGATCTGGTGACCCCCGTCTTCTGTGTTCTCCTCGACAGCTGAACAACTACCCTCAAAGTGCGAAATTATCAAAAAAAAAAAAAAAAGCAAATTTTTTGTCTGGAGCGAGGGGAGTGTTCAGAAACCCAATTGTATGTTCTCGATTCTCCCTCTCTGCCCTCTTGTCTCTCTCCCTCCACTTCTCCTGTAACCTCTCTTTCATTTTTCCTTTCTTCATTCATCCTCTTCGCTCAACCGCTACCTTCCGCCTTCTCTTCATACTATTCCTTCTCTTCTTCCTCGCCATCATCCCTCCCTCATCCCTCATCCTTCATCCCTTTCTCATTACGACATCCTCCCTCCCTTTTTACGATCTAGTTTGTCAGTCATCCAGCCCAACTCAACTTAACCGCACCATACACCAACCAACCACCCAACCACTCAACTAACCAACCAGCAATATTCTTTACTGCAACAACCCAACCACTCTTCCTGCCAACCCCACTTTTCGGTCCACCTTTTCCACTCCTTCACAACCCCTTCTACTCCCCTCTCTCCCAACGCTTGTCACCAGTCTTCCTTCCACCTTGACTCCCCACGCAGCCTCCCACCAACAGTTCTCTGAACACGACGCCTACTCGTGGCGCAAAGACCACTGGCAGATGGACGACCATCTCGACGGCTACTACTATACTGGCCAGACTCCATTTCGAAAACCAAACGAATCAGCCTTTCACTTTCATGCCCGGCGACTGATCGCGATCCAGACCCTGGGTCGGCTCGAGTACCAGGTCGAGGAGGCCGAGACCAAATTTAATCGGGCGCTTGGCCCCATCGAGCTCACCTTTGTCGGACTTGGTAAGTTGGGCGTAGTTGGCGGTCACGGCCATGGCACACATCCTAACTCTTTCTTCTCCAAAAGGGATCCTTCTCTCTTGCTCCTCCTCCTTCTCGTCTTTCATACATCAGGCGACCTCTCCAATAGACCACCACCACAGCTGCATGCACCCTTCCAATCATTCATTCATTCAAGCTTTCTTATTTTACGTTTTGGGTTCGTCTTTGCCTTGTCCTCCTTCCTTCCCTCCCTTTCTCCTCCTCAAACGCTCACCATCTTTATCTATCAATGGAGGGTTTGTGTTAATTGTGATGGACATGACAACAATGTACTTCAGACGAGTACAAGGACAAGGCTTGTCTGTCATTTGGACACTGACCTGACAGAAATGACAGGATTGACAGGAACTTATCCAAGAAGAAAAAAAAGAAAGGACGAGCCTGAGGATAAACAAAGGTCCACACCCTCTCGTCTTTCCATCTATCTCCCTCTTTTTCTTTTCTTTCTTCTCGGAGACTTTTTTGTTTTTTTGTTTTGTTTGTTCAGAATATTGCATGACAAAGTGCTCTTTATTTTTTTTGTGTGCCTGCTACACCTGCTGTTGCCTCTCCTTTTTTTGTTGTTGTTTTTTGTCCAAAAGAGTCTGTCCAGACATGTCTCGATGGTCCATTCAAATCGTTGACCGTTGGTTGGGAGCGCACAGGACAAAATAAGACGGAAAAAAATATACAGGCACGCACACTTGCACTCTTGCAAAAGCATGCATATCTCGCTTTTTTATTCCTGCAATTGTCTTCCCCCCCCCCCTTTTTGTGTACTTGATCTTTGTACGCTTTTTTTCTTTCTTTCTTTCTTCTTATCTACTTGGATGGCACACCTGTTTTGATGAAAAAAGGGGTTTGCGAGACGAAGCGATGCAACGGTGTAAAGTGAAAACCCCCCCCAAGAAGACAAATAAGATGGACCATAGAAAAAGGAAGGAGAGGGGTTGGTTGGACACATACATTCAAATGGACAGGTACCACAAGGGATAAGAGGAAGAAGGCTGATCCACTGAACACACTCGACCAGCAAAGAAAATAATGTCAGGAGTCAGCATCAACATCAGCAACCCCTTCATTTTTCGTTCCCTTGTTCCCACCTATGAGGCCTAGGCCCATCATTTTTTACTTGCTACGAGAGACGATCGCATATCGTGTTAGAGGGCGGGTGTGTGAGTGGGTCAGAACAGCTCAGCAATCATTCACCACTGCAAATAGCAAACAACTAATATCTTCATGACCATTCATTCATTCATTCGTTCATTCCTTCATTCGTTCATACATCTATCTATCTATCTATCTATCTATCTATCTGTCACCCCAAATCACGGTGGTTGACTTATTATCTGCCATTCACTTCTAATTGACCACGAATCTTCATCATTAACTCAGGCGGCTATCATATACTCTCTCTGCTCTGCCTTGCCCTGCTCCTTTCCTCCCTCACCCGTCATATTCCTTGTTTTCTATTCTGTTGTCCCCCCTCCCTCACCTGTTCTATGTGTGTCTCCATCTAGCTGCAATGGCGTTGGACAGACGCGGTTGTGGGCTCAACCATCTTGCAGTTTTGTTGTTGGTCAACAAACACACCACAGACACACACACGTCTTTTACCAACTGGATTACCAAAACAATCGCACCATTCACAGCCGTTTGAAACTTACTACATACTTTACAAAGAATTAACCCCTTCTTTCCATCTGTTTTTTTTCTTATTTTGTAGGTGCTGTCATTGGAACAGGTGTCTTTGTTCTTATGGGTAAGAACCGCTGCCTCTTCTTGCAGACAGTTTTGAAACTATAGTCATTTAAAGACAAACTTGCTGAATCAAGCATGAACTCATCTACTCCTACTCGCGTACGCTATAGGCACAGCCGCCTCAACCAATGCAGGACCTTCCGTGACGCTATCATTTATGCTGGGTGGATTCGTTTCTGGAATTGCAGCGCTGTCGTATGCAGAGATGGCGTCAATGATCCCCATCGCCGGCTCGGCCTACACCTACGCATATGCGTCTATAGGAGAACTTGCGGCATGGATTATTGGCTGGGACCTCATCCTAGAATACATGATCGGCGCTGCAACTGTGTCTGTCGGTTGGTCGGCATATGTTGTGGCCTTTCTCCAGGACGCCTTCAATGTCAGCATACCTAAAACATGGACAAAAGCACCCATCAATTGGCAGAGCGGCGCCTTTCATCTTACAGGCGCCCACTTCAACGCCCCCGCCTTTGTCATATCACTCGCAGTCACCACGGTCATTTACTTTGGGATCCACATGACCGCTCGGATCAACAATGTCTTTGTCGTCTTCAAGGTCCTGGTTCTGATCATCGTTATTTTCTCGATGATTCCGTTTGTCAAAACAGAGCACTACCATCCCTACTTCCCACCAGAATTTGGCGGTGTCAAGGGTATGCTGGAGGGAGCCTCTACAGTATTTTTCGCCTACATCGGATTCGATAGCGTCAGTACTACAGCTCAGGAGGCCAGAGACCCACAGGTCAATCTGCCCATTGGAATTATGGCGACCATTGTCATTGCAACTATCATCTATGTTGGAATCAGGTACAGCGCATTGACTATTTGAAATCTGCATTTGCTTGTTTGCTGCAAAAAAATTTCCAACTGACGCGTGATGGCCACATTCTTTTCATCTGTCGCTGCTCTTAGTGTGGTCACTGTCGGAGTCGCCGATTACCATGATCTGAATGGGGATTCTCCAATGGTGGACGCAGTAAGGCTAACAGGAATGAAATGGCTTGTACTACTCACGGAACTGGGAGCTTTGGCGGCGACTACATCCGTTATCCTGGTTCTCCTTATCGCCCAGCCCCGCGTTCTCTACGCCATGGCCAACGATGGCCTGGTGCCCCGCCTTTTCGCAAATGTCCACCCAGTCTACAAGGTATGTTCAAGTCTCGCACCTTACTTCATACGGTTTGCAAAACGTTCATATCGAGCACATTTCAGCGTCTCATTAGCTTATACCCATTCTGTTTTCTCGCATAGACTCCATCAACCAGCACCTTGATCTCTGGCGTTATCTGTGCCTTCTGCGGAGGGCTTCTGCCAATACAAGTCCTCAGCGAAATTTCTTCCGTTGGAACCATCTTTGCCTACTTTGTCGTCAACATTGGTGTCATCATTCTAAGATACACGCGTAAGACAGTACCAAGGAGGTTCAAAGTTCCTGGAGGTGAGTCCATTGCTATTTTCAGTATAAGCGAATCTGATCATAGCCTCATCACAATATACTAATGCGCTTCGGCCATATTGTGATCGTGTCCATAGGTCCTTTCTTATTGCCTGGTCTTGGTGCCGCCAGCTCGTTGCTCCTGCTCCAAGGGGCCAAACAGGATGCCATCATTCGATTGTTGGTCTGGATGGCGCTTGGACTCTTAGTTTACGTCTTTTACGGAAGGCGGCACTCGGAAATCAACAACCCCCGTCTCGATGAACAATCCATGCGTGTCATCCACGAGAACTTCTCGACCAACAGCCTCAACTATGACGGATATCTCGATGACGACCTTCGGCAGCAGTATGCACGTCAAATGGCGCGACAAATGGATTACGACCAACCACGGAGGCGGCGGAGTGACTATACTGTGGATGGACGCCCTTCGTCAGAACACGGTATCCGTGACCTTGGTCACTCGTACGAGATGTCAGGACTTCCACCGAACGGCTCTTCACCGTTTGACGACGGACTTTCTGATGGAGCTGTTGATAGTGGACATGGTGTTGGGGCACCCACGACGCCGAGCGAGGGCCATCGGGAGGCAGCTGATGATGTAATCGATGTGCCTGAACATCTGAGTGGTCACGCCGAGGTCAAGGACCAGTCTTCCAGTAACACGAGGAGTGGTACGCAGCCCCGGCAAGCCTCTCCGCAAACATACCCTGAGATGGCGCATGTTTCTCCAAGGATCTCATAGCTGTTGCCCTTCACTAATACCCTTCTGACCCTTAACTACCTTGTACATATTCCTCACTTCTACGCCTTAATAAACCATCGCGTAGCTCGCTCTCTTTCCCTTTCCTGCTCCTGGCTTTATTTTTGCTCCCTTCCCTTCATCACTCTCCATCACTCTCGACCTTGTTCGCTTAACTCGCCCAGAAATGTCCATGATGACGGCCGAGACAGAGGTCCATAGCCACCACAGCAACATCAACACTTCCGGGCGCACTCACCAGCCAGCCAGTAATAACATCACCAATACGGACCAGGATGCCCTTTTCGACCTCATCCTCCAACAAGTTCCAGCGCCCAAACGCGAGATGCTCTCGACGACCTGGTCCAAGGATTATCTCAACCGCCTCACATCCCTCCCAGCCCGAGCACTCCACAACGAGCCCGAGAAACTCCGTGAGGAGCAAGTCAAAGTCGAGCGGGACATGTCAGAACTAGCCTTTCGTGACTACAAGGCGTTTATCCTGGTCAAGGACTGTAAACAGGATGTCCAGTCGACGTTTGAGACTCTGGGACAACACCTGGACCATTTCCAGGAGACGATCCCCGAGTTTGTCGAGACCTTGTCTGGATTCTCGGCCAAGGTTGCGCCGATTTTGGAGAGGCAGCATGTGTTCTCGTCGATCTTGGCGACGCATTCGCAGTTGTTGGAGGTACTCGAGATCCCTCTGTTGATGGAGACGTGTGTCAGAAATGGGTACTATAACGAGGCGCTCGAGTTGGCGAGTCATGTCCAGAGATTGGTGCTGAGGTACCCTGGGATCGGGATTATTCAGGAGATTGATACCAAGGTCGCTCAGGGCAAAGAGATGATGTTGGTGCAGCTCTTGGCCCAGTTGAGGGAACCTATCAAGCTGCCTGTCGCCTTGAGGATCATTGGATTTTTGAGACGTATTGGAAGCTTCAAGGGACAGTTGGACCTGGTCGAGGAGGACGATCACTTTCATCATCCGGCAACAACCTCAAAACCTAAGGGATCGTCGTCGCTCTTCTCGTCTGTATCGAGCGTGTCTACTTCAGGAGCTGGTGTGGAGGATGAGACGCCGCTCAAGATGCTGTTCCTAAAATCTCGTGGGCTGTACATGAATCTGCAGCTGTCCAAGGTTGTTTACCACAAGGGCGATTCGTTTGGGTACCTCAAGAAGTACATCGATGTCACCCGCGAGTGTCTCTTCGACATCATGACCTATTACAAGAGCATCTTTGGCAGCGTCGACCATTTCACAGGCTTCTCGTCATCACTGGACTATCGTGGCGAAGGATCGGCCGAATCAAGTCCCACCGTACCATCATCAGCAGGATCAACCTTCAAGCCCTCACAGAAATACCCGAAGCAGCACTCGTGGACGACGGACAATCTCTTGGCGGACTTTGTCACGTACAGGACCCAGACCTTGCTTCAGCTGCTCAAGGTGCACATCCCTCAGATCAATGACACCTCGGCGTTGTCTTCGATCCTCACACAGCTCATGTATTTTGGAGCCAACATGGCCAAAATCGGATTCGACCTGCGGTACCTGGTCACGTCGCTGTTCGAGGAAGCCGTCATCCGTGTGGTCGGAGGAACCTTTCAGCGAGGAGCGGACGAGTTTATTGACGGCCTGGGAGGTGATGGCAGAAACTACCCGGATTGGTTGCTGCCCAGTCAATGGATGCTTGGGGGAACAGGACGCACGCCTTCTTCAACATCACCAACCCCTCCTTCCTCTTCTACAGTGACATCTCCATTGCTGGGTCGAGGAGAGGGTTCCCCTGGAACATCATCTTCACCCGCCATGACACCCTTATCCATGTCGCCTCAGACCTGCCTCATGGATTACCCAGCCCTGGCCTACCTGACCAACTCGTACCTCGCAGCACTGAACTCCCTACGTCTGCTGGCCCCACTCTCGCTGGCGATCCCTCTTCGCGAGATCTTGGTTGACAGTATGTTGCGTGTAGACATGGCTCTGGAACAGTATGACAAACTGATCTTTGGAGAACGGCCCTCTTGCTTCCGGTCGAGTCTCATTGCCGCTACCACCACATCAACAGCACACTCCAACGCCAATATCACCAACGGCCATTTCAAGTTGCAGGGAAGGGAAGGATCGGCGGTTCTGAACGAGAAGAAGATCATGGATGGATTCGTTGTCGTCTATAAGCGCGCTGTCCAGGACTATATCTTCAACTGCTTCGATGAGGGCATCTATGGAGGCCTCGTCTTTGTACAGAAGGATTTGGACGTTCAAACCAACGAACAGCCCGAGATCGACACGGAACCTTCACCTACAACTGAGGCTCCATCTGAAGCTACCGCTGAAGAATCAACCGACCCCATTACAGAACCAATCGCAGAGGACCTGCCTCCTCAAAACACAGGCACGTCGACCGACCTTACTTCTAATTCAACCCCAGCAGGCGAACAAGTTACACCTACACCTACATCTCCTACCCCAAAATCGCCATAGAGCCCTGTTTTTGTTACCCTTGAGATACACAACAACAACAATACACATTTTGCAAGAAAACATTGAAGGGCAAACGAGTCTGATACATATATTGGAGGGGGGATGAACTAACAGACTGATTGAAGCAACAACAAAAAAAAAAAAAAAAAAAAAAAAATAGCATATTATGTGGGTGGTGATATGGTGTAAAAGTACAATAACAACATGCGAAGCGAGGAGAAAAGAATAAGAGGTGCGGGGGGAAATAGTGAAAAGGAAAAACGACAAAAAAAGGTCCGCCGTTGTCAGTCAAGTAAAGAAAGCTCTCCAGATATCGATCGATCGATCTACGTTTCATTTCCCGGCTTTGTCGGAAAGCGCCTTCGGTTGCGATGCTACGCTTGGTGCCTTCTGCTCAGCAAGATAAACTTTGTAGTCCTCCGCCAGCTGCATCACCACATCTCGGTAGTATTCTCGTTTGTTCGGCAACTCATCCGCCTTCCAATACTGCTCGACCTCAGGCTTGTTATTCTACATCAGCGAAGTAATAGAGGAAAAAAATAATGATTTCGATTAAAATCGAATGCGCCTGTATGAAATAAAGCACGTAAATCGACAAAGCAACTTACCACGATAGCATCGAGAAGCTTATGGGGACTCTTGAGGAACACTTCAGCAAAGTGGAGCAAGTACAGTCCGCAATCGCTCATATTATGTTGTTTTGGAGGCTGCATCATGAACACCAAGACGAGTGTGTAAGTATCCTCGACCGTACGGAATATTATAGAGTCTTCATGTACAAAGTATAGTAGCAGCATGCAGTGGAATTCTAACCTTAGCGTATTTCCCGATAACGTCATTCAGGGACAGGGTCCTTTTTATCCCCTTTCTCGAAGAAAGCTCTTGTTGAAGATAGGACCGTAATGCCTTGGACACTGCAGGGTGATACCCTCCGAGAGAGTCCAGGATTACAATATATGGGCTAATATGTGACAGGAGGAGGGAGAGTGCATTCAACGGTCAGGAAACTTTCGAGTAGCACAAGTACGCGTCACTCTCGCATAGCATTCACAAATCCCTACTTTGCTTTCACATCGACTGGAACTATGGAGCGCGGAATTCTTTTAGGCCTTCCTGTCGCAGACTCGGTCTTATCTGGTGCATCTTGGTCGATCCCATGCTCTCCCTTGATCCGAAGTAGGTCTTTGGTGCTTCCTGCCAAGCTGTCCATCGACTCTGTGACTGAGGTCAAAACAGGTGAACCGGCTGGAGATCCACTTGTCGAATCACGCGCGGGACTGGGCATCGGACTAGCTGCGATGCTTCTCTCGTTGCTGTTCGTCCAGGATTGGTCGTCAGAGTCCTCCTTCAAAAGTAGGCCTGGGTAGGTGATGATTGCCAGATACCAATGTGCCCTACATGAATGAAATGAAATACGTAAGAATACCATACCGTAGGGTGTCATACATCTTTCAGATTCCTTGCGATCCATATCATGTCAAGACTTACTTTTCACAAATTGGCACGACAATGAAGTCCATAGCAAAGAGGTCAATTTTGTTTGTCCAACTTTTGACAGCATCGTATGCACTCATTCCTGCGCTAATATCCCACCAAATGTGATGACAAATAAATAAGAGATATTAGTGCATCAGTATCATGCCTTTTGGTATATCATGGCCAAACAAACGCGCGTACGTATCAACCCGGCTCGCGACTTACGCAGGTTTGTCAATCAACCTCTGATAGAAGAAAGAATTGAAAATGTATGTTCTCTTTGCAAGCTCCGGGTTACGTTTCTCGAGCCCTTCGTAGATATATCTAGAAGATTGACAAAAAGAAGGAAGAGATATCAGTATTGGATATTGGAAAAGTGCCCATTGTTTAACTACCACCTGAGGAAACGAGCGCGCGAACATACTTCAGACCAAACTCGATGAGGATATCATTCAAGAAGTCGCTCTCGAACAGTCGCGCCAAATCTTCGATGTGGACGGCAATGGACCTTGTCTTGGCAGTACTCTTGAATGGGAACAGAAACAGCCTATCGTAAAACAATCGAAAGCACAGCTTTCATAAGTAAACAATTCGACTGAATAACGTCTCATATCATACATTCAGATTTACAGCAACGAATCTTACGTCTGACGAGGTTGAATGTCTCCTGGGTTGCCTGGGATATGAGGCGCCACAGCGTTAGTGCCGGCAGAAGAAGGCTCGACAGGTGATCGGACACTACCGAAAATGGCGTGAGAGAGTTGAGTTAGCAGCCCTGAAAGATATGTCCTGGATACGATAAGCACTTGCGATTGGTGCTGGACTCTTTGACTCACCTTAATTCCTCCAGATACTTTGCAGCGCTCTCGGACCTATTGTGCGGAGAAAATCACTTCTCATTAAAACAATGCAAAGGACTGTTTGTCTATGTCATAATCTTCAATGCACTCCTCCTAGGTCGCTGACCGTAACGATGATCCTTACGTCAATTTGTGTGTGGAACAGCCCTTCGACGCAAGTCTATCGCAGTACTCCTCAATGTTAGGTTTCTCTGACATGGTGTACAAAACCAGCCTCTTTCCTTTGCCTGACTGAGGAGATGGATCGTAATAGGGTGCAAGGATCGACTCGGGGTCCAATTTTTCACTTGTGCTCAGAACGATCAATTTCGTTTCGCCTCCAACGTAATACTACAATAATTAGCAACATTCAAGTTACGATTAGCATCACCGCGCACAAATAAGCGTATGTTATTTTGCAATCCTCTAAAGGCCTACGTACCCCAACAACCCTGATCGTGTGATGTGGAATCTTCGTCGCGTTCTTATCAATGTTGATGATGAATCGATCCGGGCCAAGCTGAACCACCATCTTTTGCCGTTTGATGTCGATCCTTGTCCCAACGCGCACTTTTTCGAGAGGGAGATGTGGAAAGGAACCAATACCCAGCTGCTCGGACTTTTCGGAGAGCGAAGGCGTGGCCGGACTGTGAATCTTTGTCGGGCTGGGGGATGACTCTGGTGATGAAGGCGAGGCAGGCGAGGTAAAAAGTGAAAACATCTGTTTTGTTGGCGGTGAGGTAGGCGGTGTTGAAGGCGGCGCAGGTTTGACAGTGGAAGACGATGGCAATGTGGCGGATGAAACTGGTTTTGCTGAAGATGTCGCAGGTTTGACTGGGGGTTGTGTGTATTTTGTTGACGTCGGCGTGGTCTTCACGGGAGCTGCATTTGGTTTCGTCGGAGGCGTCGCTGGGCTTGTTGCAAGCAATCCTGACTTTGTTGATGGCAATCCTGGCTTCGTCGATTGCAATTCTGGCTTAATTGAGGTCGAATTCCGTTCCGATTTCGACGAAGCCGCTAGAATCGCAGCATGATAAAGAGATTGTGGTGTTGGTGTTGAATCCACTTCCATGTAGCTAGGCAGCGTGTCTGATACTACAGGTACGGCCTAAGCGTGTGTGACAATTAATTACTTGGTTATTTATCTGGTCAAGCTGAGTGATCCGAGTAGAAAAAGAAAAAGAAAAGAAAAAAGAACCATGCTCTGCGTTGCATCCTTAATTTACAGCTTTCTTCATCCTGGAGACTATTGAACCCGATTTGTTTTCCTCCGTGTGTGCCCCATTGCTGCGGCTGTCAACTTCCTGTGAATGTTTTTTCCGTTTGACGGTCTTGGGATCTATGGACGGCGGTAAATCGATGGTCAGGAGCCACGCCGAATAAAGCAATTCGAACAACAATAACAGAAGCTTGTAGCACTGTGATGTCCTGCATGCCTAAATACCTTTCATGTCGTCCTCGTCGCTCAGCAGCACAACTTCTGCTTGTTTCTACGTAGTAAATGTAAGATGCGATATATTGGTTAAAACGCAGGAATTGACACATGTAATTAAGAACATTCCAGAGCGGGTGGGGTTCTGTGAATGACCTCACCTGTTTCTTTCGGCTTTCCAATGATCCTAGCGAGTGCGCCGGGCTGTGGCCTTCATTAATGCCTATCGAAGGTGAAGTAGATGGCGCATTAGAAAATCAATTCCTGACTTGGTGCCTCGTCCCAATGTTCAAGATCCTATGTACCCTTCAGTCGTCTTACTCTGGGCACGTTGGCGTGGGGGTTGACGTGATATCATTTGAGCACCAAAGACAGGTCGCTTTGGGCTGCTACTCTCCCGTGCTCCTGTTACCAGCGCGGTGGACGTAAAGAAAGAAAAGTTGCTCTCTCTTCGCTGAGTTGTTGGCATGCTGATTGGTATCCCCCTTGTCGGTCTCTTAGCCGAGGCTGTCGCGCTATCAAGATTGTCGCCAAATAGAAGTGTGTGTGAGTTTCCCTGGCATGTCTAGAACCATTATACAGCTCCGTCTACATAGTAACATTGAGTTGTCTAACAAGGAATGAGTAAATTGCTGTGTCGTACCTTGGCTTGAGAAGTCCTGAATATGAAGGGAATGATATCTGTAGAAGGAGTACATCGAGAACGTTCTCATTAGCGATCCCTTCATGTTTACACTGAACCTCCATTCGCCTAGTACTGTAATCCTTTGCTTCTTTGGGCGACATTATGCTGACTTGTTTTTGTCTCTCCCTCATGAAGAAATCATTAAAATCCTTCTTGTTACGATTAGGTGAATAGTAAAGTCTCGAGGGGTGGATGCTTACCCTAGAAGGTGGCTCTCGGACCAGGGCGACAGCGTCGTCAGAGTCGTCCATGTCGAGATCCACGCTGCTTGTACTCATTTAAAACAAGTTGTCGTGGTGCTGAGTCTATTTGCCTGCTCAGTGAGGTGCTGAGGTTTGTTGGTTGTGAGTCGCCACCTGAGTTCTTGTTATTCAGGGTGGTGATGGGGTGAAGGGTATGTATGTGCTGTCAACGTCTTTGGTGGCGGTGTAGGAAGGAAGAAGGTAAAAGAGGACCGAAACAACAAGAAAATAAATTAAACTTGTGGGCAATGTCAGGAAAAGACACAAGGACAAAGGACAAGGGGAATCCGGTGTGACAGAAAGGTAAAAATAAGTACTGTAAGTATACTGTACAGTACAGGACAAACAAAAAATAGTGAAAGATGGAGAGAGAGGAAGGGCCCTTCTACACTCGGCATTTCTTTGGTTACTCCCACACGCCTGATGAATGGCTGCAAAGCGGTAAACAGAAGCTGGATACACAGGCTGGCAGTGCCAACCCGCCACAACTGTCTCCGTGGAGATTTTGTTTCGACAGATCTTTCGTCTCTGTCTGATTTGATATCGTGAGATTCGTATGCACTTTTCCCTCAGCGAAGGATCGGTAGCCGAAAACACATTTTCTTTCCTTGCGAATGACATTCTCAAATATTTTTAATGTTTAACTTTATGGGATTAAGTCGCTTTTTTGTGCTTTCAACATACTAAACCATTCACAATAATGACAGTCTAATTTCAGCTGCCCTTTGAGCAAGCCACCTCCCTTTCTCCCCTCACTTTCGTTCTCGCAGACTTTACCCACTCTTATGAACGCAGTTCTCTCCGCCCACCATCCTCACTCCCACACAACCGACACCTAAAACACAATGAAGACCTCGTCAGGATCGACTGCAACCAGAACTGCAGAGTCTCTCGCTTACCTCGACGACTACCTCGACAGTGAGTGTCCTACTCATCCCTCTCATTCTCCTCACGACAAACACACACAGAGAGATGCAGCAACAACCACTCACAAGTTCACATTTGTCTCGTCACTCTCAACCAACAAACGAGCCAGCGACTGACCTTTACACTCTTTCTCTCTTTCTCTCTTTCCTCTCTTTCCTCCTACTCAGCTGTCGAATCACTGCCTCTGGAGCTCCAGCGCCAGTTCACGTTGATGCAGGACTTGGACGCCAAAGCACAATGTAAGTGTTTAGACTCCAAGACCTGAAAGGAACGATCAGAGTTGTCTGAAGACAGGAACCTTTTTTTTCAAGTCGCGGAACAATCTCACTCACCCGCCTCTCTTCCCTGCTGTTGTTCTGCATCCTCTAGCAATCATGGCATCAGTGGGAGTCAAGGCAGCTGAATTCATTGACAATGTTGAAAACTGTTCACCTCAGGAGAGAATCAAATTGCTTCAGTCACTCAATGAAATGCTGGTCGACAGTTTGAGACAAGGAGAAGAAAAGGTCGCGCTTGCGACCGCAGCATACGATGTGGTAGGTATCCAACTCTACTTACTTGACTTTTGTGATCAATGTCTGGTACTTTTTGTTGTTTGAAAATACCACTCACTCACCTTGTCTCGCTCCTATGTGATATAGGTTGACAGACACGTTAGGAGACTCGATGACGATTTACAGCGATACGAGGATGAACAGATGATTGGGCCAGGGAGGCTCGGCAACACTGGTTCGGCAGCTTCAGGAGCAACAGTCACAGATCGCAAGGATGAATCCACCAATGCTGCCGCCTCGACCACTACCACATCCAACAAGAAACGTACGGAAATACTTTTCCTTTATTTCGGATGCGAATTGCCATTGCGAGAAGGAACTGAAGGAGCGACTAACATGTAACCAACAACTTGTGTACTTTATTTATTGCTTAGCATCATCATCGAACGCGGACGGTGCCCCAGCAACAAAAAGTAAATCTTCAGCCGACCTTAACCAAGCGGACGGAATTAATTGAACGCGACCACATGCTGAAATATTGTTTTCACTGATTATGTGCTGCTCCGTTCCTTTTTTTTTCTGAAATTCATAGGAAAGAAACAGTCGCACGCTGCCAGTGCAAGCAACTCTAATGCAACAACTCCAGCAACAACAGCCTCCGACAAACGCAAGACGGGGAGCACTGCTGCCACCACAACTGGATCCAAAGTCGCCAAAAAGACGTATGCTTCGTACCCTTTCACAGACCACAGTTGCCGTTCGAATCCGCAACACCCTCCAACTAACTTGTCTGCCATTTGCTTTTGATAGTGCATCTTTCACCGAGTTGCCAATCGACCCGAACGAGCCCCTTTACTGTTACTGTCAACAAGTGTCATACGGCGAAATGGTTGCCTGCGACAACCAAGACGTAAGTCCCAACATGTCCCTCTTATCCATCGAAATGATAAATGCAGATCGCTAACCTTCTCTCGTTCACTTTTTTTTTGCTACCTTATCTTCTAATAAACAGTGTGAGATCGAGTGGTTCCATTTGTCATGTGCAGGACTCAAGGCGCCACCAAAAGGAAAGTGGTACTGCAAGGACTGTCAGCAAAAACTCAAGAAACCTCACAAGAAGTAAATGTCGATTCCTCTCTCGTCCACACCCACGCCTACACTCACGTCCTCCACTCCCTTTGTATTTGCGCACAATCAAAAAAGTGCTTCAGCCTATGCTACTGCTTTATTCAGCGTCTCAATAAAGGGATGCTCCTTTGTACTATATCTACTTTCGATGGGACACAATTGGCACTAAGGAGAGTTGATACGCAGACAAAGACGAAAATTATAGTTTTATCTGGGTGAGTTTCTAAACGACATACATCAATAGCAACAAATTGCATGAGGAAAACAGAAAAAGTAGACTTACGGACGATGCAGACAATCAGGATCAGGAACAGGATTGTGGTGCATGGTCGAGGGGTTCGAATTTGGTGGCAAATGATATACTTTGGCAGACCGTAGCGTCGAGGGTCCCACCAGTTACGCCAACCTTGACCGGCAGACTCGTCCCGGAGACCGAGAGCAGCTAATCCTTGAGCCTCGAGTCGTCGACGTGTCTCTGGGTCTAGCCCCTCAGGACCGGGGATGGTTTGTAAGGTGGTTCGACGGGCTCTTCTGGGTCGATTGGCGGTCGTCATGGCTGTTGAGGTTTTAGTCTTGGATGTCGATAATTCGGTTGAGCGACGCATGCGGTGGTAGACTGCTTCTGGAAGAGATGGCTCCCCTGTCTTTGCGTTGACAAGTTCGGGTGCAGAACGACTCATGCGGTCGCCCAGTCCTCGATCATCCATGGTTGAGCGGGATCGTTGTCTCTCTGATGCTCCGCCTCCTCCTGGATGGATTGTTCCATCGACATAATCGTTATGGGCTCTCAGACGACCAGTAACCACGTCCTCAAGGAATCGAGGTAGCACTTCCGGCACAGTTGAAGGACCGGGGATGTGGGATGTCAGAAATCCGATGGTTGAGGATGCGCTTCTGTGGGCGAGGTGGATGGCTTGTGGGGCTACCGTCTCCTTGACGTAGCCCAATGTCGCTTGACCGGTCGACATGACCAGCCCCGCCAATCGCTTTGCTGTAGCTGTTACTCCGTGAATCCCGGCGTGGCTGTGGTTATTGTGATGGCCAAATCCAAGAGAGCCTTTGCCTTTTGGTAGATGATTTGGGGTCGCCTCCTCTCCTGCTGCAGGACCAAGGCGGATGCCAGCCACTTCCTCATCGTCGTCGTCGTCGTCATCGTTGCCGCTATGGATATGACTGGAGAGAAGAGACGCACAGGAAGGGGCGATGATCGAGTCGCGCCAGGAAGCGAATGAGGCTTGATAAGACGACGGCAAGAAAGATGACAGAGGGACAAAATAGGATGAAGCCATTGAAAGGGGACGGACTGGTGTCTGAGAAGGGCTCACGGGTTCGTCGCAATTGAACTGCCTTTGGCGCGAGTCTTGAAAGTGAGCTGCTGCTGCTGGGGTGACAAGCGAAGGAGGAAGTTCGATGATCCGCCCGCATTCGCAAGAGATCGGATGAACGGAGGGAGTCAGAGGAATAGGTGCCGTTTGATATGTAAGGGCGTCGACTTTTGCGTGGGTACGCGCGTCATTGCTGTTCCTATGCAACCGTAGGTTGTTGGTGAGTGTTGGTGTCGGAGAAGCTGCCCAGGTAGGGATGAGAAACGGGTTAGGAACTTCGATAGCGTGCTCGGAGATGGAGTGACAGATCTTGTTAGTCCGAGAAAATCCTCCCTCTTGGGCGTGAGGTATCCTGGCAGCAATATCTGTCACATCTATCGACTCGTCTACATCCATCATCTCGCTCTTCTCGCCAATGCCACCCAGCTCAAGGATGCCCAATTGATACGGAGGTGCATCATCAGCCATGACTCCGACCATCATCATCGAATCCGGTCCCGAGATGTGGAGCCCTTCCATCGACTCCTCTTGCCCTCCTCCTATGTCGCCACCATCTCGACCCGATGGGACATCTTGCCTTGATGAGAAATCCGCCTTTCCTTGTACTCGCAGATCATTAGAATGTGCAACCGTAGTGCCTCCTCGGCTCCTGTCGTTTTCATCGTCGTGAAGGCTTTGATGCGCTCCAGAAGCCAAGGCACCGACCTCGTCACCATCGACATGCACATCTCGGAACCGGATCCTGCGACCCTTAGAACGACTACCTGCAACGGTCTTTACAGGAGCGAAATAACTGGCCGTCGCAAAACTCTCGAGGTCACCCTCATACCCTTTGGTTTCTGTGCTCTTGTGGTCTTGCGTATCGGGAGTCAATATCAAGTACTGGAGGCCAGTCCCTGGCAGATCTGGTGTCGCCTTTACGTCGGCCTTCGTCTCCTCTGCCCCCTCGTTCTCCTTCTTTTCAGTCAATCGGTGCGGGCAATAAAAGCGACAATGAGGAGAACGATCCTTTGATTGCGGTTCGAGAGAGGGGATAACGACATCGAATTCTGTCGGAGGCGGCGAGGGAGGTGAAGTGTCGATGTCACCAGGGTCCTGTAGATCCTTTTCATTGATGGAGTCGGTGAATGAAGGAATATGCTCTGAAGCATCTGAAGAGGGAGGGTACTGTGTTCTCATAGGACTGGCTTAATGCAGAGTATTTGCAAGTTGGGAGAGTAGAGTGTGAGAGGAGCTAGGATGGAGAGAGAAGGAGAAAGAGAAGTAGGGTGGTTCTCGGCCAAGAGAGAGGAGAGAGAGGAACTAGAAAGGACTGATGCTCCTACGGAGATATATATCGACCGAGAGCGGAGTCGAGACAGAGGGTGACCAATAAAGGCGTTTTTTTTACGACTACACGAAGTGGAGGAATAAGGGATGATGAAGCAAAGGACCGATGAGGTGACGCGTCGTAATGAAGTGCATTGATCCTAGACAGACACGCCCACCCAAAGCAATTCAATTGACCACCCACATGATTAGCCTCTTCCAACGTTCTTCTTTTCAAATTGTACCAGTTGGACCCAATTTCTGAACCTGCATTCTGTAGGAAGCACAGAATCCTTCCTTGGCGCACTGACCCCCTCTCTCTCTACCTAAGGTATTCAACATACCCATATACCCAACAAGTATTGACATCTTCCCATCGATCAGTTCTTTGATTCTTAGTCGTCCCCTCATCTTCGCTTCTAATCTGGTCCGGGTACATTCCTTGAGTCGCTTCTGTTCATCTCTTCACGTCTCGAGGCTCATTTGTGGCGCGGACAGAAAGAAAAGAAAAGAAAGAACCAGCACCCTGCCTATCTTTCTCTCCCATCTTGTGAGAAAAAAAAGGAAAACTAGTCGGCACTGAAAAAAAAAACTTTGCATTTGTAGAGCTCTCAAAACCACTTGGCTAGACTAATAGACGATCTGTTGTCAGTCAACTCGGCGTGGTTGGCGCATACCAACGCTTGCCCACAAATGGAAGGCATTGATAACCACTTCACCAGGTTCAGGGGTTTGTTATCTTGTCCTTGTTCGTTTGGACAAGGGACCTCACCCTCTTCTCAGCGGGAGAAAAGACATGAGGAAGAAGTCCGAGGAAGATTGGAAAAAATGCGTATGGCAATTTTTGGGCGGACGGAGATAGAATTAACATCGAGATCCCGCCGTAAGGTGATGTCCATGCGTCAACAATACAACAAACAAAGAAATTTTGCTAAGGAATGCTTTCAGCATTCCATCATCTCCGCCTGTGCTCCTATATACTTTGGACCTTCTGAGAGAAAGCAAAATAGGGCTAGGGTTAAAAGTGTAGAGGGAGATGTTGTAAAAAATGCACGTTTGTGCTTGCATGACCATCGAGACCGGAAAAGGAGATCCATTATTCGTTCCTTCCACATGCTTTTTTTTTTGTCTTCGATCTGTGAACAATGACGAGACACAATTTCCAACGGGATCAGAAACAGACGCGTTTTACGAAATCGCGTACCGTCCAATGTCGACTGAGTAACTGATCAATATGGGGAATATCAGCCGGGTCACCATCCCCGCCTCTCATCGTGGACTTCCCTCGTCTACATCCCTACTTTTTTTTTTGCCGTTCATACGGTTATACTATGACAGCAGGCAAAATAAAGACTATTAGGAAAAGATGTTTCTGTGTACCATCGATCACTCTGGGGTCCTTCAAAAAGTCGACAAGCAGAGATGGATCGTGAGGTTTTCATTTTTGCCACCTCCTCAGCATGGGCTCATTTTCCTTTACTATCGATAACAATGAAATCACCGACTACCTACACACCACTGTCATATCTCTCTATTCGCAGTTCTCTATTTGGTCTGGGCTCTATCTCAGATCCAAAGAAAACAGAGGATCCATTTCTGGTTTTGAGGACAACACTTATATCTCAGGAAAGGGCGCCAAAGGAGGCTTGTTTCGCATAGGTCTCTATTCCTTGTCATTTGGTTGAGCAGGCTCAGCTACACCCTGTTTACGTGTGCGTTCTTACCTGATCAGAAACTGGAGGAGAGAAAGAGCCACCGATAAAGGAGCAAGGAGTAGGGGGGCAGGGAGAGAAGAGGGAGGTGGGGTAATGGGAGATGGAGGAGGAAAAAAGGAGTCCTTTATGAATTTTCCCGTAAATTGTCAAATGAGATCTAATTGCATTAAGCAAAAGGTACAGCCGATCGTTGGTAGGAATGGTGGTAAAAAGTAGATGGATCAATCGTGTTCTTCAAGGTACACTCTCACTCCTGTTCCTGAGGGAATGAGACCATTAGCGGTGTTGTTCTTGAAAGCAAATAAGTCCATGGACAAAGGAGATGTGTGAATCATGACGATCCAGTCTAGTGTCCGTCTCCATTGAGGATAAGTTGAAGATAGAGAGATGGACGTCGTTAAGGCAAGGCAAAAAGTGTCACTTCATGTTAATTCATTTGCGCATGCGATTACCTATTCTTTTTTTCTTTTTCTTTTTTTTGCTCACTTGCCTCCTACTTGCTCTCCTGCTCTCTTGCTTGCGATTGCACTTACCCTCTGTTCTCGCATCCCCAACTTTCTATCTTCCTTCTCTACATGAATTTAGTTCATACTAGGCTTTGTGTGACCAAGGCGATAAAGTAATGAAAAAATGGCGTTGCACACAAAGAGTGTACCCTGGCCTGGGCGGACATCCAACGGTCCAATAATTCATGGCTCGGGCACCTCCCTCACTGACAAATAAACAAAACAAATAAACAGACGTCGGAATGCGTTATAACAGCGCTTGTATTTTATGACGCGGGTCCTGGCCCACAAGCTCCCAACGATTTCTTTCTCTCTCTGCTTGTCGTTTTGGAGCTGTGGTTGAAGTTGTCTGTTTGCTGTCATATGTTGCCGACTGCCTGTGCCGATGCCGGCTTGTTTACTGCCTACATCAACATACCGCAAGTTTCACTCTTGTTTTTCTTCCTACCGTCCGGAATGAAAAATTGATCGAGGTGCCTGTCCATATCCCTCTTCCTTTATGATGTCTGTTTATCATCACATACCTACTTCCTCCATAGTTCCATCTCTCATTCCTTTAATTCCCTTTGTTTGTTGGAAACCGTTGTAGTCGGTTCGTACCCTGCAGATGGGAGAGGAGAGGATAGATCAATGTTCCAGTATCCTATTTTTCCTGTATCGTCTCTCCCTCCCCCTCTCCCTCCCTCTCTCTTCGCCTTGGACCCTTCTCTCTTCTCTTCCTCTTGGACCAGTCTCTTCCAGTGTTTTTGTTAAAAAATCTGGGAGGAGCGGGAGAACTGCAGTCTCAGAGAGGGGCTATCACTCCTACCACTTACCAATTTACATTTCTTTTGGAGTTGGATGTAAGGCGGAGGTGGTAAAAACATATTAAAATTAAGATGCAGCAAGCACGCACCAGAGATGTTTCTTTGTTTGAGATGGAGTAGTAAAAACGAGGTAGGAAGAGCTGGCACAGAGGCGGGCGGGCAGGCGGAGGAGTGAAAATTAAAAGGCGCTGGCTCGGCAAGTAGAGATGAACATTGTCAGGATATTCGATATGGTTCAATTATCGCACATTCATTAGATGAGGCATCCTTCCATTCCACATGACCCAGAGTTTCTAACTGACACACATCCTTTTCATTTTGATTGACTCCCTTTATGGATAGAAGGATGAACAGATTATTCCCAGTTATGTTACAATGGAAGGTAGGAATTGCATGGTTCTGTTCATTAACTTCCACAAATTGGTACACTCTTTGGCATGTTTGACATTGTCACCTTGTTCCCCCCACCCCGCCCTTTATCACTCTTTCAGCTGTTATCAGATGTATGCCGCCCATCTTCTTTCAATTTTCATTTTCAACATTCTTTTTCAACTTTCTTATTCAGTCTCAGAACCATTGTCCATATCGGTAAACAAGCAAGGAAAAGGAGATGAAGAAAAGGTAATTTACCAGAACAGTACAATACAGCACGCCTTCGCAAGAAGAAAAAAAGGCCGCGTGGTATCTCATATGTATCGTAATCGAGACATTTCATTTCAAAAGGCGCGGCGGCGGTGCCGAAAGTCAAATTATCGATTATTGTTGTTTTCCATTGCAGGTACGGTAAAATGAGATACAGGCACACGACAACCACAACCACCCTCTTTTTTGCCGTTGCTGTTCTCCCTCTTCCCCCCCTCCATGCCCCTTGTTCCTGAAAAGGGGGAGGTATTAAATGAAACGCGGACAGGGTCGAGAACGCTGGATGAGGGGTTAGGGAATGAGCAGGGGACCATCTCGAAAGATAATTCACTAATGAATCGATTCTTCCTTATAGATTACCCTTCTACCCCTGAACCCAACGCATCCAAACCATGCATTAACAAACACTCACAACTCAGCAATTCATTTACCCTTCCCCATGTGTGGCCCATCTTGCTCTCACTCACTCACTTCATTGCTCCCTATTGCCCTGCCATTTTCATGGCCCCTGCTCCCCTCCGATTATAAAACCTCCAGATCCGTCCCCACTTTTTCTCTCTTACTCCTCACTCACTCATCCTCATCTTCATCCCCATTACCACTCCACTTGTAAATACACTCCACCTACACACTTTTCTTCATATTACATACGTACATACATACATACATACATACACACACAATGCAGTTCACAAAGTTCACCCTTCTGGTCGCCATGACCCTGATCGCTCTCCTGTCTGTCATCTCCACCTCAGAGGCCGCAACCAAGATTCAATTCGGAAAGAAGGCCAGTGGAAAGGCCACCTGGTTCAACGGCAGAGATGCTGAAGATGTAAGCCTTTTCATTTTAATCAACCATGCCCCCCTTTCTTGCACACTGCACATAGCACACATAACTCTAACACCTTCTCCCTTTCTTCCTTCTCCAACCTACCCCAACCCATAGGTCGCATGCTACGGAATCCTCGAAAACAAGGACGTCAACGCCAAGGACAGCTGGCACATTGCCGCTATGCGTCTCTCTCAATTCACTGGTGGCGTCAAGAGTGCCTGCTTCGAATGTGTCCGCGTCACTGCCGGCTCCCGCTCCGTCATTGCTCGTATCATCGACGACTGCTCTAGCTGCGGTTCTGGACATATCGATCTGTCCCTCAGTGCGTTCACAAAGTTGGCCCCCAAGAGCAAGGGTGTTGTCTCGATCAAGTATGAGTTCGTGAGGTGCCCTTCTTCCGGTAGTGACTTGAAGTGGCCCAAGTCCCCTTCTGTCAAGAAGAACTAAGTTGTTCTTTTTGATTGGTGGCTGGTTGATCTACTCTTTTATACATATACATATACACTTGCACATACACATTCCTCCCTTCTTTTGCCATACTTAATTCTTCATATCACACAAAAAAGCATAGCAAAAACAATACCCCCCCATTCCCTGCCCCCCCTAATCAGAGAATAAAACCCTTCATTGCATTCATAAACAAGTAAACCCTTTGTTTCCAATTAGACTCAATTAGACTCTGAAAAAATATCCTTGGAGCTGGTGCGGTCATGTCTCCCTCACAAGAATGTCATACAGAGGCTGAGGTCGCAAGAAAAGACAACCAATACCGACAACAACAGGCCAAGATAAACAACAACGCAAGAAGATAATCGGAAAGCGTAGATCATGTATGACACAAAAAGGCCAAATCACCTGCAGTAGCTTGTTGATGCTCTGTTTATTGGAAGTAGAAGGGGATCTGACAAGGATGCATATGGTACATGGGGAAAGAATGAAGAGGATGAGAAGAAATATGATGAAGAGGAGAAAGGATAAGGGAAGTTTTGAAATGAACAATAAACTATGAAAGTAGAATGCGCGATGAGTAATGACAAATAACGAAAAGGAAAAACAAAAACGACGTGAAAAAAAGTAGGCTTGAAGAAATCTAGACAGGGATGAACTTTCCAATGTTGTTGGGCATCCATTCGCGGAAGACAATGGGTCCAATGATCAAAAGGACAAAGACCGCAGCAACAACGATGAACAACGACCCATATCCCAACACTGTCCGACGACGTTGAGCCCGGAGCTTGGCCGAAAAGATGGGTGCCCGGATCTGTTTGCTAGGACGCAACCAGAACAGCATGGTCGAATGCCACCGGTCAATCCAGGGAATTAGACAGATTGGGAATAACATGATCAGGATTATATGACCCATGAGGAAGTCGCATGCAAACATCGACATCTCGATGATCTTGCAGACATACTCGCGAAGTGGCTGCGAGATCGCATGCGGGCCTAATCCACGTCCGTACCACTTGCCCGTCCACCAGGCCCGGTTGGTCTCGTCGTGCTTGAACTCTCTTGTGAGGAAGACAGCAATCAAGACCTTGAACACGAATCGCTGCACAGAGATAGCGGCAATGATTCCTAGAACCGCGTGCGGGGCGTTCCAGGCTTCAAGCGCCCAGAGCGCCTCGAAGAATCCGAGTAGCGTCAACACCGCTACCGCGTGAGCAATCGCCGCCATGATCGATCCAAACTTGACGCAGCACATGTTCATGCACGGGCCCAACAGGAGAGAGATCGCAAAGAGAACCGCCAGAACTGCCGCGTTGACCGCCAAGGGTGCAAGAGCAAAGACTCCGACTCGGAGAAGACCACTGGTATAAACAGGAGCGCCGTTGTCGCCGGACGTGGCGAAGGACCGGACAAACATATAGCAGACCACGCACATAAACACCTGGATCAACGGGAGCACAATCTCAGAGACGAAAATGACCCAAAAGTTGGCCTTGGGGATATCACCTCCAAGCTTCTCCGAGGGATGACCCAGACGCTTGCGTTTGTATCCTGTAATCCGAGTGCGGAGGGTGCGGCAGTACGAGATCCAGGACGAGACGTGTGTGCGAGAGTTTCCACGGGAGAGCCAGCGCAAGAACTCGCGGTAGTCGAGGAAGAACTCTGCGAAAGAGAACTGGTGGGGGTTGAAGAGGAAGGGCGAGATGACCAGCGCAATGACCGAGACCCAAAAGTAGATCAGGTGAGGGACCCACATTGTCATTGATGCAAAGACGAGCATGATCAGCGTCCTCATACCCAAGTATAGCGAGGGGCCGGCGAATCTGGAGTAGAGCAACGCAAAGGGGGTACGAGTTGTGGCAAATCCACGTCCTGTAGCAATGTAACGAGCTCCTCCGAACGACAAGTTGGTCAAGATCGAGTTGTTATAGATCTGGGTCACAAAGACCTCAAACAGGGGCGACAACGACATGAACTGCTTGCCGAGGCGGATCAGACTGCGTACAAATCCACGCTCCATGAACTCCTGCAAGAAAAGCGGCAGGAAGGCAATAAAGAAGACGATAAAGATTGAGAGGACGCAGCGCTTGATCCAGTCAAAGACAGGGACCAAGTTCATGCACCCTTCCTCAGCGACATCCGCGCAGACAGTGACCGATGACGCCATCGATCCAATAAAGAGCATCGAGAACATGAACAGTTGGACCGACAGCATAATAAAAATGTTGTTGATGTGGAATCCGGGATGGGCGTAGTAAAAGGTCAGGAAGCGATCCAGAGGCAGCTGTGTTCCGAGGTAGTAATACTCGCGCGACAACATCTGCTCTCCCATGCCTGTGCCGATCTTGGTGTTGAAGTTGAGAATCGAGCCAAATCCGAGATCACGACCCTTACCGCACTGGTAGTACTCCGTGTGCTTGATCCTGCCTCCACGGTTGAACGCCGTCATACCAGCGTAGATATCTTCGTTCAAATGAAGGCCTTTCTGCGCCTTACTCACTCCTGTGCTCAGAAGAAAGTATGAAAGTTAGTACGCTGTCTTTTGCTACAAACAAACATAGGCATCATGAGAATGGGAAAAAGGAATAGGAAAATTACCTCCGCGAGTGGTCATAAAGATAAAGTTGAGAAAATCGGGGTGTCCATAATGCAGCTTGCCACCAATCTTGGCCATCATGCGCTGGGTCAATGTTCCAAAGACCTGCTCCTTTCCGGCCGCAACGTCTCCAAGGACTCCAATGTTCTCCGAGAAAATGTACTCGCGGGCTCCAACAATCGCAACAGGCTCGGGGATATCATCTGACGACATCTGAGGGGAGTAAGGCGAGATGGGAGGGGTGTGAAGCTGCTCAAACTCTCCAAGGACGTTGCGGATCTTGAGGGCCTCCTCCAAGTAGTTGTCTTGGTTGGCATCTACCAGCTGGATGTACTCGCCGCGGGTAAATATGATGGCATGGTTCTGATTGTCAGACTTTCCATCTCCGAGAATGGGGTTACCAGGAAGACGGATTCTGAACCGGGGTCGACGCTTGCCATCAGGGAGGATCTCGCACTTGCCGTCAATCAACACCGAGTAGACAATAGGCTCCTCGCCTTCGGCCTCAGGTGGGCGCTCGTCCAGGTAGGCGATCTGTAGCGAGGGGTAGGTTTGTAGCAAGAACTCGGCGTTTTCAGTCTCCTCCTTACTGAACTTGGTGTACCGCTGCATCGAGACCACAAATTTGAACTTTTGCTGGGAGAGTCGATCCAGTTCCCGTTCCAGACGGTCGCCGTTGCCGCCAAACTGTTGAACCACCTCAGGGTTCTCGATACGGTAGAGCAACTTGATGGCCTTGGCGTAGTTCATGAATCCAGAAACAGTACGGTATAAAGTCTGGGCACGGAGTGAAGCCCAGATACGAGTACGGAGTGTAAACTCAGGCGAAGCGGTCTTGAATCCAATACTGTAGAAAGGAAGATCGTCGTTGTTCTTGTCGTCAGCCCTGTGCTCCTTGTCCGAATCAAATGCTGAGAGTCCTAATCCGCTGGCCCCGTTAAACAATGACGATTCTTCGGCCATAATCTTGGTGTCCCTGACAAAGTTGTCCCACTCGACTGGGTGAAGCTGCTTCAGGTACTCCAACAGGGTTACACGGGTGTTTTGGTCTTCCTCCCTGATAATCTCACGAAGCGACAGCAGGGTCTTTTCAGAATAGTGAGGGACCAAGACAGTGAAGGTGGGCATCTGGTCGACGGGCAGTGGCTCAGGGATAGGGGTAGCGAGAGATTGGGCGAAAAAGTTGACACGACGCTCGGCCTCGGAACGGTGGGGATAAAATTCGGCTTTGATGGACGAATCCTCCTGGGCGACGAAGAAAGTGGGTGCCTTGAGCGAGAGCTTGCTTCCGTTCTCGGAGAGCACCTGCTGGTAAAGCATCCGCTGGGCGTGCTCGATCGATAGGATGTGCTCGCGGTACATGGAAATGACCACTGCGTTCCAGATCTGAGAACAAAGGACCTTGGGCTTGTATCTGATGTCCATGTCGGCCGTTGCCAAGAGCTTGGCGTAAATGCGCTTCGGGAGGCGAGAAAAGACGTTGCGCCAAGGAGTCCAAACCGAGATTCCGAGCTTGAAGGAGTAGCAGACAGAGAAGACGGTGTTCCAGATGACATACCATAGATAGGTGTCCAAGAAAAACAGGACCAGGTCAACAATGAACATGATGCCAATGGTCAACACTGGCATGATCCTGCACATGGTGTCACCCAAGTACTTGTCCTGGCAGAGGGGAATACGCTCGTTGTAGAGGGCCATAAGCGGGCTCTTGAAAGACCGCGCCAGGAAGAAATACGACTCGATTAGCTTGCATCCAAACACCAAGGCCCAAAGAAAAATGGAGATAGCACGCTCGGATCCCTTGAGCTTGGGGAAGGAGGCAGTAAAGGTCTGGGATGCGAGGTTCTTGCGTGATGTCTTGGAGTTACCACCAAAGAGCTGGTTCGAGGGAACAATAGCAAAGACGATGGTGGTGATCAAGGACAACGCAAAATGACCAATTCCGACGTACAGGGAGATGTCGCCGGTGCGGTTAAAGATGCAGACGTAGATAGCGGGGGCGACGTTCAGGATCAGGACGATGATGAGAAGGATCAATCTCTGAATGAGCATCGCCGAGTTGGACCAGGTGAGGGGGATGAACATGAACTCGCAAAAAACGCCGAGCAACATGATCAAGGTAGCAATGGTCCCTCCGAGACCAACAATCGACCACTGGACTCCCCCTGACTGGTCAGTTGTGTCGTTCATGTAGAGGAAGGGCGCGTTATAGGCGGTGTAGTACCAGTACATGACTACGTGGATAATCCAGACTCGTGTAAAGTTGACGGCTAGGTGGAGCCAGGTGCGCTTCTCGATGTAGGTTTTCCTGAAAGATGAGTCCCAATCGACGTGTCCAAGAGCGCCCCATCTTCTGCCAATGTGGATGTCAACTAACCGGACCTTGTCCCGCAGACGGATCCGCTCGATGCCTTCGGGGCTCCAGAAAGCCTGATTGATATCATCGTAACCGATGACAGAGTCGTGGTCGCGTTCGCGCTTCACATATCTGCCGCCTTGAACCTCGTAGCCTTGATCACGGATGAAGCGGTACAGAGGTAGGATGACCGTGCGGAGATACTGGCCCTCAGGAACAGGCTTGATCATCCGCTGACAATCGGGCGAGAGATAGTAGTCCTCTGCGCATTTGTAGATGAAGCAGAGGCATTCGGGTAAGAATCGGATCTGCGAGGCTTCGCCCCAGAGGAGCAGATAGAGGGCAACCTGGCGGGCACGGTCAAAATGGGACATCTGGTTCATCCTAGCCTTCCAGTGCTGCTCCGCCATGGCGAGAGAGTCGTGAGTCTCGATGTTGACTGCACCAGGCTGAGGTACCATTGAGTTGCGGTTGACCTTTTTGTTCTTGAGGGGTGCGGAGTGATATCCCATGTGGTCGTCTAGATCCAGCTGTGCCGCAAAGTACCACTTGCGATAGTTGGCGTTCTCTCCTCCGATGTAATCCGCGTGAATGGTCGTCAAAGCCTGGGCTGGAGACATGCGAGACGCCCTCGAGTCGAGCATCGTCATAAAAGCGTCGTACTGATTGCGCATGCTATCTATCTGGAAGCCAAACTTTCGAGTCAAGTCCAGCATGATACCCTCGATCTCTTGTCGGGTCAGGGGAACGCCCTTTTCGATGGTCCACGAGGGGTATTGGTCAGCAGGGGGTTGAGATTGATGATCACCAAAGACGTTGCTGCCAGGTGCTGGTGGGGAAGAGGTGTTATCGTAACGGTATTGGAGGCCAACCATGGGGCTCTTCTTGTGTTCGAGAAGCGAGAGGAGTGCAGCCGAGGAAGGGGAGTATCCAGTGTAACGGCCATCGTCGGGGCCTCTGAAGGGACCAAAGAGGTCGATCTCTGCTCCTGGTAGTGAACCTGAGGAGAGGACACGTTCTGAGCGGGAGTCGCTAAAGTTATCCGAATCAGATTCGGAGGGCCCGCCTTGGTGGCGTCCTTTGCCCTTGTCGATGACGGGATCTCTGGATGCATTCCTGCTCATGTTGGCGAAGGGGCGCACTAGTCGTATGCATTGAGAGTTGAGAGTTGAGAGAGATAAGCGAGTGAGTGAGATAGAGTACAGAATTAGCAATAATAAATGAATGTGAAAAATAGAAGGGCGTACAGAGACGGAGGAGGGAGAGACAAGGTTTGATGGCCGCCTGTTTTTCTCAGTCGATAAAAGAAACGATAAATGCATAAAATAGAACGCAGGAATATTGATCAGACCCTCCCATGTGCCAGCCAATAGGAGTGCAATAGAACACAACAGCCAGGCACAGGAATCAAATGCTATAGGTTTTGTTCGTGCAGTTGCCCTTGCACTTTTTTGGATGTTAGCGTGGAGTAGAGGTGCATCCAACGGAGATACCTTGCACTGGTGGAGTAGGAGCAGCAAAAAAAAAAAAAAAAAAAAAAAGACAAATTTGCACTCCCGACCTCCATTCCCTCCACTTGTTGGCTCCATCTTTTTTGTGGGTGTTTTGTCGCCAGTGTCTGTCTCATCCCTTTGATAATCGTCGATTCTTGACTCTCGATTCATCTGTTCGTGTTCCTTACCTTCGTTGTTGTGCGACTCCTGGTTGTGGAAGAGGGACTGTTGCGAAGAGAGCGAGTAGACCGTGTCCCGCTGGTTGGGGAACCCTGGATGGGCATACATACCTTCGTCGTCCGAGTCAACACCCCCGAGTCCAGCGCCATAATGGTGGTTGTTGAATTGGTTCGACTGAAGGTGCATTGGATGTGACTGTGGCTGCTGGTTTTGTGGGTGTTGTTGGTGCTGCAGGTCGCGGAGGGGGATCGAGTTAGAAGGGAGCTGTTTCTTGTCAGGGGGTCCCTGCTGGAATGGCCGTTTTTGCTGATGCTGCTGGCCACCCTGAGGGGTAGGATGTCCCTGTGAAGGCATAGGGCGACGTTCTTGGCCAGGTTGTGCGTTAGTATGGTGAGCCTGTGAAGGAGTTTGTGGGTTGTGATGAGGCGGTCTATGTTGTTGTTGTTGTTGAGGGTGTTGCTGTAGTGGGTGGGATTGAGGATTTGATTGTGCATGAGGATGGGGACGAGGTGGTTCCTGCCTAGGGGTCGGTGCGACAGCCTCTGGACCAGGTGGATTCATCTTTTGTTTGTATTGTGATGGTTCTTGTCGTTGTTGTTGCTGCTGTTGTGTTATTGCTGCCGTTGGGTATGGGAACAAAAAAGAAGAGAGGGAAGAAAGCTAGACGATGAACAGACAGACTTCTTTTTTGACGCGAGCTTGCTGTTGGTGATGATGGGTGATAGTCGCTGTCGTTGTTATCGATGGGTAATGATGGTGATGATGTTGGTTGGCGGGCGATGAAAGGTGGCCCAAAGGAGGAGGAGACTATCTATCGATGTTGATGAAGGATGTGAACATGCGAGTTGTTTTTAGTGGTCGTCAGGAAAAGTAGGGAGTCAAAAGAACGAAGGATGAGAAGGGGTAGCCTGGTCGATCGCCCAAACTAACGGCTCTGGCTTGTTCTTATTTCTTTTTATCTTTGTTCTTTTACTCATCGGGCAGGGTATCAAAATTAGATTTAGATCGATCTTGAAAATACCATACCGAGGAAAGCAACAACACCGGACAAGAGGGTATATGTGTCGTTGTATGCTAAAAGGATATGATCAGGACTCCTGAGTAGTGGTCGATTGTTGAACAGCAACTGTGCAAGGAGGATCGTGGAGGTAGTGGCGTGAAAGAGGTTTTGGAAAGGTGATCCGTTGGAGTGGCGCGTGAAAGTAAGAGGAGAAGGTGAAGAAAGGAGAGGAGTTGGCGTCGATAAGAAGGCGTCGTTTGCAAGGGAGCTGAAGGAGAGGAAAGAAGCCGATGATAATTGAGGAAGAATAAGAAAGACAAGAGGCGAGGATGGCGATGATGATGCGTGATAAGGATCGAGGAAAGGGGAGGTGGGAGGGGTAAGGGTAAGGGGATGGAAGGGGGAGTGAACAAATGAACAAAAGGAAGAAGAGAGGAAGAGAGGAAGGGAAGAATGACAATGACAGTTGAAAGATAAAAAAAAATTAACTAAACCAGCCTGTGTCTCTTCCTTAACCCGCATGGAACCCTTCGTATTTCAGGCACAACCAGAGATAATAATGATTTCCATTTGATTGATTGAAATGAGGGCACAGAACATTAAGAAAAGTGGAGTAAGGGCGGGCGGATAACTGTCTTCTGCTTTTTGTCGGGTTGGGAACAATTGTCGATTGTAAGTAGAGTGAACCTGTCAACTGCAACTTTATCATTCAATTTTGAGGTTTTCTTACTTCGATTGAAATCTTGGTCATCCACTCGTTGTTGAATGATATTCATTCTCCTCTCCCAGACAATCAACAGTGAGATGGAAGAATAGGAACAACCAGCTCTCCTTCTTTCCTCTCCTTCTTTCAGGTCGTGCCGTTCATTCAGGAACAACAATTAAAACTCGATTGTCCCTTTTTTTATTCTTACAAGCCAACCCAAGACCCTGCTTGTTATTTTTATTTTCTCGGATGGCGCATTGTGTTTGCGAATGAAACATGGAAAATACTTGTTTTAAGCAAGTCAGTTGCACATCCGTCTTTTCGCGTCTTCGTTTTCCTCTTTCTCACCTTTCTGCTTCTCTTTTTTATATATATGTGCACACATTCTTCTAACACACATACGATGAGAGGGCAGCAATCGATCTACAAAAACTCAAATATATCGACGAGAATATCATTTAGCGGGTCTCTATTTCTTCGTCACTATCAGCACCTGAATCTTATCTCAACTGGATACCATCGTGGTCTGATCAAATCACCTTCGGATTAAACATAGTGAACCCTTCATCCGAGATGTCGTTGTAAAACACCATAGCACCAACAGCAATCGAAAAGACCCATGGAGTGAACGATCTTGATCCACCGTTGATGACTGTAACCAAGATACAGAAATAGAACTTGAAGCTGCCTGAAATAACGACATGCGGTCCTAAAGGGAAAGAGTGCGTTTGACTTTCATTCTCGTGTGCCTCGCTTCTCTATCTACATGTTCGCTCATTCGTTGTCAACCAACCACTTGTTGAGCTCGTTTGTCGTCTTTCTCTTTTTTATTATTACCGAGATGCTGTGGAACATTTCTTTTTTTTAGAGGGGCAAGGAGGATGGATGAGAGGTGGACCGCAAAGTATCGGCGTATGGTGTCTCTCCGCCCTCACAAGAAAAAATAAAGTAAAAAAACAAGGGCTGTAAGCATGAGAATTTTATTTCACAACTGTGAGAGCGCCCGGAGAATTGGGCGTTGGAGAAGGCAGGGTAATGAACAACAAAATGCCAATTAGGATTTTGGAGGTTCTCTCCTGTCTCTCGATGTGAGCACGTTGCAAGACTATTAGCAACTGTTGTGTCCTTGTGTGTATGTGCTGTGAAATAGAGAAAAGGGGGGAATGAATAGATACAGTTGGCCAGCACATGCTGCAAGTCCTCCTCAAACTAACTAGTCATCGAAAGTCCTGTACTGTACCTCCGTCCTTCTTTTCCTTTTACTTCCTTTTCTCAGGCTCTCAAATGGCACCAACAACATCGACAACAACAACCTAAGTCGGGGTCACTGGCCATATTTTCTCATCTTCATTATCGCCCTCCTTTTGTCTATTATCCTGTCCATGCCAGCCATGTCTTCTTTCTTGTCTGCCCTGTCTGCTTGCATGAAAAAAATACGCGGGCGGCCACTTTATTCATGTACCCTCTCCTCCATCCTGGCGCATGCTTCTGAACCAGTTTCTCTTACTCTCCGCTCATTGTTATTTTTATCGTTTTTTTGTGTTCTTGTCTATAGTTCATTTGAGTTCGCCTCTAGAAGAGTTCCACCGATTCTTGAACTCACCCACATTAAAAACAACAACAGCGCCATCCCCTCCTTCCTCATCCAGCTTTGTGCACTCTTGGGTACTTTCTTTTTCTTCTACGCCTGTGATTGCAATAGACTATTGTGGCACACGAACAAGCAACGCTCACTCTCCACATAGTATGGCGAACGCCAAATTGATCATCCCTTTTATGTTGCATTACATGTCAGCTTCTTGGTCTGTCAAGGGGCTAAGTGTGGCGTCGTACCTCCTTTTTTCCCCCTGTCCAAGTGGGTTCCGATTCAGGCGTGCTCCGTGATTTGTGTTGGAAGTCCAAGGACCCTTTTTTTGCCGTCATTGTGGTGGTGTCCCATGGTTGACTTTTCCTTTCTCCTTGCAAGTTTGGGGAACCGCTTCTTTAATTATCTGATTCGGTTCTTATCTGATCTCAGTATGGGCTGGGCTAGCTCCGAGTCTATAGCCTTTGACGGCTGGGGTGGAACGGACATTAGAGAAGGAGAGATTGAGAGGGAGAAGGAGAACCGTCTTCGGTGCTAGGCACATCTTTTTCATCCTAAATCGCGAGTATATTTTTACGGGGTCGAAGAGGAAACACACTTCCAACTCCCTGTTTGCCCCAAATGACAGATGCAAACGGGATGACGCTCCATCTGGTACCTGACAAGATCCCTTTCTCATTTTCTCTCTTTCTACTATGATATGGTGCACAGAAGGAGGGAAAAGAGACACACAATCACCCTTTCTTGCAGACGATGCACAAACGCGGCACCCGTTAGCTACAAATGAGAAAAAAAAATGCGGGATAGACACTCTGTATAAAAAATGACCGACTGCCACGACTCGATCTTTTTTTCCTCTTTGTTTGTTCCCAGCTCAAAACCTACTTCTGCTCATTGACTACTTGCCTGTCTGTTCTGTCTACCGGATTAACCCCTCTCCTTTGTTCCCCACTTTCTACTCTTCTACGCGTTATTCTTTTCCTTTTTCCTGACTTAACGACGACACCTATTTTTACCAGTCCCATACCTCTTCTGAGCTACCTGCGAACCAGCCAACCAGACTGTTGGCACTGCACCACATTCCATCGAGTCGAACCTTTATTAGGCACTCAACCCTGTTTCAGTGCGCAATCCATCATCACTCGCTGATTAAACCTATCGTTTCCCTCCTTCTGATTGATATTGATCTACCGCCAAAAGGGTCACCCGCATATCACTTTGACCTGCTCATCAATCCACTTCTCCCATCCATCCCTGCCTCGCCCACTCACACTAAAAACACCTCCGCCCGATCCTTTCTATCCCTCACACACCCACCTTTTACATTTGCTCTAACCCACACTTACGTATCCCCCTCTATTTCCACCATGGTCAAACTCACGGTCGTTCCCATCCTTACTCTGGCCCTCTCGCTGGCCACCCTGGGTCCACTATGGGCTCTGAATCCAGTCTCAATCAAAGGAACAAAGTTTTTCGATTCCGTTACACAGGACCAGTTCTTCATCAAGGGAGTCGCTTACCAACCCCGGACCCTCGCTGCCGGCTTCTCTGACCCCCTCTCCAAACCCGCCGACTGCAAGCGCGACTTTCCTCTCATGAAAGATCTCGGTCTCAATACCGTTCGCGTTTACCAGGTAAGAGTCCTCTTTCTTTGTATTTTGTTTTCTGTGCTCCCTTGATGCGAGTATCGATTATCGAAAATGAAAAGTGGCAAGCACGATAGACATTAACCATCCAAAACACATACCATGCAAACGATCTACTAGGTCGATCCCTCACTGAACCACGACGAGTGTATGAAGGCTCTCGAGAACTCAGGAATTTACCTCATCCTGGACCTCATGGTCCCTAAACATTCCATTGTCCGCAACAACCCCGAATACGACACCAACATCTGGAACAACGTCCGCAGCACCATCGATGCCTTCAAGGGATACCCCAACACCCTCGGCTTCTTTGTCGGAAATGAGGTCACTAACGACAACAAGACAACCGTCGCCAGCGGCTATGTCAAGGCCATGTTGCGTGACACAAAGAACTACATTGCTTCAACATCCTCACGCAAGATCCCAGTCGGTTATGCCAACAATGACGACCCAGACATTCGCCTCCAGATTCAGTCGTACTTTAACTGTGGCAAAGACGAGGAGCGGATCGACTTTTTCGGCATCAACCTCTATGAGTGGTGCGGAGCCAGCACAACCTACAAGACCTCTGGATACGCCGAGCGCTCAAAGGACATTGCCTCGTACTCTATTCCTGTCTTCCTGTCCGAGTTTGGCTGCAACTTGGTGACTCCGCGAACCTTTCCTGAGGTCAAGTCGATCTTTGGGCCAGACATGACAGACACTTGGTCTGGTGGTATCGTCTACGAATGGTCACAGGAGGACAACAACTATGGCCTTGTCCAGGTCAAGAATGACAATACTGTCTCGTTATTGCCCGACTACACTAACCTCAAGACTGTCCTCTCTCCTCTCCGCCCTGCCGGTGTCAAGATGGATGCCTTCAAGGAAAGTCGCCCCATTTCAACCTGCCCTGCCATCACATCCACTTGGGAGCCCAACGAGAAATTGGCCCCTACACCTTCAAGTGCCGCCTGCGATTGTATGATGTCCAGCCTGAGCTGCGTGGCCTCTGACCAGGCTGTTGCGACGACAGAAAGCCTCGGGACTTTGCTCAACACTGTATGCGGCATGACCTCCTGTGACGATATCAGCTCCAATGGCAAGACGGGTGTCTATGGCAAGTACTCGTTCTGTTCTCCCGCACAGAAGCTCTCGTACATGTACAACGCGTACTACACCAATATTGGCAAGAAGGCAGCAGCGACCTGCAACTTTAACGGCATGGCCAAGCTCCAGGTCGCGACCAAGTCGTCGGATCAAGGATGTTCGAACGTGAAAGACACCCCCAACTTGGAGTCCAAGGCAGGCAGGCCAAATGCAGGAGATCGGGTCAAGGGCGATAGTTTCATGGTCGCCTTGGCGGTTCTTCTGGGCGTGTCTGTGCTGGCTCTTTAAGGTCGTCCTCTGACAGCTTCCATTGTAAACAATTGATCATTCAATGCATTCAGTAATCTATCTCGCTAGTGCTTCTTTTCACACTTTTAATGACAAATTAAACCACTTTTACGAACAACCGCGCAACATAGGTGGGCGTGTCTCCTCCCTTGAAGCGCGAGTTCGCGCCTTTTTTTTCTTAGTGTGTTACATTTCTGTGCCTCGCTCAAGTGTCTAGTAGAGTGTGGCTTTGCAGCGAATTGATTTATTCCACTTCAACAGCGCCAGACTCAGTTTCTCCCCTTTTCGAATCGCAAGCAAAATGGCACGTGACGTACCTCGACACATCTCACACATACATCCATGCCTTGCTACCCATGGATACCATGATGATCAAGGCATCCATCGGCAGATCTAGCGTTCGGGAGCACGTAGCAGGACATCGTTTTCGGTAGCATGCCGCCGTTATTATCGCCAATCGACATCTTCATTTTTTTCGGTTTCGGGTGGTTATCGTTCATCTGCTTGACGATGGAGGTCTGGGTGGTTTCTGTTTTCAGTGGCCATCTCAGAAGTGTGCCCATGGCACCGGGGAAGTTAGCGATGTCGAAACTATCCTTGACCGAAAATAGACAGAAAAGCGACCAAGTAGCACAGCAGCTGTTTTTTACGAAGGATTCATGGCGAAACTATGATCCAGCACACTGCAGCCCTGCCTTCCATCCGACCCCTTCAACGGACAACCAATCAGCAAAACGACAACACAGCGCCAAAACTATTCTCTCATACAACTCTTGGACCTCAGAACAACGCCCAGCTACACTTTCAAAAACCAGAACAGGAATAAGCCCTTTTCAGAAAAAAACAGCGGAAACGAAAGCATGGCGAAACTAACATCAGTTTGCCTTTGTTTTTTTGGCTATTCTTTCATCAATAGTTGGCTGTTGATCTCTTGAACCCCTCCCACGCTCTTGAGCAGAAGACCCACAAGTTGAAGAGACTCGTGCAGTCTCCCAACTCCTACTTCATGGACGTCAAGTGCCCTGTAAGTCCCTAGAGACAAGCCTAAGCAAAGGAAGCCCCTCTCAACTCAACAGGATCGTCATATCGACGGTACCTATCAAAATGGCGGCATCAGGCGTCCTCTTGTAAAGCTTTGCTAGAGTTCAAAGCTTTGGAGGGAGCAACCATTCACCAGACAGGAGGAATCCCCTGAGGCGACCAGTTACTCTTTCAACAGGAACACTTGCTCTGGGGCAGCAACACTCGACTCAACTCAACTCACACCAGCTGCTGCTGCGGCACAGATCCCTTCAAACCCCCTTATTTCCTCCTGCCCGCAGTAATCTTCCACCTTTTCACAGGACGGACCAATTGCGTCTCTCCTCGACCCTCCCTTCTCCAAAGCTGGAACGAACGAGGACATATAGCGCATGACCGAACTGTCAGGATATCAGCTATTTCATTAGCACGCCTTACTCACACCGCCTTTTTCATCTTTGCTTTTAATGCGGCGTCTTTCCAGGGATGCGTCCAGATCACCACCGTCTTCTCGCACGCCCAGACCGTTGTCATGTGCTCGAGCTGCGCCAACGTTCTTGCCCAGCCCACTGGTGGTATCACCCGCTTGACCGAGGGTAAGTCATCAGGATCTTGGTCGGTTTCAATTTGCAGAGATCGACATTATTTTCCACGCCGTGATTTTTTAAAGCAACAGCGATCTAACAGCCCTTTCCTCCTGCGTTCTATTAGGCTGCTCTTTCCGCCGCAAGCAGGCTTAAGCGCTTGTTTTTCGACCACGATCACTTTTGAAAAGCAAAATAAAAAGACGACACTCTCGCTGTGGACAACTTTTTTAATACGCGCGCTTGTTCCATATCTTTCACGTTTGCCTTCCATCTTGAAACAACTCTCATAAGGATTTTATCATTAATTCGGATTTTGATTTGTGCTACCAGGATCTGCGAGGAGTGGAGTGAGGATCTGACTTGAAATGGTGCTTGAGAAACGAAAGGGTGCGGTCTAAGCTTGGATTTCCGTTTCAGGTCCCAGTCAGCCAGCCAGGGGTGATAACCAGCGACTTTTGCGAAACCCCAGGTTGATTGATTGGTGGCACATGTCACGTGTACTTCACGGAAGGAAAAAAAAAAACGTTGTGCTGATGAATGAGCTTTCCACAACTGTTCCTTTCTTCCCCACTCTCCTCTCTCCACTCTCCCTCTCAGATCACTCCAATGAAGACTACGACCATTGTTGCGGCCACTGTCGGCATGCTTGCTGTTGCGACTGTCGGATATGCAGTCTATTTCGATTCAAAGCGACAGTCTGATCCCGAGTTCAAGCGCAAGCTGAGTACGTTTTTTTGATGCAAACAGAAAGTTACATTCGTTACTTTCCGTTGAAATGAGAGGAGAAATCCGCTTTGCATGCTAGCATCCTGTTCACCTTTGAGCTGTTACAATTGTTCCCGATGACTCGAGAAGAGGCAACAACACATAAGGAAGAAGGAGTACTAACGACCCAATTGACATACCCTTGCATAAAATAGAGAGGGACAGGAAGCGTGCCGAGAAGCTTGCCAAGGCAGAGGCCAAGAGGTTGACGGAGGAGAGTACGCAGGACATTGAGGATTTCCTGGCCTCGGTCACGGAGGAAGATTTCCCCACATCCATGGAGGAGCGGGAGCAGTTCTGTATGGCTCAACTCTCTGCCGGAGAGGAGCTCTTCGTCAAAGGTAATCGAGGAGGAGCCAATGACAGGATGTGTATTCGTGACCAAGTAAAGAGGAGAACTCAGGAATGTAATGGGATCGGTTGAGAGAATCTTTACTGATATACATGTACATATTCTCATTATATAGGACCCGAGAACTATAGCAAGGCTGCAATCTGCTTCTACAAGGCATTGAAAGTCTACCCTGCCCCTGCCGAGTTGGTGATGGTTTTCCAAAAGACTATTCCTCCCGAGGTTTTCACTGTTGTCATGGGCATGCTCAGCAAGGATGTAAGTCGGTTGTGATCAATTGGAGGCGATTGTTGAAGTATGCGTGTTCTTTCAATCCTCTCATCATCTCTAGTGGAACGATTAATTGACGTGCTGGATTTTGATATGGATATGGTGCTCCTGTAGGTCCAGAGCAAGGAGGAGAAGTATTACACGGTGTTCCCTCCCAAGGAGATGAATGTCAAGGTCGAGGAGAAGCCTGACGGTCTAGATGTTAATGGACAGAAAGTTGTGCGTCGTGGATTGGTGGCTACCAAAGGATTTACCAAGGGCGAGGTCATCTACACCGAAACCCCCGTCGTCAGCTCCCTGGAACCCTCGCTCGAGGGCAAGAACTTTTGCCACTACTGTCTGAAGGAGATGATCAAGAAGGAGTACATGGTACCCTGTACCTCCTGCTCGGTCGTCGTGTTCTGTTCAGAGGAGTGCCGTACCTCAGCTGGACAGGAGTTCCACGAGATCCTTTGCACAAAGAACCTCAATGGTGGTTCAGCACCTGCTCAGGCCTTGCGCGAGTACACCAAGGACAGTCGGAACATCGTCCCCGGGATGTTGGCCAAGTTCTTGGCCAAGATGGTTTATGATGAGTCGTTGAACAGTGGGGCAGAGTACAACACGTTTGATCACCTTGAGCGTCTTGTCTATGTTGAGCAATCTTTGGGTCCTGACGAGGAGAAGGAGATTGAATTGTTGAAGTTGGCCTTGGGATCGAGCATTCCCGGAATTGATCAATTTATTACCGAGGAGCGATACATGATCATGAAGGCACGTATCCTTCATAACATTTATGGTGTTTCCTCCGGCTTGAGCGCTTCCCTCAACGTCAAGGTATGATTCATGTTGCTGACTTTTGGTATATTGTTCACTCGATGTTTACTTTATCATGAGTCTCCGGCACTGAACACTCAAATTCATTTCTTCGTTCTCTCAAATCACATAACCAGCCACTGCCCGAGACCCACCGCAGCGTGCGCGACCGCCCTATCACCGGCGCAGGACTCTACAGGGCAACCTCTTACCTGATGCACTCGTGCGAGCCCAACACCAAGATTGTCTACTCTAGCCGAGACCATACCGTCTCCCTTGTCGCGACCGAGAACATCCGGTCGGGCGATGAACTTCAAGTCGGTTATATCAAGAACGGAAAGCTTTCGACCGAGCAGCGCCGTCTGGAGTTGTTCACAAAGTACCGCCTTCAGTGCTCCTGTGCCCTCTGTGAGATGACCGACTAATTCGTTTTGGTTATTTCGGATTATTAAAGTGTGATTTTCAGCGCGAGAGTGTGTGCTTTAGAGGTTATGTATGCTTTGGTTTACTTGGGAATGTGAAGATGCTTCAACCAACTCTTCTGTTTCAGAATATTACCTACTGGTTTTTTTTTTGTCTTCTGTGTTTTATATTTTCGCGTCACTCAATGTGCAGTTGACATTTACTCGCCTTGTTAGTCAAGGATCATTGTTTGATTCTTTTTATCATGATAAACTCAATCAAGCGGAAACAGAAAGAATGTAACGATGCGTTTATGATATGGAAAAAAAAATGCTAAAGTGAATGAAATGAATGCTAAATAAAATGGTATCTATGCTCTAACTATGAACAATGCTTATTTTTTTTTTTGAGAAAATTGAGGTAGATTACACTTGAAGGTGGCCCTTCTCGATATCGTCAGGTTGACTGGCAATTGTGCTGGCATCGCTGTCGTGGCGCTCTGAAGCGTGACCAGCAACCTCGGAGAAAGAGATAACCTCTTCAAGTTCCTTGGGCTCGATTGTGCTGGCACTGTTGGCAGGGACGGCAGTTGAGGCCAGGGAGGGAGTGGAGTCATTCTTGTGGGCAGTTGCGGCAGTGGGACGGATGGGCTTGTCCCAGGGGAGAATGACGAAAGCGAGGAGGAATCCAAAGAGACCCATGGCGATCATCGCATAGAAGGCGTTGTGGAATCCCTTAGCCATAGCGGGGCCACCACGAACAGCACCGCCGGTGTTTCCGTTGGTCGAGATGGAGATAACGTTCAGAATTGCAAGGCCAAAGGGTGCGCCGAGTTGCAGACCAGTGTTATAGAGCGCCCCAACGAGTCCTTGGTCCTTGTTTTCGGCGTCACGGACGGCTGTGATCTGGATGGGGAGGAGGGAGAGACCAACGCCAAAGATGTGCATGATGAATGCGGGGAAGGGGAGGGCCCAGTAACTGGTGTGTTCGGTGACAAAGGAGAACATCAGTGCAGTGCCGGAGCGGAGGAGGAAGCCGGTGAGGATGAGGGGTTTGAGAGGCAGGCGGGGAAGCATACGACCCAAGACTGTGAAGACGACCATGGCGAGGAGAGAGTGAACAAGAAAGCCGAGGGCGGTTTGGATAGGTGTCCATTGGTAGACTTCCTGGAAGGTCATGTTGGCGTAGTAGATGATGCCCTGGAACTTTGCCATGGAAACGAACGCGAGGACGACAGAGGTGGTGAAAGACTTGAGCTTCCAGATGCGAAGGGGCATCAATGGAGAATGGACGCGGGATTCGATGAAGATGAAGAGGGCAATGAGACCGAGGGCGACGACAAAGATGGGGATGGTCTTGGGATCTGCCCAGCCGTATTCGACACCGGTTGAAATGTAGTAGACGATACCGGTGACTCCGAGGGTGGCGGTGATGGCGCCAAGGTAGTCGATCTTGGGTTTCTCGGCCTTGGGTGCAGAGATGGGGATGACGATGTAGCTGATTGCCAGAAGAATGAAGGCCGCAATGGCTGAGACGCGGAAGATCCATTGCCAGCCGATACTAGCAATAAATCCACCAGCCAAGAGGATACCACAGACAGCGCCGAGACCACCAAAGGCACCAAAGATCGAAAAGGCCCTGGTACGTTCGGGTCCAGCAGGGTAAGTTGTCGCGATCAGGGCCATGGCGGTGGGGACGGTTGCAGCAGCACCCATACCCTGAAGTGCGCGGGCAAGAATGAACATGATTGGCGAAGTTGAGAAAGAGACGATCAAAGCCCAAAGCGCGAACCAGAAAAGACCAAACATAAACATCCGGCGATGGCCAAAGAGATCACCAAGACGACCAGAGACGAGCAAGAGACCGGCAAATGAGATCGTGTACGCGTTAAGGATCCAAAGGACTTGTGGGACGGTGAAGTGGAGGTCTTGGGCGATGGGCAGGATAGCGACAGAGACGGAGGCGCCATTGACAATGTCAAAGAATTGGGCGGTTGAGACGACGTACAAGAGGGCCGGGCGCCATTTCTCGCGGAGGGTATCAAGCTTGCTTGGACTGGACGGGAAGGATTTTTGGAGGGTGTCGTTGGTTTCGACCATTGTGGGTGTTCTTGATGGAAGCGCTGAGGGTGATGATGATTGAGCCATGTCTTGAATAGTTTTGTGTTCAGTAACGGATAATAAGAATTAAATGCAATATAGTAGAAGATGAAAGGGAGATAGAGAGGAGTGAAAAAAGCTGTTGGAAGTTGTTTAGTTTTGTTGTTGCTTGGTGTTGTTGTTGAAGATGATGGATCGAAAAAAGAGAGGGCGAGTTGCCGCCTTTTATAATTTTCATCCATATGAACTCTAAGAGAAGTAGAGTGAGGATGGATGCAATTGCGCAGGTTTGTAATCAACCTTTAGCTATTGTTTTTTTTTGTTTGCACCTGCGTGTCAAATCAACCCAGTAGGGTGTGCCTCTGTATGACTGAGCAAACAAGGTGAAAAAAAACCCCCCCCTATGACATGGGGGGTACGCTTAGGCACATAAGAAGAAAAATAAACAATTCAGACAGCGATGACAAATTTTGTCACGAATAGAGTTTCCTCGACACCCGGCATAGATATGAGGAGGTCTGCGCAGACCATTGGTGAAGGAGTAAAACAAAAAAATCAGCCGTTGCCAATACCCCTATGAGGATCGTTCCTGCATTTTCATCCTGCCAACAACTCCCTAAAACACCGCAGTAGCCAAGAAGATCACCAATTTGGTGGCGGACGGGAAAAAGGAATAGCCTTGACCTCCTTTTGCTGTTGCGGCTTTGGTTTTTTTTTTCTTGAGCTCTGCGCATGTATTCCTTCCAGCAAGAAAATATCCATTCTTGTCAGGACATTGCTACGTATTTGCTCAGCCTTCATTGTAGAGTAGAGCCGTGAAGATGTCCTCGTTCTTATTGTCTACACTTTGCTCAATGAGGTCAAAAATAGTACAAAAAAAAAAAAAAAAAAAAAAAAACAATAGCCGCGAAACGGTGAGGTGTCGTGGATATCATGGGCAACGTTGACCGCTTTTCCTATTGATCGCGCGCTTTAGTAACGAATCCCCATAGGGAGTTAATGTCCAACCTTCAATGGATCAGAATGGTTACAGCGCCGAGGACCAGGTTGAACTGCACTTTGGATATGGGGGACGTGTTCAGTTGACAACGATGCGGCTTGTATGCTTCTTTATTTTGTTCTTTTGCACTTTCTGCTCACTAAGAGCAGCATGCATTTTTTTTCTCGAATTAAGCACAGACAGAAAAAAACACAATGACATCATTAGGTGATTTGTCAATTGAGAGAAATAAAAGTGCGGCGTGTATGTTGCCGGTCTTTGGATGGATCTTCTGTCCCACCTTTTCAGACCTCGCTCGTTCTTGATCATTGGGAGGGGAGCGCCACATGCAAAAAATAATAAATAAATAAAAAACCAGGGAACGTGAGGCAACGACTCTTTGTCAACGCGTAGAAGGCACTGTGATAAGCCTTTGCACTTTCTGTCATTCACGGCTAATCTTTGTTGCCAACAAATCCAGCGCCCGTCCTGTTGTTCCTTTATTGACCTGCTGTCGCGTAGTGGATAATCACGCCAAGGCTGATGGGGGGGGGAGGGGGTTCTATTTTTTTTAAATAAATAAATGATCTAGCATATGACCGTTCTGGATCGAAGAAGGGAAGAAAGAAGGAAGGGAAGGAAGGACAGCGAGAATAATAAGATAGGAGATGCAAAGGGATACGGTGTAAGTTTTTATATTTTGTTCTATCAAAGAAAAAGAACACACAACGACCGTTACATTTTACACTCCTTTTCACCAATTAGAGTTTCATCACTGATCAATGATCTGGAGGCTTGGGAGCTGGATCAACGTGTCGTGCACAACTGCGATTTGTCAAAAATGGACTCCCTCTTTGCTTCTGAGTTACTACTTCCCTCGCACTGGTTTTACTTCACCCTCCATCCTTCTTCTCACTCAACTCTACTCAACTCAACTCAACTCAACTCAACTCTGATGGGCTACGAATACATCCTCCTGGCCGCTGCCATCATCGTGCCCCTCGGCATCTTCAGCGTCTTCAAGGGCGACCTTACAGGAGCAGCGCAAGTCTTGAACGAAAAGAGATCATCCCTCCCTGGCGCATTCGGAAACGACAGCACATCAACAAAGTCAAAAAAGAAAAAGAACAAGAAAAAGAACAAGCCTTCCACAACAGCAACAACAGGAGCAGCAGCGGCATTAGCCGACGACAACGACGACGAGTCATCGGATTCAGAGGTCGAGGAGAAGAAACCGATGACGCGGCAAAACAAGAAGTCAATCAACAACAAGAGTAACAGCACCTCCGCACCAGTAGCCTCGTCTGCCAAAAAGGCGAACAACAACAACAACATCTCCAAGGGCTCCAACGCAACGGTTCCTTCTTCTTCTCCCTCGTCCACATCGATCCCTTCTACCAACAACAGCAACAAGTCTACCAGTGGCAACAATCAAGAGTCCGCCAAAACCAAGGCATTCAACAACAACACCACCTCCAAACAGACACCAAGTGTTTCAACACCAACCGTCACCACCCCCTCATCTACAGCAGCAAGCAACAAGGCTACGTCAGTCGAGGACTGGAAAAAGCAGAGACAGGCTGAGCAAAAGGAGATTCTCACTAAACAACAGGAGGCCCTCCAATTCTCATCCGCAGCATCCAAGAACACTTCCTCATTCTCATCATCACCCAACGTTACCTCCATTCCAGGACCTGGCGCCATGGGCAACAACAAGAAAAAGAATCGCGGTCAAGCTGGAGCCGGTTTATCCCACGCAGAGTTCCCTACCCTCTCTCGCCCCCAGCCTGCACCAGCACCAGCACCCAAGCAACCCAAGCAGAAGAAGGAGAAGAAGGAGAAGAAGGACAAGGAGGCTGTAAAGCCTGAGCCGGTTTCCGAGTCTAAACCCGAGCCTGTGCCTGTCCAAGAGTCTGAGGAAGAATCGGACGAGGACAACGACAGGGATCAGCAGTTGCGGGACGATCAGTTGCTGGCTCAGCAGTTGGCATGGAGCGAAGGTGAAGGAGAGCAGGAAGAGAAGGAAGAAGAGGACGAATGGACGACGGTGTCTGGAAATGGAGCGGCTCCTGTTCGATCCGGAGGCATTGACTTCAACAGGCCCATGGATCCTTGGGTCGCTCAGCGCCAGCGCCAGCTTCAAGACGAGATTGCTGCGGTCGATCCTCATGGCGAGCAGACGACCCAGTTTGCTCGCGTTTTGTCTATCAAGCCTGCAGCCAAGGAGGAGCGTTTCCGCGAGGCCATCCCCGATGGCTTTTCTGTCCAAAAGAGTAAGTTTTAAGTGTGGTTTGGTTCAGTGTGGACGAGATGTGACGGTGTTGAAGTGGATGGCCCTTGACGATTCTCACACGATCTTTATTCTTCACGATTGCTCAACTCTTCCATGGCATCCTCGACAATCTTTCTGTCTTCATTTATTCGTCTTCCGGCATTTCTCACGCTTTCAATTGATTTACGCCTACTCGACTCATGGGGTCTCTCTTTCCTTATATGCTTCACACTTATTCTTATTATGGGAACTAACAACATTCTCTCGTACAATGAATTGCAATAGCTCGATCAGGTACATCAACGGGATCGAGCTCGTACCAGTCTGCAGAGATGACCAAGAAACAGAGAGAGAATCTTGCCAAGGCTGCAAAGAGGAAGGAGGACAAGGCAGCGGCGGATGCTCTCCAAGAGAAGAGGAAGCAGGAGCATATGCGCCAGGTCAAGGCAGAGAAAATGAAGGAGTTTTACCGTTCTCAGTCGCGTAAATCCACGCCGGTCGAGTCAAGATGGGATGTGCCCAAGAGTTCGGACGTGTCTTCTTCGACCGTGAGCGGCGGTATGTCTGCCCAGGTCAATGACAAGGGCCAGCTCATCTGGGACTGAGTCGAATCGATAAGGGGCAGTTTTTGAGCATACAGCAAACAACGCACATCGGTCCTTGTTCACCCTGAATAAAACGACAAATTCATGACATTATTGACAAAGTAGGACGACGATATGTAATTGACAAATCGATGACCACGATTGCTTCCCACTTTCAATTTACCCTTTCTCGTTTTTTTTTGTTTGTACTTCTTTCTCGTAAGAGAATGGGCATGGGTACGCCCTCTCCTTGTCGCTCCCCCTACTGCCCTTCTCCCCCTGTTTTCTGTTGTTGCTGATGCTGCTGCTGTGCATGGGTCTTCCTCTTTCCCCTAGTCGAGATGGCAGCGAGCAATCAAACAAAGATGATCCCCTCCCTTCCTTACCTTCTTTCCCTTCCCTTCCCTTCCCACTGCTTCTCCCTTCTCTTTCTTTTTTTCCTTTTTCCCTGTCCCCTGTAAAAAGGTTTATTTTAGTTCTCAATTTTTTTACGGACGTGGGTGCGTGTGTTTTTTTTTTGGGTGCACAGTATGTGCCAATCGAAGGGGTCGTTGACACTGCAGGATATACACTAGCCAGTTCCTTGCTTTTTGCTGGTTGGTTGCTTAATTGTTGTGAGAGCGTGTGGTGCGTTTGCGTATTTTTTTTTCTGTCTGTTGCGACATGAGAGCGTTGGAGCGAGGTGGGGTGCTGATGATTTATATGGAAGACAGCAACAAAAAAAAAAAAAAAAAAAAAAAAAAAAAAAAAAAAAACGACTTGTGTCGAGTCGAGTCTCGAGTCCGAGGGTCGATGAGTTTGAGCGAGAGAGTCTGTCAATCTTTTTTCTTCTTTTTTCTGTCATTCTTGCCTTGCCTTGCGTTGCCCTTTCTTTTCCCTGCACTGAATTTTTTTTCCCCCTTTTGGTGTCCGTATTCCTGAGTGGTCGGTCGTTCTGCTTTCCCGTTTAGAGTAAAAGTGATTTGACCTCCTCCAAAGCAAGATTGTCGCTTGTTTGTTGTTTTTCATGCTGTGGTCGAGTCCTTCTTGGCTGTTTGCATTGCTCTCGTTATCCAACCAACCTGTTTGCCAATACAACTCACAAGGACACAATCATCCCCTTTGTCCTTTTTCTCCTCTTCCCTTCTCCTCTCTTCTTCCTTCACTTCCCTTCCTTTCTCTTCCCTTCCCTTCCCTTCCCTTCCCTTCCCTTACTCTTGTCCTATCATCCCTCTCTCCTTCACCCCTACTCCTCTGCTGCTTATCGTTGTTATCCCTTTCCTATATATTCTTCTTTATTTCTCAGAGTTCGGCCCATTAGTTAGCCGCCACCGGGCCACAAAGTACCCCTTCATCCTGACAATCAATGTCTACTTGCGACTGATCGTGTCCGGTTCACCAGGATGAACAACTTCTTCAAAGCAGACTTCAATCTCCCTTCCTTCTCCTCCATCGACAACGATGGCAGCAGCAATAACAATAACAACAATAACAACAACAACAACTCCAATATCAACTCCAACAGCAACAACCAAAACAACCACAACAACGTTGGGAGTGGCAGCAATACCAACAGCACCAGCTCCAATCCCAATCCCAATAGCAACAACAACCAAAACAACTTCAGCTCCAACGCCAACAGCAACAACTACAACTTTGGCAACAACAGCAGCAGCAACAACAACAGTAACAACGCCAATAACAGCTTCAACAACAACAACTTCAATAACAGCAATCACTTTGGCAACAACAACGCCAATACCAACAGCAACAACAACTTTAACTACAACCCCAATCCCAATACCAACAACAACAGCTTCAACTACAGCAACAACCAGAACAACAACGCCAATAGCTCATTTAACGGCGGATTCAACAACAACAGCAACAACAACAGCGGCAACCAAACCAACAACAGCTCCAATGCCAACAATGGCAACAACGGCGGCAATAACTTCAATACTTTCGGCAACAACAACAGCGGCTACAACGCCAATTACAATCCCAATAGCAGTGAAAGCGGGTTCAACGGCAATGGGAACAACAATAACTACAACTACAACTACGGCAACGGTAACAACACCAATAATAACAGCAACAACACCGCAAACAACAGCAGTATTGCCGGTATGACCTTTCGTTCACAGCAGGGCATGCTCTCGCCCTCTGACTATGGTCAACAACAGCAACAGCAGCAGCAACAACAACAGCAGCAGCAGTTTCCGCCGTACCCGTTCCAGTCTACCCAGAATCAGCAATATCAGCAGCAGGGCCAACAGCAGCAGCAGCAGTACCCTCAACAGCCTTATCCGCAACAACAACAGCAGCAGCAGCACCCATATGGCTCCTCGGACAACTATCGATCGTTCATGCCGTCGGACATGTACGGCAACTCCAACAACTCGTATCCCATGTATCGTCCCGATAACATGAGTCAGGAAGGGCCCATTCGATCCCAACCCCGCGGTATGCCGTTGGACAATGGCCACTCGGTCCGTTTTAATCCAAGCAGGAACTACGGCATTGAGGCTACAGAGACGTCCACAAGCTCAGGCACAAGCACGGGCACGTTCCTCGCCCGACCCAAGATACCTGGCCTGCCTTGCATTGCCTGCAACATGTCCAGAATGACCTGCGATGGAGGCTCTCCTTGCCGCAACTGCCTCCAGAACAGAGTACGATGCCATTACGAAGGCGACAATAACACCCGCTTCTTCGAAATTGAAGCGCTTCAGTTCGATGAGCCCCTTTCTGGGTCACAGCACTCCAGCGGGAGCCGCGACAATCGCGACAATCCCGACAATCGTGACGGACGAGCGCCCCCTGCGCAGGCAGGCTTTTCTGCACTCCCGACATCGTCTCCTTCTTTCACTGCATCGTCTCCTTCGACAGGGAACTTGTCGCGAAACCCAAATTCTCGATCACGTTCCCGTTCAGGGTCGGGCTCTGTTGGTTCCGGTTCCGGTTCGGCAGCTTCATTGAATGCGCGTAAGAGCCAAGACCTGGGCTACACGCGCGTCTCGCCCGTCATATCTTCCCCTATCATGCTTTCAGACCAATCCCTCATCTCGATCCCTCCCTTCCAGGAGGTACACCAAGATCGATCCCAACACAATCAACACAACCGTGTCACTTTACCCTCCATTTCCGCCATGGGTTCCACCATCATGCCCCTCTCCTCCGCGACGAACACCCGAACCTCCTCCTCGACCAAAGCAGCCTCTGGCTATTCAGCGTCCCCTAGATCACAATCCTCCTCGTCCTCAAGCGGTATGTAAAGCTCTTTTTTTGCACTGTTCGCCTTTTTTTTTCTCCTCGGGTATTTTTACCTTGTCACCTATGCTTTTCATCGTTGCGTTGTAACTGTTTTGTTGTTTATGCTGGCTGTATTTTCGATTGTTGTTTGAATAAGTAACTGTGAACTGTGATAGGGTCGCCACTTTTGCAGCTGACCTGATCTTTTTACGTCCTTCTCCTTCGCCCTCGTACTCCCGCTCCCTTTCGCCTTTTTTTTTTTTTTTTTTTTTTTTTTTTTTTTTTTGTCATTCTCCCTTTCTCTTTCTCTTTCCCCTACTATTTGTTTCTCAAATGGCTTCATCTCTGACCACCAGGTCGCGACTCTGTATCAGGCCCAGGCGCTTCGTCCACCAAGGCGGGTCATGACAGGTCCAATTTGACTGGGCAGAGTGCATCTTCTGTCCGTGCACAGACCGATCGGACCGATTCTGAGATTGTCAAGCGTGCTCTCTCGAAAAAGCAGCAGCAACAACAAAACCAGCTGCAGCAAAAACTTCAACAATCTCAGCAACAACAACAACAGCATCAGCAAGCGATGCCCCCTAAAGATCCCTTGTACTCCCTTTCCAGTGCTAGTATTCGAGCCCGAAAGAATGCACTCGAGATGGAGAACATTCAGCGAGCGAGCCATGTCTACGCGGATTACATCGCCAAGATCAAGGACCTGTCCGTCTCGATTGTCGATGCTACTCCCAAGGCCACCCCGACCTACCTTTCCGAACGCGATATGATGTCATATAACAGGATGGATGTAGATGCCGAAACAAGGACCGTTATCGAGCATACATCAACGACATCGAGTTCCCGGGACAATAGCTCTAACACTGGTGAGAGCACCGTGAATCCTCTCGAGGGCCTCCAGCGATTGGGTCGATCGGGATTGCTTCACAGTCTGGTTCAGCAGTATTTTACATTGATCCATCCCCAGTTTATGGTCTTGCACAAGAACAGATTCCTCGTTCGATTCTGGGCGCAGTTCGGGTCTTTCCCCGAGGCCAACGAGCTCCAGAGCCAAGTGATTCAGAACGCCAAGGCCACTAACATTTGGCGCGGGCCTGTCGACTCTGGATCAGGCAAGGATGAACAGGAAAGGTCAGGAATGCAGACTGTTTGTCCTCTTTTGTTGTTGGCCATGTTAGCACTGGTCTCGCGTCACATCAACGACCGAAGTCTTTTCAAGAGCACAGCGGCGGACAAGCAACAGCGAGTCGAACACAGCCTGGCTTTGCTGAGCAGAGAGTTTCAAGATTCGATGAACTTTATGCTGAGCAGCGACAAAGCTCAAGAGGCGCGGCTGTATGAACTCATGGAGCCCGACATGCAACACCAGGGCCCCTCGGGTGAGAGCCTGGAAGATCGAGGCGAGCAATATTTCCAGTGGGCGTCGGAGCTGCTGAAAGCCAAGTACGAAGAGCCTTCGTTAACGGTCGTGCAGTCCCTTCTGCTTCTGCGAGAGTATGCCATTATGGCTGGCAACCACACGCAGGCTTACATGTATGGCGGCACGGCTATCACGATGGCGATGGGTCTCGGATGGCATCATGCTGGTCCTACAAAGTCCCCTGGACAAGGAGATCAGCCTTCGACCGCGGAATTTGATGATGCCTTGGACAACTCTGGAGAGACAGGTGCAGAAGGAGAGGAGTCGAAGGAGCTCAAGGCCACGGATGAAGAGCAGAGACTGTGCTGGTGGCACTGCTTTATTGTCGATCGGTGGATGTCTGCCATTCACAACCGTCCTGTAGTAAGTGCCTTTTTGATTTTAAGCCATACGCGCGTCTCGTTTATTATTTCCCCTTCATTTTTCTCTCCTGTTGGCCAAGCGTCAATTGTCTTCAGGCTTTAATCAACTTTATTGTATAGTTGACCAATGTCATACAGATATCTAACCAAGTCTTCTCCTTGCTTTGACCTGGCTATCTATCAATTTATAGAACATCCCAATCCATATTTTCGACAAGACGCTGTTGCCACTTCCCAAGACGATTAGGACATGGGATTCGAAGGAGAACGACGGTCCTCAAACTCCTTTGAGCGTATTCTCATCGAGTAACTTTACAGATTCTAGGCAATCTAGTCCAGAGGTTCTTTCAGCACATGCGATGAAGATACCTAATCGAGATCCGCTTTCGATCGGTTCAGGAGTTGCTATACGGTCTTCACCCTATCTCCCGAGTCCACATTATCGAGCCAAGGCGTTCTTTGACCAACAATGTCGACAGGCGCTCCTACTGGACGATATTTTGTCGTTTCTGTCATCTTGGTCGGACGATTTGTTTGTAAGCTCGGTTGAGTTTGAGAAACTGAGCCAATCGCTGGATGATTGGCACCAAGCCCTGGCAGAATGGCAGACATTCCCAATCTCGGGTATTGTTGGTCCTGGACTGGCGAAACGACAGCAGTCGCAAAGTCAACGGCGATCGAATGCAGTGGATGAAGATGGCATGGGAGCGTTGACGAGCACGATCAATGCGGACGAGAGCCGAGATGTAGTTCAGGCAACGTTATTGGGATTGAGTTACCATACGATTCGGATTTTGTTGTATCGACCGTTTTTGAGGACGAATCTACGACACCCGCCATGTTTGCCGAGTCGAGCGAGTGCGGCGTGTGCACAGTCTGCGAATGCGATGACTTCGTTGGCAGAGTATTTGATGAACCAGACGGATACGACGGTACAGCCGTGTTTGTTGATGCGACACCAGTTTCCGTTGGTGACGGCAGCGGGGATACAGCAGATGAATTCGAACTTGGATGAAGAGCCGCGGTTGTCGACGCCGGCCAAGATCAACCTGTTGAAGACGATTCGAATTCTTCGTGATGCCGACCGGTCGTCGTGGGCAGCAGGAGTTCAGGACGGACTGCTGCAGGTTCTGCGGGAACTGTTTCCAACACAGATGAAGCAAATGTGGGCCACTGCTTGAACAGCCACAGCCCTTTTTTCCATACATTTTTCTCTTCTCGGAACAACTTGCGAGCCATTTGCTATTAAATGGATTGCAGGCGTGCTACACATTGGCACACATACATATGGCGATATTAAGAAATACATACACACTGATACGAGTTGGTTCTACTCTTGTTGTTCTTCTTGTTTTTAGTTCTTCTTTCATATTTCTGCAGTTTTTATGTATCTGGAATTGGATACATACTTCTTTGTTGGGAAGATTGGGAGCAAGCACGGAATAAAAGATAGTCTGCATGGCTATGCATCATATATGCTCAAATAGCTGCTTCACCAGGCATTCAAAAAGGTCAAGTGTTCACAAAGTAGTTGATGAGAAAAAGAGGACTGTACTGTTCAGGATGATTGATAGTTGTTCTTTCCTATGTCTTCGCTTATGTATCAACATCACCCACGAACAAAACAGCATTGATGGATCTCTCACGTGCAAACTTTTAGCTGAAGAATGATCGATGATTGACAGAAGGTCGATCTCCATCCAGGCACCATCACCCTCTGCCCTAACTGATCTCAGGCGCCATCACTGATGACTTTGTTTGTGTCAGAATAATTTTGATCAAAAATAAAAGAACGGCCGACGTTGAAGAAAAAAACCCACTCTTGCTTTGCAGCTCGAATGAGCTCCAGTGCTGACAGGGGTTGGGTTTCAGGTACAGAGAACGCTTGTTATCCCAAAGAATCTTTAACTCATTCACTCGCACCAACCAGAGCACCCCGCAAAACAAATTCAATTTCTCATCCGTTCGATTATTGTTCTTTCCTTTTATTTTTTTGAGTGTCTGCTGCCTCCTATCGCCTTTCTTCAGATGAAATTCCTCATTTAACCAATTGGTGTCCCTGGACCCGTTGCGAGTGTGCAGTATGTTTTTGTTTGTCTCCGATAGTGGAAACCCAAGCGACTCACGCATTCAAGTGGAGATCAAAAAAAGTGATCAGTGAATGGGCTTAACCAACCCATTCCCTTTTTCTTTTCTTCTTAAACCTTTTCGTCTTTCATTCGTCACTCTCTCCTCCCCTCGCTTGTTCATTCCCCTTTCCTCTTCCTTTTGTTTCCTTCTCCCTTACTCTTTTCTCCCCTCACCAGACACTCTTCCTCCTTCTTCCTCACACTCCTCCCCTACCCCTGTCCCCTCAACCACAGCCCTCCTTTACCGCCTCCCCCCTCCCTCCTTTACCCCTTCCTCCACTTCTCCTTCCCCTCCTATCCTTCAACTAACTCAATGCGCCACCAGAGTCACTTGCCCCGGAAAGTCATCGCCGTCGACCTCGACGAGGTCCTCGCCCGTACAACCCTCGCCATCGCCGACTTTCACAACGACACCTACGGCACAACCCTCACCATGGACGACTTTATCTCCTATGACTATACAAAGATATGGGGCGGTACTCGAGAGGAATCCATCTCAAAGTGGAGGCTCTTCTTCGATTCCCCGTACTTTTTGAAAGTCGAACCCGTCGAAGGCAGTTTGGAAACGCTCAAGGTACTTGCGCTTTTCTGTTTTCTGTTATGATCTGGGATCAAGTCTATTCTTTTCATTCGACATTTGCTTTGAGTGTGCAATGAGAGTGTGAGTTGGATCTCCATTGTTTTGCTTTTGGATCCATCAAGAAAAAAAAAAAAAATAGTGAGCCTTGTGGTATGGGCGTCCGGCAGTGTTCCCTTCTCTCTCCTCCTCCTTCTCCGCCCCTCGTGTTATTTTTTTTTTCTGTTTATTTGTGTGCCTGTCGGTTTGCATACGTCGCATACCCTATCTTCTGCATGGCAAAATGGGAAGACGATGAGCCAATCCACTTTTTATTACGATATTCCCTTCCGCCCTTTTCCTCTCCTCCACAATCCGATTGAAAACGATCGCAATGCTGTGCTAGCTGCTTACTCACACACTACCAGGAACAACAATACAAACAAGAGTGAGAGAGGGATGGGTGTGAGCCGAAGGCTTTTATTTTTCTTGTCAGACAGTCAGACAAACATAAACAGAATTGAGCGAATGGCTAATCGACCCTACAAAAAAAAATCAACTCCGGAAAACCAATCGTTTTAACTCTCTTTCTCGATCTCGTTCTTGGTTGTATAACGCAAAATAGCTCCTGAAGGCCCGTCGGTTCAGTCTTGTAATCGTTACAGCCCGTCAACAGTTTGTAGCCGACCTGACGAAAAAGTTCGTCGATCGCCATTTCCCAGGAATCTTTGAATCGATTTATTTCGCCAACCACTTCCTGACTGAGCAGGAAAAGCTGACGTTCGTTTCCAAGCCCAAGTCGGTCATCTGTCGGGATGTCCACGCTCAATTGCTGATCGACGACTCGCTCGAGAATGCCCTCGAGGTCTCCAAAGCCGGGATCCCCGTTCTCCTGTTTGATCTCCATGGAAAGTACAAGTGGAACCAGCTCGAGGAGGGTCAGCAGCTGCCAGATAAGGTCACTCGAGTCAAGAGCTGGAAGGATGTCCAGGCTTGGTTTCCTCGTCCTCGATCTCCATTGTCAAATCAATGCCTGAGCAGGGACGATCAAGTTTCAGAGTCGTCATCGTCCGAGTCCGAGGAGGAAGATGAAGAGGATGAAGAGGACGAGGAGGATATGGAGGAGGATGAAGAGCAGCAGATGTTCGGATACTCACACCACCACCAGCAACATACTCTTCACAACCCCATGGATTCGGATTCGGATTCTGACGAGGACGACGAGGCAGAGATGGATGAGGATGAGATGAGCGAGTTGACAAAGCGGGAACAGGACGGAGAGGAGGAGGAGGAGGAGGAAGGTCATGGTCGGACTCTTCGGAGACGCAAGCTCATGATGATGGACTTTAGCAGTTCCGACGATGATGAAGATATCGACCTCGAGAACGGGCACAACCATCACGGAAACATGGACAGCAATGAGCATGATCTGGACCTCGAGAGCGGACACCGCGGTCGCCATATCTCCCATGCTGATTTGGAGCGGTACCGTCATCAACACGAGACCATGTACATGGAGGAGCCAGGAACTGAGATGGAGATGGAATCCGATTCGTCATCGTACCTACAGCAGGAGGATGACATGGAACGGGGCTTTATTTCAACAACCACCACTGCAGCCACATTTACAGCGACAACAACTACTACATCAACCACCCACGTGTCAATAGCGATCGCCGAGTCCAACATAGTAATGGTAGAATCTCAGTCCTCGACGATATCGAACCTTCCTCCTCCCCACTCTAGTTCTTCTGAGACGGCCATGGCAGTTGAAGGGTTGACGATCAAGAGCCCCCCTTCTTCAGCATCCGAGTCCTTTGTTGCTACAACAACCAGCCTTTCAAATCAAGCCGACTCAATGGAGGAGGTCCCTCTCGCATAATCATTTTTTTTTCCTTCGTTTTCTGCTTTTTTTTTTTCTGTTCTTTTAGTTTCTCTTTTACGCACACTTACCTCGATATCCCGCACCACTGCATTTTCATGTTCTCTCTTTTTTTTCTATTTTTTTCATCTTTTTTTTTTTTCTTTCTTTACTTTGTTTATTTCCCATAGACTTTCTTCATTCTTAATCGCCTTCTCTCCATGAATAAAATAACAAAATACCATTGGCATTGTAAGACTCGCTCGTATCGACTGAAATACCATAGTAATGGCGAGAGGAGGGGAAAACCAGCTCGCAAAAATCGAATAAATGAAAAAAAGGAATCTCTCCTTGTTACCTTAACACTGGAACCCCTGTGTGTCCGCAAAGTGTTTTTTTTTTCGTTGTGTAAAAGAGCACCTGATCCCGACCCTTGCTATTGCATGGTATGGTAGATGGCAATGACTTTGACAAGAACGTAAAGAGAAGAATGTAAAATGATTAGAAGACAAGTGCAGAGTCATGTAAACAAAAAATCATATCAACCACCACGTTAAACACAAATAATGGCAGGCTTAAAGCGAAATGCTCTAGCCTTTGTGAGGAAGGCGGACCCTATGACTGTGCGAAATCCCACTAAAGTTATACATCTCTTCGGGCCCTCCACAAAAACAAGACGGCTACTCCAACAAGATGAATAGGATCGATCCTGCTCGTGGTGGAAAAAAAAAAAATGCCTGCGCTCAGTGTATTACGGAAAGATATAAATAATTAACCACAGATAATGAAGCTCATCATATATTTCTTCATTGTTTATTTGTTTTTTGAGTGTCAGTCAAGCTACGGATGAGTGGAAGTTAGCAAGTCTGCAATGGGTTGAGTGGGTGATGAATAGAGTACACGAGAATGAAAATCAATGGGAAGAGTAACAAATGAACAAAGGCGGGAAGGAAGGTGGTGTTGGTGGCGAAAGGACGATGTTATGGTGGGAACGATGCAAAAGAACATTGGGGCAGCATTAAAAGAAGGGAAGGACGAGATAGGCTACAGGAAGAACAAAAACGAAATTGAAAAAGAAAGGTTGATGTAGGGGCGAAGAGCTGAACGGACATGTGCTCAAGTCACACATTCTTAATACCGGATAGGCTGACCCTGACTGGTTGCCGTTGACACTGCAGGTCCACCAGAGGCTGAAGAGATGGCGACTCTGGCACCACCGGCTTGCATCTGCTGGGTCGGTTGGGGCATAGATCCTCCACGCTGTCCGACTCCTCTCTGCTGCTGACCTGCCTGTCCCTGCATGTTGGGAGGCATCATTCCGCCGCTGTGATTGTTGGCAACTCCGATCGTGTGTGCAAAGACACCGTTGGCCTGAGCAACAGGGCAGTCCTTGTGCGCCAGAAGCAAGGCTTTCAGGTGAATAATCTCGTCCCGGAGTGCAGCTGTCTGAGTCTGCAGGTGCTCGTTGTCCGTTGTCAGGTATTCCACCTTTGCCTGCAAGTTGGAAAGCCACTGCTTCTTGCGCTGACGACACTTCAACGCAGCTAGAAGTATGTAAAAAAAAAAAATGTTGCAAAACAGCGATTAGGTACTAGTTCATCAAGTAACACAAAGACCTGCGACCGTTTCAAGCCAACCTCAAATCCTCGGGTTCTCACCTTGACGGTTGCGCTCCAAAAAGTTCTTGCGCTTCTCTTCTTCGTCCATCTTGTCCTCAGCGGCAGGACGCTTCTTATTTCCGTTCGAGCCGCCGTTCTTGCCATTGTTGCCTGGCCGGTCGCCACTGACGCTAGACTGTCTCGAGAATTGGGAGTCGTCGCTGTTGTCCTCTGAAGTCATGCGGCTTGGACGAGAATCGCGACCCTGTGTGCCAACCATTCCAGAGGCATTCTGTCCGTGCTGCTGTTGCTGCTGCTGAGGCTGTCCTGGAAAGTATCCGTTAGCATCGATACTCTCGCGCTTGACCCACATCTCCCTCTGCGCAGCAGCCTGCGCCTGTGTCAAGTTTTGCATGTTGTTGTAACCATGACCGTTGTCGGGATGCGTTACGCCTTGGGGAGGGATATATCGGTCGTTCATAGGTGCCTGACCATTCATGTGGGGAAATGGCTGAGGCTGTCGTGGGGCCTGAGCAGCCTGGTTGTAAATTGCTGGTGGATATGGTTCCGTCGTCTGCACAGGGCCTGCAGGAGGAACAACTGAACCTGGCATGCCAACATAGGGGTATCCATTTTCTGCCATGGGGGCTCCAGAGGTATAAATGGTCGAGATGGCGGCAGTTGTGGCGGGATAAGATCCAACGGGGATAGGGTCCTGAGGGCCTTCCAGCATTGAGGGTGACAGAGGGCCCATACGGAGCGATTGGGCCTCCCATCCATATTGTTCGTTGTTAGGTGCGAGACGGCCAGACATTGAAGCGATAGGTGGCAAAGTTGGTTTGGGTGCATCTGGAGCTGGTGCCGAGTTGCCAGAGGGAGGTCCAGCCTTTTCTGGGGTCAGGTCGGAGAAGCTCTGCTCAAAGGGGTTGGGTTCCATGTCTAGCTTGGAGACAGGCTGCATATAGTTCATGGGATTGTCGTTGTTTGCACGAGCGAGAACAGCCTTGTCGTCATCTGCAGCTGTTGTGACGATAAGGGGAACGTTGTTGTTGGGAGCAGTTGGCAGATCTAGCCAGAATTGCAAGGTAACCAAGGGTTAAGGCTATTGTTCACAACACTGTCATTTGAGTAGGTTGCAATAGAAAGGGGAGGAGACTTACCCATACTGTTGTTACCAGGACCGAGATCAGCAGAGAGGGTTCCGACTGTTGTCATTGTTCCTTAGACCGATGTTATGCGAGAGAGAAGAGTAGAGATTGGGAAGGGGAAGGGAGGTATGACTGTGGAGTAAAGAGGCAGCTGGCGTGCGTCAAGGATATGTCTTACTATTGAAGAGGTGAAAGGAGAAGAGTGATATCGCGTTAGTTTTCATTTCTGGCTTCTATGGAAAAAGGTGAAGATGAAGGGGGAGGAAGGACAAAGAGCAAAGTGAAGCGGAAAGGAGAGGAAGTGAGAGAAGGGGGAGAACGAGAGGAGAGGAAGAACAGAGAAGTAGAGCAGGAAGTAATGGAAGAGTAGTAACGAGCGGCCCCAGGTGTTTCGCGGTAAGAAAAGTAAACGAACAGAAAAAAAAGGTCGCTGTGCTCGGTGCTACTGCTCAAGCGACGGGATCAAGCAACCAAGGTTGTCATCGACACTCACACTCATAGCAACTCCTGGTTCTTAAGAAGGTCCAATGCCACCCCGCTGGTTGGGTAACGACAAAAAAAAAAAGATAAAGGGTCAAGACGAAAAGTACAAAAAGAAACCAGCCGTTGAACACACCCTTTGTTCTCCTCTGTTCACATCCCACCCCTGCGTCTATCAATCACTCTCTCTCTCTCTCTCTCTCCCGCAAAGAGCAGCGTGTACGAGAGAGTGGTGTTTCTTGGAGAGACGGATGTGCTTTTTCCGTGCTTTGTATTTGCTTTTTTTTTTTTTTTTTTTTTTTTTTTTTGAGTTTTGTGTTTGTGAGAGTGAGTGTGTCTGTTGTGTGTTGTGTTATGCATGTGCGAGTGTGTGTGCTGGGAGTATGAAAGGGCGTTGGAAGGTGGGTGGACGAGGGGAAAGATAGAGGTCAGACAACCCGCCTTGTGAGCAGACCAAAGCGGCACTCTTTTTTTGTCCACCCTCTCTCACTCTGTCTCCTTCCTCTCTCCCTCTGCTGTCCTAGTTTCTTTTTCATGTCCTCACAGCTGGGATGACTAATACACAGCGCAATAGAGAGGGAAGTAAAACAAGGCAATCCAGCCCAACCAATCTGCCTCCCCTCTGCTCTCTGTCTCCTCTCAACCATGAGTGGTACACAACCCCATCTTATTCTGCCAACTAGCACCCCTCCATCGAACAGACTCATAGAGCAGAGCAAACAAAGAAGCTTATTAAAGGTAACGAAGGTAGCAATGGTAATAGATGAGAGAAGGAAGAAGAGGCAGAGAGATGCTCTGCAAGATATGATATGAATGGATGGCCAGGGGGAAAAGGGAGAACCGAAAAGCACAATGACGCAAACAAGAGGAGGCCCAAACGTCCCGACTTGTACGCCCTCTTTTGGGGCGAAACAAGTCGGCCGAGATTGAGAATGAGGACTTTTTCTTGTTGATGTTGTTGATGGCAAAGGAAGGAGAAGTGATGACCGAGAGAAAAAGAATAAAAACGACAATTCTTCTTCCCCTTTGACCTTGTGTTACTCCTTTCTGCAAGCTCTTGCGCCGTATGAAAAGGAAAAGAAAAGGGAAAATAAAAAGAAAAATGATAAGAGAAAAAGGCACCCACAAAGACGCGAATAAGACTGAGAGAGAGGTGGCGAAGGATAGGTAAGGAGAAGAAGAATGTATGTGGGTGGGTGGATGGTGAGAGTGGAGTTAAGTAGTAGGAAAGGGGAGGGAAAGTATATCCGACACAGCCATCGTCGTCATTGTATGTGTCAAAGAGTGGTTTGGTCCAACCTAGAAAGACGACTGGTGCGTCAGAGACAGAGCAAATACCCAAAGCTGTATTGTGTCTCCTGTCTGTTAGTGTTCTGGTGCCTTACACAGTAATCGGGTGTATATATATGTACAAGTCGTTGGAGTCGCGAGTATTGCTGGGTGTGAGAGAGGAAGAGAGGTGGAGATGAGGATTGAGATGCTGAAGTGAGAGAGAGAGAGAGAGAGAGAGAGAGAGAGTGAAGTTTGAATGTGCAAAGTGGAGAGTGAAGAAGTGTAAGAAACAAGTGAGGGAAAGGAGGAGGGGAGAGAAGAGGAAGAGAGAGAAGAAAAGGTCGGGAGGGAGGGGGGTGGATAGGAAAAAAAAAAAAATCACTACGTCATTGGCGAACTCCTTGCGAATTGATTGGCTAGAGAAACATAGACCAGCCAAAGACAGGCAAGCTCACTTCTTCCTTGCACACACCCTCCCTTTCTCTTGCCCTCTCCTATCCTCAACGTCCCTTCTATAGACGTTTGTTTGTTAAAGGTGTGATAGACTCTTTACTCTACTCTCCTCTCATTCATTCATCTGCATGGGCAAATACACATGGTTCACTCTCAAAAGGTATTTCTCTCTGACACACACGTTAAAATAAGAGAAGCTGTTAATAGTCAAAAGAGTGATACGCTCACTTGGATTTTGTTCATTTTAATCGGTGCCCGGAAACTCTGCTAAAAACAAAACAACAAAAGACCCCGACTCAACCAATTCATCAAATGCATCCTTGTTATATGAGCGTGTGTATATGAGGTTCCATGTGTCCGAAAGGGTGCCCCGAAAAGAGGACCAAAGTACCAGCAAATAAAAAAAAAAACGAATAGGTTAAAGAAAAATGCTAAGACGCCCAAAAATGAACATCAAGGGATCGGGCTAGAGTGAGAGAGAGAGAGAGATCTACCAGGCAGAGACAGACACCAAGCAAGGCAGGGCAGGAACACTTAAACATCAAAACGATGTCATCATCATCGCTTTCATGAGCCCTTTACTCAACTAAGGTTTGTTTTTTCATTCTCACCTCACTCCTCTCTCCTCTCGATCAATTAAGGTCGTTCCCTTTCGCGAGCGCGCATAAAGGGGAAACAAGCTGTGAGATAAGGGGACAGGAAAGAAAGGAGGAAATGAAGAGCATTACATACAACAGCATTACATACTACAGCATTAGGAGAGAAGTCTCTGTGTCATTCATTCTCTTCTCCGTCTCTCGCAAGATAAAAAAAAATAAAAAAAATAAGAAATCGACCAAAAGGAAAACTGCAAGGTTTCTAACGGCTCCAACTAGCATATTAGATCATACAAAACACAGCCAACCTAAGAACGAACCACCATAGTATCCCACACATTTTCATTTCTACCGTCCTGCAGGCTCAGAGAAAAGCAAACAGTAAAGGAGTTTTTCTCGCGCACCTCTCACAGACCGAGTTTTCGTCGCTCTTTCCAAACAGGTACTCTAAACTGTAGGGAATTTTACTCCAATGGTCCTTCTGTCAACATGTCATTCAGTTCCATTACAGCGGTGATCCCTACGGCTTGCGACAAAACACCAGAGCACCATTGATCCCTGGGTGACGCTGTCAATTGGCCGCTGACCTGGCTGCCCAATTGCAACTACTCTGTTACTTCTGGCAATCAATGTATATCTATCATCTGAACAGTGACGGACGAAGAAAAAGGAGGCAGGAAAATGCCATTCGCACAGACAAAATGTAATCATAAAAGGGTGAGTGAAGGAGTGGAAGTGAAAGTGATACCTTTTTGACCCTGAAATCCTGTCGCCAATTCGCAGAAGGATCGCCAGGCTACAAAACGATGAGGAAATCAAAGGCTCTTCGATTTGAGGAGTAGAGGAGAAGAAGAGTGCGTTGCAATTCGACGTGTCTATGATAATATGGTGCAAAGGAGGTGGAATCTGACGATGACGGTATATATAGGAAGAAAAAGCCAAGTCGTGGGGTCCCGGGTAAGGAGGGTCCAAAGTGAGAGAAGGAGGATAATGAGGATGATGCTATCATCGAAGTTTTCTTCTCAAGGGGAGGGATTGACCCTGTAGCTCCAGTCTCAGCTAAACTCCTGACCCCAGTTGAGGCTCTGTCAAGACGCGATGTGATGACATGATGGTAGTAGGGATACCCCTTTTGTCGTAGATGCTGCAATCTGCAAATGCAAACGACCGTCCCTTGTTTCCTGCAACTTGTTTACCTCAAGTGACTGCTGACTTTTTTTTTTTTTTTTTTTTTTTTTTTTTTTTTTTGCCACCTTGATGTCTTTATCAGCGCCACTTGTCCCTAAATAATTTTGCTCCTTCTCTCTCTCACTCCTTCACCCCTCCCCTCCTCCCCCACTACACACATATACATAATGGCCAAGTCCGTCGCCGTCAAGAGCTCCAAGGTCGCCAACAAGGCCGAGAAGAAGTCTGCCAAGGTCGAGAAGAAGGTCGAGTCCTCCGACTCATCCAACTCTGATTCTGACTCCTCTGACTCTGACAACGAGGAGGAGAAGAAGGACGACTCCTCCGACTCTGACAGCTCTGACTCTGACTCTGACAACGAGGAGGAGAAGAATGAAGAGTCTTCCGAGTCTGCTGCCTCCTCCGACTCTGAGGCCTCCAACAACAAGCGCAAGAACGAGGCTGCTGCCGAGACCTCCGCTAAGAAGTCCAAGACCGAGGATGAGGCTGCTCCCGCTGCCTCTGCTACCGTTTTCGTCGGTGGACTCTCCTGGAACGTCGATAACGACTGGCTCCGCACCGAGTTCACCGAGTGCGGTGAGATCCTTGATGTCCGTGTCATCACCGACCGCGACTCCCAGCGTTCCAAGGGGTAAATTTTACTTTTGTTTCTGTCTACTGATAAAGATGTGCAAATGTGCAACTGCTGTTCCTCCTTTGGCATGAAATCTAACCTCAATTTGTTCTCTTTTATGAAAAATAGTTTCGCTTACGTCGAGTTCGCCACCGCTGACGGTGCCAACGCTGCTTTGGCTCTTGCCGGTAAGGAGATTGACGGTCGCTCTATCCGCGTCGACCTCTCCGAGGCTCGCCCCAAGAAGGAGGCTGGTGCCAAGACCTTCAACAACGCCCCCCAGGGCGAGGCTTCCGATACCCTCTTCATCGGAAACTTGTCCTTCAACGCCACCGAGGATGACATCCGTGGTGCCTTTACCGAGTGCGGTGAGATCATCTCTGTCCGTCTCCCTACCGACCGCGAGACCGGTCAGGCCAAGGGTTTCGGTTACATCCAGTTCGGTTCGATCGATCAGGCCAAGGCTGCCATTGCCTGGAACGGCACCGACCTCGCTGGTCGCCCCTGCCGTCTGGACTATGCCGGAAAGAAGCCCGAGCGCTCCGAGGGCGGTGGATTCGGTGGTCGTGGTGGTCGCGGCGGTCGTGGTGGCCGTGGCGGTTTCGGCGGTGACCGTGGTGGTCGTGGCGGTTTCGGCGGTGGCCGTGGCGGTCGCGGTGGTGCTCGTGGCGGTCGTGGTGGTTCTACCAACCGCGGTGGCTTTGGTTCCTTCCAGGGCTCCAAGGTTTCCTTCTAAACAGGGTCTCCTTCACCTTCACCTTTTCTCTTGTTAGACACTGATGATTCCCTGCTTTTCTTTTCTTTTTTTGCACCCTTTTTTATCATTCCTTAATCTGTGTCTTCATTTGTTTTTACTTATCTTTCATTTTTTTTACTTTTGCATTTTGTTACTACTCACCCATTTCGCATGTTGTACCATAGTCATCAATTGTTTCTCTAGTCAAAACACCCACCACACCAGATCGCCTTTTGGATCGTTCCATTCGCCTCAGTTGTTTGGATCAACTCTAAAGAATAAAACTTGCATGTCACCAACACCCTTTCGGCTCTTTGAAGATTTAAATTTTATTCAGCGGGTCGATGTGTTAAGCAACACTCGCATTGTAATACCAATGGCCGATTAACGAGTGTGCACAAGGGGCAAGCCCACTCTGCCCATTGATTTATCACAGGAACCGCGATGGATGTGGTTCTCGCTGTTGATGTACTGGACCGAGCGGGTTTTTGTGTGGTTGTCATGTGAGACACGTCCTGCTCAGTCCTAGGCTTCTTCAATACCGTTGCTGTTGTGATGGCTGTTGTCGAAGGATTAGAGCCTCTGCGTTTCATGACGCTTTTAGTAGGCACGGTTGGCGTATCGTCACCATCGATAATGATGGTTATCCTTTCTGGTGGTGGGCAGGAGGCTGAAGTAGGTGTCGATGATCCTTTGCTTGGACCAACAGTGGAGGAGGACGTTACAATTAGTGGCGTTTTTGGACTGGGTGATGTCGATGACTGATTCGAGCTTGGTGAACTCGCAGAGGAAGGTGATGATCCGCACCAAACTTGATCTTTAGCCCGCCGCTCCGCAGCCATCGCAGCCAGCTCGCCGGGACTATGCCACTGTTCCCAGAACCCCTTCGGGGTCGCTCCTACTCGTCCACCTCCAGCAGGGAGCGCACCACCACTTCCTCCAAGTTTTCGTCCACCCACTGGCAACATCATCTCATTCATCTGCCTCCGCCTCTCGGCCGCCACAACCGCAGCAGCTCTCGTCCCACTCGTCACCAACCCAGCACCAACCGCACCACCAAGTCTCACACCACCAGGTCCGAACCCACCATGCTTCGTCCCCAACCGATGCCCCGCAGTATCAAACCCTTCCCCCGTATACCCGGACGCGACAATCTTATCATACTCATCATTCAAACCATCCAGCGCCTTATAAAACTGCTGATCATGTGGACCACGGATATTGTGTGCGAGTTCGTGGAGCATGGTGCCAAGGATGTCTTCCCAGGGGAGGAATGTGTTTTCATCGTTATGGTATCGGAGACAGAGTTGGATCTTCCAGCCGCGGTTGGTGTTCATTCCTAGGAGGCCCTTAGTATAAAACTCTGCGAGTGTTGTGATCTTCCAACCATGCGCCTTCATTATCGGTCGAACCTATAGTTTTTTTTTTTTTTTTTTTTTTTTTTTTTTTTTTTTTTTTTTGTTGGTATGTAGAATATGGGAATCAGAGGTGAGCCAACGGGCTTTGTATTTGATACAAAAAAAAAAAAAAAAAAAAAAAAAAAAAAAAGAATAAACCTGCACAATCCTGCTTAACCAGAACATGAATAGTTTTCTTCAAATTACCATAGTGGCGACTTTTTTGAGGAGTCGCATGGCTTCCTCATGGTTGTGTTTGGACGTCAGACAGGTAAAGCTGGAGACCAAGTCTAGACTGGATGAGTTGGACGACATTCTGTTCCTTTTTGTGCTGTATTTTGTTGGAAGCGATCGTTTGTTTTGTTGGTTGGTTGATGTAAGAGTTGATGTGTGATGTCAAGCGCTAAAGGATGTCGATTCCACTTAACAGGAAGTTCCAATGCAGTGGCGAGGTGGGTAGGGTAGTGGTGATGCTGAATGGAAAGCGACGACAGATGGAGAGGGGGAAGGGATGGACAAACAAAACAAAGAAATGAAGAGAGTAGGAACAGTTGGAGGGGTTTTTTTATGGCTTCTTTATTCGCTACAGATTTTGGTGGCGTTGACGGACATTTTTATCTATTGCTCGCTGACGATCACAGCAGCCATGCCCTATTGATCCAAGAAAAAGAAGGCTCGTTAGTGAACATTGCTCCTTTTAGCAGACAAAAAAAGTAGCATGCCAACAGAGTGTTGACCTACCCCTCCAATGCCATAGCACATGGAGATGACTCCAATCTTCTGGCCAGTGTGGTGCAACTGCGTAATCAAGGTGGACATCTGCCTGGCACCCGTCATCCCTAATGGCTATATCCCACAAACAAGGAAGAAGACAAACGTTAGCTTACAAATATTTGCACCAGGACATCCGAAAACGTATATGACACTAGGAAAGAGAGACTTACATGACCGAGGGCAATGGCACCACCCTTGGGGTTCAATTTGGCAGACTTGATGTTCAAATGGCGCGCACAGTACAGAGCCTGAGAGGCAAAAGCCTCGTTGATCTCATAGATATCAACATCATCCACCTGCAATCCGACATTCTTCAAAACAGCAGGAATGGCAGTCGCGGGTCCAATGCCCATGATAGAAGGCTTTTCGCCCGTGACCTTGGCGCCGCACCAACGTGCCAAGATGGGGCACCCAAGCTCAATTGCCTTGCTACGACGCATCAAAACCACCGCTGCTGCCCCGTCCGAGACCTGCGATGCGTTTCCAGCAGTCGTCGATCCATCCTTTTTGAAGACGGCTTTCAACTTGCCCAACTTTTCAGCAGTCGATCCTGCACGAGGGCCTTCATCCTTTGAGATAACCACCTCCTTGACGATCTGCTTCTCCTCACCATTCTCATCCTTGACAGTGATCTTTTGAGTAACCTTGACGGGGACAATCTCGGCATTGAACAGTCCCTGTTCCTGAGCCCTCAAGGCTTTCTCGTGTGACTCGACCGCGAACTGATCCTGGTCCTCACGCGAGATCGAGAACTGGCTGGCAACGTTCTCGGAGGTGATACCCATAGGGAAGAACACGTCCGCGGCACCTGGAGCAGCCTTGATCTCGGGCGAGATGCGAGAAGGCATCGATTTGGAGCCATAGTCGTGGGTCATTGACTCTACACCAGCGCCTATTATTTAGTCCATTGAATAGATCGTTCGTACATGGTTGGTTTTCTTTTGTCGTGGGATTATTTTTCGAGAGAGAGCGAGAGAGCACTGACCGCTTGTTCCCACTTACCAATACCGACATCGATCTCTCCGGCTCGGATGGCATTGGCAACATAGTTGCAGGCTTGCAAGCCCGACGAGCACTGACGATTCAACACACCATACGTTGTCGTGTATGGAAATCCTAAGGCATATAGGTACACGCAAACTCGTAGTATCAATGGCGCTGTCCAAACAGCAAAATGGAGACGCTGAGAAAAAGGATGAAAAAGACAGTCTGTTTACCAGCGGCGAACATGGCTGCACGACCGACTTTGATACCACCGAGTTCCTGAAGGACATTGCCTGTCTGGATGTCATTGACGACTTTGGGGTCAATTTTGGCGCGCTCGGCCGCTGCCTTCAATATGACGGCCAACAGATCTTCGGGGTACATGTCCTTGAACCCGCCCTTTCCGGCTCGGCAAATAGGAGTTCGAACCGCTCTGTGAATGGGTAGGATTTTTTTTAACAGACGAGAGAGAGAGAGGTAGTGGAATTACAGGGGTTATTTACGAGCAGATAAACCTCCAAGGTGGTTAAACAACGTGAATGCCAGTCAATTGAAAGGCTTACGAGACAATAACGACATCATCAGGGTGTCTGTGGTTGATAAGGTGGTCGCGAGGGTTACTTCCTGTGGATGAAAGGTGGACAAGTGGGGAATGGTTATGTCAAGAGAATAAACTTTCGGCTCACGTTGCTTTGAAGAGAGGGTTTGAGTGAAATGGTGGATGAGGGTTTACCGGTGATGTGATCCTTGATCTGCTCGAGACGTTTGTTGGAGGTCATGTTTAGAGGCGGTAGTATAGATGGAAGGTAATGGAGAGAGAGTTGAAGAAGAAAAGAAAAGAAACTAGAATGAGAAGTGGAGCGAGGGGGGAGAAGATAAAGAAACTTAAAGCAGAGAGAGAGAGAGAGAGAGAGAGAGAGAGAGAGAGAGAGAGAGAGAGAGAGAGAGAAAGTCCATTTCCCCACTGGCCAACCGTGCGTCGGACCGGATCTTGATCACAAAGAATATCCGGCGCGAGAGTTACTCTTTGTTGTCGTAAGTTTTTGTTCCAATCCATCTGCCCTCTTCCCTTCTTCCTTTGTCAGTTGCTTCTCTCTTCCTTTATCCTTTCTATTCGCTCCTTTCGCTCTTCTTATTGCCATTGCCCTTCGAGCTGGAATCGTTGCTGTCTTTCAATTGATTCCCATACGACGATCTGCCACAAACAAGGCGATCAAAGGTGGCGCCATGATTTTGACAAGTCTTATAGAGAAGTCTCCATGGCACGATATTCCATCGTATTGAAACACTGTCTTGCGAATAATGTCCAAAGGCAAATGTCCATTGGTACGAACTCGTACAGAACCCCACACATTTCTTTTCGTTATAATATTGACCTGAGGGGCGAATGCTCCTAGGTCTGGACGCTTTTCGGTCTGAACTCCGTCTGGTCTTTACGGATGAACGGATAAACACTGCTCGTTTTTACGCCCACATATAATTCTCTCTTTCTCGTCGTTATCTAGGTTACTTGTTCATCCTCGTGGTCATAACCGGAGTGTTGCTATCTGACGGATTCATCCGAGGTACTAAGGCGTGTCGACCCCTAGGATGTAAAGACTGGCAACTCAAGCGTGCCTTCATTGCTTTTTTTGTTGCTGCCTGCACCATCAATGGCTCAAAGAGTCCAAGGGGAAGTAATTCTACTTCGCATCCAATGTAGTAGACATCAGCGCGTAGACTTTCTTTCTTGTTGTCGATTGCTTTTGCCACTAAATTTGGTTCTTTCTTCTAATAATCTCGACAACGACTCATACCGCTTCTGAATTACATAGGCCTATCGCTTCTCAACTCTCCTTTTTAACGTGTCCAAATCAATGATACATGTTTTGTCTAAATTTGTTTTTTTTTTGTTATTGCTTGCTTGTTTTTTGGTCAGGGTAAAAGTGATGCCAGAGAAAGAAAAAGAAAAATGACGTCTAATCTACATAGATCACAAGCTTGCCACCACAATGGTCGATAGCTTCACGAACTTCGATATCGGTCTGCAGGGCGGCAAAGTCACCACGGCTGTCACGGTAACTAAGCGGCTTGGGATCACAATCCAGACGCTCAAAGATCTTTTGTTGGAGGGATTGGAACGTGACTGAGACGGGTATCCTCATCGCCGAAATATCGTCCAGGTATGACACCTTTAGTTTGATAAATTCGTCCGCGTTCGTGCTGCCAATCGTTGGTGTCGAGAACGAAGACGCGGATCGGAGACTAGGCGAGCCGCTCATCGACCCAGAGTCGTCATTGTAGCCACGATAGCTGCCTGGTCCTTGCTGTGATTTACCATTGGAAAAGACGGCTCGTGCCGCTACAGAGGGTGATTGGCGGGATCCAGAAGAGTTGAACATGCCGTTGGAAGGCGTTAAGCGACCCATCGAGGGAGAAGACGATCCCATGTTGGGACTGACGCTCATTACTGGTGGTGCTGGTGTTTCTGTGTCGCCATCTCTCAGTCCAAACAACTGGTTGACCAAGGGGTGTTGAATGATCCTTGTCGGAAGCTTGCACAAATCCTGGACATAGCCATCCAAATCGACCTGGCGAGTCGCCGTCACGGCATCATCCACCATCTGCAATGGGATCGGCATAAAGGGGAGGATCCTGGGCTGATCTCCAACACGGCCAGATTCAACCGGGAATTCTTCCAGAAGGGCGATATGAAAGTTGTAAAAGTCCTCGTACAGGCGCAGCAATCTCCGTGTGGCGCCTGATGCCAGGTCGACAGAAACCGAGAACCAGTACTGGTCATCTTCATGGTGGAATGAGTCAACCGAAGCCTCAACAATGACATTCGACAAATCCTGGTCGTGAAAGCTGCCGCCATTGCTGCTGTGAGAATCGCCGTTGTTGTTCCGAGATGACCCAGCCCCAGTTGATCTAAAAGAGCTAGTGGTGTCCTCTCTTCCAGTCTAATTATCATTGAACCAAAGATATTGTGTTTAGCTGAAAGATGCTCTCAACGAGAGAAAGTAATAATTGGCACTCCTCTAGATTATAAAACGAGAGCACATTCCTCCCCGGATAATGATGATAAAAATGGGAAACATAACAACAAATGTGATAATGAACAAAGTAAAAATGAGGTGGCTGTTGTACCTGGCGTCGGTTTGGTTCAAGTTCCTGCGATGGAAGCCGGCGCATTGCAGGTTGACTCTGATGGGGTTTGAGGTCTCTTGACATCTTGTTTTTGAGTTGCTGGATAGTGGGTCCCGAGTTCTGAAGATGCTGTTGTTGTTGCTGCAAAAACTGTTGTGGGTGAATAGGTTGCTGAGCCTGGGGCGGTATGTTTGAAAAATGTTGTTGCTGTTGATGCTGCTGTTGTTGCTGCTGTTGTTGAATCGCCTGCTGTTGCTTCTGGAGTGCCTCGTTCGAATCGATCTTCCCAAGAGGAATGCTATTGGCCTTGTAATCCATTGCCTGCTTCTTCCACTCTTCCACGCGAGGGATGGCGGTTCCTGTCTGTCGGAGCATTTCCGGGACATTGATCGCCTTCCCGGTCGCCATATCTCTGATCTCAACAAAGCTGACGGGGATCAATCCTGGACCTCCAAGGCGACCGATGGGCTTGGCCACGTACCACTCCTCGTTCGACTGGGCAATAACCAGGATGGCATCGCCGACCTTGGCGTCTAATTCGTCGGGCCGCTCCGCTCCAAAGTCGTAGAGGACGATTCCGTACAATGGCTGGCATTTTGGCAAGGGCTTTTGCGCGGCAGGGGTGGGCGATGATTGGGCCGGAGTCGATTGTTGTGGCTGTTGGTAGAACTGTTGTTGTTGCTGTTGTTGCTGTTGCTCTTCCTCGAGACTCTGACTACTGTTCCTCTGGTTCTTTTCGAGGATCTGGAAGTATGTAACGGGGACATAGCCGCGGGCACCTGTGACAGGGTTGCTAGCCTCGTACCAGTCCTCGTCGTCCTCGTTGCCGACAACGTGAAAAAAATCACCCTTTGTGAAGGAGAGCTCCTCGGTCTGCTGGGAATTGTAGTCGTAGAGGGCCTTGATGACTTTGCGGGGAGGTGCCAGGGCTGCGGGGTTGCCGCGGTTAGGGTTGGGAGAGAGGCCGCCTGATGAGGTTTTGTTCTGAAGAGAACGTCTGAGGTTTTGCATTGGGTGATCAGTCAGTAAAGGACAAGGTGTCGTATGGGTGGATGTTAATGTATTTTTTTATGTGTAAGAGTGATGAGATCGAAGGTGAAAGAAAGGGAGAGAGTGGGAAGAGTGACAAGAAAGAAGGGAATGAGGGAGAGGAAAGAGGGCAGAAAAGAGAAAAAGAAGGAAAGAGAGCGATGGAGAGGAGGAGTAAAACGAGAGGGTGCGGGTGTGGGTTTGAGAGTGAAGAGTTGAGTTGGGTTGTGAGAGGGAGGAGAGGGATTCGATGGAACGATCGACTGACAAACACAACACAGCAACAGAAGACAACTGAGGTTGAGGGAGAGAAGAAAGGAGAACGGAGTGGAGAGTACAGGGTTGTGATGGGAAAAGAAAAATAGATAAAGGACAACAAAAAAAAAAAAAAACTTTGAGGACTAATGCACGGATTTGTTCCAGTCCATCCACTCCTTCCTTCTTTAACTCCCCTGTCGGTTGCGCTATTTCTTCTCCAATCCATTCTATTCCCTTGCTTTGCTTTTACTTATTGCGATTACCCGTCGTCAGAATTGTACATTCGAACAAGAGGAATTAAAGAGTGCCGTTGTGACGAAAAGTTTTTTTTTATCCTATCAGTCCTGTGAGACAGACAAAGAAATCATTGATGGTGCCTGGATAGGATCGATCCTTCTATTGACCGCTAATCTTCTTAAGGGTGAGCGAACCCTTGCCATCCCGGCTAGTGAAAACAAACAGGCAACAAAACACAAAACAACAACAAAAACAGATGCTAATTGTTGTGGAAAATTGCCCTATATCAACACTTTCTTACAAAGGACATCATCACTTATGGTTATCATTTCTTCGCCTGAATGTCAGCTAAAACTCCTCACTCCTTTCGTTCTATGATACTCTCGTCTCAATCCTGCTCAATTGCACTTTTCACTTTGCTAGTTTGCCGGACATCAACTCGAGCCTCCGTCAAAAAAATAAAAAAAATAAAAAAAATCCATGTTCTCCTTTCTCGCGTGTGCGAGACTCTCACTACTCCAGGTCCCCTTCCCTCCTCTTCTCTCTCCTTTTGCTGGCAGACGCAACATGCATGGCTAGCAATCACAAAGAAGGCTGTCTACAAGCATAGACATGTGCAACGTGATAAACTGGACTTTCATGCCATGCTTTTCCTCCGTGCACACACTCTCTATCACTTGGATGAAGAAACCCAATCCAACATGGAAATAAAGAAGGTTCTTTTGTCGAACCTTTTTGGATCTCCAACCAACCAATCTGTTCTTCTATCTATCAAATTGGTCTCTTGAATCAGCGGTCGTTCATCTCATGGGTTTGTTGGTCACCTATTCTCCCATCAAGAACAGATCCCTATCCCATTATCCCAAACAACGGACTAGACGTAATCACAGACGCCACCACTTCATATTTTTGTTTCTTTTCGTCTCCATGAAACGAAAGCAAGCTCCACAACTCTCCTCGCGGGTTCTCATTGGAAGGGTTGCACATTCCACACCATCTGAAACAGGGGAGCCGGGTTACCCTTCACTCTCACGAGGGCTGAGAATCAGTTAACGGCTCTCTACCAAAGTATCTCCGCGATCATTTACTTAATCGGTCCTTGTCCTCATTTTTGACATACTTGCGGGGAACCTTCCAAGCCGGTGCTCATTCTCTCTCCCAACCTCGCAGTTAGATAAAAAGGAAACCTTCACGGACCTTGTCCTCACTTCTCTTGCGTTCAATAACCAAAAGGGAAAAAAAAGATGAGAATGTACCAAGGCATAATAAAAGAGTGGCTACACACACTCGCGGCGCTTATTGCCAAGACTTTTTTGTTTGTTTGTGCAATGAGCTGTAAAGAAGGGAAAACGGAAGGTCAATGCCTAGCGCCAAATTCCCATCTTTTTCTCCCTTTGTCCCAGCTTCGTGCTTGATCGCCAACGTGTCGAAACTGTGTTTATGACAAAATTCGGGCCCTGAAGCCGCCGGACCTCCTTCCCCTTGTGTCTCCTTTTCCTTCCCTCATGACCTCAAACGACGCAGCCCTTTCGGACGTTGTCCCCCTGTGGCACTGCAAAAAAAAAAAAAAAAAGTGCTCTCCTAATCAGGTTTTTGAAGGGAAAAGGTATTCAAAGACGTGCGTTTTCTTTCTAATCGGCTGTGCACACAGGGCAAGAAAAAGGAAGGATCTACGATCGTTTTAACGCGCGTTTGCTTTTCTGTCTGAGTCTCTAGGTGGACCCATAGTCTCCCGTTGTTCGTCCTCAACTCAAAAACAGACGCACACACACGCCCATACAAACGCATGCACGCAATTATAAACTCTTTTGGTGTACTGTACTTCACTCTCTGATAAACACAATAGCAAGGACGACAGCAAAAGCAAACTCTCTTTTACACAACCACCGCGCACGCATCCAACAGAGAAAAAAAGAAGTAAAAAACAATAGCAACACAGAAGTCAATTATTTTGTAGCATCTGGCGTTTTTCTGTCGAGAGTATCGACTTTGGTTTTTCTTTTGGAGACCCCTGGCTATGTTGAGTTGATATGAAGATGGGCGTTCGGCACCAGGGAAGGAAGTGAACAAATAGTGTTTAATTAAGAAAGATGTGAACATGTACGAGGAGTCGACCGGTGCGCATTGTTGAAAATTGTCTACTCTTGTGGCCATGCTCCGCCAACGGACCAGAAGGGCCTTTTCTTTTATATCTTTTCATTTTGCATACACTGCTTGATGAAGCGAATAGGAGAAGGAGGAGTACCGATGGGATGGGATGATTGATTGTCGGCAATGCATCATCATTTCTTTGGAGAGAGAGAGTATGTGTGCGTGAGTGAGTGAGTGCGATAAGAGTGGATGAAAGGAGTGAGTACAAGCCTTCTGAAGACCAGACATCTGTCCGCAGTCTGCGATGCGAGGGATGCGCCACGGACACCCTCCGCATTTTTCGGCTCTCGTCCTCCTCTGTGTATGTGTATGTGTGTGTGTGTGTGTGTGTGTGTGTGCGTGTGTGTATGTTTATTCCTTTCTCAATTTCCTCCCTTCTCACTCTATCTCTCTGTTGCCTGCAGGTGTCGTCCTCCTCCTGTCCACCCACTCAGAGCACAGTACATGTTACTCCTCTTCCCTCTTCGCAGCAAACACTTTTTTATTTCGCGCTTATTTCTTTTCGCATCTCCTCCTTCCTTCCCTCCCCTTCAAAAAGATATTCCTTCTTCGTCTTTCTTCTCCTTCTTTCTTTACTTCCTTCTTTTCTTCCCATTCCTACCCATCGAGATCAACCAGCCAAAACTCAATTCACAAACCATCCACGCTCATATTCTATCTCTCTCATTCGCTTCTCCTTTCCATTCTTCACATTCACACCATGTCCGCACTCACAAACGACCAAATCGAGGAACTCATCACTCAGTCCCTCGAAGGTACAGCAAAAAAAAAAAAAAAAAAAAAAAAAAAGACAACAAACAACATAGAGTGAAAATAATATTACTTCCATCCTGAACACACTGCAAACGCTCTCTCTTACAATCTCTTTTTTGCCCGCGTCGCGCGCGCAGTCAGAGACTCTCACATTGACGAATGTCCCACATATCCATTAAACCCCTTCTCCCATAAACAGGAAGGAAGAAATATCCTGCTGACAGATGTCCATCACCTTCTTGTTCGATTGACCATTTGATTGATAGCAAGAAACTTTTCTTACTCGCCTTACTCAAAGTTCCGTGTGGGCGCCGCTCTGCGCACGGTCGATGGCAAAATCTATCAAGGTAAATCATCTATTGCTGCCCAATGGTCCTAAAACGAGCAAGGCGTATTTGTTTTTTTATCGCTTTCCTTCTCTTCTTCCTTCTCTTTTCCTTTCTTTCTTCGACTTGTCTGTGTCCCCCATTTATGCATCACTGTCCATCCGCCCATTCCCCACTCACTCAGTCACTAACCTATTTTCTTCTCTCTGGCTTTCTTACCTGTCACTTAGGATGCAACGTTGAGAATGCTTCGTATGGTAACTACCACTGCCCACTGACAAAAAAACTGCGAAACAGCCCTTCACACCCATGACCCTCGATTTCTATCCTCAAATCTCTCTTTCTCCCTCACTCGCTGCACCTCGCAAATGACATCGTCATTGACGTTTTTACCCTTCACATTCTTTCTACCTTGCTTTATTCCTCTTTATTCTATGACGAAAACATCCTCCGCGCTCGATGATCCAACGTTGACTGTCTTGCTTTCTTACTTGAACCACCTGTCCAACGCGGTGCATAGGAGGAGCCATCTGCGCCGAACGAACTGCATTCGTAAAAGCTGTTGTAAGTATACACTTCGAGCCGAACAATTATTCTTTCGATTTGTCAGGCAGATCTGATTTTTTTTGTTCTTCGATTGCTGCTTCAGATCGGGTAGCAACAGCAACAGGAAAGGAGCAAATGTAGGCTTGAATGTATCGAAACCTGACGTGTTCCTTTTTTTTCTCCTTTCTTCTTTGTTCGCATTGAACCTGATGTACTTTTCTTGTTAGAGCGAGGGTCACCTGCGGTTTGTTGCCATTGCAGTCTCCTGGTAAATGGTTCAACTCGGTTAAACCTACATCTTCCTTGCACTTCTGTTGGTTTTAATGTTTCCCTGGACCGATCGACGATATTGAGTGGATATGTAAAATGGAATGAAAACAAGAGGGAAAAAAAGAAAGAAAAGAAAAAAAGCCACGCGGCGTGTCTTCTTCCATCCCACACGTTTACTAACTTGCTCGCTTCTCTTTAATCACGGGATACCTTCACAACAACAGCGATTTCAACCACTATATCACTCCCTGTGGTATCTGCAGGTAAATACTCCAACTGGTACATGCTCTGCTTTGTAATTGTCTGTCAGCTGTAGTATCGGCATGGATTGACTAATCCTAATCCTACCCCTGGCTGGCTGCCACTCTTATTTCTATCGGTATAGACAATTCATGAACGAGTTTGGAAAGAACCTGGAAATCTTCTTTGTCAACGACGACAGGACATACAAGCGCGCCGTCCTGGCCGACCTCCTCCCTTACGCCTTTGGCCCTGAGGACCTGCCAGCCAAGTGAATGGGTCGACCATCAGAGCGAGAAGTCACCTACATCTAACCACCATCCAGAATCTGCAATGTCTTGAGTATTTCGATATTGCGAGCACTTTGTAAGCCACTCTTTTTTTTTTTTTTTTTGCTCTTGTTCATGTCACCAATCGACAAATAAAAAATACAAGCCGCCAATGGCCAATTGACATTGAACAGCGCAGCGGGTGGGAGAAGAGGAGTCAAGATGGGCATAAAAGAGGTTAAAAATGAAAGAAAAGTTGACCGTTGGAAGAATACGAGTGTATACCTTGCAGAGCAATCGGGCGAGTTTGATTGGAGCGGACCAAATGTCCAGAGACCTTGAAGGTAAACTGTGGAGGAATAGCAAGAATCTCCAGGGGAGAGAGAAGGGAAAGGCAGGAGACGAGGAGACTGACTGACAGGAGATACAAGAGAGGCAGGGTAAAGGTCGGTGTATGCGTGAGTGAGTGAGTCCATCGGGAAAAATGAGAAAAAAAGGGACCGGTCTCACAGATGACAGAAGGAGAAGATTAGTCCTCTCACCTTCTTTTGAAGGCGGGGGCAAGGTTGGACCAAGGTTGGGCCAGATGATGGCATCGAGGTCTCTGACTGGATCCTATTTTTTTTTTTTTTTTTTTTTTTTTTTTGCTCCAGAGCACAGGAGAAAAAACTCAAAAAAGTTGGCCACATGGTCACCTTTTTGAAGGTAGAGTTGAGAGCATCTTTTTTGTCTTTTTCTTTTTTTTCTTTCAGGTAACGGACCAGACGGTTTCACCATTTTGCAAAGGGATTGTCACTGACCAGTACTTAGGTGTGACAGGAGAGAAGGACTAGGTTTTTATGTTCCCAGTGATGGATTGGCGGTAGTGTTGATACTAACCCATGTCGTCAAGAAGAAAAGGTGAATCCTGTTGTGCCAGCAAACAGTCTGCTCGTTTTTCTATACTAAAGCTCTGACCCTGTTTTGATTCATTGGCACGATGCATTCTTCAACACGTTTAAGAAGCAAGAAGCATGGAAGGATGGAAGGATAAGAAACTGAGGGGATAAAAGGGAGATGCATTGCTGATAAACAGGGCGATTAAAGGAAAAAGATTTTGATGGATGGATGACAAGACCATGGACCAATTGAACCATGGGCCATCAGCATTAGACATACATACAGAAGAGATGGACGAAGCAAGTACAAGGTACCATTGGTGGCATAAGCAAACATAGGGAGTCTGACCCATGTGGCCCTTCCTCTCACTTGCTCCTTCTCTATCTTTCTCCTTTTCCCTTACTCTCCTTCTCTGTCTTCTCTGTCTCCTTCCCCCTCTTTTCAGCTTTTTGGCTCAAATACTCTACACTTCCCAGTTCCCCCTTTCTCCTTTTAACCCCCTCGGGAAGAATATTGCGCTCCCGTTTATGCTTTCTGTTTTTTTTTTTTTCCCAATGCTGTCCAGCTGCCCAATGCCCGACTGCTGCAACCCATTCATCCATGGATCTGGACTTCCTTCCTACCATGACACTGCTCACGTTCGACGCTGGGAGGGACAACGAGAAAAAAAAACAACGACAACAGCAACGATGATAAACAACAACAATAAACAACAAGCGACAACAAAGAAAACGGATACTTTTTTGTTCACACTCACACGCTACCCACAAAGTACTTGCAGGGTGGCATCTACCATGGTCACTGTCCCAGCCTGTGCTTCTTTCTGTTGGTCCAACAAATGTACATTGGAACAACTAGAAGAACATGAAGGAAAGGAAAGAAAAAAAAAAAAAAAAAATAGTGCTCTCACCGCATTGATAACCTAACCCATGGCCAGGACGGACAAGGGGACCATTGAAGGAGAGAGTTGGATCCTACTCCTCTTTTCTCTTCTGTTTTATTTTCCTATTCTCCTTTCTTCTCTTCCTTCCTTCTCTTCTTCTTTTTACTCCTTACCCTTCTCTTCCTCTCACTCTCGCTCTCCTTCACCCTTTCTTTCTTTACCTTTCTTCTTCTCGCCCTTCTGACTTTCTTTACTGTCCCGAACCCTCGCCCTTTCAACAAGGCCTTCTCATTCACCCTCCTGCTCTTCAGCCTTCACTTCACTTTACTTCAATTCACTTCACTTCACTTCACTTTACTTCATCGCCCTTCTCTCTCGCTCCCCTTCCCAATCACTCCCTTCTCATTCATTCACCCACACGTTCCCTCTTTCTCTTCTTCAACCCGCCTCTTTACCTACACTCATACATACACCTACACACAAACACGCTCATAGATCCAGTCACTTTTCTTTCTCGCCCTCTCGCCTTTTCACCCTCCATTCAGCAAAAACTAACCAACACCTCCCGTCTCTGTTTGCTCTCAACGCTCTTCTTTCACCCTTTTTTTCTTTTTTTTGTTCTCTTTTTCTCTCGTCGTTCTGTGTTAACTGAAAAACCGCACGTACCCTATTCTTCGGCGCTGTGGCTGTCCGCCTTGCCTCCTGCAATGGACGAGCTCCAGGGACTGTTGACAAAGGCGGCTGAAGCTCTTTGTGCTGGCCACGCCAAGGTATGTCTTCGACCATTATTACATTATAGCATGCGCTTATTGATAGGTACAATTGCCTCCCAACTCGCTCTCTCCTCTCTCTTTCTCCTCTCTCCTTTTATCGGCAAGCAATAGCAACAACGGCACTAAATGTAACAATACACTAAACCAACAACAATAACAACAGCAACAACACCATCGATGCACAAACAAAAGAACATAACATCAAACACAAACATAACCGAATCACCTCCAGCGCGTATCAACCTAGTTGCCGAGTCTCTCCTTGCCAACCACTACCACTGTCACACATTTGCGTCCACACCCACAGCCACTCTTTCTCACTCTTAACAACAGCACTTTGCCCAGTCCATCACACCATAGTTGATTCATCTATTCCTGACATGTTGGTTCTTGCCACTGTTTTACTTATGATATATCCACACATAGGATGCGTATTTCGGATACCTCGATACCTTGGATGCGGTTGCGACTGAGCTGCGAAAGATCAAGTTCATTGCCAATGGTAAGTTGAGTTGCGCTGTGTTCATCCAAACAACAGTACCGCGACGAACAAACGTATCCCTCTTAACGTACCCTTTCGCTTTTGGACATGTGCGAGCGTGTATTTGTCTGTTCTGTTCCTTGTACCTTGCTCCTGGACCTGGCCTCTGCCCTTTTTTGACTTCTCCGTTGTTGTGTCTGTCTTCTGACCAATCCCGTCATTCGTTGATCAATTGATTTTTTTTATTTGTTTTTTATCGGTCTCAGTGGCGATCACGTCTCCCTCCACAGCATCGTTGCTGACTATGGCCCGCAAGTCCGTCACCTCGGCACAGGAGATCCTCGCTAAACACGATGCCACCATCGCTGCTACTATCCTAGAGCCAAAACTGTCGAGCCCATCCTTCAGGAAGGCGTCCATCTCCAGACACACAATTCGACTCAACTCGGGCCAGGCAAGATCAGTCACCATGCTCACCGAACAACTCCAGGCAGCGGCAGCAGCAATGAACGGCGGGATGACCACGAATATGTCTTCTTCTACATCTCTGGCAACCTCTTCAACCGCCACAGCAACCAGTACAGCGCCCGTGACTTCAATTGCGACGGCAGAGCCTCTCCACAGGCATAGGCTGCCAACCATCCCCGAGCCCCTGGCTTCCTCCATTCGCCAAGCTGGCGTATCCTCGTTGAAGCCAGCTACAACGTCCCCTGTTATTTATTCGCCCCTCCTTCGATCTACCTCCAATGGCTCCATCCCACCCAAACCAACACGACGACCCCCTCCCTCGCCGCCCTCCGACATGTCCCTTATGGAGATTAATGAATCTTGCGAAATTGATACTGAACTGCATGCTATCCATAGCATTCAGGGCAGTCCCCCAGACCCTTCGCCTCTTGTGGACAGCCCGAGAGGTAGTCCCGACATTCCAAGAGGGAGCTTTGACAGCCCGGAACAGAGCCCCGACAGCCCGGGAGGGAGTCTCGACAGTCCGGGAGGGAGCCTCGACAGTCCGGGAGGAAGCCCGGAAATTCCAAGAGGAAGCCCCGACATTCTAAGAGGGAGCCTCGATATCTCGAGAGATAGCCTCGACATCCCAAGAGGAATCCCTGACATCCCAAAAAGCCTCGGCAATGACAATGACAACCACAACAACAACCACAACAACAACCACGACGACGACGAAAACCATGACAACGACGAGGACGAGGACGACGAGGACGACGAGGACGACGAGGACAGCTTGCCCCTGGTCAGGCCTCCACTGCCTCCGAAACCAGCACACCTGAACAGAAAGATGGCCGAGCGGAGGAATACAGAGGATCTTTATCTGGAAGATGATGACTCGGATGATGATGGTAGCGAGTCCGATGCGGTGCAAAGCAGCGGTAAGTCAGTCTACGATCGATAGTGGGATGTGGAACTGTGTAAAAGGAATATTGACAATCTACTAGTCATTTATTTAATGAAACTATCATGCCTAATTTTCAGTTCATGCATTTTTCCACATTTGCGCTCGTAGCTCAGAATTCTGGCCACCAAGCACTCCTTCGGAAGACATCTTCCCCAAGCATTGCCATCCCCAATCCGAAACGCCGGCCAGGGCCTTCAGTCTCTGTTCCAGTCTCCCCAACGCACTCGCCTACCAATATACCCTCGAGTTGCCCTTCGTCTCACGACAACAACCGGTCATTCTCTCAGTATTCTTTGATGAGACAGACTAGTGTCGGCACTCTGATGACAGTGATCCCCGAGGGTTGTGTAGACCCTACGAATCTGGTGGAGGCTGAACGAATCAACAAGGAGGATGAGGACCAGCTGGGCCAAAAGACCTATGGACCATCTGATCACATCCCCATGATCCCGCTTTCTCCACTGAGAACCACCCATAGGTCTCTTGTCGAGAAGGAAAAGTCATGGTCTGCCATGCTCGCCGAGACTAAGCACAAGCTCCAGACGTTGACAGCACATCTTCAAGACGGCTCGCACGACTCGTCCCTGACGGAGGAGCAGCTATTGCTTCAGCAGGAGGATGACGAGATGACCCACGAGATTCTTCAGGAGGACCTGCACAAATGCAACGTGCAGATCAGCAATGTCATGGCGACCGTTACGAAGGTTCGGGAGCTACTCTACCGATCTGCCAGTACTGCATCGATCCTCGAGTTTCAACCCCACCTGATCGCCTATCAACTGACATTGGTTGAGTCGGCGATTTTCTTGGAGATTCCCCCATCGGCCCTCCTAACTCATTCCCCCAAAACACCTCACCGGAGTATCACAGCATCGACAGACTTTTTCAACTATTTGACAAGGATGATTGAGTACTCGATCCTGTTCCCACCCGAGGCCTCTGGTCGTGCTCAGAGCATGAATCACTGGATCAAGGTAGCTGTCAAGTTGCATGAACTGGAGAACTTTCAGACCTTGAAGGCCGTCCTATGCGCACTGGGTACGCCGCCTATTAAGCGTCTGAAGCGAACATGGAGCTTTTTGCCCAGGAAGAGCGCCAACAAGTTGGAAACCCTTTCGGAACTGATGAGCGAGGCCAGAAACTATGGGCGATACCGTGAGATGATGAACAGTCTTTGTGCCGGTACCATTGTTTCCTCGTCCGCAAACGACGTCACCTCTCCAGCATTCTCGGATTCTTCTTCGGTGTCCACATCATCGATCTCAGGAAGCCGGTTTGATATCTTGGGCAGCTGGACTAGTTCGGACATCAAGGCTAAAGAAGCAGCCAGGAGGCCCATGGTGCCGTTCCTCGGAACGTTTATTATGGACATGACCTATCTCCTGGCGGCTGTGAAGAAGAGCAGCTTCCAGGGCCCTTCTCTTTCAGCCCAAGTCTCGGCGACATCCAGTCTTCGCGAGACATCAACTCCTGGCAACATCAACACTAGCAATACTCCACAGTTCTGCCCAGAAGACGACCCTCGGATCCAAGATCTGCTGTTGACCCTTTCTGCTTATCAGTCCGGACCCAAGTACTCTGCCCAGCCTCCAAAGGCCTACATCAAGGCCTCGCTCAAGGGTCAACATCACTTCCGGGCACCCTCTCTGAGCTCTGCACTGCAGATGACGACCAAGTACCGCAACTCTTCGAACACTGACCGGCAATCGTTTGATGATGAGGATGAGGATTTGTCGGGAGGAGGCAGTGGTGGTCAGAACTCGTTCGGTGGCGGTGTCAGATCGACTCAACAATTGATCCTACACTACCTTCTCACAAGGCCCTGGGTCCCCGAGCGGATGGTGGATGAATTGAGCACGATCCGAGAGCCGTCCAAGGTCAACAAGAACTCGCCCTCGTCACCATCATCGTCAACAACATCGTCGGTAACGTCAAGCGGGGTCAGCTCTGGTGGGTGGTCGAGTGCCAGCTCACTGTATAGTCAATCTACGGCGACGTCGTCTTCCTTTTCCGGGATGGACCTGCTGAGATCGCGGGGTAGTTTTGAGGGCTCTCGGCCGACTAGTGTGGAAGAAGAATGACTCCTTGTGGACTTGCCTGGTGGCCAACCCAAAAGCGCGGTCTTTACCCTTGCCGATTCATAGCCCCTCCATCCCCCCCTTTTTTTGAACGCCCTTTTACACCACGCAATGTCCATACTCTATCCCATGTCAAATATCAAGATTCAAATGTCCATAATAGAAGAATACGCCGGTCACGCAACGGCAATGCAAAATAAACAACGAGACCTAACAAAAAGAAAAGAAAAAGAAGCAACCCTCCACTTCACTCTCATTCTTTCTTTTATTCACCCACACATACATACATTCACAATGTCCGACGACGCACAGCGGAATCCAGTACCAGAGAGCAACATGGTCAAGACAGAGGAAGTCATCGACGCCTCGGACGAGGAGGTCGCCAAGAGCCAGGCGTTGATGCAGGCCGTTGCTGAAGGCAAGGTCGAGACTGTCGAGAAGCTGCTCAAAGACGGTGCCAACCACAGGTAACAAAAGGGATCCAGCGTCTTGGGGATCAATTGAATGCAGAAAAAGCGAGTAGGCTTCAACACTCAACTCTTCCTTTACAACAATTGCTTATGATAGTGCTCGCGCGGCTCATGGCAGGACGATGTTGCATTTTGCGACCATGATTGGTAGTCTTCCAATTGTTAAGTTGCTGCTGAGCTATGGACATCCTTGGAACCTGGTCGATGATGACTACAAATCTGTGGGTGATTATGCAAAGTCATTCAACCAGTCCGAGATCTACGAGTTTTTGTTGGAGGAGGGAGTCCGTACAGAGCTGCTGATGGGTCTGATGCAGCGGAAATTGAAGATGGAGCTCCTCGAGGCTCAGTATGACGAGGAAGAGGAGGAAGAGGATGGAGCTCGGGAAGGCAACGAGGAGGAGAAGAAGGATACCAATGATACCACGACAGTAACTTCAGAGCAGAAGGATCAGGATGCCACGGCAGAGGAGGAAGAACCCGCTTCAAAGAAGCAAAAGGTCGAGACGCTACCCGAGGTCCCTAATGCCGAGTATCTGGCACAACCTCTTCAATATACCGAGGATGGCGACCGTCTTTTGGACGCAGAGAAGAACGGTGTTATGATGGGCTGGGAACTCCCCCTAATGATCCGCCACGCCGAAGTAATCTCCCCCCAGAAGGGTCTCCGGGTACTTAATGTTGGATTTGGTCTTGGCTTGGTCGACACTGAGCTCCAAAAGTACTCTCCCTCGGAGCACACGATTATCGAGGCCCACCCAGACGTGTATGCACATATGATCAAGCAAGGATGGGACAAGAAGCCCGGTGTCAAGATTCTTTTCGGACGGTGGCAGGATGTGGTCGACCAATTGGAGGTCTATGATGGCATCTTTTTCGATACGTTTGGAGAGTTCTATGAGGACTTGCGGGCGTTCCACGAGATTGTCCCGAACCATTTGGAGGAAGGAGGGATCTACTCGTATTTTAACGGTCTAGGAGCGACGAACCAGTTCTTCCACGCAGTGTATAACCGGATCTCGGAGCTCGAGTTGGGCGAGATGGGGTTCACGGTCGAGTACGAGGAGATGGATATTGGATTGAAGGAAGAGGAGTGGAATGGTGTCAAGCGTGCCTACTGGACCCTTGACAAGTACTACCTCCCTATCTGCCGTCTCGATGGCTTCTAGATCGCCCAATAAAAACGACTTAAGACTTGAATGACGTCACAGTAGGGTTTGTTCAGAGAACAATCGCCGCCACTAAAAAAAAAAAATGTCAGTTATTTGGACCTGCTCTCACTTTTTTTTTTCACCTCTTTCATTCTTCTCGGCACCTGCATTCAACAAACTCCCTCCTCTTACTTTTTCTGTTGACTGCCTGAATCAGATTCACAATGAAGAATCTCACGCTTCTCTCGCAGATTCACCTGGCGCGGTTCGGGAGACCCGTGGGAAAGGACATTCACCACAGTGTAGATCCCGAGAGCGGTCACGTCTATGTCGCCTATTCGACCGGACCTGCCGAAGGCGTCCTTGTCAAAATCGCTGATCTCCAGGTACGCTTCAAATGATCATATCAGTTGGATAATGGGTTGACATATTTTGATCAGCTGCGTCAATTGGGGGCGTAGCGTGCAATTGATCAGTGTCCTTGTACTGTACTGCGGTAGTTCTGACTCACTCCAACCAAAACGCTCGGAAATATTGACAGATTTTCTCTTTGTTTGAAAACATGTTTTTTTTTTTTTAGTCGCCATTTCCCGAGATCACAGAGCTGGCCACATTCCCTCCCGAGAACGATGAACATCTGGAGCAGTGGGGCCATGTGGTTGGTGTCAAGTTCTTGGTCGACATCCAATCCGTTTGCATCGTCTTTTCTCACGGAGATGTCGTTCTTTTTCACAACGAGGCCACCGAGACCGGAGACACTGTAGGGGAAGCAATATTATTTGTTGCAATTGACTGCATTCCAACCGATCTGCGCTGAGTCTTTAGCTCACCCCTTTTTTATTTTCTCTGTGCACTTGTTGAAATGCCTTATAGATGGAGATTGTAGGATCTGTGGACTCGGGAATCTCGTGCATGGCATGGAGTCCGGATGAGGAGTTGGTTATCATGGTGACGGGTAAGTGTTGACCTCCTCCGTGAGAAAAAGAACGTGATGGAATTGATACTAAGATCAATTTTTTTGAGCCCCCACTAACTGACGCTCGCACCTCTTTTGTTTAGGCGAGGGCTCGATTTTGGAAATGACGAAGGACTTTGATGTTATTGCCGAAAATCCCATCGATGTTGAGGAAGCCGGTGAAGGTACGAAGGAGTGGACAAGAAGTGACCCTGCAATTTTTTTGTCACAGTAGCGTGCGGATATTGGCTATTGTTTGCATTCAGAATGAAAACAAACGACATGATTCATGAGCAAGGTTACCGCCGACGTCTCTAACAGTACGAAACTCTTTTGTGTATTCTAGATGTCAGTGTAAACGTGGGATGGGGAAAGAAAGAGACACAGTTTCATGGAACCGAGGGAAAGCAGGCGGCGCAGCGCAAGGTCGACACATCTACACATACTTCCTCACCGGATGATGACAACAACCCCCGACTTTCATGGCGAGGCGACGGAACATACTTCTGCTGCTCCTCCAAGGATGCACGCCTTGGTAAGTCTGAAGGAAAGGAAATGAGACAAGGCGAGGCTGCATAGAACGCATGATGTATCACTGATACTAACCGAGGTTAACCTGCCTAATAGGCCGGCGTGTGATTCGTGTGTACAATCGTGAGGCTATTTTGCAGACGACGAGCGAGTCGGTCGATATGCTGGAACATGGATTGTCATGGCGGCCGTCAGGAAATTTGATCGCCTCCAGCCAACGGTTGCCTCACCGTCATGATATTGTGTTCTTTGAGAGGAACGGACTGCGACATGGAGAGTTCACGCTCAGGGAGGAGACCAGCACTGTGGTCAGAGAGCTCGCCTGGAACTGTGACTCGACCGTTTTGGCGGTGTGGTTGCAACGCAGCAACGGATCTTGCATTCAGCTCTGGACGATGAACAACTACAAGTGGTACATGAAGCAGGAGCTTCTTTACAATGATGAGGGATCATCCATGGCGAGCCTGCAGTGGGATGTCGAGGCTGCATTGGTGCTCCATGTGGTGACAGAGTCGGGATCATACCAGAGGAACCAATACTGCTGGGACAATTATATCAACGAGATGTTGAGCCCCGACAATCTCGGCACAGTCGCTGTTGTAGATGGCGCCAACTTGATGGTGACTCCTTTCAGAGTCATGAACGTCCCTCCACCCATGAGCGCCTTCACCCTCACCGTCCCCTATGCGATCCAACACATTTCATTCTCGACCTTGCATCACGGAGACGACATGGCAGTTTTGTTGGCTGACCAGCGGGTGGCGTTCTATGAGATGGCAGACAAGACGACACGTCCCTTGCCCGAACCCAAGCTCCTGGGATTGATTGAGCTTGCAGAGATTCCTTCGATCTCTGTCCGCCAGATTGCTTGGACCCACCCTGATACCCTGATTGGACTCCAGTACGACAGCGACATTGCCACGGATTCGATTGTTGTGGTGAAGCTGGCCTTTGACGAGGAGACAAAAGCACCCAAGATTGTCTCCAGGACCGACGTGCCATTGGAGGGATTGTTCCAGAGACTCTACTTCAACCAGACCCATGGCGACATTATGCTGCAAAAGGCAGACGGAGACTTGATGGCCCTCACTATCAGCGAGGATGAGGAGCCCCAGGTCGGAAGGTGGATGGAGGTCCATCGCTTACCCGAGGGATGTCTCTGGATGGGCACCACCAGGATCGGAACTGGACCAGAGGAGTATCGGGAGAAGGCTGTCGTTGGTCTGGCACGCAACAACCGACTCTACGTGAACGACCGTCTCATTTCGTCCGAGACCACGTCGTTCTGCCTTCACAACCACTTCTTGGTCTTTACCACCGCCACACACTCTGCTCGCTTCTTACCTCTGGAGACTTCGTTGTACGATTTCAAGATTGTCGACAACTCAATGCTGCCCTATGACGAGTCTGTTCGTCGCGTGGAGAGAGGATCCAAGATTGTGCTGGCGCTTCCTTACTCTGTCAACCTGGTCCTTCAGATGCCCCGTGGAAACCTCGAGACGATCGCCCCTCGCGCCATGGTATTGTCTGTCACCCGCGATGCACTAGACAAATGCGACTTCAGGACGGCGTTTGTGACCTGCAGGAAGCACAGGATCGACCTCAACTTGCTGTTCGACCACAACCCCAAGATCTTTATGGAGAACGTACCGGAGTTTGTCAAACAAGTCAAGGAGGTCGATTACTTGAACCTGTTCTTGTCCTTCCTCAGGAACGAGGATGTCACCCAGACGCTCTACCCAGTACCTGGATCCGAATCGTCGTTGAAGCAACAGTTGACATCCGCAGCAGCACCTCAGTCCTATGCTCGTCCCAACAAAAATGGATCCAAGGGAGGCTCCTATGGCGCCAAGGTCTCTCCCGAGCTCGCACAAAAGGTCAACCAGATCTGCGACGCCATTCGTGTGGAGCTCAACACGTTGGACAGAAACACATACATCAACTCTGTGCTCACAACATATGTCCGCAAGTCGCCCCCAGATCTGGAATCGGCACTGTTGTTACTCGCCAAACTCAGGGACAAGGATCAGGCTCTAGCAGAGGATGCGCTTAAGTTTACAATCTTTTTGGCCGATGTGGATCGCCTCTTTGACGTTGCTCTGGGCATGTACGATTTTGCGCTGGTTCTGATGGTCGCTCAGTGGTCGCAGAAGGATCCTCGCGAGTATCTCCCATTCTTGAACGAGCTCCGGACGCTGGAAAAGTACTACCAGCGTTTCAGGATTGACGACCACCTGAAGAAGTACAAAAGCGCCCTCCAGAACCTGAGCCAGGCCGGCGAGAAATACTTTGACGATTGTGTATCTTATATCCGCCAGCACAACCTCTACAAGGACGCGCTCAAGGTCTTTGGATCGAACCCTACCAAACACAAGGCGATTCTTCAGATCTACGGAGACAGTTTGTCAGTCAACGGAGACCACGAGCAGGCGGGAGTCGCCTACGCAATGGCAGGCGACAAGGAGAAGGCACTAGAGGCATATCAGGAAGCAGGATTTTGGAGAGAGGCCGTAGTTTTGGCGCACCAGCTCAACTATGATGCCCCTGCAATGGCGTACCTTGCCCGCGGACTTGCCGAGCGGATGAAGGTCGATAAGCGATTCAGCGAAGCAGGCGTGCTTTTGGCAGAATACGCGAAGGATTCGGAGGAAGCGGTTTCGGCGTTACTCGAGGGTCGACTTTGGTCGGAGGCAATCCGGACAACATACCTGTATAACCGCCTCGACTTAATGGCGACACATGTCACACCCGGTATTGCCGATGGCCACCATGACCTGATGGAGTCTATCCGCGATATGCAGGAGCAGTTTGACAAGCAGACCAAGCGGTTGAAGGAGGTGAGGGATCTGAAGATTGAGAAGGCGCTGGCGGAAGCAGCGGAGGATATGACACCGGATGATGCGCTGGACAACGTTGATATGATGTCGGATACTACGTCGATGGCTTCTGGATTCAGTAGATACACTGCTGCCAACTCTATCCTCTCCAAGTCCTCCCACTCTTCCAAGTCATCCTCCCAGTAAGTTTCCCGTTATATTTGTCTGCTTGTTCTATCCTTGGTTCTACTGAATCACTAACGCTAGTTTATGTTTACGTGTTTGCATTTCTTTTTTGACGCCATGGTTAGATACACGGCTAGACTGAAGAAGAGGAACGATAGGAAGCGTCAGAGAGGAAAGAAGGGTAGTGTATTTGAGGAGGAGTACCTGATCAACTCTCTCCGAAAGCTCATTCTTCGTGTCGATGCCACTAAACGTAAGTACTGGCTTTGCATTATACTCTATTGGGCATTATTCATTCTTGTAAAACAGGATCTTCCTTTCCTATTTTGTCAACTTGAGGATCGTTTCTTTTTCATTGGGTGGGGAAATTCTTAGCGCCGGTAGTGAGATCATCGCCTCGGGACGTTACTTCGGCCCTTCCCTTTTTTTGTTTGGTTCCTTAAATTTTTCCCTCTAACTTCTTTTTTATTTTTTTATTCAATTCTGCTTTACTCTATTGTAGCGGATGTCCATGCGTTGCTCAAGTGCTTGGCTTCCTCCATGTCGCTCGAACGCGCATCGGTTCTCCAAAAAGAATTCTCGAAACTCCTGCAAGATATCAACGATCATATGCTAATCACCTTCATCCCCCCAACGGACGAGTTCTTGGCAAAGAAGAAGGCCGCCGAGGAGGCCAAGGCCGAACGCAAGAAGCTCGTCCGCCAGAACCAGGTTAATGCCCATTTGATGTCGCGTCATGATGAGGCGGTCGCCCAGGCCCAGATCGCTCAATTGGAGGAAGTTGCCGAGCAGGAGATTGCAGAGATTTATGGCGAGCCACCTGTCATGAGCAAAGAGCCTTGGGACGTCGATCTCGTCTAGATTCTGAAGTGGGTGGGATGAGAGAGAGAATTACAGGGGAGGAAGGAGGAGGGACTACATGTAGAGGTCTAGTCTATTGTGGACACCCATCATATATCATTCATAAATAGCATTCATTCAATTGAACCCTCAACAATGACCGTGCTTCTCGGAGAGAGTTGTTTCTATTCATTTCTAAAGTTTTTTATTCTCTTTTCCCTTCCGTTGTAACAATAACCACTGTTAAACACAGGGCATGGAAATGGCACTAACAATGCACCGTGCTTGTTCGGAAAAGGTTGTTTTTCTATTGGTTTTATTCTTTTTTTTTTTATCTTTCTTTTCTCTTTCTCTTTCACATTCTCTTTCTCTTTCACTCTCTCTTTCTCTGTTTCGTTCGCTTTTTAGGAAAAGTGTCATCAAGAATAAGGATTGTCCCTGATGCACGACGGGAGAGTCCATGACAAAAATGGACATATTGTGTTCTCCTTTTTACAAGGTTCCCGATTTTAGTTCCAAGCTAAAAGTTCGGGACGGACATGTGCCCCTCCCTTTTTTTGGGAGTAACATGTTGTGGATGTCGAACACTAACCTGGAACCTATTTTCTCTCTCTCCCACACTCCCACCCGCCTTGGCTCGCTCATATGCACCGTCGTGAGGTCTTTACTCTTAGGAAAGCGGTTTTGTCTGACCTGTTTAGTTTGTTTACTTTTGTTGCGCGTTTGTTTTTAGACTGAAAATAGGGGAAAGAGAAAGAGAGTCTCCGTTGTTGGGATTCGATAATCGTCATCGGACATGAGGTCCCCGGACCAATTCCATCTGCGACAGGACAGACAGATTCAGAGAGGATAGGCAATCGGGGCAATCTATGACACAATGTCGAAGGGGGTGGTGATTGGGTGTATTCTTCCCTTGGCTTTTGTGTTTGGCATTGTTCTTTGTTTCTGTGCGTATGTGTTGTTTTTAGCTGGTTGGTTGGTTGGTTGGTTGGTTGGTTAGGAGAGTTGAGTATGATGGAAGGAAGGACTAGTTTGATCTGGAGCATCCATGAACGTTCTGCGATTGTGTCATCGCATATTCCTGTTGACGTACCCCACAATTGTCATAGTTTTTTGTCGAAGGGAGAGGGCAAGAGGGGGTTACGAGAGAAGGGAATAGGATGGATGGTAACGGTTGAGTGGTATCTCTACTTTTTCTTTTTGATGATTCAATCATCGTTGCATCCTCTTGTTGGGGGGGGGGGGGGGTTGCATTTCGTAGGTAAGGTTGTCTAGAGTTATGAGTAGGAAACGAGATAATCTACTTGCACGCCGACGCGTCGTGTATCGCCGCGTAGCGATACATTGTGGCACTGATAAATACACTTGCAAAAAAAAATATAACTTTCATTATCAGATCAAATCAAAGGGGTACTCTCCGCCTCCCTCCTTCCTTGGTTATTTTCTCTTGACATCCATACATACTCTTTTTTACACACACACAAACAGCACATCTTGCCTCCTTTTACTTAACAGACAACATCAACTCGCTCAAAACAACAACCCACTAGAATCTCTAGACTTCTGACCCAGAAACAAAAGAATGTCAATGTCATGCCCTTACACTACCGCCTTACGAGAGGAACCCGTCGGCCAACACCAACAACAGCCTTACTTGTCAAAGGGGCAACGCAGACGTCGACGAACCCAGGAAATGAAACAAGAACTCCTGCAATATCAGCAGCAGCAACCACGGGATCAAAAGCAAGAGCCAAAGGAGCCTGACCAGCAACCCCCGCAAGGGCAGCAGGAACAAAACAAGGTCGAGGATCATTTGGAACGACATGAGCGTCAAGACCGCCTCTCAACCCTGCTAGACAAGATGATCCCAGAACTCAAAACCAGACTGCAGGAACTGGAGAAGGAGGCAGAGGAGTTGCAGAGACTCGAGGAGTATGACCGGCAGCTGATGAAGATTCGAGAGGAGCGACGTCAACTCGAGGACGCGGAGGATCGCATTTGTCGGGAGCAAACACAGCTCTTGAGAAACTTGCGTCAAACTCGACAAGGCTGAGGAGAGGACACAGGGTTGTGGAGATTAAAATGCCTTGACCCAGGGTTGCGCTAGGGGATTGGTCCTCTGGACTTTTCACGTTTGAAGCATAGCACCTTTTTCCCCCCCACTTACCCTTGTACGGTATCTCCTCGCTTCTAAATAGCACACTTCACATTCGCACCTGTTCGCACTCTACCATGAAAAATATCTTCAAGCTCTTCAACTTGACTCTCCCAGCTGATCATTTTCATTGATGTTAAAGGGTATGGTGTTTGGTGGTGCATTGTGGTGCTGATGAAAGTCGAACTCAAGATTTTGCGTAGTTTAGCTGTCTTCCATCAAGGCGCAGTTGCTACTCCTCTTCGCGTTTTTCTCTTTTCTCTTTCTTTAACTCATCTTCGCTGCTTATTAAAAGAGAATGCCTTCTTGGATATCACACAGCCGCCCTCCACTATTCTCAACAAAGGACGACAACAACAGCAACAATGACCCTCGCCTGACAATCAACATCAAGTTTGCGACGCAATTTTGTTGAATTGGTGTAGTTTTGCGGCACGAGTTTTGTGCCCGCGATCCAAGCTGGGGGCTAAAGAGGTTGAGGAGAGCCAAGCACGATCTTGATGGCAGCATCAGCAAATATCTCTGATCAGGATGGAGAAAAGACGCCGATTGAAAGCTTCGGCATAAGACAGCAACTATTAGAATGGGAATGACAGCAACGCCAAAAGCAGATCGTGATGCCGGAGCAAAAGATAGTCCTATTTCAAGCACACTGCACGACATGCAGCAGCCTGTCAATAAGTTGAAACGACAGGACAAGATTGAGGATCACCTGGTGACGGTCAGCGAGGAGCAGAAGAAACATATTTTGGAGGAAGCTCGACTGAAGGAGGAGGAGCATAAACTTTTACTCATCATCATCGTCCACACTACTTTCCTACAAATACTATCAGTAGCAAATGGACTATCTTTGAATAAAAAAGCCTTTTTTCTATTTTTCCTGCTTGATCCGATCAGTGATGGGAGGTAATGGTGATGAACACGTCCAGATGACGGATGACTCGCAAAAAATGGATCATCAGAGTTCACAGCACAACCTTTCTATCATCTTTTTTTTTCTTCCTTCCCTTTTCCTTCTTCCTTCCTTTTTCACCGCCCTGGCTCCAAGAAACATCGACACAAACACCTCAGCTATTTCCCCCACCCAGGAAATGACAAACTCTCACGGAGCCGACAACACGGTAAGGCCTGTCCAGAGAAGGACCAGGAGTGATGATGACAGCAGCTCGATCGACACCGACTCTCTCAACAGCAGCAAGAGCCCTTCCTCTCGTCCCCAGAGCCCTGGTGAACACGGACAACAACGGTCGGATACAGTTGGAGAGGGAGAAAACGGTAATGAGGAAGAAGGAGGAGAACGTCTTGGACCTGGCGATGATGCCTCTCAGGTACGACCACATACGTGTCCTCGCACCATGACTGAGGATGGATGGCGTGTGATTCAGCAGGACCCACAGCAACGTATTCAAGTGCCGCCTCAACAGCAAGCACAACGTATGCAACATGAAGTGGAACGACAGCTGCAGCAACGACCTCAAGTGCCGCAAGTGCAAGAGATGGCAACGGTGTTGAGGGGGGTGAAACTTCGCCCAATGGCCACGACGCAACCGCAACAGAATCTGCAAACGATCTCACGTCCTCAGCAGCTTCAACAACGACAAAATCAGCAGCAACATCGACCATGCTTTTTTAACAAGCGCGAAGCCGAGGAGCACCAACTCAAGCAGGAACAGCAGTACCGCAACACTCAGCGCCAGAAATTAGAACAGGACCAACAACAACTCCAGCGGGCCCAGGAACGGACCGTCATCCGTAAAGAGCGTGCCTCTCTTCAGGCTCGACTTCGTGAGCTCCAAGAAAGAGAGAAGGAACTCCAGGATCGAGAAAACGAGCTTGACCAGTTGGATCGGGAGGATCGTCTGAAGGAGAGCGAGCAGCGGATACAACAAACTCGGGAGCAGTTGCAGTGGACTCTGGATTGTCTCCGGCGTGTCGAACAGGAGCGAAGAAGACTCGAAAATGAACGCGATAGGCTGGAGCAGGAACGGACTTCACTCGAGAGTGCTCGGAAGCAACTGATTCTTCCTCAGAAGCGCGTCTAGGGACACCTTGGTTCGAGCAGACTTTCTGACCATCCGACCCATGGTGACACCTCACACGGGCCTCACTAGCATATTCACTACACCACCTCGCTCGCACTACAACGTAACATCAGTCGAATAGAACCACACATCGCCAGCTTCGTTAAACCATCAGAATCAGATCCTCTCTGTGCGTTCTTACCACTGGTTGTTCAGCGATAGAAACTACATCCCGAAGGTTTTTATTTTCATACCTCATCTTTTTTTCTCCTTGGATCTTTCACTAGCCCTCTATGTATATCTCTTGAGGCCGACGCGACTCTGTTTCTCGATACCGGTTGACAATGGTGGGGAATAATTCAAACCCTGCTCGTCGCATACTGTTGGGGTGGTCAAAGGCTTAAATATTTGTGTTTTTATGGTCATCTGAAGGCACCGATAGACGTGAGCGTCGAAAAGTTCAACTTGTTTTTGCTTATTGTCGAGGCATCCTAAAGAAAAGGAGGTTGAAGGATTCTTGAAAAAGGAGAGGCAGAGGTATCAAGAAAGGGTCCGGGTGGTTGGTATGCCCAAGTCCAACAGTGGTAAAACTTTTTATGTCATGTTGTGCATACTTTTTGAGGGGGGAGAAAGGCTCACAGGTTCAGTTGTGGTATCAATGATGGAAGGTGTGTGGTTTATTCCTAGCCATCATCACAATTTGGAAAAAGTAGAAAAAAAAGGGTTTGGCTCGTTTTTTTCTGTTTCGCGATCCTGGCGCTCATGTTTAATTGAGGTGCCGTTTCTGTTATATTCGAGCCAATGACTCCTTAACAGTGCGGAAGGTCTGATTTGTGGTCGTGGTTGGGGTACATGTGCGAGCATGAGAGTGAAGAGAAAGTATCCTCATGCTACGAGAGCCAACAAAAAAAAAAAAAAAAAAAATAAGATTCAGGAACGGGCTGATCCCAAAAACCTATTTATTTCCCTCGACCTCGACGCGTCCTCGATGTCCTACCTTTTGTTTCTTTTTCTTTCTTTCAACACACTATTCTCGCACTCATTCACAACATGGAGACATCAGCTCCTGCACCATCACCACAAGGAATGACACCTTGCAACAACTGCCATTCACCACAAACTCATTTCACTCACAACCCCATGACTGAAGGAATGTCATGCACCCCCATGCAAGTCCATCACTACATTCACTACGTTCACCACTGCTCTCAGTGTCACACCACTCCTTTGGCGTGTAATCAAAGAACTCTTCAACCTCTCCCTCCTCTCCACGCACCGTGGGGACACCAATCGTTCGTCACTCAATGGGTTCAGCATACAGGATGGCAGCCTTCCTCTCAATTGCCGACTGCCGTGCCAGGACATAATCACCTTCCTCTAGCTCTGATTCCTTGTCCGTACAACCATCAATGCCAGCATGCCCAAGTGCTGGCCTGCAAAATTGCGGTATTTATGATCTTTATTGTTTATTCCTTGCACTAAAAGGCTTCGTTGGCTATTGTCTGAACTCATTCTAATTGTTTCCTTTTTTCTCTTTTATTTCCTGGTTCAACCAAATTTCATGCTGCGATACGCACCCGCATCAACCACAGCTAAATTCCACATCGGCACACCAGGGCCCTGCCCAGTCTGAGACCTCGTCAGATAAAGAACCACACAACGATGACGAGTTTGACAAGGGAGTCGAGGTGTTGACTGCTGCTGCTGGCTCTAATAGAATCCTTCCTGATGGTCAAAGTCTCAATGCGACAGACCCCGGGGGGCCTTCAACGATGACTGATGATATTGTTGCCCTAGAGGAGCAAGAGAAGCAGGAGAGGCAGGAAAGACTGGAGAGGAGACGGAAGGCGATCTACGAGGCGAGGAGAAAGAGCGCTCTAGAGAAGAATATTGCCGCGTTTGACATTGTTCACAGACGGTACATGTTACCCTCTGGTCAGCCAATGCTGAAGATTCTTCGAAACGGCAAGGAGGTTGTTAGCGAAGAGGATGAAGGACAGGTGACAGATTACGATTCGGATGAGGATGACGGCGAAGACAATAACGAAGATGCTGTAACCCAGAGGTACAACGACTTTGCCCAGGCGGTGGGTTGTTGCGAACCCTTGGACACCGCGGAACGAACGATTTTATCGAACTACTTGGACACCTACCTGCTTAGGCGATGCGAATACGCCGGTGGGAGGAGGCTCGATATGAGGGGTGTTCGAAACAGCATGGCTGAAAAAATCCTTTTGTCGATCAAGAACCAGAAGCGAACCCCTGAGACCTGGACGTGGAGCAGCCGCAAGTGGAGTCGAGAGATGAATAAGGCGATCTTACACCACAAGAAGTCAGATTCGTACTGGAAGGCTCGTGCGGCCCTTCTTGATGATCGACTTGCCGAGTCCTGGCAGGAAAATGTTGAAGGTGCTAGACGAGATTTGGATTCTAGAGCGAAATAAAGAGGGCTGTCGTCTTTTGCTAGGGATCAAAGTAAGGTACAAATACTTTATCGGTTTCAGCCTATTGTTTTAGGGGGTTTTTTTTTCAGTGTTCAATGGGAATAAGGAAGGGAGGGAGTCAGAATACCAAATGGCACGCGATGTGTAAACAAGGTTGCCTCGCATACTTAGATCCTAAGCACATCCTTGCGGACGACTGTTATCATATGTATAGCATTGGGTTTCATCATATTTCTGAAATACAGAAGGATTCATAGGGTTTCTCCGTTTTGCAAGTCACTCGGTTTTATTGGCCGTGAGTGTCTGCTCTTCACCAGGATGTGAAAAGAACCCTAGAAGAAAATATTTTCCTTGTGGGTACAATATGTTTTGTCTGGGATGGCCTCTCATTTGCGTCTTTGTCTGGTCATGAATTCGACTGCTCAATTTCTTTTCTTTCAAAACAACAACTTAAAAGCAGTCATTTTTTGTTCATCATACCCTTGCCCTGGCATGTTGGCCCGCTTCGATTCGATTGATGTAAATTTATTATTTGAAGTCGTGGTCGTCGATATCACTAGGAACATCCTTGCCATCCTCCAGATCAGTATCCCACCCATCCTCCCACTCCTCCCCCTCGACCGGAATCCCTCTCGACTTCCAATAAGCCTTCCCATAAGTACAAACAATCTCCTCCCCCCTCCTAATAAACTTCAACACCTTACATCCCATCCTCACCTGTCCCGTCTCTACGTCCCGATACAAATCCCACCCGACATTGGGCCCCTGGGCTTGAGTTCGGATCCCCCTGAAATCGTTCACGAATCGACCGTGGTTGCCATGGGCCGAGGCGTCGAGGTTGAGGTCGTTGGAGAGGTAGAGGGTGTGGTCTGAATCTGGGTCTGCGTGTTCGTCGGGGACGACAAGAGAGATGTAGTCGAGGAGATGCGTACCGGGGCGGAGGTTTTTTGTGGCAAAGAGACCGTAGGAACCCAGGACTGGGTGATTGGGTGGGCCGGTGATCAATCGGATTTCGTACGGTGGCGGTCTTTGTTGTTGTAGTTGCTGTGGTGTGGTCGTTGTCGACTGACCCAGAGTGGTAGTTGAAGAGGGAAGAGAGGGGTCAAGGATCGAAGAGGGTGACGACGACGCTTGAGGAGTGCTGACAGCTGGCGAGAAGGCGATGGTCGGCTGTGGGTCTGCTAGGTTGACAGCAGCTAAAAGGGACGAGGACAGATCCATTGCTGATACGGATATGGGATCTACAGTCCCCGGACGACCTGACAATGACACCGGCGGCAGATACCCTGGGATGGCATGCCCCAAAGGAATATCATCATATTCTACCTCCAGCTCATCCCTCTCATCCCCTTCCTCCTCTTCCTCCTCCCGTTCCTGCTCCTTGTCTTCCAAGTCTTCTGGCAGCTCGAGTCCTCCTCCGATCGCGTGGTTAAATGATCGGTCTGACAGTTTGCGTCGTCTACCTTGGACAAGGTCGAGGATTGGTGTAAGAATGGATGGATGATACTCATAGTCGACGAGGTACTTGACGTGTTTAGGCCAGTTGATTGGCAGCAGGCCTGGATCGATCTCTGATACATGACCTCCTCCTCCTACTTGCGTAAGAAGAGGAGACTGGGATAATGACGCCGCCATTTCCTGGACCTGTGCTTGGGTACGCTGTGGAGTCTCTCGGTTTACCTGAACGTCTTTATCCATAGCTCATAGAAGAACAGATAGATAAACAGATAGGCAGACAGATAACCGTGTGGGTGTGTAGAGTAACAAGATATGAAAATTAGTGAAGCGGGTACTGTGAACGAAAAATAAGTATGGGTTTGATTCGTGGCTTAGACATGCTTCGCTTGGACTACAAGGGACCCACCATCACTCTCCAGTTCTTTCAACTCTCTCAACAACACACACACACACTCACATAACCAGCAGACATGTCAGACAGAGTAAGAAAAGCTCACCACATCACAAGGAGCAATGGACGACACAAGCAGGATTATGGTTTTAACAGCCAATAAAAATGAGAAGGCATCAGGAATAGCGATGACCGACACACCAAAAATGAATGACAGTCAATCCATGGAAACAACCAGGACAACACACGTAACCCAACGTCTATTTTGAAGGCTGAGCCAGCAGCAGGAAGGAGCAAGAGAGCTTAATTGACAAAGCCCAGAGATTATGTGCCTTGAAGGAGGACAGGCCCTGTCTCTTAACCACCACGTTAGAGACCCGCGCTAAATCACCAGGAAGGAAATTATCGCTGTTTGCTCTACGAAGCTGCACAGAACCGGCACGGAGAGCAATTGACTTACATGATCTATCGCTCTATCCACCTAACTTCTAAATAGCCAAGAGGCGGATATAACGCACGTGGAGGCGGAGGACGCGGCGGCGGCGGTGGTGGCGGCGGACGCGGAGGACACCAGGGAGGAGGACGTGGCGGTGGACGCGGAGGCGGAAACTCTTCACACACCGAGCGTCCTAAGAAGGAGTCGATCCTCGATCTCGGAAAGTATATGGATCAAAAGATCCGTGTCAAATACAGCGGTGGTCGTGAAGGTAACTCCAGAAAGGAAAAGAAAAAAACTTTGATTCATGAATAGTGGTGGCGCAAGACACAGTACTTTCTGAAGTACTAATCTCATTTTTTATTTTCTCATTTGAAAATAGTCATTGGAACGTTGAAGGGTTACGACCCCTTGTTGAACTTGGTTCTTGACGAGACTGAGGAGTGCCTGAGAGGTAAGCTGAGCTACTAACAGTCGTCAACGCGCACAAGATCGACGAGAATATAAAAAAAGACTACCAGGCCGTAAATAACTTACCATTCGTCGCTGTCTTCTATCTCTCCACATTTACGTTACTCTCAAATAGATCCAGAGGATGGCCGTTTGTTGAACCAGACCAGGACTTTGGGCTTGGTGGTCTGCCGTGGACCCTCTGTCATTTTGATCTCCCCCATGGACGGTACCTTGGAGATTGCCAACCCCTTCATCCAAGAGGAGGAGGCCGTCATCTAAATAGAACGTCAAAGGATTACACCAACAAGCAAAAACAACACCAGATATTCCTTTTTTTTTTTTTTCCTTCTGTCAATACACTCAAAATATGGTAATCACAATGTATCGTTTCATTTGGATCATGCACAATAAAACGCATACCGATCTGCTCTGCTAACACTGTCTTTCCTGCATGTATTGTATTTTTCATCGTTGCAAGTCTCACTCGGAAGAAGAGCAAGAAGAGCGTAAAGAAAAGAGGCCATGATTATTCTAAAAGCATTTTTATTTTTGAAGACAACACGCGTTTCGATGAGGATCTTAGGACGCTGTATTTTTATATCATAGTGGTGATATCGGTCGTCGTCGTCGCTAGTTGTAGTGGTTGCGGGTGGGCGGTGATAGGTAGTTGTGGTGGGTTGTGGTTGTTGTTATTCTCTGTTCCTCTCCTTTTACAGATGCTCCTTCTCCAAGTTCCAGGCACTGCTAGTCGAGAACGCCGAAGGTGCCGCCGCTTGGTGCTAATTGATTCATACACGACGAAAACAATAGATGTAAGTTGTCAGTCACATACAACAAGCAATACGAATGAAAAGCAATTGAGGCAAAATCAATTTCCAGATCTAGCTGTTCCAAGAGGGCAAGCGACTTACTGTTTGACCACGCTGAGTTCCTGTAAGGCGGTAGTCGCGATCCAACATGGTTCTGTCCCAACGGTCAAGGCCGAATCTTGGGGGCTAACATCGCAATTTAAGGAAGTATATGAGGGAATGTCAATTGCAGATCCACGTCAAGCGTAATGATGTTGGAAGAGTGTTTGTTTCCTGAAATTGTCCCGTCGCGATTAGCGTCGTTGTTTAATCCATGTCGACTGTAAGTTCCTGATCAGGGTCAGATTGCACGGAGCCAGCGCGTCTTAGCCATGTAATAAATTGGCGGTCCATGGTCATCGTTCCTAAACTCTCCTCGGCCAGCCATGTGTACCTCCAGACTCCGCGGATCGCAAAAAGCAAGCATATCCTGATCCTCACGAGCTTTGTCAACGCCGTTATTCCTGCTCTGTGCTCGTCTCGGAGGGTGCATTGATAGCGACCCATGATCTCATCCCTCCTCTTTCAGCGAGTTCTTATGAGAGATGAGTACAATATCCTGATCTGACTTGGTCTCCTTTCCGCTGGCGTTAGTGTTATGCTCTCCCGTGTCCGGTCTCAGGTGGGTATTCCGTTGTCGCCCAGATGCGCTGTCGCTGTTGGGTAGATATGCTGGTTTGTACCTGGCCCTCGTTGACGCTGGTCTTGAGCTTCTGGAAGAGCAAACCGGAGACACCGAAGAAACCGGTGATCAAACTACATTGAAGGAAGGACAATAGGTGAGATTAGACGTCGGAGAAGATAGAGATGGGTAGCGTGATGTCTGCTTAAGCGAGTCCTTGTGTGGAATTAAATAGGTTGGACAGATCAGAACGCGCAGATTGTGTGATGAAAGGAGTCGGCGGGGGAGGAAGGGAAGGAGGGTAGGGATGGTTTACCCAAGGGGAATCAAGGCCTCGAATGGGACTGGCATGGCTGTAAGTTGTTGATGTGAGTGGAGAGTGAAAGAGTGGAGTTTTTTCTAGGCACACTCAAAATAACTGACAAAGATCATCCTCTCTCTGGAAGCTCCTCACATCCGACATGCCGAAATGTCCGAGGTTATCGTCACAGAAGATTTCGAATCGTGAAACTAACGACAGAAATTACAACCGCCAAAAAATCAAAGAGCCATAAAATGGTAGAGACGCGAACCAAAAAAGTGGCTACTTCGCCAAAGATAAAGTTTTATTGATTCGAAGGAACGACGGTGGATAAGAAACATTGAACGGGATATAGATATAAAGATGGGAGGATAAGCAATATGTTTTATGAAGGATTGAAAAACAGTAATTGACACATGGACGGAAAAAATGAGGAAACCACGATATGTGGGGGTGGCATACAGGCACCCCGATCTATTGCGTCGCTGCAAAATAGTAATTGACTTATAGTATGCTCTCTCTTTCTTACTCTTCTGTGTGTTGTAAACGTGTTTACAACAGTTCGATTACCACCACTGTTTTGGGTTTTCTTTGTCTTGCTTTTGATATTGGGTTCTTGTGTTTGTTGTATTGTATACTTGCAACAATGACTTTCTATTGGGATCAAATGCAGAAGGAATATATGCACAGTACGTCATTGATGAAGAAGAAAGAGAAAGAATAAGAACGAATGGTGCCTGAAGAACGTGAGAACTTTATAGTTTTCAGGAACAAAACAACGATAAAATAACAGAGACGAGGTTCATGGGTGTGGTTGTGAGATTGAATAACCCGGATTGAGATCGAGTAGATTAAGAGGGCCTATGCGGACCCACGAAAGAAACAAGCAAGCAATAGCGGTACTTGAAGACGTCATTCCTTTTTCATTGCGTCATCTTACATGAGGGTCAAAGAAGAAGTTGAGGAAGTTGAAGTTGAAGAAGGTGAAGTACAAAAAGGAAAGCAACAAAAAAAAATGAAAAAATCAATGACATCTACACAAATGTATAACATATACCATGTATGGCAAAGGGTACGGATCGTCCGTTTCACAACTTTGACGACAGCAAGTACGAGAAGAGCTTTATGTTTGTTCTTTTTTTCTTTTTCTGCTGTGTTTTTGGACCTACTGTCATAGTTATGCTGTTTGATTACTTCATGCGTGCCTTGTTGGAGAGGGTGACATAGGGAAAAAAAAGAAAGAGGGAGAGGGAGAGAGAGGGAGAGTGGGAAGGAACGAATAAACCACGACTTTTAGGAAGAGAAGGACATCAAGGTGTGTTCAACTTAGTATTACCACGCATGAATATACCGCAGAATAAAGTAACTCCTCACGAAGAACGAAGAGAAGCGCCAGAAAAGAAAAGGATATCAAGAGTACGAATAAGATAAGAGTAAGAAAAAGGCGTACTAATAGCACGTATATCTCTATTGCTCCTTACCCTTGCAAAGATGGCAGGCAGAGGCAGGCACAAAAGTGCAATCAATATGACAGTGACATCATCGATCCCTTTTTTTTTTTTTCTTTTCTTTTCTTTTCGAACTAAAAACCCCCCGATATGGTTTCTCTTGTCTTCTGACCGATTTTCCTGCAATAAAAGCAGTCGGGGTCACCTGCCCGCCCGAGCTCAGTTGTGACGATGGTGATCCTAACCCGCTGCCTTTTTTGGAGCGCAAAGGGGGTGATTATGTGCGAGCGAGAATGAAAAACGAGAACGAACCACAGGCTCTATCTATCCCAGCCATCAACATAAATCAGCGCTAGTTCCACTCAACTTCCCTCCCAACTACCGTGAGCAGTTGCCAATCTCTAGAAACCCTATTGATCTCACAAGTGACGACACTCCCGAGGCAAGAAGAAAGTTGGAAGTGGAAAGTGAGAAATGGGACATGGAAAAATAATGCTGTAGACCATTTCATCTCTTGGGATATGTTGACTAGGCCACTAGACTTTGGACTGATGACAACGTTGCCAAGTGTTGTTAAGATAAAAAAAAAAAGGTGTGTGTCAGTTGAAAGGAGAGAAAGGCAAAGGTTGAAAAAAAAAAAAAAAAAAAAAAAAAAAAAAAAAAAGGTCGTTGGAAAGGAAGAGTGAGTGTTATTGCTTTTTGAAGTGTAGTTGTTCCTGTTTATGCGCCTCCTTCAGGTAAGCTAACGAAATGAACTAAAAAGTAAGTGATTGTATTATGTGAATGCCTATCTGTCCATTGTCGCCATCATGCACTAAAGCAAAAAAAAAAAAAAAAAAAAAAACAGCACCGTCTTCCGTTCGGGTATGATTCGGTCAAAGGAAGAAGAGCGTTTGTTTGACTGTTTTGAGTAGGTACATAATAAATTCAATTGAATAATGATGGATGTGGCACAGGACAGGCGACCAATTAAGACCCCGGGCACTGATCCTTCGCTTTAATTTACTACTTTAATCCAATAAAAAAACGGATCAGCTTGATTTTAAGCACGGAGGGGATCATCGTAGGTCGTTAGTGGATCGAAAGGGATGGACGATGATGGCATAGGGAGGCAGAACCTGATTCCCCGAAAAGTTAATTTTTTTTCTTTTTCGTTGTTTCCCTTTGCTCTCTCCTTTCTCTCTTTTCTATCGCTCTCATGCGAGGGATAAGAGAAACACTCAAACACATATACCGTTCAGAACACTATCGGGTTGCTCGGACACCAAAGTCATATAAATCCACCACATTGAAAGAAAAAAAGAAAAAAAAAAAAAGACAGAGAAGGGTGGGCAGAGGAGCAAAGGATTATGAACAGTAACCAAAAAAGGGGTATATTCACCCGTTGTTTCGTTCCCTACTTTGTTTTCTTCATGAATATGTATGTTGGCGTTGAGAGGGGAGCTGAAATGAAGACAACAATGGAGGACAGTGTGAGAGACAGTGTGAGGCGGAGAGAAACGAAAAGAAAACAGAGATACAAAGAGAGAGAGCCTGTAAAAGATAAAAAAGAGGAGACTAGGGAGGCATGTACGAGCTTGCAAGGGTGTACCCTTTTATCTGTATTCTAACTTGAATGGGGTATGTTCGTGGGCAGAAATGTAAGACCAAAAAAAAAAAAAAAAAAAAAAAAAACAAACACGACGAGAAAAAAAAGTCGCGAAAATGCAATTCGGCGCCAGAACAGAGGGATGTTGGATCGGGGTAGTCATAACGGAGTGGTAATGATGGCCAGGTCGGCTTCAAGAGATTTCCCTTAATCTTCCCCGATTGCTTTCGTTCGATGCCTTTTTTTTGTGCCAAGAAAATAAGCGACGTAGTCAGCAGTCTTTATAATAATAGTGGAAGAAAAAAAGAAAGAAAAGAAGCAACGAGAGCTAGGGGGAGAGAGAGAGAGCGTCATATCGGGGGGTGTATAGGTGGTGAAGGTGTCAGCCAAGAGAGAAGACGAGGAAGTCCAGAGTGAGGGCAGCCAGTTAGCAACGAGATATAAGGATCTAATAGAATCGGGGTAGAGTTGTATTGAGTCGTGGATGATCGCTTCTTGGCCTTTTGTGTTATGCTTGTATTAGGAAATAAAAGAGAAATCCCAGAACAGAAAATACAAGAAAAATAATATGTATGAAAAAAGAGACGTTGAAGAAAGAAGAATAATTCAGTAGAAAGAGTAGACTAAGGAGGAAGGGAGGGAGAGACATTAGTATGCGAAGGGCGACAATGCAAAGAAGGTGAGTTTTTTTTTTTTTTTTTATTGTTTTAGTGTGGGTGAGTGTGGGTACTGTAGTAAGAAAAAAGAAAAAAAAGGCTCCGAATTGTGTTAGTTAGTGTGTGCGTGTGTGTGTGTGTGTGTGTGTGAGAGAGAGAGAGAGAGTGAGTGATGTTTGTCCATTCAACGACTTTGCCCGTGATGAACGATGCTCCTTTATTGAACAAAAAGCGAGTAAGACGAGGTCATCATCATCATCATCATCGACTGGGTAACATTTTCTTTTTTATGAGATAACGCATATTTCAATGGTCTCTCTTCTTCCACTCTCGTCTGGGTGGGGGGGGGGTATAAAAAGGGAACCGAATATCCCTCTTACCTTTTTTCTCGTATCTTCTTTCTTCTCTCTTCTTTCTTTTCCTTCTCTTCCTCTTTGACTTCTACTCACTTTCTCACACACACACTCACTCACTCACTCACTCATTTATTCTCTCGTTTACATTTTGCCCATACTATCCTCAGCAACAACCATCGCAACCAACCGACAACAACAGCAACAGCAACAGCAACACACACACACACACACACACTCTCTCTCTCTCTCTCTCTCTCTCTCTCTCTCTCTCTCTATATCTCTCTCTCTCTCCTCCACTCATAAACCCCTTTTGTCTCTCGCTTCATTTTTCAAACTCTCATTTATCCCTCTTAGTTACTTTTTGCCTCTTCTTTTCCCACAGTAACAGCAACCAACAAAGCCAAGGGAAAAAAAAAGAACTTTTTCTTCGACCTTTCTGTTCATTTTCACTTCCCCCAGTCGTCTTTCCTGTCCGTCTCTACCAAAACAACAACGAACGACCAACAACAACACGCATACTATGTCTTTGGAAGCCGAAATTCGTCGAGGTAAGAACGGCCTCCCCTTGTGCTCTTTTGCGCGCACACATCATACACGAACACATCCTGCATCTTCCTCTTATGTCTACTTCTGCTTCTTCCTGCTCATTTCACCCATACACATGTGTGTATTCACACGCCCTTTGAACACCCTACTTCCCAGGCCGATAAGCTTTCAAACACGCACACTCTCACTCTCGCTTTCGATGTAACAGCGACATCAATAACAACATCATCAACACAAATATAATCAACACCATAATGCACTATACCCTTTTACTCAACTCTCGCGCTCTCCTGTATTTCCATGGCGGGTCGCATCTTTTTTTTATTTTATTTTTTTTTGGGATAAAATTTCTGCACCCTCCTCTTCCTCTTCTTCCTCTTCTTCCTCCTCCTCATATTCTCTCTACTTCTCTACCCCTCTGTACTATTGCCCAATGTTGTTTTCAAAATTTGCAGTGGTGAATAATCGCGAGATCAAGACCCGGTCCAACAAAATCTGCACCCCTTTTTTTCCTTAAAAACATCCTCGCAGCTGCCAGCCCTTCATGTCCCCGGCTCAGCTCACTCTTTATATCTCTATCTGCCATCCCGCACTATTAAAGAAGCTCTCAAACACCCCCTCTATGTGTGTGCGCCTGTGTGTATTTCTACCATGTCGATTACGAGATGATATACTTGTACATCTTACCAACTCTATCCTTCTCTTATTTTCATCTCTCCCTCCTTTACTCCATCTCCCTTATCAATCACCTCTTCACCTCCCTTTACTTCCTCTTTGGTGGACATCGTCTTCATTTCTTTCCCCCTAAAAAGACACTGCCAATCTCACACCTACTCGCTTCCTCTTGGAATGTGGTGAGATCACTCCTGGCTTTGGTCTCAACTTCGAAAACACTTACAACCCTTTTGACGCCAGCTGCAAATATCTCACCAACAGCAACAATAACAACAACAGCAACAACAACAATACCTTCAAGACCGACGCCGACTCTTTCAACTCTGACAACAACAGGAACGCCATGACCTCTGCTCCTATTCAACACCCTTGGTCCGACATGGTCTTTGATGAATCCTATCTGCCTATGCGTCAAATGACTCCCGGAATCTCGCCTCCTTCTTCTACCTCTTCCTTTTCGTCTTCGTCGTCTATTTCGTCGACAGCCACCTCCCAGTCGTTCTATTCTCCTTCAAACACCAGCCCCATCCAAGCGTTCCATCCACGCATGATGTCCATGACTTCGGACCATCTCATTTCTCATCCCGAGGTCTCGCACACCCTTACTCACGAATACCATGTCCTCTATGATAAACTCGTTCCCTCCAAAAAGTCGTACCACAGTGATCAAGATCTCCCTCAGCTTTCGCCCGATTCCCCTTCTCCCGATTCACTCATTCCCACAGGCATCCTCCGCAACAACAGTATCACTATGGACAACCAAGCCCACGACTCTTACCCACCTCAGCAAGCCGACATCGACAACAACGACAACGACAGCTCCGACGATGGCGACCAAGATATGAGCGACGTCGACAACAGCGGCATGGATGTCGATTCGAACGAGTACAATGACGACCATGACGACCAAGACTCTGCTACCTCACGCAGCTCGCAATCCTCTCGAGACCCCTCGGCTGCAAGCGAGTCGTCCCCCCCCAAGATGACACGAACCCGAACCTCCAAGCGCGCCGCCGCTGCCGCCGCTGCCTCGGCGATCTCGTCAAAGACATCAGCAAAGTCCAAGAGGTCTTCTACCGCGTCAAAATCCAAAGCCAAGGACTCTAGTACTGCGACCTCTAGCAACTCCAAGAAGTCGACCAAGAACGTCGGTGTCGCCAAGACCCTTTCCCAGCTGCGCAAGCACTCTTCCTCTGAGGAGGAGTCTCCCGAGGCCAAGCGTCAAAAGTTCTTGGAACGCAACCGCATGGCAGCCTCCAAGTGCCGTGAGAAGAAGAGGTTGCAGACGCTCAAGACCATCGAGGATGCCGACGTCATCACTGCTCGCAACCAGGCCCTACACGAGACTCTTGATGAGCTACAAGAAGAGGTCCGGACGCTCAAGAACTTGATTCTATGCCACCGCGACTGCGGATGCGATGTCATCCAGAAGTTTGTGCAGAGCAGCTTCAAAGTTCCCTCCGTCCACGTCCATGCTCCTCCCAGCCAATCGTTCTTCAAGCGATTCTAAGCTGGACAATGGAATGAAGCCGTATTTTGTCGACTTTTTTTTTTTTTTTTCTGCTCCTCGTCTTTGAAGCATGGAAACTGCCCACCTTCTTTGATCATTTCTTTTTTCATTCCGCCCCTCCACTCCACTTTTATAATTTTCCCCTCGGCCAACTTGTACATACTCCAGGACTCCATAGTCACCTTTTTTCTTTGACTTGTCCCCTTCATCTCTAGCCCTGCACTTACTCGCACTGTATTATATCGCATTTTGAACGACAAAAAACAAAAGCCCCTGTCTCTTGATGAGCACACACACCTCATGTCTTTCTTTTCTAAGGGAAGAAAAAAACAATCCAAAACACAACAAAAAGCAATAAAGTCTTTAGCGAAGAAACCATTTTTGTGAATTTATTTTTGTGCCTGAAGATCATCATGATTATACGCGTGCACGTCAGACAAAGCTTAAAAAATCTCCAAACGAGACGCGTCCCGCGTGCTGCACGAAGAAAAATGAACATAAACCTATGTACTTTTTTCATTTTCGTTTGCATGTCCGTTGGCCGCAATACAACTTTTCGATCCAATCGGGAAGACAGGGTTTTGCGTCCCCCTTTTCCCTTTACTTTTTATGCCTTTGGTGCTCGTTTCGTCAGCGAGCAAAAAGAGAACCAGCAGCACAGGATCGGGATGAGCAGAACATTACAGCACACCACTCTGCAGGTCAGTCGCAATTATTGTCTTCACTCGACAAAGAGACTGACAAGGCAGGCAAGCTCAAACATGATGCAGGATGCAGCAGAGGAGACTCTGAGGCATAGAGAGACAGGGAAAAAAAGAGATAGAGAGAGAGAGAGAGTGTGTGTGTGTATGAGGGAAGAGAGGGAAGAGAAGGAAGAGACAAGGAGAAAAGACCCGCGGGATGAATCGATGAACACAAGAAGGAAAACCCTGACCCATCTGTTTGTTTGTTTTGCATAAACGAGTTTGCCGTTGGGCGTTCCGTCCCTTCTTTTGTTTCCACTACCTTCCTTTCTTCCCTTTTGCCTTCTTTTCTTCCCTCCTTTCTCTTCTCTTTTCTCAACTTTCTTTATTCAACCCCCTTTGACACCTCTTCATCCTACACCCTCATTTTTTCCTTCAATCCCCTTCCCCTTTCAAAACAAGAACTCCACCTCCTACTTTTCGTTTCTTTCTTGCCGATTTCCCTTACTCGCCCCGACAAATAAAAAAGAGCACCCACACCCAACTTGGACACAAAACCGACAACCATGGCAGTGGTAAGCGTAACTGTAAGGATCACGTGCATTGGACCTAGAAAACCACGGGGACCGGGGACGGGGGCACCCTACCTACGGCTTCCCCCTTTCCCATTCCTTCGTTGACTTCCTGACTCTTGTTCATTCATTTACCCACACTCCTCGGAATGAGGCAAAAAATAAGGTCGGAGGAATGAGAGAGGGCCATGGAGTAGAGAGACAATGAGAGAAGGAGAGAAGGGCGATGACGAAAGGGAAAGAAGACAATGAGAAACATGAAGACCCCAGGTGCAAAGACTACACCATTGCTTCGGAGGAGGAGGGCAAGACATGTACAACGAAAAATATACACGCCACCATTTCGTTGATTTCACCCTCATACATGCTATACACACATGCTCATTCATTTTCAACCCTAATGCATCCTCGTAGGAACTGAGAGACGAAACTGACAGCGGAAGCGACCTGTCCAGACCTGGGTCGCCATCACCTTCTTCGCCCACACCATCACTCAGTATGACGACCAGTAGTGATGGAGAAGGGATCGTGGACCACTCGACATTTAACCAATTGCTCGATTTGGATATGGAGGACGACGACGAGTTCTCGAGGACGTTGGTCCACAACTACTTTGAGCAGGCGCAGCGAGCCTTTGGCGACATGGATGCTGCCATGTAAGTTTACAGTTGGGGAAGCCTTTTTTGTTTTGTTTTGTGCTTTATGCATTTATGCAGGGATTGTTGGGAAGAGGGGAAGGAAGATGTTTGTTTTTAGACAGTAGTGGTGGCGATGGATGAATGATGAACATGATGTTGAGGGCAGCGAGGGGATGCTTGTCCACTTGTTCTGGTTTGATCTTTTGTCCTATACCATGCGGTCCCTCTTTGCTTTGCTAACCAGACGGGTCATCGGTTCAGTCAGTCTTCTGTTCAAAACACCTGTTACGTCGCGGCGGAATCCTCACAAAAATTAGCGCATATCTTTCTTGTTCTAGCTCTTTTTCTTGTACTTTTTTTCGGCTTTGTTCTTCTTTGCACTCCTTTCGAGAGCAGGCAGCGGGTGTACATGCATGATGGATGTAAGGGTATGGTGTAGTGAGAAAAGAGTAAGAATGGGAGTCTGAGACCACGATTGGCAAGGGCTGGAAAAGTATATTGCGTGTGTGTGAATGTGGATAAGACAGAACAATACAAAGGCCACGCAAGGCATGTGGCATTGCATTGGCTAATCGGAGGTCCTACTCCCTTGTTCTGTTCTGTTCTGTTCTGTTCTCTTTCATTGTTCGATTGGTCCTGCCACCGTCTTTCTGCTCGTTTATCCTCCCCACACACACTCAAAAGACGCAACGAAAGAGAACGAGGAGAGAGAAAATACCCTAGCATCGTTTTTCATATGTCCCATGTGTTCAAGCAAGAGACACTTTATTTTTGTCTGTGTGTGGTTGTGTTTTGGTCAAGAATTTTGCGCTAAGCGCTTCTTTCATTCATGCCTGTATGGTGGTATCGTGGTGTTTGGTGTAGTGTGGTGAAGGGGGAATGGATGGTTCTTGGAACAAAGAAAAGGCTATATTGTGTTTTTTTTTCCTATTTCTGCTTGGAGACAGAATCAAAAACACAAAAGATAGCTGAACTCATGGCAACAAAAAGAAAGCGACAGCAAGAACGAAGAAGAAAACCATAATCTCAGGGGTGAGGGACTGTCTGGGACATAGATTGCATGGCTAGGTTCACGGCATTTCCTTTTTCTGCGCATCCTCCTACCTTTCCTTTCTTTCCTTTGCCCTACCCCCCCTTCGGTTACAACCGTCTCTGTCTTTATTTCCTTGTGCTCTTAGTGCCCTGTGTGTTCTGTGTGTTTCTCAATGCAATGCTGTTTTTTCCGCTGCACTGTTTGTCTTTGTTGTTGATTGCTTGATTGCTTGTTTGTTGTTTGCGCCTTTATTTGATTTCCTAAGTTCCATCCTATTTTACCGCCGATCCGTTGTATCTTCCTTTCCGTTTTATCTCTTCACGACTACTCACCCTTTTTTTTTTGTTCTAATGTACGCTTAGGTCGGCGTCAGACCTGTTGGGACTGTCACGGCTAGGCCACTTCCTGAAGGGCTCATCTGCACAACTGGGAGTTCTGAAGGTCAAGGCGTCGTGTGAGAAACTACAATACTATGGTCAGGGAATGGACGCGGCGGGTCAGCATTCTTCGATTTCGAATGAAGAGGCCGAAAAACAGATCCGGGTTCTCTTGATCCAGATGAGGCGCGAGTATGATGAAGCGGAGACCTATCTGAGGGTGTTTTATGGCGAGCAGAAATTGGAGCAGCAATTGGAGCAGGAGGAGGAGCAGGAGCAGCAGCAGCAACAATGAGATGGATAGGAGATATTCATAACATTGGATCAATGTAGCAATAGCTCTTTCCTTTTCAACCATATACTCTCTTTTACACACACACACACACACACACACACACACACACACACACACACACACACACACACTTCTCTCTCTCTCTCTCTCTCTCTCTCTCATGCAACAAAATAACCTTACAATAATGAATCGCGCCTTTTTCCAATTACTTTTCTTTCTGTTGGTAATCATTTTTTTTCCCAGAGGGTGGTGTAACAAGAATGAATGATAGTGCTTTACGCCCTGAATTGATAGAGGTTTTTTTCCTTCCAGAATGGACGAATAGCGAAACAGCGAGCAAAAAAACGCAAGGTTGCAATAAGGAGAAAAAGAAATAATGCACCTTGCATTGCAGGTCGTTTTTTTTTGGGAGGGAAAGGAAGAAAGAGGAGAGAGAGAGAGGGGAGGGGGAGAGGCAATCAAGGAAATGCATGAATCGTTGCGTTTGAGGAAGGGAAGGAAAAGAAAGAGAGAGAGAAAGAGAGAGAGGTGGTTCGTGCGAGCGGGACGGAAAGGAAAATCAGCAACAAATGACCGAAGGGAAGGGAAGGTTTGTCCATTTTGAGAAGGAGATGGCAGTGTCGGTGGCAGTGGCATGGCAAAGAGACTTTTCAGAATGTTGCTAGCGATTTATTGAATGGAGTGGGGTGTGTGCGCATTTTGTTAATTTTTCAAAGCCACAGGCAGACATGGAAAAAAAAGGTCGGAAGAGACCGCCACCATCTTTTTTTTCTTCTTCTTTGCATCGCCCACCTTGCTTGCATCACGGACGCTAGACTTCCCCATCAGAACCTGAACCAGGACAACGCGCAAGGACGCAAAGGACATAAAAAAAGCAAGGATAAGACAAGATGCTCGGTTTCGTACGCCGTTCCATTAGAGCTCTTGGAGCAGAGACCGCCAAGGGTAATTGCAAACACGCGCTACTTTGACGAGGCCACAGAGAAGTACAAACCGAGAGGCGCGATCAGAGGAACAGACAAATTCAAAGCGGACGGAGCGACGCCTAGGAACAAAGTTTCAACATGTTCAAAGAAAAACCTATCGAACCTACGCCCCCAAAGGAGGATAGATAATAAAGGCGCGAAGCAGAACATCGGAATCGACACTCCCTCTATATAGGTTACTTCATACTGAGGTAACATAGGGTGGAACTAACGTCACTTTTTATCATATGCATTCTCTAATCCAAAAATAGTCGCTAGAATGGACCACTCGCCCTGGAAAAGAGAACTGCCAATGGCCTCACTGAAGACGGATGAGGATCTCAAGGGCTGGCTTGTGGGCTGCGACAAGGACATTGGCGGTTTCTCCGAAGCCAACCTCGAAATCACCAAGAATGGCACCGGTGAGTCCTGTCAGGCAGCACTAGCGTGAACTTTTTTTAATTCCAGTCAGGCAGGGAGCAGAAGATAATCGAACACCAAAGCAGAATGGATCAAAAACCGAACGCGAAAGCAGGAAAACAAAAGCAGAAACAGTTATTGCAACAAACTTGCTTGTGGACGCTTATACAGGAATTAAAAGAGCATTAAGGAGATTTGACCATGAGCTGAAGGAGAGAGAGAGGACCGTGTGTGTTTCTGACAACTAATTCCCCGCGATGGGTTTTCTTTTGTGCTTCTATACAAACCTGTTAATGCGTATCACTTTTAGGTCGTTTCTTTGGACAGTTGTCTTTGGACCTTCCGGAGAACGAAAGCGTCGAAAAGAGTGGATACGCAGGATGCAGAACAAAGGTGAGCAAGCATGAGACCGTGTTACGCGGCATAAGGATTGGAAAGTGTGCAAACAGCGAAATGAAATAAATGCAGACAGTATCTTAGACACGCGTATCCAGGAATGGGAATTGCAAAGGAAGCGATGGATAGCAGGCACACTGTGGATAAGGGACAGCAGAGCGAAAATGAACAATGCAAGACATAGTGGGGTCATCCCAATCCATGGGGTCACAGGTCTCTTCCTGCGCTTTTTTCTCCAACCCAAATTTCCCGGTCTCACTCTCCACTTCGCGTCTTTATTCTAACTCCTTGTTTTTCTTTCCTCTCACATATGTTACGGTTTGAAATAGACAAAAGAATCGTCCATATTCGGGACGCCTGTTTGGGATACATGTCTGTTTGAATACCTCCAGTTGAAGGTTAAGGGCGACAACCGGAAATACTTTGTCAATCTCCAGACCGATGGCGTCGTCCCTACCGATCTCTACCAACACCGACTCTTCCTCAAAACCCCTGGAGAATGGGAGACTGTTCTGGTAGGTTATTGGTTTTGTTCTCTTCCATCGAATCGGGAACTCGTGTGCGCGCGTCTGTGTGTGTGCGTTAGATGGATTAACAGTGAGAAGCAATTACAGTTACCCGAACCATTTGCAATCTCATCTCACCCCTATCCTTCTCTGTACGACGCGTAAAAACCATGAAACTAGATCCCGTTCAAGGACTTTATTTTGACGAACCAGGGTTTCATTCAGGAGGACCAGATTGAGATCTTTAGGGAGAGGGTCAAAAATGTGGGCATATCCATCATCGATAGGACCTCGGGACCATTTGAACTCGAGATTGAGAGTATAAGCGCCGTCAACACCGGCGCCGACCCCAACGCACACGAAGGCGACGACCATTGATGAACAAACTTCAACAAAAGAAATAAAATATTTGGCATTTGGCATTCATTCTTCACAGCAATCGGTGAATATCAAGTCGTGGGGGGTAATTATCTTTTAGTAATGTACAAGATCAGCGTTTGAGAAGAGAGAAAAATGAAGATGGAAAAATGCTAAGGAAATGGATGGTTGTCTAGATGCTAAGAAACAAATAACAAAAAACAAAAGTGAACGAACGACAGAATGTAATTTACTGACGACGCTTCTTGCCCTGGTCCCTGAGTTTCGTGGCCAACTTGTGGGGATCCTCAGGCTTGACCTTGTTACGGTTCTTGTTCTTGACGTTCGCGGTCTCGTAGTAGTGGGTACCGACCTTGCCCTTGTTGGTGGTCATACGGGCCTCCTTGACGGGCTTGACAGACTCTTCCTCGACCTCCTTAACCTCCTCAGTCTCTTCGACATGCTTCCTCTTGTTGTTGGCAGCCTTCTTCTTGGCAGCATCCTTGACCTCGAAACCAGAAGTGGCGGTGGCACGCTTGGCAGCAGCAGCACGGGTCTTGATCCTCTGCTTGCGCTCAGCCTCCTCATCCGAGAGCTCCAGCTCGCTGTCAACGTCTTCCTCGGCGTCCTTAGCGGCCTGGCCGGGGATAGAGTCCACAGTCTCACCAACAACGTTGGCAAAGACATCGTCCCAATCGAGCTTTTCGCCAGAAAGGACAGTCGAGGCCTTGGCCTTGGCATCCTTCTTAGCCTTCTTCTCCTGACGAAGCTGAGCCTTGCTCTTGCGGACCTTGGCATCGGTCTTCTTCGACTCATCCTCATCGTCAGTCTTGTTGATATCATCCTCATCAACCTCCTCGGGAAGGACACCCTCGGGGGCGTTGCTCTCCTGCTTGCTCCTCTCCTCCTCGATCAAAGCGGCGTTCTGGGCAAGATCATCAGCCAAGAACTTTTGCACGACAGGGATCTTGGAGAAGATCTGCTCGACGTTGGGGAGCGAGGGATCGATGCTGTTGTGGACGGGGACATCCTCCTCTCCCTCGAACAACGACTCTCCACCGGGCTTGTCGCCTTCGGGGGGAGCAGTGTAGTATGGGATCTTGCCGCGCAACCAGTCGTTCAAGACCATCTTGGCAACACTTCCGAGATCGGCCTCGCCTCCCTTGATCAACTTTCCGGTACGCTTGGCGAGCTGGGTCAAAAAGTCGACAGAGTCCTCCCAGTGGTCCAACTCGTATGTGCGCTGAATGTACTCGGGGCGGACGCGCTTGAGGAGTTCGGGGATGTAATCATCGGGCTGCTTGATGTTCTCGACACGAACAACTCCCTTGAGGACAATGTCCGTCTCGGTATCGGTAGTCGAAGGGTGGACAACTCCGGGGCAATCGATCAAGTAGATACGCTTCATCAAAGTAATATACTGCCAGACCTTGGTCTCTCCAGGGATGGGGGCGACATTACAGACCTTCTTGCCGCGCAAGGTGTTGATGATGCTCGACTTTCCAGTATTGGGGTAACCGACGAAACCGACCGAGATCTGCTTCTTGTCCGAGTGAAGTGTCGAGAACTGACGAAGGAGCTGAATCAATGAGCCCTTTCCGAACGAGTTGTTGATCGAGGCGTGGAAAGCGAGGGTAGGGTATTCCTTGGAGAGCGTCCGGACCCATTTGGCCTATAAGAGGGCAAGGTAACAGAGTCGTTAGAATACGAAGCAATTACAAGCGAGTACTCAATGATGGGAGCTGAACAATAACGAATACATACAGTGACCCAGGTGGGGACGAGATCGCACTTGTTGAGGACAAAGATCAGCTGCTTGTGGCGAGCCTCCTTCTTGATGTGGTACTCGACACTGGCGCAGCGAGTTCCCTGGGGATCACGGGCATCCAAGACATGGATGACAACGTCCGAGGAATCGATAACCTTGTACAACTCTCCCCAGATACGCTTCGACTGGCCCTTCTGGAAGACACTGTCTCTAGCCTCCTCAATCCAGTCTGTGATAACGTTTGCCGTCAAGTTCTTATCGGCCTTCTCATCGTAAGTCTCGAGGGTCGACTCGACCTTGGCAGCCAATTCCTCCAAGTTACCCATAGCCAGCTTTGGGCGCTTGCGCTGAGCCTTGTTTCCGAAAGTATCGTTGAAAGGCTCTGTCTCCAACACATGCATCTTGCCGACCTATTATGTTGTAATAGAGTAGCGAAGAAACAGAGATGAGTTAGCTATATGAAGGAATTCAGGGCAAGAGGAGGCACAGGGAGACGACGATTGTAAATATAGAAAATGAATCCTTACGTGAACGGGATCCTGGAGGAGGGACATGGGGAGCTTGTGCTGTCTCAAAAGGACCTGGAAGGGGTCGTTGACCTTGGCAGCAAGGTTCTCCCTGAAGTTCTCGAGGGCCTTCTGACCGATGACACGGGTGTTACCGAACCACTTGCGGTTGGGGGCGACACGACCGGGCTCGACGACCTTGGACTGGAAGGAGGCGGCCTTGATGACCTTGCCCTGGGCGTTGCGGATAGCACGACCACCCTTGAGGAGTTGGACCTGCTTGGCAGCCTTTGCGTCACGGTAGAAGTTCTCTCCCTTGACCTTGACGTTTCCGAGGCCATTTGACCCGCCTGCGGCTTTGACTCTGTTGTGTTCCTTCTTCAGTTGACCCATGGCGGTGTGATGTGTGATGTGAAGTGATGAGTAAAAGAGGGGTAAAAGGGAAGGATGCGAAGTGCTGATGTCTGACCTGCTTTATTACTCTCGCTACAGCTGTTGTTTGTCTGTTGTGATTTTTTTTTTTCTTTTTTTTTTTAGGTGACTGCTGAATCATCAAACAATTTTATTTTTTCTTGAATCAATTAACACTCGCGATTACATATCATCTATTACGTTGCATTCCTCGGGGGGTCAACCTTGTTTTCGAGTGTGTTCCGTTGTTATGTGCCATGTCAAGTGCCTCCCTTCATCGCTTCTTATTTCTCTCCCCTCTCATAAACATCAACCACATCACTCACAAAATGGCCTCCAGAATCGCCAACGCCGCCAAGGGCATCCGTTTCGCCTCCTCCGCCACCGCCGCTAACCCCTGGTTGGCCGAGCGCGTCGCCATCAAGGAGCACGCCGGTCGTACGTCTTCTTTTTCCCTTCAACAACAAACCCCCTTTACTCTATGCACCTTTATTTTCCTCTCCCCCTGACTCGCGACACAACAACAACGCACAGGCAGAGTTCAGGAACAGAACATATCTCAGGAACAGAACCTATACAACACAGATCAGGATCGGCCATGGACAACTGAACAAAGAGTTAAACCCTCGCCCTCGCCATGTACCATCGGGATCGCCGGAAGGAGTAATTCATGGTCTGAACATCTCACACACCCCATTCCAGGATTGGACCTCCGGATCGCTTCTTCCGAATATTCGGCCAAACTTCCGAAAATATAACGCGTTCTCCTGCACGTGCATGTTCTATCCCCCCCTTGTCCACTGGACTCTCTCTTCCCTCTATCTACCTCCTTTTTTGTCCACAACACTCTTTCTTAACCCTGTGCTTGCATTAATGCACGGGCATTGTCATTGGGAACACTATCAACAGCAAACAAAGGACACTCGGACAGCCATTGAATATTTACAGGAGACATCAACGGACAATGCCATCCACTCTTTTTTCGTGTCTTTTTTCTGTGTCCACACTCATACGACATTTCTCACATACACTGGACTAATTGGTTTTTTTCTCTCCTTCTCGTCAATAAACTATCATAATACAACAGCCGCTGCCGAGACCTGGCGCAAGGTTTCCATCTACGTCTGCATCCCCGCCGTCGTCGCTGCCTCCGCCAACGCCTACAACCTCTGGGCCAAGCACCAGGCTCACTTGGAGCACGAGCGCCATGAGGGTCACGAGGCCGTCAAGTACCCTTACATGCGTCTCCGCGCCAAGGTAATCATCTGCCCTCTTCCAGCTGCCTTACTCACCAATGCAATTACATGCAATATAGAATGAATGCTCACTATTTCCACATTTCATTTCTTTCTCGTAGGCCTTCCCCTGGGGTGATGACTCTTTGTTCTTCAACCCCGAGGTCAACATGTAAAGTGTTTTCTTCAATAGACATTTAGACAAAAAAAAGGCAACGGAAAGTGGAAGAAGTCAACAAACTCATTAAAATAGCGAATAACCATGACCAAATCTCTCCGGCTATGAACAACGGAGCCATAGAGGAAATAAACAACTACACTATTTTGTTCTCTAAAAGATACATCGTTGTTGTTGTTGTTATCCCTTCGATTTTGGCGCCATTGAGGCAGTTCTCACATTGCAGATCCTTTCTCCCCCCTCCTCCTGCGGAGAGTCTGAACTTTACTACCTCTTGTTCGTTTAGGGTTCACTATCAGAACGCGATCAATCGATCTTCTGCGTTTTTTCGTTATTGAAATGCATTGCGCGTTTTGTGAGAATAATGATACTCCCTCATCTAGTTGGATGGGGCATGACACTGCCCCCACCAATAATAATAATATAATCCCTATTACGAACAAGGCTGAGGCGCATTTGGACGTACTCTTTTTTTTCCCATTTTTTTTAGGCGGGAGAGGATAATCTAACGCCACAAAAAAAAAGCATTGGTGTACGGTCGTACAAATTTGACGAGAGTGCGAAGTAAGTGACCAGCTGGACGAATAGTATCTATAGCGGCAACTTTGAGCAGAGCCCCATCACCACTACCATACACCTACACCCCCGCGATAAAGTATTGACTTGGCCATACGTTTCCATTTAAACTGTTGAATACAGATGTTCTTCCGCGGCGAAAAAATGTAATGGGATCAAAGAAAATACCACGCCTCCACTACTCTGATCTCTTCGCCATTTTGCCTTGACAGGCTTGTATTAAAAGGGGCTATCGTCTGTCCTACTCTTCATTCCCTGCTCAACTTCTTTCCTTCACGCTTTCCACACAACTTTTCATACACATTCCAGCACCCTGTAACAAAAAATAGAGCTTACAGCCATGGCCATCCAACAAGACACGCAAGACCAAGTCATCGTCGAGCACCTTGCCACCGCAAACACCATGACCTCAACCGCGCAAGAATCCCTGATCGAAGAACTCAAGATCGCCGCCGCCAAATCCAACGGCCTCCTCGACTCCATCCTCCACCCTTTCGACCACAAAACCCAACCCGCCTGGACCAACTGGGCCAAAAACCAATCGTGTGATCCCACCGAGATATTCAACCCCACAACCCTCGCCGACTTGACTGAGATTGTCCTCAAGGCCAAGGCGAACGGCAAGAAAATTCGGTGTGCGGCCTCGGGGCATTCGTGGTCGTCGACTTCGGTCACGGATGGGTATTTGGTGGTCGTGAATAAGATGGAAAAGATTCATCGACCGGTTTGGGATGACGAGCTTAGGTCTTGGACGGTGATGATTGAGACGGGAGTGCTGGTTAAGGATTTGGATGATGTTCTGAGGGAGAATGACCCGCCCCTTGCCTTGCCTTCTAATGTTGTTCTCGACTCCGTAAGTGTTCTTTTTTTTCCCTATTACTGTTGTTGCTGCATGGAATGAGTCGAGAAAGCGTTGATGACGGGTAAACTAATAAATAATGCCTTTTTTTTTTCAATTGCTCTGCCATGGTTTGTGATAGGTGCGATACGGTGGCATCTTGTCTCTTGGTTGTGTAAGTCAAACAAACGGCCATCTCTTGTGTTCAGCTTTCGATGGACACTGGGAAAATAAACAATTGCGCAAACAAAGGGCTGGACCAAGCGCGAGCACAGACAGACAGTACAGGGCACACTAATGTACCATTGCTCACATACTTTTCTTATTTCTTCTTTGATCGTTTCTTTTGCGCCCTTTTTACTTTTTTGGTCAAATAGCACGGTGCCGCAACACAAACTCGTACTTTGCCAGATCTTGTGAGCGAGGTCACCATCATCGATGCCGACGGAAACCTGAACACGTTCACTAAGCGCAATCCCGAGGAGTTTGCTGCTGCCACCGTCAACCTAGGTCTCCTTGGAGTCATCTACACCTACACCCTTCGTGTTGAACCCATGTTCAACCTCCATGTGGTAAATCTCACACACAATTCACACTCGCTCGTGCCCTTTTGATGGCTAACTATGTCATACTACTAATTGACCGAGGACATGTGGATGTTGATCGACGGCATGTGGATATTGATGGACGATATGTGGATATTGACCAACGATATGTGGATATTGACCTACGATATGTGGACGTATCTACTACGGTGTTACTAACGGGTCAATTTGCTTGTTTTCTTGTTTTGTTCACAGACGGACACATACCCTCTCTTGAGCGAATACTTCTCAACGCCTTCCATCGGTGGTCCAAAGCTCAAAGCCATGGTCCTAGGCAACGACCAGACAGAAATCTTTTACTGGCCCTTCAACACCCCTAACCTGGGCGCAGCCAATGATCACATCTGGATCAAGCAATGGCAACGCACCCAAGTCCTTCCCGTCAGTGTCAGCGCCACAGCCGAATCCTTCAAGAAGTGGTGCCAAGGGTATCAGACTCAGTTCGGAGATCACCTGTATGAATTCATGGCGCATAACCCCTCTAGTGCGCCGTTTGTGAACTGCTTGCTGTATAAAGCTATTGGAGGGAAAGATAGCGAGGAAGTTTTGAAGGCCCCGGATGCGATCCATTATCAGGCTGGGATTGATAATCTCCCCTGTGTCGATCTGGAGATGGCGTTCAAGGTGAATGAGGACTTTTCGAATGTTGTCGTGGCGTGGAACTATGTCATCGATCAGGTATTGTGTTCATGGCGCATCATCATGCTGATGTTCCTATCCTCTCACCTCCCATGTCCAAAGTGTGTTTTGATTGTTAATGTTTTTTTTCTGCCTATTTTGCATACATAGTTGTACGAATACGCCAGTCGTGGCGAGTTCCCGTTCAACTTGACGCTCGAGATGCGATTCGTCAAGTCTTCGACGATGCTGATGTCTGCAGCCTATGACACCGACCCTGAGGCGATCTACTGCATGATCGAAGTCCTCTCTGTCAACAATACCCCTGGATTCAACGAGTTTTCAAGCAAGATGGCCAAGTTCTGGATGGACAATTTTCAAGCCAGGTAAAAAAATAACCCACAAACCATGATCCTAACAAGGCAAAAAACCCCCCCAAAATGATATGTCAATCACCTCCATCTGCTCACACCTCGAACGTTTCGCTTTTTCGTAAACGCGAAAAAAAAAAAAAAATAGACCGCACTGGGCAAAAATGTGGGAGCACGTCCCCGGAATCGTCCCCTACCTCCGCCGACAGGGCAGCGAGCGGTTCGACCGGTTTGAGGCCATACGAAAGAAGTATGATCCCAATGGCATGTTCATGAACGCCACCTTTGCTGGTGTTTTAGGTCATTAGCATTACTGTGCGCAGATAGAAACACAACACAGTTGATTTTTTTTTGTTAGTAAGAATGTGGAATGGCGGTGTAGGAGGCGGGAGACATTCTTTTCATACATTGTAGCTAGTGCGATAAAGGAACGAATGGGTTATGGGCTGTAGTGTACGCGGTGGCAAGGATGGAATTGTGTGGGCTATGCGCAACCATAGGCAGTCACATGAACACAAATACATACATGGATGTTACGATGTATACACTAGGTCCCTCCTCTTCCCCTCACTCGTGATGGTCAATGGCCCTTTTTTTTAAGAATTCGAAATAAAACGACAGGGATCTTAGCGCTTGCTTTGATTAGAAACAAAAAAGCCTCCTCAAGGTCAAGCCCAGCTGACAAAGTGATACATTGCAGAGAGGGGTGACAGCAGAGAAGGATGGTGCTGGTACAGAAACCTAGAGTCTGAAAGGAAATCATGAGCTGGGAAGAGGAAGAGGGAAGGAGGCGAATGTGGAACTAAAGGAGATAGGAGACAATGAGAAAAGATGAACCAGTGTGCATGACCCAAGGTCTCAGGGAGAAAGAGGGGTGAAAGTAAAATAAAGGGCCGAGAAAAAAAAAGTTACTCCTGTTCCTTTGGGAGTGATAAATGAAGAATCAACCTTCTATTTCAACCATAGGCATATCACCATTTAAGTTCAACCGCCAAACAATACACACACATATTCGATTCTCTTCTTCCTTTTTATGCCCTAACTTTGAAAAAGCTTTACCACAAAAAACAACAATGACAATCAGCACCGTCCAGGAAAAGGCCGTTCGCCGCATCAACAACAACATCTCCCCCACTAAAACAATCACTCCCAAAAAAGCAAAGAAGCTTGGTGCATTCTTCCGCTCCATTTTCAAACCATCCACCAAGGATGTCACCTGGACTAATTGGGCCAAGAATCAGTCCTGTAACCCCACTGAGATCTTTCACCCCAAGACCCTCCAGGACCTGACAGCAATTGTCCTCAAGGCAAAGGATACAGGAAAAACCATCCGCTGTGCGGGTTCTGGTCATACATGGTCGTCGAGCTCTGTCACGGATGGGTACCTAGTGGATGTGAATGGAATGCAACAGATTCATGCGCCTGTTTATGATAGTGCGCAGAAAACGTGGACTGTGACGATGGAGACGGGGGTCTTGGTCAAGGATCTCGATGATGCTTTGAGGAAACATGATCCGCCGCTAGCTTTGCCCTCCAATGTCGTCCTTGATTCTGTAAGTGTTATTCTGGTTTTTGTTTAGTTTTTGCACAGCTGTCAATTGGATTGAGCAGCGATTCTAACATATTCTGCTGTTGTGTGTGCTGTTAGGTACGGTACGGCGGTATCCTATCCCTTGGATGTGTAAGTGACATTTTTGACCTGACTGAAAATGATATGGAGAGTGAGATGAAGAAGACTTACACTAACGAATGAATGAACCCCATTCTTTGCGTTCCTCTCCAATGTGAACGCTTCTCTTCTTCGTTCTGTCTTGTCCAGCATGGCGCTGCGACACACACTCGAACGCTACCGGACCTTGTGGCCGAAGTCACCATCATCGATGCCAATGGCATCCTGAACACTTTCTCGGAAATCAATAACCCTGAAGAGTTTGCAGCCGCTACCGTCAACCTTGGTCTACTCGGCATCATATATACCTATACCATCCGGGTCGAACCCATGTTCAAACTCCACATGGTAAGGATAAACAAAACATATTGACACCCTCTCACGATCTTTGACTGTCTATCCACCTACCATCAGTCAATCGCCCGGTAGCCAATACCAATCCTATGTCCATGTGAACATGTGGATCCCCTCCCATTCCTAACCAACAAAAATGCGACCATTCTCTCACGAGTATAGACGGACAGATACCCGCTATTGAGTGACTACTTCTCCACTCCAGAGCAAGACGGCGCCAAACTAAAAGCAATGGTCCTCGGGAATGACCAAACCGAAATCTTTTACTGGCCTTTCAACACCCCTGGTCTCGACGCTGCCAACGACCGGATTTGGATCAAGCAATGGCGTCGGACCACCGACCCCATCAGCGTCAGCCCCGAATGTGAAGCTTTCAAGAAACTTATCCAAGGGTATGAGACCCAGTTCGGAGACCATTTATATGAATTCATGGCGGCGAATCCGAAGAGTACACCGTTTGTGAATTGGTTGTTGTTTAGCGCTGTTGGGGGGAAGGATGCGGACGTGGTACTGGAAGCGCCGGATGCGATTCATTATCAGGCGGGAACTGATAACCTCCCCTGTGTCGATCTGGAGATGGCGTTCAAGGTGAATGAGGACTTTTCGAATGTTGTCGTGGCGTGGAACTATGTCATTGATCAGGTATTGTGTTCATGGCGCATCATCATGCTGATGTTTTTATCCTCTCACCTCTCGTGCCCAGTGTGTTCTTTTTGGTTTTTAATGTTTTTTTCTGTCTCTTTGCATACATAGTTGTATGAATACGCCAGCCGTGGCGAGTTCCCGCTCAACCTGACGCTCGAGATGCGATTTGTCAAGTCCTCGACGATGCTCATGTCTGCCGCCTACGACACTGACCCTGAGGCGATCTACTGCATGATCGAAGTCCTCTCTGTCAACAACACCCCTGGATTTGACGAGTTCTCAAGCAAGATGGCCAAGTTCTGGATGGACAACTTCCAAGCCAGGCAAGAACCCCCCCCCCCCCCCCCCCCCCTACGCATGATCAATTCTAAAAGAGATAAAAAAAAGCCCAATCTCATCCCTGCTAACTCTGCACTAATTCATGAACTTGAGAAAATAAATAGACCCCATTGGGCGAAGATGTGGGAGTATGTTCCTGGAATTGTGCCATACCTTCGCAAGCAAGGTAGCGAGCACTACGATCGATTTGAGGTCATCCGCAAGAAGTATGATCCCAAGGGCATGTTCATGAACGCCACCTTCGCAAGCTTGTTGGGTCACTAGCGACGCATTTTTTTTTATGACGAGCGAATGTTAAAGGAAGATCAGGAGGTAGTTTTCTTTAGTTTACGCCTTTTAACAAGCAATTATACCAGTCATAGCAATCGCATTAATGAATCCCGAGAAATAATATGAAAGGATAACGAGGCAGCCAAAGTTGTAGGTTTCGTATAATCGTCCGTTTATTGTATTCGTTCACACGTTTGTGACACCATTCCTCGAGTCCTGATATTCCGTTCCTGCATTACTGCAAAGTCTTACGGCAGGCATATGCATCCTCGCCGTCAGCATAGTACTTCTTCTCAATGTCCTGAACGCTATGACAGCAATTTAAAAAGTGGGCAGGTTGTAAATAACATTGGTTCAAAAGCTTGTAAATTGAAAACAGTACAGAGAAGGATGACTTACGTGAACTTGAGAGTATCTCTGTAGAGCTGAAGGGCAGCACGGTTACTCTTGCGGACATGGAGCGACACGAATTTGCAGTTGAAGACATCCCGCATGGCGTTTTCTGCGTAAAGAGAAAGAAAGAAATTTAGTAGGTATGGCGACTCTGTTAGTTACAAAGAAAAACACGATGGTCGATTGTTTCATTGACACCCATTTTGGTTTTTCGAAAGAGACAAATGTTCTAACAAAAACGCAATATGCGAAAGAAATCAATCCTGCTACAGTGGCGTCGTTCTTTAACGAAAAGGAAGCAGAGGCTTTTGTTGTTGATGTAGTGGAAGTATGCTGACAAGTACGAGCTGTATCTCTCTCCGCTGACTTGTTGAAAACGACTTCCACAAAGGGTGTGTGTGTCCCAATAGCAAGATCCTGCCATAAGCATAGGTAAGAACATAGTCCACAAATAGAACACTTACGCGACTGGGTCATCAGCTTTTCTGCAACTCCGAGACGACGGTAGGTACGCATTACTGACAAGGAGGTGATATGTCCATGGGGCTCTGCAGCGGGATCCTCCTCCCTAGTAGTCGAAATTGAGAGTAAGCATTTTTTAGCTTGAATGTGTACAAGATTTTGCCAAAGCGAAGAGGCATATCCATTCCGTAAGGCTGGCGCTCGGTCCGCTGCGTATTTGTTTCGTTCCAGGTGATTTCCTCGATGTGGTAACCGCAAAGAATGGCCAAAGATCCTTTTGAGAGCGTCCTGGCGTATTATTGACACCATGGGCGTGATGTTTTCCTCCCATGAGCTCTCAATGCGCACAGAAGAAGTAAAAACTTACAACTTAGCGAGAACGTATCCGATGATCCTGCCCTTCTCATCCTCTGCGACGTATGAAAGCTGAGGCCAGGTCAGAGAGTGGTAGAAGTCTAAACGTTCATATACGCAATAGGACATGGTTTGTCAGTTTGGACGCATCCTCAATTCACACTGTATCTTTTGCCTCAATTTGACTGGTGGGCAAACGTATGAGAGAGAGTTCCTTTAGGCTTACAGTATTTCATTTGGTAGTTCTCGGGCAAGTTGTGCAGGTTGCAGTTCTGCATGGGGATCATGTCGTCCAGCTATGTTTCGTTATAGAACAAGGGGAGAGGACGTGAGTGTCGGTTTTCTTCATTGTTGATCTAAGGTAGTCCCAGTACGTTTTCCTAATGTCTCCGTTAGAGAGAGTGAGGTTGACGTACGGTGGCCTCGCGGATGTTCATCTTTGCTGTCCTTTGTGAATGGTGTCGTGTCGGTGAGTGGTGTAAAGAAGGATTCGGTTGCCTGGCTCTCTCCCTCTGTGAATCAACAAAGAAAAGGTCCGCGTCGCCCTGGCTGAACGCAGAGAGCGTGACTGCCACTGATCAAAGAAAGTTGTTTATTTCGTTGGTTCAGGGTATGCACAGGGCAGGGCAGGGTACAGGGCAGGGTTCAGGGCAGGGCAGGGCGATTATCGAACAAGGCCGCCACTGATAAAAAATAGTGATACCCACGACGCTTCTACTGCTTTGATCAGTTTTGGTCTACGAGGCCTTTATCATCACTGCATCGATACCATGTTCCTCTGGTAATTCTGCTAGGGTCTAATTGATAATTCCTTTTTGCCCATCATACTCCCTGTATCAAACGGAGACTAGTCGGTTGGCTAACGAAAGCATCAAAGTACAAAATCGTGCACAAAGGTTGCTGCGACGACTTTGCCCCATCCTCATCTTTTACGCGATTGCCTACAATCGTGGTGACCATTTCTCAAGGTAAAAGGAATGAAAATGCCAAAGATCTTTCTCGCCCAAAGAGAAAGAGAGATAGCCAATTGTAGCCAATTGTGGAGTTGGTTAATTTGCACACACAATTCATTCGCCGATCACAACGAATGAATGAAAAACCTACAAGGAGTCTCTCTCACTCTCTCCTTCACTCTCTCTACAGTGCCTGTAATCTGCAGGAGTTGGGCGGTTTATTTTAGAGTCGACGGAAGGAGGAGTGAATCGAACGGAACGAAGCATTCAGTTGGGAGGGTCGACTTTGTTTTGAGTCTCTATGTTCACCCTCTCCTCGTAACAGGACGGACGGGCCCTTCTCCTGAACTTGTGACAAAGGTCCATGGGCAAATGCTATTTTTGAAGAGATCCTGCTTTGTTGTACTCCTTTGTGAAAATAAGGCAGGGGAATGAGCTGGATACAAGAGAGTACAATTGACAAGACAAAAGGAAGAAAAAAACAAGATTGGTACAATTGAGAAATATGGTGGCGCTTGAAACCACAGGCTTTTTATTTGTTCTCGACCTTCTTTGTTTAATGGTTTGTGCCCTTCCTCGACATCATGACGCTAACGGTCTCGCAGACCAGGTGTGCACAAGGGACAGAAGAGTTCTTATGATAGGCAAGACGCCTTTATCACTTAAAAATAAGATACAGGCATGGAGGGGTCTCTATCGTTACCCCTCTTTCATCCATAATAAGATCGACGATCTACAACAGAAAGTGGGTCCCCCTTCCAGGCACCATTACGGAACACTTTTCTGTCCCCCTGAGTGAGGGGTCAGAAAACCTTTGATCGATGATAGAGGTAACGGTTGTTCAAAAAGAACCAAAAGAGAATCTCTGGCAAGAGCACTCCCTGTCACTCCTCCTACATCTCGAATGGATTCTGGTGGAGCACCACAACAGCAGCACAAGACGAAGAAGGGAGATTTTTTTTCTTTCTTTTGCTCCAGTGCTCTCAATCAAACTCCCTCTAAACTCTTTTTCTTATTTGTTTTCTTTACCTTTTGTCCACCCCATCGTTTCTTCCTTCTTCTCCCTTCCCTCTTTACCCTTCTCCCCTCCACTCGCCCCTCCCTCCCTCCCTCTTCTCTCTTCTCTCTTCTCTCCTATCTCCTCTCTTTCCCAATACCAGCCCTCCTCAATAATAATAACAGGACTCAACCTCAGGAAGACCCTCTTCATCTGATCACGCCCCACACAACAACCAAGACTAAGAGCCATGTCCGCCACGATGAGACAGGACTTTGCACCATCTCGCCCCGTTTCGATGCAACAAAAGCTGCTTCACCAACAACAGCTCCAACAACACTACAACGTCAAACCCATCACCATCAGGCCAAACTCCATGAACTTGCCCGGATTCTCTCAACCCAGGTCCCAGTCTCGCTTTGCACGGATACTTCAGTATGGACAACACCTCGCCAACAAGGCTAAGCGATACCACCGGATACGGACTCGGCGTGGAGGATACGAAAGCAACTGGTACCGCCTCACAGCAGTATTGTTGATCCTAGTCACCTTCTTTGCCATCACACGTCTCTTCTCATCAATCACCTTCTTCCGCTTCTCAAGGAGCACCCGGTTGGGACCACGGATGGCCGAGACTCTCCAGGCGTTCGAATCGCTATCGTACATCTCCAGCACTGGATCCGTTGTGACCTTGGACAAGGAAAAGTTGTTTTCTGGAGTCAGGAGATCGAGGCTCTACCAAGGATCACGCATTAGACGACAAATCATGGACAATCAAAAGGACCCCATCATCAGAGTCATCAATGCCGATTCACTGGACGAAGCCCTGCGCCTGAAGCGTCAAGGGTACAAGCCCATTGTCCTCGATATGGCCAACAGAGAGTACCCAGGAGGAGGTACAGTATTTCTGCCCGTTTTTTTGCCTTTTATTCTGTGTTTTGTATTTGTGTTTTCTGGGTAAACTGCTCACTTGAAATATTAAAATGTTTCGTATGTTCTTACACTTTATGTTTTTCTTCCTTGCTTTGTTGCCTTTCAACACTGTGTAGACTACCGGGCGGACGGGACAACACAGGAAGCAGGACTTTTCCTCAGGACGAACCTCTATCAGTGCCTAGACACCGAGCCCAGGCGTTCCGAGTTTTATCCATTGCCTAGTCAAGGAGCTGTGTACTGCCCCAATATGGTTGTGATAAGAAAGTCGAGCCAGGACAAGAACGAGTTCATGGATCGTCCAGACTGGATGAGTTTTTTGGTGAGTAGTGATTCCGCGAGTGCAATCCCGAACGACGGGCGCACGTTGTCAATCAGAAAAGGGGTATCTAACATTTGCTTTCTCTTTTTTTTGTAGGCCATGGCTCCACTTCGTAACCCCCCACTGGTCCCAAACCAGGCGAATGAGATGATCCTCGGCGACAGAGCAGCAATCATTACCAAAAAAAAGATCCAAAATATGTTCCGTATAGCCCTTGACAATGGTGAGTCAGTTGGCTACTTTGATGATGCAATCGATGAGCATGTCAGTCTTCTATCCCGAACAAGCATACTGACATATTCTCTGTTTGTTTTCATCTTTCTATAGGCCACGACGCTATTGTATTATCGGCTTTCGGATGTGGTCGCTTGCACAACCCTGCCGAGTCGGTTGCCAACATCTTCAAGGAGGTGATCCATTCCAACTACATGGGAGGCGTTAAGAAAGGCCGTACTTTTGGTGAGATTGTCTTTGCGATCACGGACTACACGAGTCTGGATAGCGACCTGCCTGCGAACCATAACTATAAGACGTTTAAGGAGGTCATGGAAAGTCCGTATATCGTTGAAGAGGAAGAGGAATCTGAGAGCTAGACCCTTCCATCTACCTGTTATCTAACTCTGTAATACTAAAAGCACAAACAAACAAACAAATAAAACTAGCGAAACAAACAAAATAACATTGGAATAACGCGCCACTGTCCTTTTCTGTGAAAAGGTGTCAAACGAGAATGGACGCATTGAGTCACCCCCCTTTTCTACACGACAGAGTAAGAAAAGCAAAAGGCAACCCGTGTCTCGCTGAGCCACCGCCACCAAAAGCATGCCGCTTTTAATTGTGTCTGTTTGCTTTCTTCCTCATCTCTTTCCTACTTTTCCTCCTTTTCCTCCATCATCTTTGTTGTCTTTTTATTTCCCATTGCAACTTTTTATATTTTTTTTTTTCTCTATTTTATTTTTTTTTCTTTTGCAGGGCTGTCTGTAATCCTTGCAACGTGAGCGTGTGTCCGTCGACTTCGATCTCCCTCATCCGCCACTAGTCCTTCTTTCGTTCTCAAACTCTCTTTCTCCCTCACCCCTCCCCCCCTCACCCTCCCACCCCCTGATATCAACTGCCACAGAAAAAAAAAAAAAAAATCACTTGTCTTTGTTCCCACTCACCACTCACTCTTTTCTATTTCACTCTCGCTCACCCCGTCAACAGTCAACAGTCAACAGTCAACAGTCAGCAAGCCATAGTCAACAGTCAGTAACAACAACAGTAACAACAAAGACCCATGGCTACCAACCAGAGTCCAGCCGTTGGCGCTGCTCCCGCCGACTCCCAGCGCGAGCAGACCATCAACGAAAGTAATTCCCCCATCCTCCCCTCCGATAGCGAATTCGACTCCAACCAGGAACAGCAGCCCCCAACACGCTCGCCTACCCCTTCGCCACCACCTCCCGGTCTAGGCGCCACCTCCGCCGTGGCAACCGCCACCATCGCGCCCTCCTTTCTCGCTGCCGATGCTCAGGCTACCGCACAGCTGCCCCACCCCACTAATAGGACCCTTCACGTCCCTGCTGCCCTCCGCAGGAACACCAGTACCTTTGTCCCCTTCTCAGAGATTCCCTCTCTGCCCGCCTTCCTGAACAACTGCAATCTCTCGCAATACTTGCAATCATTCAACGAAGCAGGTGCCTCGGACGACGCCATGCCTCTCATCATCGACTTTGACGACGACGAGCTCAAGAGTATTATGGACGCCATCCCGATGAAGCCCTTCCATGCCGTGACCTTCAGGAAGGGAATTCGTGATCTTCGGGAACGCAGTCGCCTTGGGTCCATGCACTTTGACAACCCTCAGAGCTCCTTCATGCAGCCAGAACCCCACAGTATGCTGCAATATTCCCACTCTCAGTTCTTCCAGCAGCACTCTCAGCCTTCCCAGCATTCTCAGAACTCTCAATCCTCTCAACAACCTCTCAACCTGTCCCAGTCGTCCAGAGGATACAACGGAGGTTCCTTCCAGGCTCCAGGACTCTATCATCAAGCATCTACCACCGGCAAGAGTAGCAGCAGCCAACGTACCAACGCGCAGTCATCGGCCCAAGGTCTTCCGACACCCTCACAGGTCCTGTCCTCGGGAGGCATCTATCAGTACGTTGGCCCGGCACCTCGTGGACCTGCAGGTCATTACCTGCCACACTCAGATACCGTCGTTCCCCAGGAATCACTTCAAGTGCACCGTGGTTCCAGTAGTGTATGTTACCAACTTTGCTTTTTTTTTTTTTTTTTTTTGCACAGCCTTTGTTTGATGGGGTTTTCATTGCGTCCACACTCAATTACTAAACATTGTCTCCTATCGCTTCCCATACCAATAGCTCGAGGCAGGACAGGGAATCAAAAGGAGGCGGTCATCAACACCTGTAGATAGCTCGCAGGCTCACCCAGAACCAAGCTCGTTCAACTCCAATTCATCATCATCATGGAGCAACACGCCCAACCAGACATCACAATCAGCCCAACTGGATCCAGCAACGAGGGAATTAATTATGCATCAGGCGTTGATTTACGGAAAGCATTCTTCGCGCTCGCTCACCAAATACGAGCACGCCATCAACTGTGCGGCGCAAAACCTAGCCCTGGAGGATTCGAGTCTGTTGACCAACAAGGGACTGCTCTGGAATAAGGCCAAGGCCAAGCTACTGGAGGAGGATTACCACTACAAGCGCGGAAAGTCGCGATCCAAGTTGCCAGAGGCAGCCGTAAAGAAGGACCATAAAGCAAGCAAGGAACGTCTGATCCAAAAGCGAGAGGCAAACGCGTCGAATGCTGCGACTGCTCGTCTCCGACGTATCGCATCCCTTGGCGAACAGTTGCATCGCAAGACCGCCGAGCGGGAGGCATTACTCGCCCAATTGCTCCGCCTAGAGGCTGCTGAGTACAAGATTGCGCACGCGGATACCTATGAGGCCGAGGCCAAGGAGCTGCGTGAGAACCTGGCTCGAGTCGAGACCGATCGACAGAGTGTTTCGAAGGAACTCGGCTCGCTCAAGAACAAGGAACGGAAACACCAGTGGTATGAGAAGCGCAAGAAGGTTCGCACGGACGGAGATCCCTCAGAGGTAGACGAGAAGGCAACAAACGCTGGCACGGATGCGGAGGCGGACGAGGAAGCCGAGACGGACACCACAGTCGATCCAGAAGGTGATGCTAGCCAAAAATCGTTAACGGGCAAACCCAGTGTCGCCACAGCAGCTGGTATGCCAAGTGGCACCAAGGCTGAGCCAAAGCCGCTTACATGGAAGGCACACCAACCTACGCTCGCCTCCTTGGGTCTGGATGGAAGCAAGGCAACATCAACAAGATCAAAGAAGCGTAAGGACGTTTTCAGGCAAAGTGAATACACGCCAGGACTTAAAGGTTGAAGAGGACCATTCTCAAGTCAAGTCGCTTTTTTTCTCTCTCTTCCTCCCTTTCTCTTACGTTTCTTAGGCTAATTAACAAGACTATGTGCATATTTCCACGACCTCATTTGAATACAAGCATTCACTTTTTCTCATACCAACTTGGATTCCCTCTATTCCCACCAATTGAAAATGGACGATTCGAGGTCAATTGACCAGTGGTGCTCCCCGCATATCTTGATGAGACAAAATCAAAACCGAAAGGGGGTGGAGGGTGAGAACGTGCTGTTGGAGCGGACGTGTATTATTCGCTTATTCGATGTATGTTCTATCCTTTAGGACTGAGGAAGTGGGTGAGTAGGAGAAGGGGCAGTGTATAAATGAGCCTGGGAGATGGATGGACGGGAAGAAGGATGCAGAATATGCATAAGCGTACGGGAAGTTTTCAGCACGTACTGAGGTTATCACTTTTCTAAAGTTTCGTTTTGTTTGCCTTTTTCACTTTAAAAGAGAGAGCCTTTGGCGCGCACACACGCACTTCTCTTTTTAAGTACATAGTTTCTGTTGTTGAAAAGATCGAGTCAAACGGCATAACCGTGTAGTCAGCATAATTAAGAGAGAGTGCCCCCAGCAAATGCCGAATGAGCGTCCGCGATCCTTCCCCCGGGTCTCGGACACTTCTTTTCCTCCTTTCCTCTTTCCCCTGAGATCGAAAACAAAAATCTCCTTTTGAGCGGAAAGGGAATCACCGAGCACAGAAAACATACTAAACATCGCAACAGACAGCCAACGGTGCAAAAAAGAAAAGAAAAAAAAGAAACAAAGAAGTCAAACACCTGTGAAGAGAATGGGATGAGGGACTAGACTCGCTTGTCGTCAAAAGCAATTGACACGGCTGCAAGAACGTGAACGGGAAGAAGGGGATTGTTCTGTGTTCAGACCTATGTGCATACGTTTTTTTGTGGTTTTGTTTGTTCAAGGTCGCTTATCTATTCAGGCACATAGGAACAGGCCCCGACTCTTCTTTTTTTTTCTTTTTTTTTCTTTTCTTTTCTTTCCTCGTCCCCTTCTCTCTTTTTCTTTCTTCTCTCTTTCTTCTTCACTCCTCCTCTTCCCTCTCCTCCTTCCTCTTCCGAAGTCAAGAAGAAAAAAAAAAGTTGATTCGCCATGGAGTCGATTTCGCAATTCATCCCCAACAAGCTGCCTCAAGATCTGTTTATTGATTTTGCCACCGCTTTCGGTGTCCGTGCTGCCCCCTATGTTGACCCCCTCGAGGATGCCCTGACCGCCCAGATGGAGAAGTTCTTCCCTGCGCTCGTTCACCACTACCGCGCCTTCTTGACCGCTGTTGAGTCCCCCCTCGCTGCCCAGTTGCCCCTGATGAACCCCTTCCACGTCGTCTTGATCGTTATTGCCTATCTCGTCACCGTTTTTGTCGGTATGCAGATCATGAAGAACTTCAACCGGTTCGAGGTCAAGACCTTCTCGCTCTTCCACAACTTCTGCCTGGTTTCCATCAGCGCTTACATGTGCGGCGGCATCCTCTACGAGGCCTACCAGTCCAAGTACGGTCTCTTTGAGAACTTGGCTGATCACACCTCCACTGGTTTCCCTGTAAGTTGTTTGTCTGCAAGATGAATTACTTTATCACTGATTTGCTTTTCTTTTGTTGGTACCTTTTCTTCGTCTTTTTACGGTTCACTTCCCACACCCACAATTTTTTCTTTTTCTTTTGAAAGTTCTTTTTTTTTTCTGGTTGTGCTTCCTTGTCGGTGTCAACTTGATGGAAGTGTCTCGTCGTTGTTTGTGTTTGTTCTTGTGCTTTATTGGGGCAACGAGGAAGAAGAGAAACTGAAGCTGATGTTGAATTGATTGGAAAAGAAAGGCACGATAACAGAACAAGGACAGACAGCGGGATTCAGGAACAGGACCTATTTTCCCAAGACCAGCTTTGTCTCTCTGGAAATATTCAACTGTCCAACTGTCAACCCTCGAATGAAAGAACTTTTTTTTTTTGTCGGTAAGGGTTGACAAAAAGGAATCGCTCTTTACTTTTTCAGCAGACGTTTCTACTTTCAGGAGCAAAAGGGATTCATGGTCCAACGCCCTCATGCAGGAGTACCAACTCTTTTTTCTTCGGCCATTTTTTGTTTTTAAATCTCGCGTTCGTGTGTTTGTTGTTATTTGTTTTATTGTTTTTTTTTTTTTTTTTGCTTGGACTTTTGTGAAGATAACGGATGGAAACACCGTTGTATGGTCGATTAACCAATCCAATTGATCCAGCACTTATTTTTCTGTTTGTGGAATGGAGATTGCACGCGCTTGCCCCTGTTTGTTCGACCAGAGGCAGGGCAGAAGACAATGAGTTGGAGTTGAGTTTGGGCTAACAGAAGGGGGAAAATAGTTTTTTGTGTTCCCGTCCCTTTGCTACCTGTGCAAGCCATCGGGCAAGCCAGTGAAAGAGGAAGAGCGTGAAGAAGCCAACAAACATGCGAAAGGGCACGACCATTCTCTTATGCATGCTTAGGCCAGTAGGCCAAGAGGAGGTTGAATTTCAACCAGCGAGTGAGGGAACTTTCACGGTTTTACCTCAGCAAACTATGTCGCATGCACAAACACAGGCATCCATGTTACCTTCCTCCTTCCTGTTATGCTGACCGGCATATGTGCCTTTTCCTTCTATCTTCTTGAACGTGAGAATAGATGGCCAAGATGATCTGGCTCTTCTACTTCTCCAAGATCATGGAGTTCGTTGACACCATGATCATGGTCCTCAAGAAAAACAACCGTCAGATCTCGTTCTTGCACGTCTACCACCACTCCTCGATCTTTGCCATCTGGTGGTTGGTTACCTTTGTTGCTCCCAACGGTGAAGGTATGTCACTCTCTCTTGTAATGTGTTCAATGGCCAATTGCTTTTATTTTCTCGTGCCAATACTAATAACAATATTCATTCGAATGGACTGTGCAATTAGCTTACTTCTCGGCTGCCTTGAACTCGTTCATCCACGTTATCATGTATGGATACTACTTCCTGTCTGCCTTGGGATTCAAGCAGGTGTCGTTCATCAAGTTCTACATCACCCGCTCACAGATGACCCAGTTCTGCATGATGTCTGTTCAGTCATCGTGGGACATGTTTGCCATGAAGGTCATGGGCCGCCCCGGATACCCCTTCTTCATCACTGCCCTCCTCTGGTTCTACATGTGGACCATGCTCGGCCTCTTCTACAACTTTTACAGAAAGAATGCCAAGTTGGCCAAGCAGGCCAAGGCCGATGCTGCCAAGGAGAAGTCCAAGAAGTTGCAGTAAATTCTCTTACACGCGAATTGGATTCAAAGGGAGGAAGACGACGATATCCAAGAGACATTGCGAGTTGGCTCTTCGCGCGATTGTCTGTTGGATAGAGAAATAAAACTACAAGCATTATCATCTCCACTCTCCTGTTCGACGTGCTCAACTTTATGTTCTATCATAGCGAATCGCCTCCTTCGTTCAGGAGGCGATTCGCTCCTTTTCGGTGACATCGATATCTTGCTGAATCCATTTTTAACTCGCTGAATGAATGAATGAAAGAGCCTCCCCCGCCCCTATCGTTCTGCAAGTAAAAAATTCCAAACTCTGTTCCTTTGACCCTTTTCCAAGACTTTATCACTCTCTTTTTTTTCAACTTCACCATCATCCTCAATCGACCTCTTGGGACCAACACCCAGCACCACGTCTGACACAGCAAGAAACCCCAAGAAACATTAACAACAGAAGAAAACCCTACATAACCCATTGTCAGGATGAACCACCAACACAACTCTGTCGAGCCAGATGACTTCTTGTCGCCAGCAGCGCCAAGCTACGTCGAAGCAACATCCTACTCTGACACCTACGACAACCCCTTTGAGACCAACATCCCCCACCGCATGAACTCGCCCTCCATCGAACCCGACGATGTGCCCCTTCCTGGACAAAAACCTCTCAGCCCCACCAAGAGCCCCCTCCCCAAGGTTACTGGAAACATCGGCTCATCCTCCAGTGGTCATGGAAGTAGCAGTAACAGTGCACCTACGGGCAACATTGGAGGCGGTGTTGGGCTTGGCGTTGGACAGGCCAGTGGCATTGGAAGCGCTATCGATACCCTGGACGAACCCGTCTCCGAGACTCTTGTAAGTCTATGAAGACATTGCAACAGGGTACTGCCAACGCACCTGAATGATTGTGTTGTCATTCCTGACGGTACCCTGAAGCCTATAGCCACTGGGGGCTTGACACGCGACACATTATATTTTTTCAGTTCTTCTTGGCGCATTTTTCATTCCTTGTCTGACCCTTTGTATCTTTGCCTTTCTCCCAATGGATCAAATAGCTCCGTGATCTTCGCAATGTTGGAGCAAAACTACAGCAGGTGTTATATCCTAAGGGACGCAAGGATATTCTCAAGGATTGTACGTGTAGAGATTGGCAGGCGCTTCGGATCGTTATACTTATCGGTTTTCATGGAACAAAAGGCGCTCAGCGAGGAAGACTAACCATATGGACTATTAATCTGGATCTCGTTACTCTTCTATGATAGGGGATCTTTGGGGACCTCTCTTGATGTGTTTGACCTTGTCCATGTAAGTTTTCAGGAACAGACGCCATACTTGCGTCAGACTTCGCTTAGCTAGAGGACGCGATTGCAAGGTCGAGTTTGAAACAAGGCTTGGAAACTAATGACAATTCACTTTTTCCATAAATTACTTTCAATAGTGTCTTGAGTATGAGGGCTCAGCCAGATCAAAAGATCACCGTCTTTACCTGGATCTTCATCATTGTTTGGTTGGGATCCGCAGTGGTCACTGTGAATGCCAAGCTTCTCGGAGGAAGAGTGTACGTGCTTTGCTGGACTCAATCGGATGATGAATATTTTTTTTTGAATGACTTGAGAGGCCGAACCAGTTTACTCTTGATGTCGACACTAACATCTTGTCATGTCTCTATGTAACATGTTGTAGGTCGTTCTTCCAGAGTGTGTGCGTGATTGGATACTGCTTGTTCCCACTGGTACTCGTCAGTGTTGTCTCGATTTTTCTTTCCAACATTTATATCCGTCTGCCTCTATCCGGGATCGCTTTTGCTTGGGCGTCTTGGGCCTCGTTGGGCTTCCTATCAGATTCCAACCTGGCCAACCGTCGTGCGCTTGGTGTTTACCCATTATTCTTGTTCTACTTTGTCATTGCCTGGATGATTCTCATCTCATAAGGAACCACCTTGCTACCTCCTCCTTATGGCCGTATATCATTTCGCTTTCAGTTTTTGATTCGTTGCAAGATTATGGTTAAAGAAACATATGCACCCAGATACAAATAAAGCAGAATATCTTTCATTTTCATTCATGCATTGTCACTGTCTCTTACAGTCAATCGTCACGAAAAGGGATGCTTTGTTGAGATTTCATTTTTTTTTTTATCTAAAAGGAGCCGATTGCTATATAGATTAAGAAGACATCTTCTGCGTGACGTTGGCGACCAGTTCCGGGAACGTACGATCGCTGATGAAATGTCCACGGTTGGGGAGCTCGATATAGTCGATCCCGACAATCTTGCTGGCGACAAAGCGTTGTTCGTCGATTGGCACCAGATGGTCGCTTGGACTAGCTGCAACGTCGTTTTTATATGCAGTTTGAGATTAGAGCAATTCGTGTGCAATCCAACTTTGCGTGTCGAGCACTGACTGCAGTACAACAATGAAGGAAAGGAAGAAAAGAAGAAGAAGAGAAAGAAGAGATAGAAACGATGCTTACAAAATTGGGTGATCCATTCGACGTTCCTGGAGATGGCGTCCCAGTTCCAGGGGCGATTGAAATATCCAGCCTCGCGCTTGTGAAGTAGGTTTGAATATACAGAGATAGAGGGTGTGAGTATGATATTGACGTGTTGTGCACTCTTTCATCTTCTAATCTAACTTCTTCCTTTTTTTTTCATCCTTCTTTTATCAACTCTCTTTCCGCTTGACTTTGTCTTCTCCTATCCTACCTCTGAAGGGTCATCGAGGTCAGACTGATAAGCACTGACAAGGACAACACCTTTGACCTTCCTGGTCTCGACATATCTCAGAATGGCAGCCGCACCACTTGAGTGACCAATCACCACATCCTGTTCTCCAATCTCAATCTCGTCCTCCATATGCCTAATCCAGATTTCTTCGTGGGCGTCGTATGGGTCGGGGAAGGTTTCGAGAATGTTTCCCCCGGGGAAGAGTGGGTGTTGGGTGGCAGGGTGTTTCGCTTCGGTGAGGGCGTGAATAACGGAAGGGTACCACATTGAGGACTCGACATTGTCGTTTCCGTTGCCTGGAATTAAGATTATGCGGGACATAGTTCTGTCGGTTGCTTGTTGAGTGAATGAGTCGTGGGTGGGAAGGTCGTGAAGTTGGCGGTGTGAGAATAAAGGCCAGCCAAGTGGGTGCCACGCGGCCTGGCCGGTGCAAAGGGGCAAGGGAGGAGTCGCGTTTGAAAGTCACGTACCCCTTAAATTTGACGAGCCACAACGACACAGAGAGACACAAACACGAAAGCACCTTTTTTCTTGAGGGACTGATTCAACCCTGCCTTGGCTCTAACCTTCCTTCCCTTCCATCCCACCCTGCACGCCCTTTTCTTTTCTTTCCTCCCTTTCGCCTCATCCATCCTCCTTTTTCCTCCTTCATACTCCATTCCCTCCTCCTCATCTGCTTTCTGTCCTTGACTTCCCAAGGAAATCAGCAGCAGGAACAGATTTCGCGAATCCTTTTGTGCCCTTGTGGATCCTCCTCACCACGCATCAATCGACAATCAAAAAAGTCAAAAGAAGGGTTTGTCAGCAAGCAACAGACGCGTTGAAAATCATCCCAGGACTGAGCACCCATTCACTCTAATCCCTTGCCAAGACCATCGCTTCCAGATCGACCATGGAACCACAGTGGACAGCGGTCTTTGAGGAACTCTCCAGGAACGTTCAGACCGCGTTGCGATCGGATTCACACGACTATGTTCACACTGTGCTGAGCCACCTGGAGGCCAACAAGTCGTCGATCCTCGCCCTTTTGGACTCCAAAGCACCCAACGCCGCACACAGAGCACAGTTGAAGCTCGGTACGCTCTTTTGTGATTAAGTTTTATCTGACTTCTATGTTGGTTATCGTGACGAAAGGTCTAATAGATCACAAAGATGCTAACAGTATTAGACTACTATATTTCTACTGTATATCATTGTAGGAACTCCTGTGATTGGAGGCAAGGAACGTTCGGTGAACGAGCAGTTCATTGCAGGCGCCATTATTCTTTCGGATCAATTGGAAATGGACGAGTACGCGGCCGCATCGCTCTTTCAGCACGGAATTGAACTTCACACTCGATATGACAGGAACCCAGTAGACACATCGATCCTCTTGTTCCATCGCGAGAGAATCGCCCTTCTCTATCTCATCTACGCCATCCTCGACACCGCTGGCACAATCGATTCGCCCACAGAATTCAGCAAAGCAATAGTACCCTTCAGGAACGAGCTCTTGGCTGCAGCCAGCGGCAACCTCGCCAACAAGGCTCTCGCCGCGCTGGAGACTCTCGACAAAAAATCGAAATCGCTCAAGAACGACATGACAGAGACGTCCAACTTGGTGGCGCAGCTTGGCATGGCGATCAACGAGGATCGACTTGACTATATCCAACAGGAGCGCACCCTTCTTGCTAGAATCCTCTTTGCGATCGCTTTCTACCACGAACTCCCCAGCACCGTCCTCAAGACAACCATCACTGCGCTAAAAACGATGAACCTCTCCGACCCTATCACCATCTACCTCACCGCTACCGTTATGGCAGCATTCGAGGTCTCACCAGAACATATGCGGATCCGCGGGAAGGCCGAGGAGGTGTTCCCCGAGTACATGACCAAGAACACGTTTGTCACCGAGTACGCCCAATTCATCACGTCGACTAACTGGGCAGTCCCCGCGATCCAGGCAACCATTCTCTTTCAGCTCAGCCTTTGCGTCGGAAATATCTCGAGCCACAACAACAATGGAACAGGACTTACGGAGGACGATCTTCAGGCTGTCGCCGAGAGGGCAATCGAGATGAGCACCTTCCAGTTTATCGCCAATTACGTTCTCGGATTCAAGTCGCAGGTCGTAGTCACTGGAAAGCCATTTGAGGTCCCCTTTGTGATCTCGAATGCGTTGTTGGGCATCGTTGATCAGAACACGGATGGATTCGACACAACAGTTGGAAAGCCAGTGGCGGTTCGATTCGACTCTTCATTGCAGGATGGTGTCCTCGCCCTCTTGGAGTTTACGGCCCGCGACTTTATCATCACTATGCAACCCCTCCTCAGGAAGATTAAGCACAGGGAGGAGGATAATGCTGTCCACCAGTCATCCCTTCGGCAATCACAGTCTGCAACTATCACAGCAGCTCCCAGGAACGACCTCGAGGCTCTCTTCACTGTCGTCGCACTCATCTACAAGGATCGCCCTGAAGCAGGACTTCGATTCTGGCCCAACAATGACGACCGGCTCTACCGATTCCTCAAGTGGGGCGTGGATTGCAAGAACACTGCGCGATCCTTCTTCGACATGCTGGGATCGCTCGCCACCGGACCCCAGTGCGCCCAATACGCGTACGATTTCCTGAAGAGCAATGGCGGTCGATATGGGACTCAGAGCTCTGCGACCCCCAACACTCTCTGCTCATGGGGAAAGCTGTTCGAGGCCATCGATTTTTACACCAAGGAGTTGAATGGCGAGGTTGCCTCGGGAAGAAAGATCGAGAAGATTCGCCCAGACGAGGAGGCGCTTTTGAAGTCGTTCCTGAACCTGTTGTGCACCGTGGGTCAATACTCGCCTGTGGCCCGCGCAGCTATGAACGACTCCAAGCAGTCGCAGGTGATCCACTCTCTCTTCCTGTTCTTCATCTGCCCAATCTCCGTCGATCTGAAGGCCTGCATCCTGGACAGCATTGCCGCATTCGCCACGCCTTCTTCTACTGGAACTGAGAACGCCAACCTTGTTTGGGAATACCTCGAGCAAACCAGGATCTTGCCCAAATCATACAGCACCGCCCTTCCAGAGCCAAAAACTGCTGTCGGCGACAAGGCTGCCGTCCCAGCTGCCAACGCCACCCGCCAGGAGAACGAGAACATGGATTCTGGAATTGGATTCGACATTGACGAGATCGAGACGAGTAACGAAACCTTCCCGGAGACCATTGCCTTCACGCGGTTACTCAGCAGTCTAGTTCAGGTGCCTCTGAACCCCGAAGATCTTCTCTCTGGCGGCTCCCCGACTATTCCCGACAACCTTGGATCCACTTACCGCCAGCCTGGAGTCATCCCCTATGCGCGATTCATCCTCGACAAGATTTTCGTCAAGGCCCTCAGTCGCTCGTACCGTGTTGCCAATGAGAAGTGGAAGGTGGTCGACTCCTGCCTGGACTTTATGGAACGATGCTTGCTCTCCTTCGACATTGGATCGTTTATTCTTGGCGACTTGCCCAACGCACAGCAGGATCAGACAGCAATCGAGGCGCAGAGGAACAACGCTCTCCGCGCCTCTCTTCACCCCGCCTTTGAGATTCTGACGCGCTTGTTGGCCGGAGGGGATGTCTTGCAGGAGATCTTCCGGATTATCTCGACTGGTGTTGATGTTCTCAACAAGGAGGATCGGACGACGCCCTACCTGAAGTCTTCGATTGCCCGGAGTTTCAGGATTGTCAGCAAGGTTATGCAGCTTCAGGACGTGTTCGTGGAGTACATTGTCCCAGTGTTGCTGACAACGTCAACCTCAAGGAACTCGCTGTTGTCCTCATTGGTCCCGCTGGAGCAGCATCTGGCATATAGCAACTCAACCATTGTACACATTGCTTGCTACATCAACTGCGATGTGAGTAACGAGATCTGCTCTCTCTCGATCGAGATCCTGGATCGCCTGTCTGCGTCACATCTCTTCACCAGCAACGGAGTGGGTGGCCACCGTGGCATCGTCACCAACCGACTTGTGCGCCTGTTGGAAAACTCGCCCCAGTCCAACCAGATCCTGTTCGGCTTTGTCAACAAGCTGGAAACCGAGGACGAGGAGCAGTCGACTGATTCAGGATCAACATCGGCAGATAACTCCATGTCCGTTGATGGACCGGACTCCTCGCTCACTCTTGCCCAGAGGCGAGCTGTCTTGGGAGGTCCCAGCTTCACCGGCTCCAAGATCCGTCTCCAAATCATGCGACTTTTATTGGACAACCTGGACGAGTCTCGCAGCCCACCCTCAATTGCTCACTTTTTGCTCGGCTACCCCACAGAGTCCAGGATCATCACCTCCGAGAGCAAGGATGCTCTCTCCAACCCCACTTCTGTCACTGTCTTGCACGTGATCTTGGACCTATTGAGACGAGGCATGGATGGTCAGGATGTCGACTACAACGCGCCCGAGTCCGTTCCATTATACATCACCCATCCTCAGCTCGCCGAGAAGTGCCAAGAGCTCATCTACCGACTTTGCTCCGAGGCCGAGACGACGGCGCCTACTATGCGCTATCTCCGGACGCAAGAGGCGTTCTTCTACCGTCACTTACGCGCGCTTCCTTTCCGCTTTGAGGGTGGTCTGGAGGGAGATGACGGCACTTTCACAAGGATGGACAACTCGCGCTTCAGAGGCAACTTTGTCAACTTGGTCTCGCAGCTTTACCAGCGGTCATGGGTCATGCGGACCTCAGCCTTGGAGCTCCGCGTCGCTTGCGATACCAACCAACGCCGCGAGGCCATCAGGCTTCTTTCGCTTCTCTTCAGCAGTACCGACAACGGACGCTCCGCCCACGACGACGACTTTATGTACTCGTTGACAAAGCACCAGAACGGGCACTTGACCCAGCCCCGCATGAAGGTCTTGGAGCTTCTGGACTCACTTGATTTTACCTGGGACGACGACGTCAAGGTTCAGGAGCTGGAGCGCCACTACTTTGCGGATATCACTGTCGATGCCTGTGTTGAGACGGACGAGCACGGAGTCGATGTCATTAACATTCGCAAGATCTGCTCGCTTTTATGGATCCGCAAGTCCCACCTAGAGAAAGACAATGTGATCTCGAGCCCCTTGCACCGGACGGCTGTTCACGCTGAGATGTGGAGTATCCTGGATAACTGCTTGGCCAGGAACCACGTCAGGGAGCTAGAGGCTGGAAGGAGAGGCGCATTTGAGGCATGGCGCGAACTGATCGAGATCAGCTTGGGCCCCGGCTTTGACTTTTTGAAGGTTGAGCAGCGCGAGGGTATGCTCTATGACATCCTGGAGGCCATTCTGTTCAAGCTCCAGGGAGACTGCTCTGCAGACATTGCGACTATTCTCAGCAAGGCTGCCCTTTGCATTATTCAGCGCCTTCGCACCGACCACTTTCGCCAGTGTATCTTCCAGGCGACCTCGGCCGACCCCCGCGAGATCGATGCGCGCCTCCCTGCCGAGCGTCTCCACCGCGTCGCAAGAAACATTATTGCCTGCATTCTCAAGCCAGGCACGTCTCAGTCTCGCTGCAACCTGTACTCGACTCTGGTCAACTACTTCCAGTACACTCGTTCGGAGGGTGATGCCCATCGCAGCATGAAGTCTGCAGAGCACTACCGCTTGGATGGACAGCAAAACAGTCGAGGAGACAATGACGTTCGGGAAGCATTAGAGCTGGGCAACCAGGTTCTCGTGTCTGAAGCGGGTGACCGACTGTTTGAGGTCGTCTGCAGAGACGCCTCTGATATCGATCAGGTCTGTAAGATCGCCGCGTTTACCTTGCTGAACACGCTCTATGGCTTGTTTGAGAAGGACAACACCAATCGGGTCCTGGTGCATTTGGTCCAGCGCAACTACTTGAAGCACTTTATCGAGATCATGGCCAGAGAGGATTTGGACTTGCAGGCCAGCATCAAGGGTCGTGTGAGCAGGGTGCCGATTGTGAGCGAAACCAGACTGACTTTGTTCCTGCGCATTGCCCAGCGCAGAGATGGTGCCGAGCAGCTTCTTGAGTACGGTTACTTCGATGTCTTGACCGCCTCCGCTGCTGTCATTGACATGCGCACCAACCTCAACACTACTGGTAAGTTCTCTGAGTCTATTTGATGCTTTCCTATTGTTTTTGTGGGCGTGGATTGAACTAACACTCTTTTTTCTTCTATTGGTGGCATATAGACTTTGGACCGTTCGAGCAAACGGAAGGCAACCGATACCACAATATTGTTTACCCAATGTTACAGGTCGGTGTTGCTATCTTGGCTAACCTCGGACGCAATCATCGCACAGCTGCCAACAAGGTATCGCTTCGTGTCTTTTAATTTCCAAGCCGCTGAAATGTGTATATCACCTCGCCTTGCTAACTTTATTACATTACTCTGACGAATAGGCCGAGTTGTTTGTGACAAGTCATCAGGATACCATTGCCTCCATTCTCAGAGATGACGACTTCCCCACCACCATCAACTCGCTCCGCGAACTCCGTTCCATCACGGCATTCTTGAACCAGATTGCTGGACACATTGCTACTAGGACAGCCGTAAGCACCATGCTTTGTAATGACTTGTTGTTGCGGGGTGGTGTGAGATCGCATTGCTAATATTTTTCGTTCACTCTTCATGACATATAGTCTGCTGGATCGGTTTTTGGTCCTTTGCATAGCTTGTTGGTGGCCTTAATCCCCAAGTACTTCTCGGCCGAGCAATGGTCCGCGTCTCTTCAGCCCGTCTCTGACTCTGAAAAGGTGATGGCTAGCATGCAAGCTCCTTCGTTGACTGCCAGGAAAGGAACCACGCTGTTCGAGCGTGATGCCAAGAGCCTTGCGCGCGATATCTGCAAGAACCTCTTGTCCTACTGCCAGATCCGCACCGACAGTAATAGCCTGACAGGTACATCAAAGCGAATCAGGCAAATAATACGTGATGAAACAAATGCTTCTTATTTACGCGATTGGTTTCTGATACCTCTATTATGCAACTACTTGTACAAAAATAGCAACGACGACGGCAGCGCCATTTACGCCACTTTTCACATGGACTGTCTCGACCGCCACAAGTGGATACGACTCGAGCTCGGTGCCTTCGTTGGCAACGCTTGTTGGTTTGATGAACCGGACTACCACCGAGTTGCAGGGAGGAATTCAAAGGCATCAGACTCAGTTGCTCAAGCTCAGTATACTTTCGTCTTTGTCTCCAGATGAGAAGCAGGAGATCCTAGAGGCTTCGGATGAGGATTATCTTGACTCGCTTGTGGCCGTCCAGCGCGACCAACTGGCCGTGCAAGTCTTGCAAAAGATGTTGCTCACCTCGACTCACGAAGTCACATCGTCACTTTGTAAGTCTGGCTTCGAGGATGTAATTTGACGTCGACAACCAACGAGTACAACCATTCTGACCTTTGTTTATGCTGAATATTGCTGTTGTTTAGATGTCTTGGAGACGGCGTTAGTGTTGTTCTGGAGACACCTTGAGTACTACTTGGGTCAGTACCCAGGACTGCTGGATGCTAATGGCGCGCAGCCTGGACTCGGAGCCTCTCGATTTGGTCGCAGCGGTGCGTTGAACGGAACCAATGGTGCCCAGTCCACGTTCAGGTCGACTGTGGGACCGACGGCCGCTGATTTCAAACAGAGTCAGAGTCAGAGCCAGCTTTCGAAGAACTTCAAGCCAACTTTGGCTGAAGCGCAAGAGTTGAAGCGTAATGTGAGCAACATTGTTTTGTCAACACTTGACAATATCATGGGACTTGACCTGGTAAAGTTTCTTTTCTTTGCCTCGCTGTTATGCTTTTTATTGTTGTTTTGTTTCTGCCTTATTATGCAGGACAGACGTGTGCTGACCTGGCTATTGTTTTTACTTTTTTTTTAATTGTACTAGTCCCAAGAACGGATTGGATGGGACAATACATCCAGGAATACGTTTATCGAGTTGTTGATCCGCAATATCCGGAGCCTTGTTGAGCGTCACTAAAAGGGATAGGGTTGGTTGAAGAGAAAGGGGTGGTGTATGTTTCGTGGTATGGTTGAGGGAGAGAACAGCAAACGACAGCGTAGACGTTGGGCGTTTGAAATCGAATAAAAACAACAACTGAAGAATAGCTTTTTTGTCAGAGCCGATTATGCAAACGGTACCCGTTATGAGCCATTCGTGATGGTAGATATCGTTTGTTCCTTCGCTGCTTTTGTTTTCACTGTTCGTCATTGTTTTGTTGTTGCTGTTGTTTTCGTGTGTGTGAGAGTGTTTGTTGTGATGGTTTTACGCGTGTCGATGGCGCGGAACAGATGAGTGTCCTAAAAAGGGGCAAATGAAAGCGGCGCTTGTTGTTTGTGATTGTGTTTTTTTTTCATGACTGGGCTGCGTTATCTATCAGACACGCTCTACACGCTACTTGTTCCTGCCCTCACACACACGGGAGTGTAAGAATTCCGATTTTTGTGTTTTCTTACACCCCCCTCCCCTTTCCTTTTCTCACTCGACTTGACTAGCTCTATAACGACAGCCATACAACCTCAAGGATCGAACACCCGCGACGGATAACAAACAAGATCGACACTCCCTCTCGTCCTTCTTCCCCTTCTCCATCACGATTCTCAATCCTCCTCGTTGAACACGTTGTCATTAGCCAGTTCATCAGATACACACACACACACGCCTTCATATTTGACCGAGTGTTGTCAGTATTATTGCAATCATGTCGTCGACTTTTCTCCGCAAGCGAACCTTCATCTTTGCAGAGGACGAGGAGGAGGATGTCAGAGGTTAGTCAACCAGTCTAAAGCACGTAAAAGATGGTAGTTTGATCAAACGAAGGAGTTTGTGTCTAACCAGAAAGGTGTGATGATGTTGCTGTAATTAGCTTTCCCCCCTTCGCCGTCTAAGCGCAGGTCGACCCTTGTTATGCCGTCTCAGCTGCAGCAGGCTGGTTTTGACCTGAAACCAGTGGCAGCGCCCAACTTTCATATTTTTGCTGCTGCTGCTGCTGCTGACCAGGGCAGTGAAGAGAGAGTAGAAGGAGAGCGCGACACCGATGATGACTCTCAGGCACCCTCTTCGTCCACTGGTATTAAGGAATTATCACCAATTGCCTGCTCTACCGTCACTCCCACTGCTGTTGCTGAGGTTGGTGCGACATTGTCATCGTCCTCAGCCACTAGCGAGAGGGAGAAGACAACGCCACCGTTGAAGATGAAAATGGGCCCAACAGACGGACCAATCACGCCACCGAGCACACCGACTCGCGCAACAACAACAACAACAACAAGGAGGGCCTCCTCCTCCTCCTCGCGTCCTTCGTTGTCGAGTAGAACTTCGTCTTCAAAATTGGTCGTCTACTGCGATAACGACGATATTGAAAACATAAACAGCACCACTGACTCTCCTGTGGTGCAGGGTCCTACTGGTACACCCCGGAGGTCAAGACGGTCTGGCTTGTTGACCCCTCTTGAAGCATCCCCCTCGAGCTCCTCTTCTGCATTCAACGCGTCCAAGGGCAACAACAACCAGAGTACCGGATTGACGCCTGCTTTGAACAAGATGATGAGACCCACCAAAGGTAAGCAAAAAGATAATTGAGTCAAATACGCTTGCGAATGTCATAATCGTTAATTCAGGCGAAACTTGATGCTAGAATACTTGGCAACCCACTATCAACACACACTCACACAGCTCACGTTTTCATCCAAATTGTTTAATTTAGACGTGATGGATGCAAACAGTAAGGCTACAAAGGGAAGGAAGGCAGGCAAGGGTACACAGGACGAGAACGCAAACGACGAGAATGCCATTCCCAGCAAGGCGCAACAGGGATACTCGACTCCCAAGCGCCTTCAAAGGACTAAATCACTCCAGAATGTCACACTCCCCCTCAGCCAAGGGAAGGCCAACTCGACTGCTTCTTCTCGTGCGACTTCGCCCAGCCTCTCAACCGGATCTGCTCCCACTTCAACTGCTCCTAAGTCAACAACCCTCGGATACTATCAGGATGCCAAGGCACTGTTCAGGAGGACCACTGAGCCCCATCGCCTTGTCGGACGCGTGGCTGAACGTGAGACGATCAGGACTTTTTGCCAGAACCATATCCTAACAGCCAAGGCTGGCTCTCTTTATATCTCTGGTCAACCTGGAACTGGAAAGACAGCGCTGTTGAAGGAGGTCATGCGTGACATGGAGGCAGAGATGCAGGCAGCTGACCATGAAATCAAGACCATCATGATCAACTGTATGACGATCAAGGATCCTCGACTCGTCTACGCAAAGATGCTTGAGGAGATGGGCTATGTTGCCGAGTCCAAGGACAAGGAGACTGTCATCAAGACTCTCGAGACTTTGGTTCTGGACAATAAGAAGAAGGCTGTCATGTTGTAAGTGCACTTGAACTGTTTCTGTCACGCCTCTTGTGCTCCAATTGCTCGCTATTCATCAACATCACAAGAGATGTGAATACTGAAGACTGATTGACTTATTCTCGTGCTAATGTGGATCATAGTGTCGCAATTCTTGATGAGATTGACCAGCTGCTGACCAAGGACCAGGAAGTACTCTACAAGTTGTTCCAGTGGTCCACTACCGATGGATCTCGGCTGACCTTGGTCGGTATAGCCAACGCGTTGGACATGACCGACCGATTCTTGCCTCGACTCAAGGCCAGAAACTGCGAGCCTCAACTGCTGAACTTTAACCCGTATCAGGTTGCAGAGATCCGTGACATTATCATGGACCGCCTGTTCTCTGTCGATGACTCTAACAAGGCCGGTGAACGCGACGAGAATGGCAAGCCTCGTGTTGCCCCGTTGATGCAGCGCCCTGCTATCGAGCTCTGTGCGCGTAAAGTGGCCGCTGCTACGGGTGATTTGAGGAAGGCTCTTGATATCTGTCGTCAGACGATCGAGATGGTGGAGGTTGAGACCAAGAAGAAGGAGAGAGCCCAGCAGCAACAGCAGCAAGGACGGCCCTCGGCACTTGCGCCATTGAGCGAGATTCGACTTGCCGATTTGGAGAACAGGGCCGCGGGAGGTGCAGACCGTGCATCGCTTGTACGTCGTGCGACTACGGGTTCTATGGCAGAGTTGACGGGTGTCCAGGATGGCTCGGGCCCGATCACACTCCAGGATGCACCCAAGGTGACGGTAGCGCATGTTCAAAAGGCGCTGGCCTCCGCATTCGGATCGCCTATGGTACAGAAAATGAAGGGACTGAATGTCCATCAACAAATTATCCTGACAGTGTTAGTGACGAAGATCCAGGGCGGTAAGACGGTCGACTGTGAGGTGGGCAAGGTGTTTGATCACTTTACGACCACATGTCGATCGAGTAACAAGATTGGAGCGTTGAGCCGAGGCGAGTACCAGGATCTGATAAACATGCTGGAGGCCAACGGACTAATCACGCTGGGCAAGGCCAAGGAAGACCGCCTTCGCAAGATTGGACTGGTTCCTAGGGAGAGCGAGGTCCTGGACGCGATCAAAGGCCAGGATATCCTAGACACGATCGTCGCCAAGGCCGGTCTCAAGCCTGCTGTGACATCTGAGCTCTAAGCAGCCTTTCTTACTTATGTACCACTTTTCCTTATAGCCTTTCCTCTTTTCTACATGCTTTTGCCTCGCGCAGTCTGGCTTTGACTGTCTAAATGGCAGAACGAAGACGGGTTGTCTGTGTCAACCTTTTTCTTCCTTGTATTTATCCCTCGCCTCTCTTCCTTCTTCTTCCCCTCTGTTGCTCATACCTTTACTTTTCTATACCCTTCAAAAGGGCCTTTAGCCTTTCTTTTTCTTTCAAAAAAAGTAGCACGCTCAATTTGACCCTTCCACCAAACCCACAAACTCACCACAATACTTTATCCTTTTTTTTTTTCTTTTTTTTTTCCTCCTCTTTTTTTTATTTTGCTCAACTTTTTTTTTCTTCTTTGGCAGCTGCTAAAATAGTCGCGAAGCTCAACAATAGCAACGATCGATCGAGGCAGTCGCGTCGGTCTACATTTGCCTTTTTGTTGTTCTTGTTTTTAGCTAGGGCTGAACTCTACAGCGAGCTCTCAAGCCATTTCTTTTTTTTTTTTTTTCTTTCTCACCTCCAACCTCCACCTCCTCAACCCTTCCCCCTCCCCCACTTTTCACCTCCAAAATGAATAAAAAAACCATCTCTCTTCTCTCATAGTTCAGTCCACGTAAAAGAGCCTTTTTATAACCTACATCTAGAGAACAAGTGAGACCTCATTCTTCGTGTGCGTGTGTGTGCTTTGAACCCTTCGATCAAGTTGTCATAATCGGCCGTGTGTGTCGAGTATGGTAGTCCATTGCTGAGTAGGCTAGGCTAGGCAATGGACTACCATACTCGACACACATGGCCGGTCGGGGATATATTTAGGGCGTGTGAACATGTACTAGAACATGTATTTAGTACATCCGCGGGGCGGGACGGTCAGGCGAAGAGCGGCAGACAGAGAGATAGACAGACTAGAATTTGACATGTGTCAATCAATTGAAAGCCCAATGCTTTGCCTGCCCAAAGCCTAAGAAAAATGGAGAAAAAAAAGAAAAAAAAAAAAGTGGAAAAAGGGCGAAAGGGTAGGGGCGAAACAGAAAGGGGAGAGAAGCCGCAGAAGTAGGAAAGGAGCTTGGGCCATGCAGCAAGTGTCCCCTGTCCTTTGTAGGACAAATCTTGACCCTTCCCTCCCGCCCTCACTCCTTCATTCAGTCATTCGGGGGGTTTTTTTTTTTTTTTTTTTTTTTGTGTTTTATTTTGAGAAGATAATGAAGGTAGGAAAAGAGGTCTTGAACCCTGAAAAAAAAAAAAAGAGCAAAATGGGGTTGGGTCCATCCATGCGGAATTCCTCAAGAATGAAATGCTCTATGCATGATACTCGAATGTGGTCCAGGCTGTAAATGTGTTAACGTAGATCGTACAAGGGTTGAAGGGTTTGGCTTGATAACTTTGGAGTTGATCAACAACAATGCTTTGATAGAGGAGATAAATAAGCAGCTGTTCGTTCCACAAGTCTTTGTCTCCTCAATTTTTCATTTTTTGCACTCTCCTTGAGGGATAGCTTCAGGTCGCTATCTTCGCCAGAGTAATGATATCGACCAGACGCTGGATTTCAAAAGGAAGGAGAGCGGAAATTCGAGATGTTGCATTCTGTGTGTAAGTAAAAGAACATAGTTACTATCATTGGACTAGAATTAAGCGAGTCGGGTCGTTATTTTTTCTTGTAGATTGACATGTGGGTAGGTAGGGATGGATCGAGAAAGGACATGGGCCTTTTGCGGCTCCTCATGTGTCTCGAGGTACGTATGTGTATGTGCTAGAGTTCATTGTCTGGGCTCGGGACATGGTCTGGGATTATAGGAAGAGAGATGAAAAGAATACGAGAGTGAGCGAGCGAGGGGCGACTGCCAAGGACAAGAGAAATGAGGAGGGCAAGGTAAGAACGGGACACTGACGACGGGAAGAAGATAATCTGCAAGCGAGACTGATCGCAATGAAAAAAGACGCTAGCAGAGGTTCATGGACATAAATCAACTCTTAGAGGAGTGCTATGTGCGTTGGATGTAAGTAGGCAACTCGCAAGAGAAAGACAGAGACAGAAAGAAAAAAAAATACCGGACCGGGGACATTCCCCCACAAAATGTTGGTTCACCTTTTTATCCTTTTTATCCTTTTTATCCTTTTTATCCTTCACTTTAGCAATGGGTTGGTATGCCATTGTTCATGTTGTTGCTTGTTTCGTATGTTTGTTTGTTCGTCGTAAGTGTATACGTTTGTCGTAGAGAGCAAAGGTGTTTTGGATGTCGGGGTAACGACGAAATGAGCTTCAGCATTTGACTGTGAGCACAAAAATAAAATACTCATGGGTCAGATATGTGGTCAAGCAACAAAATACACACCCGCACGGCACGCATTACGAAACCAACAAAAACGAGGGCGTGGACCATGCACCCGTGGTTGTTTGTCGAGCTTGTGTTTTAGTTTTACCCTGTGATTTTTCACCTGAAAGTAGATAAACAACAGACTGCCCTCCTCCTCCCTCCTTCCCTCCCTCCCTCCGTCTCTCTCCTTTCCGTCCCCCTTCTCCTTTCGCCCTTCCTCTGTGATGCCTCTTTTTGTGAAAGTGTCCTTTTCTCTATTGCCATCCAGGACGACAGATAGAGGTTATTATCATCGCTTGGACAATGCGGGATCCAGTGTTGCAGCAAAACAACCGTTGCTATATTTTTTTTTTTTTTCCAGAAAGGGGGGTACTGGTATCATAAAGTGAATCGATTGATATTGAGGGAGAGAGGGAGAGAGAGGGGGATGATGATGATGATGATTGCAAGTGAGTGCGGGTTGGTCAAGAAGGAAAGGGAAGAAGAGAGTGAGAGGAGGATGATGTTGGTATATCTAATGACAAGTCGCGTGTAATGTATTAGATGATCATATGCAAACTCAAAGGTATTATTACAGTAAAGAAAGAATGAGAAAAAGAGAGCATTTTGAATTGATTGACTGACATGAGAAAATAAGAGAGAAGAGAGAAAGAGTGAGTGAGAGAGGCTGTGAGCGTGTCGGTCTTGATTCTCAGGCACCATCACCCAACACTATTTTCTTCTTTGATCACTGATACTTGGTACAGTAGACTGAGACAGAGACAAGAGACAAGAGACATAATCACACATGGAAAATATCTATCAGACATCACCCACCTCTCACCTCGCTCCCCCAAAAAGGGTCTTTATCTCTTCTCGACTTTTCTTTTTCTTCGCTTCCTTCCTCTTCTCTCTCTCTTCACATTCCATCCACTTCGCCATTCAAACACATCCATTCACTCTCCTTCTCCTCGCTCTCTCTGGACTCACTCTCACTCTCACTCTTTCTCTCTCGCACTTTCACTCTCTCTTCCTTTCTTCTCTCTAGCCCTCTATCCTTCACCGTTCCACTCTCCCTCTTTCTTTCTCCTCCTCCTACTGCTACCATAGCCTGCTTGCCTCACCAAGTCTTGTAGCAACTCGTTAGTTCCCCATCGTTAAAGCGACAAAGCCTTCAAAGTGACAGCTCTCTCTCTCTCTTCTCATTCATTCAACCTTCACTCACGCACACAGTCTTCTTCTCCCTCCTCTTCCTGCACTCCTTTAACCTTACGTCAAAAACAACAGCTCGATAACGACAAAAAACAAGACTCGAACGAACAGATACATATTTTTATAATATAACCGCCATGGCGATGCGTGCAGAAACAGCCGCCGCTTCGATGGTCTCACCTCCCGTCAGTCCACTCGCAAACAGCAACCCAGCAGCCAACAACGATATCAACAACACCACCATCAAACAACCACCCGCATTTTCCCTCACAAAATCATCCATCCCCCACGATGCACAGCACAACACCACCAACGCAGACTCAACCGAGGCCGATATGATGGCCTCCCTCGATGCCGTCCTCCTCTCTCGTAAGCAGGAGGCCTCCGCAGTGACCTCAGATTATTATAGTAGTGGTCATGGCGAGGACGACTCGGACCATCCCCTTCCTCTCCCTCAACACAAAGTCTTGGCCTCGGCGACAACAACAACGACAACAACGACTATATCATCACACGGCCATAGCCATAGCGAACAACGTCCAGTTTCGCCCTTGGACCCTCAGACCCCAGAACTTCTCCTCTCCCCTCCACCACCACAGCAACAACTCCCAGAACAGCACTACCACGACAACCACGACAACCACGACAACCACCATGAGCACTACGACCATAGTCATTTGGAAGTTGAACACAGTTACAGCCGAGCTGAGCGCGAGGCTGCTACTCCTACTCTGGAGCAAATGGGTCTCGAGAAGCTTGACGAGCTGGATCTCCGCATGTTGTTGCAGAACGCTTATGAGGCTATCCAAGAAAAGGATCGAGGTAAGAACAACGAACCTTGTTTTTTTACTGTTCTCATTAAAACTAGCATGTGAAGGGTGAAGGAGAGAGAAGGACCATAATCATTTGCACACATCATTTGCCTTGTCAAATGGTGTGTTTCTCTACTCTTGCGTTTGAGTATCTCTATTATGCATATGCCGCATCCATCTCTCTCCTTTCTCTTTCCTAACCTATCCCCCCCTCACTCACACTTTCTTTCCGTATTTTACTCCCTCTCCCTCTATCACTTGCTCTCTTTCTCTTTTTTTTCCTCTTCCGTCCCTCCCACTCGTCACCCTCCTGTCCACCCCTTACCTTCATCTCCCGTCTCATCCCTATCCTACCATACCATACCATATCTATACATATTTTTTTTGCATTTTGTTGTTGGGTATTTTTGTACTCATTTCTTGTTACTATCCATCGATCTGCATATCCTACCCCTATAGACCTCGGACTGGCCGCAATGATGGGCCAAGATCTTATCGTAACCAACAACCATTTGGAGGCAGCAAAAAGCCAATTGGAGGCCACGAACAGCCATTTGGAACAGACCAACAACCACCTTGCAGCAACCAACAACAGCCTCGAGGCCAAATACCAAAAGGTCCTCACCCAGATCCGTCAGCATCGCGCACATAACAAGCATAGACAGTTCGCACAACCTCGAAGCATCCATATCTCGCCCCCCTCTGAGACCTCAACAACTAGTAGCAGATTGGGAGCCGGATTTAGCATTGACGAAATGGGCGCCGAGGTCGATACCAACGACGATAACTGGGTTGATGATCTCGAGCCTAGTCAACACCGATCCATGCCTCACTCGCAACTGTCGTCGTCGCTGCTCCCTTCTTCGGCTGCAGGAGGAAACAACAACTTCCGTCGGAGTCAGAACCACAACGGAGGATACAACATGCGGTCGCGGTCACGCCAGGATATCGAAAAACTCGCCAGTCTGGAGGATCGCAACACGGAGCTTCAGATGAAGTTTGACGCTTTGACAAAGGAGCTCAAGCAAGGACGACGACAGGCTTTCAAGCGCAGTCGCAAGTTTGAGCAAGAGATCAAGACGGTCAAGAGCGAGCTCGAGAGGTCGACGGCCAAGGCACTTGATCTTGAGGAACAGAACGGACGGTTGATTGAGGCCAGCCGGATGATTCGCATGCGCAGAATCCAACTCAAGAACCAGCTCCCAGCCCCTGGATCTATTCCTGGATCGACTATGGCGACTATGGCGGTTGAAATGCAGGGGGATGACATGACCATTCAGGAGATGCTTGCCGAGGATAACCGCATCTTTGAGGAGCTTCGGGACCGTCTCAAGTCGCTCGAGAGGATGAACTTGTCGTTGGTGCAGCAAAAGGCCGAAGCTGACAAGAAGACTGCACAGATTGCTCAGGATTTGCTCGATATGCAGAAGGACCATGAGGAGCTGATGACCAATCTCTGTGGATTCTCTGACCTCCAGACTGCCTACGACAAACAGACGTCCCATGTACGGGAGTTGGAGAACACTATTCAGGAGTTGCAGAACACTGTCAGCACGATGAGCTCGAGACTCTCACAGATGAACTCGCCATTGATGTCGCCCTCAGAGCCTTCGTCGCCCATGCAAAGTCTTTGGCGCCGTGACGATGCCGATTTTAAGGCCCTGAAGACCATCCTCCACGGGTCGAGCCCCCAGCCCATGGTCGTCAAATCGCCCAACCTCCGTGGTCAACCCACTGGACCCAAACGCCCTCGTCGTACCCTTCTGGCAGAACTCGAGTCGGAATGGTTCCGCGATATCTCCTTCTTTGGCCCCCCTCGCGTTGTTGCCGATCAACAGGAACAGCAGCAGATCCACCTCCCTGGTATCCATGCTCCAAAGTCCCCCAAGGCCCTCAAGAACCACCGCCACGACTCCGAGTCCGAGTTCTTCTCGGATGATACCGGTGGACGCGTCAAGGGTTGGCGCCAGAGGATCCGCAACATTGATATGGAGGAAGAGTCCGCCTGTGAGTCGTCGAATTGCATTCGCAAGAAGCACCGCCGTCGCGGTCGCTTCCAACCTATCGGCACCGATACTGATGCCGGCGGCATGACGACTGAAAGCCACGGTGGCGAGGACAGCGATGTCGAGCGGTACCAACTCTACCGCCGTCGTCAGGAGAATCATCACCACCAGCTCCGTAAGCGCCGCCACCAGGGCGGATCCAGATCCGGATCTGACGATGATGAGGATCTTTCGGACTGCTCGGACCCCATGCACCACCATCACCACCATCATGATGGCAACCTTAACGGTAACCATCACAGCGGCGATGACCTCCGTGCGTCGAGCCCCGATGGCGAATGTTGCTGCCACCTGTACGACGACTACAGCGACTACTCGTCCTACGACGAGGACGAGGAAGAGTCTGTTGTTGGCTGGGCCCATTTCGAGGACTATGATGCCTCGTCGTTCGGCTACAACCCTCGTCGGGATGGCTACTACCTTGGCCGTCAGTCGCGTCGTGGTATCTTTGGCATGATCCAGAGCGTGTTTATGCTCTTCCGTCTTGTCTGGCGCTGGTGCCGGTTCATCTCGATCCTGTCGACTGCTCTTGCCATTGCCGTCTATCGCGGACCCGATGCCCTCTTGACCGACCGCTAAAGCCTGTCGAGCTCTCTCTCTCTTTCTCTCTTTCTTTCTTTGTAGTTTTCTCTGATTGTTTTTCTATACCCTTTTAGTTTTGTTCTTTTTCAAATGCATTGCTTTCTTATTGCCTTGGGAAAAACAAGCCCTTATGACATCTCTTAGTATTCTCTCATCCACGAACCTTTATCATGACCATTTTTTTTGTTTTGCTTTTCTTACATCTCTTTGTAGTCCTCAAAAACAAAATACGATACACTTACTCAACAGTCAACACACACACTGAATAAAACAAACCAATTCATAAATAACAGAGCTATCAACTCCCCCATCGTTCGCTTTCTGCTTAACCAACCATGCTCTATGTGTGCGGGAGGAGGAGGGGGGGAGGTTGTGATGAATTTTCGTTATTTTTATTATGGTGGTGGAAAAAAATTACAATATTATGGTTGTGGCGTGAAAATTGAACGAAAAAGTAAAGCGAAAAGCGAAAGCGAAAACAATAATAAAAAAAAAAAGCTCAATCCCAGCTTTTTTTTTTTCTTTTACTGAGCCTTCTTGGTGGTAGAACGCTTCTTTGTTGAAGAACTAGAGGACTTCTTGGTGGTGGTCTTGGACTCGGTCGTGTTCGTCTCGCCGGCAGTAACAGTCTTCTTGAGGGTACCATCGGGGTTAAGGTGGGCATACCTGGCAGGGTCAGAAGAGTAGCTGGATCCGCCAGAGAAGAGAGAGAAAATGACACCGGAGAGGGAACCAGCGAGGATGTAGACGACCCACCTGGGCATCCAGTAAGTGTACTGGTTGATCCAGTCCATTCCGTCAGCGTACTTCTCCATCCATCCCGACCTATTTTGGTTAAATGAGAGAGAAAGGAGGTTAGGGCTAGATGTTCATTGTGGGCTTTTATGTTTTCCGTTTTCCTTGTGAAAGAAAAAGTGATATGAACTGAAATACAACGTGAGAAAAAATGCCAAAAAAAACCCCCAGAAAACAAAACTTACAACATGGAGTAAGGGCCCATGGGACCATCCAGGACAGGGTAGAGCTTGTACCTCTCCTCCTCAATGAACTCAACCAAAAACTCGGTGTTGTTCCTGACATAGGGGATCTGACGGACTATTAGGGCAAAGAAACATACAAAGAAGAAAAGATAAGTAAAATGCTCTTTTCGAAACTTTTCGACAAGGAATAAACTGGCAAGGGCAAGAAAATGAAAAGAGACTTACAGACGCCATCCTTGGCATAGAGGAGGTAAGGGAGACGGGCAGGGACGAAGAAGCGAGCAGAGATGTGGGCACTCTCCTCGACCCAGACCTGCGCAAACTTGGTGTTGGTCTCGCCCTGGAGGGTCTTGGCTGCGTCGACGTAGGTGGGGTAGTAATCTGCAGAGGGAGCCGAAATAGGCGAGATGCTTTGAGAGAAAAAAAAGATAGGAGGGTTATGCGTGAGTATGCTTTGTGTTGAGAGTTAGGCCTGGATTACGATTTGAATATCGTCGTTTCTTCTTGTGTCGAATGGTGTGCTCTCCTTGGTTTTCCGTTTTTTCTATCTCCCTGAGGTTTTACTTTTTTTGTCCCTTCTTCGCGAATGTTGTGCTGTTCCCTGATTGTCCACTGCATCCTTTCGCATCCTGTTCCTGCTTCATCCTTCGGTCCATGAACATAACAAGCATACAGCACACTTCCAAACACGAAAAACATAATAACAGGAAAAAAAAAAAAAAAAAGTAAAACTTACAAAGCAACGATCCACTCGTCTTCAAAGATGGTAGCCTTATAGTTGGCATCGGTAATGTTATTAATCACAGGCTCGGACTCGAACAAGTTCTGAGAGGGGAGGCTTCCAGAGATGTAGGCCTTGAAGAAGGAAGTGATACCCTTGAGGCCGCCTGGGTTCTCCTGGTTAGCTGCTTGGTCTTCGGCGCCATATTGGGCAGCGGCGGGGGAGGCGATGAGTGCAATGGCACCAAGGATTGCGACGGATGACTGGAAGAACTTCATCTCGGTTGTATGTTGGTTGATGAGGAATGAAAAGGGAGGAAAGAGGAGGAAGTATGAAGAAGAGGGAAGAAGAAAAAAGAGAAATAAGAGGAAAGGGGGGGAGGAGAAATAGAAGAAGAGGAAGGAAGGAAAAGGCGTGTTGTGAGAAGTGAGCGCGAGTAAAGGACAAAGGCAAGTTCTTGACTTTCGGAAGAGGTGGCCGTCCGTTGGCCTATGTAGGCTCTTGTGATTGGTTCATTGTGTATGTGCTGGCTGACAGAGTGATCGCTCACCTTTTCATTCGTCGTTGTTCCCTCGATTCGAGAACATTTTCACTTTGAAAAATACTTTAATTTTTTCGCTTCTTTTTTGTGTGAAAATATAACTGATGGTTGGAGGGAGTATCATCAATCACCATTCTTCTTCGTCTCACTCTCCTTTCATCACTAGCCATTGACAGTGATCAATCAAAGAAGGTCCTACTCACTTGATCATTCTTGTTCTTGGTCCTGTTCTCTGACCTTCCTTCCTCTTCCTCTCTTCATTCAAGGGTCGATCGATGGCTTGTCCAGTAGTGAGTGGTGGGAATACTGTTCTTTTTTTTTTTTTTTGCTCGCATGTGTGTTTGCATTTGAGCTGGGCCAATAGGAACACGATCCCTCGTCTCTGGAAGAACAACACTATCACACACACACAAACACGCCTGTTTTTTTGTGAGCACAACAAATTCAAATGTTCGCACACCTTCAACCTTCACCTTCCTGGTCCAGAATGATAAAGAAGGCAAGCGAATAACACTTGAGCCCTAGTAAGTTATGTGCTAGAGCCGTGTATCCACGGAAATGGAAGAGAGTGAGAAACTTGTTGGGCAACTTGGAAAATCGTTTGGGCATTGGTGGGAAACAGGTGGTGCCTTGCGTACGCCAGTGTGGATTAAAGTTTTTTTTTTCTCTTAGAGTCGTCGCTGTACTTGCTTTCCTTGATTCATTTGGTTGTTGCTGTTGTACAGAGACTTGAGCCTTTGGAACAATAAAGAAGATCGTGGAAGCAAAAGCAACCACCATCAATCCCTTGACCAAGGACAAGGCGCGCGTGAATGGGTGCAGCTATTCGTGAAAAAGGCAAGATAGCACTATGGAACCTTGGAATTGGGGGTGACGTGGATTTCTCGCAGCTTGGACAAGCACCGAGGTCCGATCGAAATTGCTTTTGATTTTCTTCCCTTTCCCATTCGCGCAGACAAGAAGGAGGAAGGACAAGCCCATGGACAAAGGACAAGGACCAGCAACCCTCTACGCATTCGGGTCCAACGGAAACGGTCAGCTCGGAATCGCATCCGACGACGACAAATCCATCCCTCAACCCATTCACTCCTCTTTCATCAACACCACCAACCTCGCCTTGACCGACAACTCCCTCTCTTCATCACCTCAACGCCATGGTAACAGCAACAAGGATTTAACAACGATGCCTCATGTGAATGCCATCAAGCCGTTCCACGACTTTGCGGCAGGAGGGAACCATACAGCACTCATTACCCACGGCAGTCGACAGCTGTTTATGACGGGGTCAAACAAGGACGGTGAGACGCTCTTGAGGGAACCCTCTCAAGTGTTCAAGCCGGCTGAATTTTCTCAACGCCTTCAACACCAACCACCACACCAACAGCAATTGAACAACCAAAACCAGGAGAGCAGTGGTCGATCTACAGACTCGAACAAGGACGGCAACAGCAGTATTCGGTGGCGATCGGTCGCGTGCGGCTGGGCATTCACGATCGGCCTCACAGAACCTTATCATCTAACGCCTGACAGTCACGACACCATCGCCGTCACCAGTAACAACAACAACAACAACCAAATGGTCTACGCCTGGGGCTCTGGTTCCTTTGGAGAACTCGGACTCGGAGTCGGACGTTCCAAGACTGGAGGACAGGCCATTCCCATCACAACAGGACTTCTCGACGCAGGATCCTCTGGTACGCGATTTGAATTGGTCAAAGTCAGGGCAGGATTACGACATGTCCTGTTGTTGGCCAAGGAGACCAGAAGTATCGCTGGCCAGGACAGTGGAACGATAAATACGGTTCTGATGGGCTGGGGCAGTAACAGGCAGGGACAGCTCGGGGTGTTGACGCGATCGAGTGGCGGTGATTCTACAACAACGATGCCGTTCACAGAGAAAGAGTTGAGGGGCAAGTTTATGGAGCCGACTCGGATCGTGATCTCGGCGGCTACCACAAGACGACAACACCGCGAAAGTGGTGCAAATACAGGTACTGGAATCGAGGATAAGGAGCCGGAGATTCTGGACATGGCATGCGGGCAGAACCATTCTTTAGTCCTCTTCTCGAACGGTGCCGTCTACTCCTCGGGACTCGACAAGTATGGACAACTCGGACCTCGAGCAGCAGCCGGGGAAGGCAACAGCGAGGAAGGTACGGATAAGGACAAGAAGGTGGACTTTCGGATAGGGTTTGAACAGGTCGTTGGACTACCCTTTGTCAACTCGATCTCGTGTGGGTGGAACCATAACGCCGCAATGGATACGAGGCCGCTTGTTGGAGATCCGACTGCCATGACAACTATCTATCTCTGGGGCAGGAACGATCATGGTCAACTGGGCGGTGGTCTACCTTGTCGTGCCGTGGCTGTTAATCTAAATAGTGGGGCGGGGGATGTTCCTGTGGGAATCGTTCAGGTCCGGATCCCTTTTCGACGGAAAGAGGACAAGGACGGATTGGAGTTTGAGCCGTTGGTCTCGTACAGTTGTGGATCTGAACATACGTTGGCCATGACACAGTCGGGTGATTGCTATGCTTGGGGTTGGAACGAGCACGGAAACTGTGGTAGTGGTGTCGATAGTGCTGGGAACAAGGACCTCCAAGATGTTCCGACACCACGTTTGATTCAATTTTCAGACCGACCAAGCTCGTTGTCCCCTGAACATAGAGGATGGGTTACTGGCGGATATGGCTCCTCATGGGTCTGGACATAGAGATCCTCTTTTACTTCACGCCCCAATAAAAGTGAAATTGGAAACAGGTTGACCATGATCATAGTTTTATTACGTTGGAAGGAGTTATTATATACAAAAATGTGAAGGAGAAAACGAGGACGAGCTTAAGCGGTGGTAGCAGATGCAGTGCCCTGAGCCGCAGCCTTGGCTTTCTCAGCAGCAGCCTTGTCAGCAGCCTCCTGCTTGGCAACAATAGCCTTGGAAGTAATCTCCCAAGCTTTAGCCTGAGTTCCCGAGGCGGGGTCATAGAAGGGCTTCTCACCCGAAACAGTAACACGAACACCACGACGCTGATAAGGTCTGAAATCAGGTACACCCGTATGATAAGTCGACCTGTTATCCCAAATGGCGACTGAATCCTTCTTCCAATGGAACCGAATCTGGTACTGCAATTTCTTGGCGACCAGGTCTGCAAGGTAGTCCAGAATCCACTTGGACTCGACCGGGTTCAGTCCATTGATCTCGCGGGTGAAAACCGGGTTGACGTAGACAGACTTCCAGCCCGTAACGGGATTGGTCCGGATGACAGGGTGGACGGAATCGTTGAGTTTTCCGAATGTCTTGCGACCGGAGGATTGGGTCAGAATCTTGAAGATGTCAGAGGAGTGGGTGGCGGTGAGGCCCTCGAGAAGAGTTTTGATGGGCTGGGAGAGATCGTCGTAGAGCTGGTAGCCGTTTGACCAGATAGTGTCGCCGCCGGCTTCGGGGATTTCTTCGAACTTGAGGATCGAGAATGAGGCTGGGGCAGGCTCGAAGGAGACGTCAGAGTGCCACGAGTCGTTCGTATTGAATCTGCTTGGGGGGCTAAGAAAGGTAGAATATGATAGGATGTGAAAGAGAAAGAAAAAAACATGTTAAAAACCAATGTATAAAGACACATGCAACCTCCATAGCGATGTTGCCAAGTCAATTGACTGGTTTTTACCTAAGGCGAGAGTCAAGGACAATGACCTCGGGGTTATCCTGGTTATGAGGAACCAAAGGATGAACATGGAGAGGACCCCAACGCTTGCCGAGCTTGACATGCTCTTTATAATCCAAATCATCCTGGTCTCTAAAAAAGACCGCACCACGCTCAGCAATCAGTGCGGCCAACTCCTCGCTCTGCTGCTCAGTCAACTGGGAGAGCTTGATACCGTGAAGCTCGGTTCCAAACTTGGGAGTGTAATCGATGCGCTTAGTCACGCTGGCAAAGAGGGCCTTCTTCTCGGGGTCGGAGCCGAGGCCGGCGACGCGGGTGGCGTGGGTGTTGCGGTCGGCCAGGGTTGTGTCCTTGTCATCGGCGGAGAGGACAATGTTTTCGGCGATGAGGGATCCCATTGTTGTGTGTTTAGGTGTGTGCTGTAAGAAGGGTGTTGGTTTTGTTGAGGGTCGGTGTGGAAGAGACAGCGAGTATGGAGAAAGAGACTGAAAAGTTAACAATGAAGAGTTGGAAAAGTTGATCGTTTTCAGGAACCCTTTTATACCAAGACTGCAGATCCACAACTGTATGATCGATAATCGAATCGATGATGACCAAGCTACTTTGTAACCCGCCAACCACGAAAAACCTCAAAGGGCGGCGCATGCAAATTGTGTTCTTTGTTACTCATCGTTGTTCGATACGAAGCGATGGGACCAAATGGCGTATTGCATCCCAGTCAAATTCTGTAGCTCCAATTGACCCTTCCTCTGCGGGTAGAAACCCTTTCACCCCGCTTGGAGACAGAGTCACCTCTTTTTCTCACAGTCTCTCCCTTCTTTTCTCCGTTTTTCCTTCTGTTTCTCCTCCCTGTACCAATGCCGTACCACACACCTCAAGGAGAACGCATAATAAAGCATAGGATGGCGAATATCGTCGTTGCAGTGTGCGAGCAGCAGCTAAAAATGGTACAGGGCATAGTACCAAATCACGACATTTTCGCTCTCGTTCACCCCACTCTCGCTTACCGATTTTTTAGCTCAAAAATAACATTTGTCCGAACGCAGAAAAGCACAGGGCTATACGCCCTACTGCACAATACGCACCCTTCTACCTTCGGATCCTGTTCACCTTACAGGCACAATTATGCATGTTAACCTTCTCTCTTCTTTTTGTGCACCGCGCCATTTCTTATGTCCCTCTCATCATAGTACGGGCGACGCCCATTACTTTATCCTTTTTGCCTTTCTTTTTACCCGCCCCTTGTGCATTCTGCACCTTGGAGAGCTAAAGGGCGAACGCAGTCAAAAGGCGCCATCTTGCTGTGCTATGGAGAATGCTTTTATCGGTTGGAGATTGAGAAATACAGAGGAAATCTGAGAGGTTCACAACCGCATGTGTTCGTAAGGGATATGTATGAAGGCAAGGAGGAGCCTTGATTGTGCGCGCCGGCAATATCGCACCATCGCTTTATTCCGGTTGCTCTACTTGTTTGCTAGTCAGGAGCATGCAACAAGCATCAGCAATTATCCCGCCATTTCAGACTCACACACACACAACTCCAGATCCGAAGATAGTTGAAGGAGGGAGTGTTGACTTCCATCCTTTTTTTTTTTTTTTTATTCTTCTCTTCCTCTTTTCTGCTTCTTTCTCACTTTTCTGCACATCTCTGTCTGTTCATTCCTTCCACTCAGCCTCACGCTCTTCCTTTGCACTCCACTTTTCTTTGCCGTATTACCAAATCACTCATCAAACTAAACAGGAAGCAAATTAAGGGGAAACAACGACTTTTGTTTTTTTTTATTCATACAGGTTGTTTCAGAAGAGGGCAAAGGAGGAGGGAACAAGAGTATGCAACAGAGTAAGCATCAAAGTGAAAGACGAACCTGCGTCAATTTTGTGCTTTTCTAATCTACTTGAAAGGGGAGGGGGGGGGGGGGTATTGTTCATAAGTCCAGCTTTTTTGCGGGGTTTTTTTCTTTTTTTTGTTGTTGTTGTGAGGGAGAGAGATAATCGTACAATGGGATGAATGGAGGGGGGATGGGAGAGACAAAAGGTTACAAGATGGATATGCTTTTTGAGAAAAGGAATGAAAAATGAGAACAAAATGAGGTAGAGAGAATAAGGCGGGCAGAAAAGGAGGGGGGAAGGGGGGGTTCAAAGAGTAATAAAAGGGCACTCCTTTAGTTCTTCTCTGAAACTTCCTCCCCTCTCCATGACTTTTGAACCATGACCCATGAGATGTGGAGGTCATGGATTTTACTTGGCCGCGACGGTGATGGTGACAGACTTGCGCTTGGCAAAGAGCTCTGAACCATCGGGCTGGGAGGCGAGGGGGAACTCGCCAATGACAGGCGAACCCTTGCCGTGGTTGGCGATCAGGGGAGCAAGACCCTTAAGCTGACCTCCGTTCTTGCCCTGGATCTCGATATCAGCGCAGTTGGAGTACAACTCACGGTTGCCGATAGCGTTGTTCCTATTTCATTCGGAGGATTATGGTAAATTGAGACGGAGAGAAAGGATGAGGTTAGCGTATGATCGGTATTAAGGACAGTGTCAATAAGAAAAATCAAATGTGGCGTTGCGTTAATCAAACAAAAAAGGATAGGGTGCTTACCAAAGCCACATAAAGGTGGCCTTGCCAGAGGGAGCATTGGCAGGGATTTGGACAGGGACAGAGTACGAACCCTGGGCACCGCGGAGGCACTCACGGATCATGGTCTTGAGGACGACCCAGGTCTTGCCGTTGTCGTAGGACAAGGCCCACTGGCAGTGTCCACCGCCGTGTGCGGCACCGACAGAGTACTTGGTCTGAATGGTCTGGCCAGCCTTGAAGACTGTGCGCTTGGTGTATGGCACAGTGTGCTGTTATAGAGAGAAGATGGAGATGGAGATGGAGAAGAGGGGGGTTAGTAACATTGAGAGACGGAGATATAAAGGATGTGGATGTGGATACCATGAACGTGCCATGTGGTGCGGTGACATCAGTGATCAAGGAAGGCGTTATAGAAAAAATAATTCAGGAACCGCTCTCCAGGGGCATCACAGATGAAAAAAATGAGCAGGGGCTTGTGCTCCCATGTGGTTATTGGCGATCACCAACTAGCACAGCACAGCACAAATAGTTGCGAGAGCGAAGAGAGCCAAGAGAGCCAGGGGCACCAACAACAAAGGATGGCGAGCGGTGTAAAATAATCTGAACAGGGGCATTCGGAAATTAGGCAGAATCCCCTCGCGGTTTTAGATCTGGGTTATTACCTTGCAGAGAGGGGCGTTGATAGTGTCCGAGGTGGAAATGGGAGCGTTGATATCGTAGTCAATCGACTGGCCGGCTATATTACATTATTGTTAACCGCACGAAAGAAAATTGGAGGAAAACAATGAAGGCGGAGACGAAGAACATGGATCGGGTTAGTAAATTGTTGCGAAACAAAGAGAGAGACCAAAGAACCCCTGAAAACGAGAAGGGAACCGAAATCCTAAGAATGTGGCCTAGAAGTGCCTAGATCATTCGACAGCCAGGGCACCCTTGCATGGAATAATCCTGAAAGAAGAAGAAAGACAACCACAAAAAAGAACACGTACGTGGAGGAGCGGGGCATCCGGCGGCAGGGTGGTAACGGGCACAGGGGTACGAAAGTCCAACGTGGGCCTGAACGGTCAAGGCAGAGAAAGCAACCATGGCGGCAGCGAGGATAGTGGTCTTGAACATCATTTTGGTAAAAGTGTTGACGGTGTTGGTAAAGGTGTGGTGGATGTAGTGAGGATGGAGAAGCGAAAGCCTTTTGTCGAGAGGAGAGGTTTCAAGTCAATTGAAGGAAGGGGAAGAGAGAGGAGTTTGATGTCGAAAAAAAGTGGGCGAACCCTGCTGTATTTATACAAAGCTGGACCCATGTACATGTACCCTTTTTCTTGCAAGGGACTGAACACCTTTAGGTTTGATGCGAACGGTTGCCACTTGGATCAGGGGACCCCTTTTTTCAATATTGTTTTGAACTTCCGATTATCTAGAGAGGGCTGGTTACATGCCCCCTTGTGCCATATCTTCACCTTCATTCTGGCAATTACTCAGATCCTTCACTCTCATACTCTTCACTCTTGTCAGTGAACAATGTTCCTCCACAAGCCTCTATCTACCGCCACCGAAGGGAAAAAAGAATGCCATGATCGAGTGAGCTTTGGATTCAAGACTACCGCGGCATGAATTAGATCACATACAAAAGGCTTGCAAAAAGAATGATGAAGTAACACCCCCACCCCTAGCTCTTTGTTTTGGTCCTGTCTTCTTGGCTGCAAATCACACAGAACAACAAAAGAAAAAAGGGACCTATGGTGAGCATATGGTGGCACCTTGGCAGCACAATAATTTTTCAGCGGGAAATTACAGGAAAATGCAATTTGAGTCACACATTCACATTCGACCTCAATAAAACAAATGTACCGATTGTACCGATGGCCCAATACTTCCCTTTCCTTTCTCTTCCCTCTGCCATTAGAGGGCACGGTTGCTTCGATTCCTCTTTCCCTTCTACCGCATGCACTCCTGTACACATACGCAGGTACTGGGTTTAGGCTATTTGGTAAGAAAATGAAGGCTTGGTTTCTTTGGGCTTGCTTTTTTTCTTCTCATTCTCTTGATTATTATTATTTGGCGAGACTAGGGAGTTTATTACATCGGACCATGCAGCTCGTTTATTGCTAGGCAGCCATCGATCATGTATCATGTAGCGCTTTTTATGATCTTGCTTTTGTTTAGTAGCAAAAAATTGCCGAGCTGAGCGAGATAGGGAATGGTTGAGTGAGATCGGGAGTAGGTAGGTGAGGGAGAGACAAGGAGAGAAAAGAAAGAACCAACGAGCGATGGGTGTGGAAACAAACTGAGTGGCACTAGATTCCTAAATGCACGGGAGTCGTGGGGGAAGGGGGGACGATGCAAAGATTGAGTCGAAGGAAAGGGAAAAGTTAGAGCGGTAGAGAGAGAAGGGAGGTAAGGAAGACAGCCCCCAGACTGTCAAAACTGTTAGATCCCTCGTTGCCTTATTGGGTGTCTGCAGGCGGTAATAAAACCGCAAGAAAACCACAAAAAAGGGAGTCGTTCGGAAAAACATAGTGCAAAAAGCGTACCACTAGATTGACACAAAAGAAACATCGTGATATGCTCACCTTTCCTTCCTCACTTCTTTCGATGTATTTGTCAATCCCCTTTGTGTATTTCTCTCTGTTGAACTCTTTGGTTGCAATGTCACTACGCAGTTACAACGGTCTGATCTCTATTTTCTTGTTAGAGAAAAAAGGGCGAGGCAACGAGAGGAGAAGGAGGAGTTACGATAGGAAAGAGGAGGAAAGAGAAGAGGAGCCATTCAGGTGGATTCACTGTATGTGACGAATTGTTTGTTCTGTCTACCCACCTCTGACAGATATGAGAGCTTGCCCCTCTCCCTTCCTCCCTTCTCCTGATCCATCTATTTGACATATCCCTGGGGCCTTTACTTTCGTAGTAGAAGACCATAAGCAGAGGTATCCACTTCATTTTAAAATGTTCATAAGAAGAAAAGAAGACGAACGCGTTTCTATTGTCAAATATACGATTGATTGCGCTAGACCCGGAGATCTGAAAAGATGATTGCCCTGGTGGAGTTTCGCTCAGAGTCTATGCTCTCATTCACAGGAAGAAAGAAAGACTAAGGTTTTCTCACAAAACCACCCCACCGTGGGCGTATGAGCCATTAATATGGGCTGCAAGTCAATTTGGCTTTCGTATCCAGCCCATTGTACCCTGTCATACACTAGAGTCCATTATCTACATACATCTATCGCTCCTTTTTTGCTGGCACCGATCGTCCCCTCGCATTCTCATTGTCCGACCGAAAAGTACCTTCCTCCACACTCTAATAATCAAACAATCGAAATGTATCTTCATATGCATAAGGAATCAAGGGGACGTGCCAATTGCTCCTATCCCGCTCATAAGTACACTCGTTTTCCTTTTTCTCTTGTTTTAATCGCATGTTCTTCCTATATCCTTCTCACCCTTCTCCATCATGGACGAGATCAAAGACCAGGGCATAAAATAAAGCCCAAACATCGTTTTCGATGGCCGATACGAAGCAGCCCATCAGGATTGACGGAGTAATACCACAATCAACCCGGCACTATCGGATTATCCGCAGTGTACGTTTCTGTGTATGTCAAGTTGGTGACCCCGGCCCAATTTTTATTGTTTTTCTTCATTCTTCGATGGGTTCACATGGAAATGGATGGGTTCATCAGGTCCCGGTAAATGGTTCATTTTTGTATTTGCGAGAGGTACAAGACATGAAGGTAAATGAATGGTTCGACTGGAAGGAAGAGTGCGATCTATATCGTGGGTGAGATGGGTTAATCGTAGGGGACATAAAGAAAAGGTTGCAACTTGGGAAACGACGTATATTCTGTTCATCAGGTTTTAATTCGACTTTGAAAGGAGAAAAACCACATCTCACATCAGGGGCGGGGAGTGGGGTGCACAAAAGATGCTTGTTACCCTGACTGTTGGTATTATCCACTCTTATTTTTCTCTATGAGACATAGGGTAAGACCCTGACTTATCACCAAAAAACATGACTTCAGCTCGCGAGTATGTTTCATACAAGAAAAAAAAAATAGGGTCCCCGACCGGCCAAGTCCGGTCGAACGCGTCCACTATCGGGCTTCCTACCCAACGCCGATAACCAGTTTGACACATCCATCTGTCTTGCGAGAACAGGGGCACAAGAGCATTAAACAAAGTAAGGCTACCCCTTTGACGCGACACAAAACCCTTTCCGTTGATCCCTTCTCCTCTCTTTTTCACTTCATTTCTCATCCAACAATACCCTTCTCTCCGAGCTATTGAGGATATTAACCGCCATGAGCTTTAGGGGGGAGGAAAAAAGAATGGTGACCCCTTGTACGCTCAATTGCTTTTACGAGAATGAAGAAGGGGAAAGGGAGGATTGATGGCATGGTATGGAAACAAAAATGCAGGAACAATTGACTCAGTTTCGGTTACAATGCAAGGGGGTGCGATAAACAAATGCAAGGGCAGGATGTGGGTAGGCGCCAATCAGGCTGTCGATTGCTCTGTCTAATCGGAAATGAATGGACCATTAGATGGAATAGAAGAACGCACGGAGGTGGAAGTGGGTGCAACGGAGAAACGATATCAACAAACAAACAGTGTTTGTATGTGGATCTGCCTTCTCTACATGCTCACATTTCTTTTTATCGAAATTGCAATTTTACGCGTCTAGTCTAGTCACATCCAGAACTACGCAAACAAAAAGAGGGTACATTGTGTATGTATCTCGTTCACATACGACTTGCTCTCTTACACATCCTTCTCCTGTATTCTGTATTGCGGGATAGTCTCCAATATGTTTACGCGACATTAAAGAAAAAAACAACATGTACACGAATTAGTAGCTGGTCATGAGGGAAGAGATATGGCATTCCGATTCAACGTTTTTTGGTATGGTAATTCCGGGTAAAAAAACATGATACATGTATCGACGCTGGAGTGGGTAAGACAGAATCATAATGTAGTCGCGTTCTTTTCATTTTTAACTAGCAAACAAACTCGCATCAATCTACGGAAACATTTCCATCCTCTGAAAAAAGCAATGGTCGGGATCAAGAAATACATCCATGGCTTTTCTGCCGTCAATTGACAAACGCGGATTGGCGACAAGAAGCAGCATACAAGTCGATTGACATGCTAGATCGTGAATAAAAGTAAAGAGAGAACATGTATCCTGCTTACGGGTCAATTGGTGGCTAAACGATGTTGAGGACATGCTCTCTCTGCCAGGAACAACACTCAGCGTCAATATCGATACTAAACCAAAATCGATCTCACTTCCTGGTTCAAGACTAATGAGATCGCCGTCACGCGAGGGCGCATTTTTTTTTTAACTGAAACAACGCGTCAACGTTCACGTTTTATTTTTTTTCACTCTCGTTCGCACTTTCTTTTCTTCTTCACTGCCTTCTTCATTTCTCTTCTACAAACACTCAACGATGGAGCCTCAACACTACCATAAAGCGACAACCCCCCACAGGAGAACTTCCCACACAACCAATATCAGCATAGATGAGACCACACAGGATACAGACACGACACTGTCGACGATAGAGGACTTAGACGACCCTCCTCTCTCTTCACTCTCCTCGCTCGGACCAACATCCTCCTTATCAACCTGGTTCGAAACCACAACCTCCGACTCGACAACACCCCAGCAACGACAGCAACAGCGACGAAAGCCAACAGATATCTTTCAACTCCCTTTCGAGATCCTCGTTGGCCAAATCCTGGTCATCCTCCAACTCTCAGACCTAGCACGCCTAGCCCTTGTCTCTAAAGCCATGCAGCAACTATGCCAAGCGGACTACCTTTGGCAACGCAAGTTCTTTCATGATTTCCATCATCGACCCAACAGGACTTTGAAGCAACTTGGGAGCTGGAAACGGATCTATCAGGCCATGGACCGTGTGGAGGTTTACACCTGGGGTAATACACACGTTTCCGTTCATTTTTAGGGCTAATTGTATTCATGAGGAGATGAAAAAGATTTTTTTCATATCCCACGGACCGGAATGATCTAACCGAGACATTACATTACCCAATCTCTTATTTCATGTAGGGAGCAACAGCGACTGCCGACTGGGCTATGGACGGACACCGAAAAAGTTTTATGAGAGTGTACCCAAACGAATCCGGAAACTTGACGGCGCCGGGATCTTGGGGCTGGCGCCGACCGGGTGGGGCTGCCATGCCCTTGACAAGAACGGCAACGTCTGGGCTTGGGGTCGTAAGGCATATTTCTTTCATTGTATTTACTCAACCGTTGCATCATATTATCTCATGGTTGCGCTTGCTCCATTACACGCTAATCAAATTGGCGTTGTCTCTTCTTTTTTTTTTATTCTTTTCGGTAATGTAAACTTGTAGGAATCATGGAGACGAATGCGATCCGATCAGACGCAATGCCAAGGATGTTGAAGCGTCCACGAAACGTGGTCCAGATCGCGGCAGGACGACAGGTTGTCTTGGCAGTGGATGCCTCTGGACGGCTCTGGCAGTGGTGTCGTGAGAACAAGGCTGTCGAGGTCACCCTTGCACCCCAAACTCAACAGCATTACCCAGCATCATTATTATCTACAGCAGGAATCCCAGAAGGACTAACAGCAAGTCTTACCGAGGAGAGGGACCAAGATCCGGTCGAGCAGATTACAGCTGGGTGGGATATTTGTGCGGCATTGACTCGGTCCGGAAAGATCTATGCCTGGAGACCACCTCTGACCGCCGACGGACGGTATCAACATCGAGTCTATGTTGAGCATTCGGTTCAACTGAAGGAGCAAGGCCCCGATGGGTATGAGGCATCAGCGATGGATGGTGACAAGTTTGTGGGGATCGCTGCTGGGACAGATTATGTTGTTGCGGTGACTTCGATGGAGAAGGTGTATGTCTTTCGGCGGTTGGATTCGCCGCATTACAACCATGCTAACGCTATGCTGTCGAATTTGGCGACCCCCAGAGGCGCTTCTCATAACCACCAGCATCACCAGCATCATCATCGTGCTTCGCGACACCATTATCATCACCATCACCACAGTCACAACCACCACCACCACAACAACAACAACCACATCGACGCCTCTGGACAGCTACAGAACTACATGGAGTTTGAGGATCGGATCGTGTTTGAGCCCGAGGTCGAAGGGTGTAAGCAAGAGCGCGTGCTTGAGATAAAGGGCCGGCTTTTGGGGGTTGGGCTGTACTTGCCTATCTTCTCTGAGGCACTCGGTCACACAGTGACAGAGACCTATGAGGAACATGATCAATGGGAACGTCAACAACGACACCATCGTCGACAGAGCTGGCACCCCTCCACCGTGTCCACAGATACAACTTTGACTTCGAAATCCAATGGCAATCTACAACAACAGCTATCCTCCATGCCTCCCCTCCCAGCACACTCTACCTCCTCACCCCTCCTCACATCTTCATTTTCCCGTCCAACAACCCTCTCCGCTAATTTCCAGAATTTCGCCCTCCACCACTCCTCGGGAAAAGTCCTCCTCGGGAAACACGACGTCCAATCTGACACCTGCCCCATCGTCCTCGACCGCCTCCTCACCAACGCCTGTCAAGTCGAGTTTGGCGATCATCACCAAGGCCTCCTCACCGAAGATGGACAACTCCGGACTTGGGGCGCTTTCTGTGAGGGGGCATTGGGGCATGGAGACTTACGGGCTGGATGTGCGATCCCGACTGTTGTTGAGGGTCCGTTGAAGAATCGGTTTGTGATCAAGGTGGGCATGGGCGGGTGGCAGAGCGCTTGTTTGGCGATCGATATGAGCGAGGATCGGACTTTCGGGGGCGGTGCTGCTGCCACTCCGCCGGAGTATATGCAAGATATGACGGTCCGGGATGGGAAGGAGAGGGTGGATGATGGGTACTACAGTCTGGAGTACACAAGTGGCAGCGGCAGTGGTGGAAGCGGCAGTAGTGGCGGCAGTGGGAGCAGTGGTAGTGCGAGTGAGGGGATTGATAGTAGTGACGGGGAGGACTGGGACACCGGTCTTGACTCTACCAACAACCAGGTGCACGGAGCAACTGGATCTCAGTATCAACAACAGCATCCGCAAAGTGCCCGAGGAGAGTCGCATCCACACCCTCCATCTCCCCAGTCTGCAGCTGCTTCCTCATCCTCGTCCCCATGGACGTTCTCTTCAGCACCTTACATGTCGCTATCCCCACACTGCACAGCATCCTGTTCACTCCTCGTCAGCCCCCACAGTCACCGTCAAGGAAGTGTTACCGCCAATAACAACGTTAATGGTGGAGGAGCCCCTGCACACGCACGCATCTCACCCCTCCGGAAGCGAAGCCACTCACTCGCCGAGAAGCATCGCGATACTCCTTCGTCAAGTGCAGGACATCGTATGAGTGGGTACTCGTATCATGATAGCACTAGAGAGCATGCGCGGGTACGGATGATGGCAGTGACGCGGTTGAATCCTACACTGACTGTGTATCGCCCAGCTCAGACACAGGAGGAGGTGTCTTCTTCAACAAACGCGTCTTTGCCTGCTAGTAATGAGGTTGAGGACCTGGCATTGGAGTACTCCCAGCTGTGAGACAACATATCATATGTATATGCATTAGACACGACACATCCATAATGAAGTGAAATAACATAATCCCCCCCCCTTTGACGACACGCCTTCTTTTTCTTTCTTATGCAGATGGGTGCTACTCTGTAAAGTCACGCCATTGCTTCGCACAAAAACCGTGAGAAGTTGTTCGTTCCTGAAAAACACAACACCCGTTACACCCCCTTCGCTTTTTCTTTTCATTTTCTCACACCAACTGTCCCTTCTTCTTCTCTTGCATCGACAACTCCCTCAAAGCAAAGATGCAAGCAGCAATGGCCCGTCCCCACCCCATGTCCTCTCTCCGGACTCTAGTCACGGCCTCCTTCGAGACCCGGATGCATTCCTCCGTCGCCATTCCTCGACCTGTTGCTGCCATCACAGTGACCGGAAGCAAGGCTTTATTCTCCTCGTTCACCCGACCATTACACGACCAAAGACGTGACGCCAAGGACGGCGTAAACGCCAATTCGACACCTCAGGGCAGCAATACGACGCTGGAGGCACTATTGTCCAAGACCCACCAGGAGCGGCATGACCATTCTCCTACGCCTGTATCAGCTACAAAGACGACAGGAGATGCATCTACAGGAACAGTGGGAGGAGGAGGAGCAACATCCCAAGGGCCGTTGGATGGGATTCGTGTCCTGGATCTCACTCGTGTACTAGGTAAAAGAGCCAGCTAATTCCTCTTCGTTTTGTGCTGGTTTTTTTTTCTCGGCTCAAAAAGTAAATCACCCGCCCGAAAGACAAGCGCATATGGGCGTTGTCGTAATGCCCACCAGCCATCTTACCCTCCATCGGATCTTGAAAAAACCCCCTCCCCCCCAAAGGGAACCCTGTTTGTGGTCTCTTACTTTTTTTGCCCGTTTGTCCTGCTGACGGTTGTGACATGGAGGGGAGTGTCACCTTTTTTTTTTTACCTTCTCCACAAAGTGCACACAGTCAAAAGATTTTTAAATCCATCCCTGACTAAAACCGATCGATCTTCTACACTTTTTTTTCTTCTTTTAGCCGGACCTTACTGCACACAGTTGCTTGGAGACCTTGGGTACGTTCATTTGCAGGAATACAAAGAAGACGACGAGCGTAGAAACATACAGGAGAATACCATGAACGGCGTTCCTAACTCTTACTATCAATTGTTCTTCTTACATACACTAAAATAGCGCGGAGGTGATCAAGATCGAGAACCCAAAGGGTGGAGACGACACCCGCGCTTGGGGCCCACCTTTCGCTAAAAACATCGACCCCTCCTCTTCCACCACCCAGGAAAGCGCATACTTTTTGGGTGTCAACAGGAACAAGAAATCCATCACCGTCAACATCCGAAGCCCCCAGGGCCGCGACTTGATCCATGATCTCGTCAAGAAGTGTGATGTCCTGGTAGAGAATTATGTCCCGGGAAAGTTGGATGAGATGGGTTTGGGGTATGAACAGTTGAGGAAGTTGAATCCTCGTCTTATCTATACTTCCATCACTGGTTAGTCCTCTCTCGTTGTTTTCTTTCAGGGCCGCTCTTGTTGGTACTTTGTTCTCTGCGTTATGTGATTTACCATGACGCTGACATTATCCTGTTATCATGAAAATAGGATATGGACAGACAGGACCGTACAGGACGAAGCCTGGGTACGATGTCATGATCGAGGCTGAGGCTGGCTTGATGTACATCACCGGAGAAGAGAACGGTACCCCCGTCAAAGTCGGTGTCGCCGTCACTGGTAACAACACCCCCTCCCCTTCTTCCACTCCCAATTCTTCGTTCTTTCCGCAACCGCTCTTTGCAGACCCCCCTCCCCCATCAATGCCTAACCCCTTGGACCCCCCCTCGCTTACCTTGCTCTATACCTAGATCTGACAACAGGTCTTTACGCCCATGGAGCCATCATGGCCGCTCTGCTCGCACGCCACAGAACCGGACGCGGTCAACACATCGACTGTTCCCTCCTCGACGCCCAAATCGTCACCCTCGCCAACATTGCCTCTTCTTACCTTATCGCTGGTCAAGAAGCCAAAAGAATGGGCACATCCCACCCTTCCATCGTCCCCTACCAAGTCCTCCCCTCGCGCGACTCCCATATCATGATTGGCGCCGGAAACGATGGACAATTCAAGATCTTGTGCTCTGTCTTGGAGTTGAACGAATTGACAGAATCACCCAACTTCAAGACCAACAAGGATAGAGTCCGGAACCGTAAAGAACTCATCGCCATCCTTACAGAGCGATTAAAAACAAGGGACAACGCATATTGGTTAGCTCAACTAGAAGGCCGTGGGATCCCCTTTGCACCTATCAACAATATCGCGCAGACATTCCAGCACCCACAGGTGATCGCCCGCGACATGGTTCAGGAGATTGACCATCCCAAGGCAGGAAAGATTAAACTGACGGGACCCGCGGTGAAGTATTCGGAGACGAAACCCAGTATCAGGATCCCACCACCCCTGTTGGGCCAGCATACGGACGAGGTTTTGAGGGATGTTCTTGAATATGATGATGACCGTATCCGCGACCTGAAGGACAACCACGCCGTGTAGAAGTTTTTTGTTATCTTTTATATCACCAATAGAGTCAATAGTAGAAAGCAATAGATGTTCATACACAGACATAGAGGCTTCTCGACAGGTTTAAAAGGTTCAAAAGGTGTAAACGTTTTTAATATGGTACAAGAGGGGGTGGGTTTGCATAGGCGCGGTTGCGACTGTAGTAAAAAAAAAAAATATGCATCCAAAAGCGAATCTAGCAAAGAGGGTCAAAGAATGCTCAGTTGTGTCCAACAGTCTGACCTTCCTGCTGTTGCTGTTGCTGCTGTTGTTGCTGAAGACGCTGTTGCTGAAGCTGCTCCTGCTGGTGCTTTTGGTACTGTTGAATGATCAACTGCTGCTCTTGCTCACGCTTCCGCTGCAGCTCCTCCTTCTCCTTCTTCTGCTGCTCGTTCCGCTCCATCTTGGCAATCGTCGCACGACGCTTCCGCGAGAAATAATCGACACTGCGACCATCCAGCTGGATATGAAGAGCTGACATCACTGCATCCGAGGGCGTCAAGTTGCCACTACCGCCAGCAGTGTTGCCAGAAGAACGTCTCGGCTTGCTGCTGCTGCCGCCGCTACCGCTGCTGTGGTGGTGGTTGTGGTGACGACGATGGGTCGAGTGATCGCCCTGTTCGCCAGGACCGCTCTCCTCGTCGCCTTCAAACTCCTCCTCAATCATATCGCCTGTCGATCGCTTCTGTCCATCACTTCCACCAGCGCCGCCGTTGCTTTCCTCTTCCAGCATCTGCAGCCTCGACTCAAGCAACTCATCAGTGATAGCAGTTCCATTGACGGCAGCCTCCATGGCCTCAGATCGGGCCTTGACACTCTGTCGCTTGTTCTGGAACCAAATCTGGACCGTTCGGGGACACATCCGGCACTGCTTCGACAACCGGAGTCGCTCCTCGGTCGAAGGAAAATACGACCGCTCAAACGCCGCGTTCAAAACAGAGAGCTGACTGGCATTCGCTCTCTTACGCTTCGCCTTGACTGCATAGAACTCATCGTCCATCACAATCATGTCCTCCTGTCCAGCAGCATTCTTGATCCGCTTGGGCTTCTTGGATTTCGACGACGAGGATGATGCCGAGTTGGGGTCCGCAGTGTCGAAGGGGTGGACTGAAGGTGACGATCCCGTTCCCGTCTTGGACCGCTTGGAAGACTTTGACGAACGATGGAGGTTGCCGTCTTCGTCCTCCTCCATCTCGTGGATTCCAGCCAAGGAAGACGACTTTCCATAGCCATGCGAAGACGAATGATGGTGGTGCTGTTGCTGCTGGTAATGGTGATTGCTGCCTCCATAATAGCCTGAATCCGAGCGCTGTTGCTGGTATGCAGGCTGAGTCTGGGGTTTGGGAAGAACACTGTTGGCATAGTCCTGGTACCATGATGGAGGCTTGATATCTGGCGACTGGGCACGAGGATAAGCCCGAGATGACGATGTCGAGTTGGAAGATCCATAAGCAGGTCCTCCATGTGCCATTGACGACGAGGATGATGATGTAGGCTGACCATTCGACCATCCACGATGCTTGTACTCCTCATATCGAGAGGACCGATCCATGTCCGAAGAGGAGTAGTGGTGGTTTTGCGATACGGAGGGCTGAGGAGGCGGTGGTGGTGGCGCATTGTAGCCATAGGACTGAGAGCCACCATAGGAAGGTGCAGCTGAAGATGGAGCTGTCGTGTTCGATCCATAGGGCCGCTGCTGATACGTATCCGCCGAGTCACGTCCAAACACGCGCTTTCGAGATTCACCACCTTCAACTCCATCGGATGAATCCTGGGGACGCTTTGCATAATGACTGTTCGATCCATATGAAGCTGGCATAGCAGGAGGTGCTGCGAAACGTGATGGGACATCCGCAGCGTCGATTCCGTATATCCGCCTTTGCTTTTGCTCCATTGAGACGTTGGAGTATCCAGACGAGTAAGAAAGTAGCGAAGACGAGGATGACGATGGCGCTGATGATGTCGGTGGTGGCAAGACTGGAGGGAGCATTGCAGAGTTGTCGAACGAGAAGGGTCGTTTCTCGTTGGGTGCGTCGATAGGGACAACTCTGCTGGGACGAGGGTGAGGTGGCCAAAGGTCATCTGCTGTTGAATCCCGTCCGTAGATCCGTGCAGGCTTTACATCTGCTCCTGACAACAACGCCTAGATGATCGGAATTTCATATCCGGAACAAAAGAGTAATATGAATAAAAAAGTGGATGGTATGCGTAAGTGTGGGTGAAGTAAGAAAGGGGGAAGGTGGAGATGGACCCAAAAATGCAGTCGCGTGTGTTCATTCCGCATATGCGCTCACGGCGTGAGAGACAGTGCAAAATACAAAAAGGACAATATTTATGCAATCGGTATGGGTCATTGAGCAGCATTGGGTAAGCATGGTCAGTTCGTATGACACACGCAAGCATAAAATCAAGGACAGACAGAGAGGGAGAAAGAGGGACACAGGGAAGTGAAAAAAAAGGGTAAATAGAGTAGTGAGAATAAAAGAGGGAAGAGAAAAAAAAAGACTTACAGAGGGCGGAGGAAGAGTAGGCCGTCTGAGTTGGTCGTTTGCACTGTTGTCTGAGCTTTGTGCATGGGGATAGTCTCGCATGGACCGGGAGGACGATGAAGCCATTGACGCCGTCGATAGGGAGCGGACACTGTTGGGTGTGCCATGACCTCCGTTCGATGAGACATTCGAGTAAGGATAAGTGGAGGGGGATGAGGACAGTGCTGGTGTGGAGGCCAAAGGTTGTTGTTGCGAGTGCTGCTGCTGGTGCTGCGCCTGTTGCGAAGGAGGTGCTTGTGGTTGCGGTTGCTGTTGCTGTTGTGGTTGAGGTTGTGGTTGATGATAATACAAGGAAGCCGGTGGTTCAGCCCCTGAGGCGGGCATCTTAGCACTAGAGGACGAAGGGGGTGCAGAGTTCAACGAAGATGAAGAGGAGGAGGAGGAGGAGGTGGTTGTGCCATTGGACCGGGGGAGGGTCGCTGCGCTCAGAGGAGGTGACGAATCCAGATATGGACCATAGTTTTGTTGATGAAGCGCATAATCGCTCTTTGAGCGATCTGTCCGCCTCTGTTGCTCCTGCTCATACGATGTAGTCGACGAATGACCTTGGCCGTAATCTTGGTACCGGTCCGTGTTCCAGGAGGCGGACCTCTGTTGTGGACCGGGGAGCTTTGAGCGAGAGGGCGCCGATGTGTAGATAGCAGCCGACGAAGTCGATGAGCCGGCAGACGAATACAACGGTCCCGATGTCGACGAGGAGGAGGAGGAGGAGCCGGCAGAAAATGACGCTGGGCGAGCTCCAAGGTGAGAGGCAGACGAGGAAGTGGAAGAAGAGGTGGGGGGTCTATAGTAGGATGTGGAGGGCGCTGCACCAGGGGCATCGATAGCAAAGACGCGCTGGGTCAACGGCTCACGGGAGGGACCCGTCGAGGTAGATGAATAGGACCCATTGGTGTTGCCGTTGCTAGTGCCGTTGCTGTTATTGTAGTGGGTGCTAGTATGGTTACCGTTTCTCGAGTCGGGGTAAGAAGGAAGCTGTCGGTGACGGTGGTGAGGGGACACCTCGTGATCGTCGGCCTCTTCGGTGATGGCACGCAGACCCTGTTGTTGTTGTTGTTGTTGTTGTGAAAGAGAATTTGAGTCGTGATGACCGTGGACGTTTGAGGTATGTGGAGGAAGGGGAGGGGGGAGAGAGTTGTTGCTAGTGGTTGAGTTTCGGGTGGGTCCGTTTGAAGAGGGAGTTGTGCCTGAAGTACAGAGCAAGTTGGCGATATCTATGCGAGAGTGGCTGCCGTTCTTGTTGTTATTATTGCTATTATGGTGGTCAACAACAACGGATGACGCGTCGTCGTCTTCGCTGTTGTTGTTGTTGTTGTTGGAGTTGGAGTGCATGCGACGGTGGTTGTAATAGTCGGAGGAGGAGCGGTCGTCGGGGCCGAGGGTCTTAGTGCGTGGGTTGGGGAAGACGTGATCGAGGGAGGTGGAGGAAGGGTGGGGACCCTTGACGAGAAGGGAGGAGTTGTAGTAGTGGATGTTATGCTCAGGTGGGGAAGGGATGGAAGAGGAAGGAGAGGACCTTTGCATCTTGTTTGGGTTGGAGGAAGAGGTAGAAATAATAGGGCGCTGAGAAGAGGAAGTAATATGAACAGAAGAAGTGTGGTTAAGAGTGCGACCGGAGATGGGGTCGAGGCATGGGAATCGAGGGGATGAGGCACAGGAGTTTGAGCAGGAGGAGTCGGGAGATGATGGGGCGACTTTGTTCTTATTATTATTATTGTTGTTGTTGTTGTTGTTGTTGTTGTTGTTGTTGTTGTTGTTGGTGTTGTTGTGGTTGTGGTTATGGTTACTGTATTGGATATGGCTGTGGTGAGAGTGTTGAGGGTGAGAGAGAGAAGAAGGAGGAGCAGAGGATGCCGAGAAGATGGAGACGGAGGAGACGAGGGTCGGAGAGGAAGAGGGGATGGCGACCATCGGATTGAGGAGGAGGAGAAGAAGAAGAAGAAGAAGGAGAGGAGGAGGAGAAGAAGGGAAAAGAGGGAAAAAGAGGGAAGTAAGAGAAAGAGGCGGACAAGAGCGAGCGAGCGAGAGAGGGGAATAGAGTTGCGAAGGGGAGTGAGAGAGAGAGAGTGAATACAAAAAATGAATGAAATAAAAAAAATAACAAAAAAAGAGAGCGCACGCGCAAAGAGACTCTTTTTGTTGTTGTTGTTTGTTGAGAGTCAAAAGGGCGGATGATGATGGAGCTTGTTTGTTGCTTGTTTGCTTGTTGCTTGTTGCTAGTAGCTGTTGCCTGTTGATGGAGAGGGAGAGGGGCTGGTAGCTGGTTGTAGTTGCTGGGAACAAGAGAAGAAGAGTGCGAGAGAGTAAGAAGTAAAGAGAGAGAGAGAGAGAGAGAGAGAGAGAGAGAGAGAGAGAGCGAGAGTGTGAGTGAGAGAGAGAGAGGGCGTATGTAAATGATATATAGGTTGAGAGCGAAGGTGTACAAAGAATTGAGGTGGATGGGATGGATGGACAAGTGGGAGAGAAAAGGGAAATATAAAAAAAAAAAAAAAAAAGAGAAAAGAGAAAAGAGAAGGGAAAAGGGAAAGGGAAAAGGGAAAAGGGAAAAGGCGGCGGAAAATATTGTTGGCACACAACAACAACAACAACAACAACATAAGCAACAAAAAAATAATACGGCAATAGAGGGTTCAGCCATGATGATGATGATGATGATGATTGAACACACACATACACTCACACGAACCATGGCCACCTCACCCCACAAAGACACACAGTATGCAAACCATTGGACAACTTTTCATTCTCCTCTTCCTCCTTTTCTTCCTCCTCCTCCTCCTCCTGCTTCTTAACGCAAGTCAAAGGAGACGAGGATCTTCTCCTTTCTTCCCTTCATCTTCTTCTTCTTCTTCTTCTCTACGTTCTTCGTTCTTCGTTCACCATCGTTGACACCCTGCGTCTGACGGCAAGACTCCTTATAGCAGGAGAGAGAGTAGAGAGCGATAGAGAAAGGGAGAGAGAGATAGAGATAGATACGATCTCATCGACAATGTTGATGATAATGATGGTGATGATGATGATGACAATGGCGACTGAAAGAAGGGAAGGAAGGAAGGAAGGGGAAGAAAAGAAAAAAAAATATCTCATAGATATGTGCAATGTTCTCTTCTCTTTCTCATTCTCTTTCTTTTTTCTTTTTTTTTTTTTCTTCTTCTTCTTCGTCCCCTTTCTCTTCCTTCATGCTTGGGTCCTTCCCCTTCCTTTCCTATCTTTTTTCTTCTTTTCCTTGGACAACAACCAACAGAGGACATTTTTGCTACGCAGAAAAAAGGAAAACAAAACAAAAGAGAAAAGAAAAAAAAGAAAAGAGTACACGCCTAGTCATACAAACAACTGGTCATCCCCTCATCCCACCATCCCCTCCGTCAGGGTTTTGCTTTTTATTGTCTTCAAAAAGGGCATTTGTTTTGTTGACGGCCACAACTCCAAAATGAATGAATGAATGAATGAATACGATTAAGTATGAATGAAGTATGAATATCAGAAATGAATGAATATGAATCGATACTAAAATGAATGCCAAAAAAAAAAAAAAAAAAAAAAAAAAAAAAAAAATAGAGCGATGGTTGAATGAATGAAAAGAAGAGACAAAAAAAAAGAGAAAACAGGGGTGGTTGTTCAAGGGCAAGGAGACAATGTCATCCTTCTCTCTCTCTCTTTACTCTTGTTTTCTCTTTGTCTCCTACTTCTTCCCTTTTTCCCTTTCCTTGCATCAATCGAGGCATGAATCATCATGCCTATAGTGCGACCTTTCATTTGGAACAACAACACGAAAAGGTACAATGGTAGGAAGGTCACCTTAGTCTCTGTTCTGTTCGCTCACCCACAAAAAAACCAGCAATAAACACAAACAAGAGTTCAGCAAAAACATATCTACTCTATGAGGTTCAAGCCATCGCTCAACTCTATTACTTTTTTCAGTTAGTCAGTCAATCAGTGGGTCTTCAAGACGCGTCTAAAAAGCGCAGGACAAGGATCCTTCATTCGTTTGCGCTGCCTTTTACTTCATCTTGGTCTCTCTATCTCCTCTAATCCCACAGCGCCACACTAGTTCTCTCCTTTCTTCTTCTTCTCCTTACTACTCTCCGTCCATCTCTCCTTCCTTCCTTCCTTCCTTCCGTATTCCTGTCTCTCCCCTGGGTAGACGTGGATACTCAGTGACCGAAAGAGGGATACAAAATAAAAGGGGATAGAATAAACATTAATTTAAAAGGGTAACCGTACCCTCCGGCAATGGGATCAAATCTGTCTGCTTCTCTCAGAGTTTTTTTTTATTCCAAGGTCAATAGACAATGGTTCTTATCATCGTTCACAAGTTAAAGAGAGAGAGAGAGAGAGCGTACATACGACAACGAAACGAACATTGACCTTACCAACCGTCTACACATTGGACCATTGAATAAAAAAAAATAAAAAAAGTGGTTGGCGACACGCTAACTTCTATCCAACTGAGCCCTAACAAAATTTCAGCGCAGGAATAAAAAAAAAATAAAATAAAAAAAGAGGCCTGCCAGCCTTCTTGTTTTTTTCTTGTGTCCCCTCCCCCCTCTGACCCCCCCTTTTTTTCTCTCAATGTTTTCTTGATCTTCTTGAATGTATGTATGTATGTATGCGAGTCTGCCGTCTATCTCCTTCACCCTTTTTTATTTTTTTTTACTTTTTTTATGTTTTCCCTCCTTGGAACGGACCACATCATACAAATAAAAAAAGAAAGAAAAAGAAAAAGAGGTGTGGCATGAAGTGAAAAAGGATACGCGTATGTGTTTTCTGTTCGTACAATTCATTTTATTATTTTTACACATTTTTTTTTTATTATTGAGCAATCAAAAGTGAGATGGGATGCGATGGTGTTCATACATCATCTCAACATTTCTCATATGCTTGTCTGTCTGTCTGTGGGTAGGGTTGCGAAGGGATTAGGGATTGGTTGAATGGGAGTAAAATTTGCAAGAAGAATGAACGGACGGACAAGTCGTCGGACAGATGGACGAGCGGATGCATTGGACGAGGGATAGAGAAAGAGGAGAGGACTGGGCGGGACTAGACAGGATAGACAAAGAGACGGAGCGGACGGACATGGATTGCTAAGCATTACTGCTCTCGACTCTTTTTTTTTTTTTTTTTTTCATTTCGAGATGGCTCATCGAAAACAAAAAGTCGGCTAACAAAAAAACACAAAACATACAGTACGCATCCTCACATACGGACCGACGGACACACACAGACACACAGAGAGAGAGAGACAGAGAGACAGAAGTGGGTTTACTTATGATGAATGGGCTCGAAATAAAAACAAAAAGGCAAACCTTGACATGCTTGCTGCTCATCTATCATCATCATCTTAAAAAAAAATATAAAGAAGAGTACATGCGAGGCGGTGGAGTGGGTTCTTGTTTTTTGGTCTATGATAGACTTACAGACCAACAATACGAGAAATAACAAAAACAATAAATAGTGTAGAGCCTGGATGTGTATATAACATGATCGACCACCACATCCACCATTGGGGCTTGGATGGAACTACGGTGGATAAAAGGTGAACTAGGCTGTACTTTATTACCAACCTTGTTGGCTGTTGTCCTATGTCTTGAATGCTACTCGATATGAATGAATGGAAAAAGGGTAAACTCACGCTCAATCACTCCAACCCATGCAGTTCATACAACGAACAACAGAACACAAAAAAACAGAAACAAAAAAAAAAGGTAGAGAAATGGCTATGTCGGTGTTGACATACCTTGACGAAGGGATCTTCAATTGATTATGTGAAAAGGATGGGAACAAAAGTGGGAAGGTGGGGTGAAAAGCATGAAGTGTAGACGGTAATAATAGACACATCCATGGCCATACCATGCATTGCTGTTTGTTTGTTGTTGTAAACAAACACATAGGGTAAACAAAGGACACGATAGGACAGGATAGGGCAGGGTAGATCAAGTGCACGCATAGGTAGGATGAACGGAACAGAAAACAACCCCATAGCCAGGGGTGAACAAGTACTATAGAAAGAGTAGGAGAAGAACGATAAAGTACGACTACCAACCACAGAGGATCATGGGATCCGCCATGCTCTCTCCCCCCTCTTCTTCAATTGTGCTCTGCTCTCTCTCTCTGTCTCTCTCTCACTCTCTCTATCTCTCCTTTATCCTCCGCGCGCTTTTCATCTCTCCCTCTCAATTGTGCTCTCTATTACCGCTCTTTTTTGTACAGTCGCTATTCGCCTTTTTTTTCTCTTCTTTCTATCAGCGTGTCCTGTCCCGTCGATTCCTGCTCTGCTCAACCGCACATCACAAGCTACACTTTGCCTTTTCGTTCTCTCCAATGCCTGATTCGCATAGTCGTTTGGTTTAAGGTTACCAGCAAGGCACAAAAGAGACATCACCCACACTCACACGCATACATACCACATACCTCAGTTTTTTTTTTTTCCTCTTCCGACCAGCATCAATTCATTCCCTCTATTCTCAATAAATAGAACGAAATGGCAAGCCCCTCCCTTTTCTCAAAGCAACCACTTCCGTTCTGCAAAAGAAACATAAAACCATTTTCGAGATATCCAAAAAGAATATAAAAAAAAAAAAACGTATCTGTAAGCCGGCATCATCATAGCTGTTATTTCTGTCATTGTCCGTTTTTTTTTTTCTTTTCTTTTCTTCTACTCTGACGCGGCGGAGGTTGTTTACGTGAGAGATGTACAATTGTGTGATACAACATGTCTGACCAAAGTGTGCATGTAAAAAAGGTTAGAAAGGAGGAAAAAAAAAAGGGAAGTACTCTTTTGTATGTATCGAAAGGAAGAAGAAGGGGGGGGGGGGGGGGGCGACAAAGAGACAGGCAAACCGACAAGCAAAAGACGTCAGTCAGCTGGTCGTGTCCGTTGGACATTTTGATCGTTGGGGGGGAGTCGTTGTTTGTTCGGGTCCACTCTTCTGGACAGAAGCAGGCAGCTCCTGAAAGACAAAAAAAACTTTTTTTTTTTTTTTTTTTTTTTTTTTTTTTTTTTTGCCACTCTTATGTTTTTTAACGTTTTTATGTTCTGTGACGAAAAGGAGATCGAGATGAGGAAGGGAATAAAAACAACTGATTGACAGAAGAGACAAATGGGACCGACTGACCAGAAAGAAGAAGAAAATAAAGAGAGAGCAAGGCGAGGTGACGGAGAGGAGCATAGCATGAACCAAAAGAGTTGAGACTCAACTCTATTACACATCCGCCCTTTTTTACTTTTATGGGACACCATAAAAAAAAAAGGAGGGAAAAAAATGAGGTGGGCAGGTCGAATATTGTTCTCTTTGAATGACGGACTTGGGTTTCCTAGAGGAAGTAGAGCGATCCGTTGGCTAATGAGTCCAGACAAGAGTCAACGACGTGACCAGCCGGAAGAAGCAGGCGGACGGGATCAAGAAAGGGCTATTTGCAGAAGAGCTATTTACTTCAAAATACTCCTCTTCTCGCCTGATCTGTCACCTTCTAATGGAACCGGTTTAAAGTTTCCGCCTGTGTGTGTGGCATTGATCACCCTCCATGCATTCGGACTGACAACGGGACTCTCCTATCTCTTCTTCCGTCCTTCCTTTCCCTCTCCTCAATTCAATCCCCTCCACCTTCCTTTCTAGTCAGGCTGCAAAGCAACTCGTTTAAAGGAGGTCAGAAGGGAGGGATCATCAACGGTAGCTCTCGTCCTCCTTCGGAAAGAAATAGGCGCCAATAAACATGGAGACGACTATCGTAAAGCACTCTGTTTTCCTCCTCGGATGATTTTCTATCAACAATAACGCACTACAAGGGGCCTTGAACACAAGCAAAAGCAAAAGATACAGGAAAAGAAAAAACGCGAATTCAAATTCTGAAACGCGAAAAACACAAACTCACCTTCCCTCTACAAACTTTCCTCGACGCCCAACGATCGAGCTAAAAAAAAACCCCCTCACCTCTCACCCCCTTTGTTTGTCTTCTCGTTCAAACTTGAACACAAACACAAAACAAACAACAAAACAAGAGACAGAGGGGGGGAAGGGAAAGAGGAACCGGTGAGAACAGGAGACTCCGAGCGTTGAATTTGACTCACACGTTTTTCACAAACAGACAGATCAAAGAGAGAACGGAGAGGAAAAGTAGGGAGGGGAGTACAAAAAGAACAGAGGGTAAAAAACAAGTGATCTCCAATCATCCTGGACCTAGACTGCACAGGACAGGGTCAAGGAGGCACGATACAGTGACAACATCCACCACAAAAAGAGCGCGAGATCAAAAGAAGATGGATTCGCAGTAAGGTGTAAAAAGTGAGGCAGGGGAGACAGTAAAGACGACCATCAAAGAAGCAAAAGCAAGGGCATGGCAGGCAGGATGTATGCACGATAAAAGTTCCTTCATGAGAAGAAAGTCTCATCTTAAAAGCAATCTCATATTGACATACACATTTAGTGATATAATTCACTCGTCCTTCTGCTTGTAGATTTCTTCTCTTTCATTGACCATTGAATGAAACCCTATTTCTTTGCAAGTCGACAGATCGCTCTCAGGTCAAGTGGAAAAGAAAGGCACACTCATGTGTGGAGTGAAAAAAAAAAAGGAAACGAAGGTCCAAGAGGGTGGGATAGACGAGGAATATTCGCAGGGAATAGAAAAAAAATATCCTAGGTTGCATGCATTGCATTGCACACCCACCCACCCCCCCACTCTCACTCCTCGGCAGACAAGAGCACACAACAAAGCCGACATAAACAAGCATGCAATGCAAACACATATTCCAACGATGTACAATAATAAAGGGTCAAAGCAGCAGCAGCAAGCGGCAATGAATGACGATGACCAATGCAATAACACAAAAAACAAAGAGACCAATCCGTCCCCAGTCCTTAGCTTGCTAAACCTTGAAAAAAAAAGGTGAACACAAGATGGATCATACGAACTCCGCCAGAGCACCTCCACTCCAGTCGAGTCAAGCTGATGTCGAGTCGATGTCGAGTCCAGCCCACTCGCCTCACTATGAAGCTCTCTCTCACTCTCCTTCTCGACTGTCGGTCTGTCCATCGATTTCGATTTGTCCACCTGCCACTCTTTACTTTACGCCTCCCTAACAGCAACGCACAGGACAAGCCTAGCCTCTGCTCTGCGTAGCATTGTATCAGAGGTTTGGTCCCAAAGCCAATAACTTGACCAATTTATTACGTAGCCCATATAGTCCGGGGCTTGTCGGCAGAGTCTCCTTGCTATCCTCTTTGGGTAATGTTGGCCTGGATCTACTGCCCGCAACAAAACTACCAATAACTACTTTTGCATTCTCAAAGTCCAATGCATAATCTGATTTGACAATTCTCACCTCTGTTGTTCCCTTGTCCAATTTGTTACTTTGTTTGTTAACCATCCATCTCTTGCTTGTTTATTTTTTTCTTTGTGCAACCTTGAACTTTCGCTTCTTCGATCCAGTCCCCCTTTCTCCTTTCACTGCCCTTTCAATTCCCTTTTCTTCCCTCGCAGAAAAGAAATGCGGATTTCAAACCACATCCTTTCCTTTCCCAACCCTCGTCCCCTCGTCCCTTCGTTACACTTTCAGGGACCACCCTGCCCGTCCATCAGTCTGCATGAACGATCCTTTGTCTCTCTGTCTCTCTCTCTCTCCTCTCCCTCTCTGATTGTATGTCTCTCTCTTGTGCTCCCGCCCATCTTCATTCTCTTCCTTGTCCCCTTACTTACTTGCCTATCTCCTTTCTTCCCTTCCCTTCGCTTGGGAAGGCCGAACGATGCTTTTCTTTCTTCTTGCCAAGCCCATAGCCTGCCTACCTGCATTTGATCCATTCTTCATCTATCACGTACTATACGGTGTTGATTGAGTCGTTTGCCTTTTGCCTTCTCCTGTCACTAGATCTCGTCCCTCTCCCCTAAGTCCTTTTGATTCCTGAGAAAGCTATCATAAATCCGTATCCACAAAAAAAAAAAAAGGGTCTCGTGGTTAATGCTTTTGATGTGTGTGGGAGTTGTGTGTACCACAAAGTGAACAACAACTGGAAAAAAAAACATGCATGGCCAAACACAATCCAAAAAAATAAAGAAGGCAAGATGTGAGCGCAAAAACTACCAATCCACTATCTAGATGAACAAATGGGCATTGGGAGTTATCCACGAAGTGGATGGACAGGATCAAAGGATGGGAGAGAATGAGTAATTTTTATTCTCAGGCACGAGATCTGTGTTATGATAAGAAAAGGTGTGCGTGGTGTGGTAAAGGCACGGTTGCATTTCCTTTTCTCCTCGCTATAGGGGAAGGGGGGTTTCCTTCCTGTTGTTGTTGCTTGTTGTTGAACCAACTTGCTCGCACCTGCTTTCACATGGGGGGTAAAGGGATTACATGGATTTTGCTTTTCTACTGTTTTCTGTTGTTCTTTCAGGAAGTTTGATGGAAAAAAATAATAATAATCATGCACTGGCATTCCCAAAACCCTAACAAACTAACAACAGCGGGCAATGTACGTCTGCATTAACCATCTTTTTTTTTTTTTTTTTTTTTTTTTTTTTTTTTTTTTTTACCGTCCCTCTCATTGCAATGCAATGACAACATCACCCCAACGGTTTCCCGCACGACCACTTTTTATTATTTGGGTTTTCCGATCCGTTTTTTTTTTTTTTTTTTTAAAAAAAATTGAGTCGGGCATGATTTACAGGGTCCGTCGTCGTCCCTGGATAGAATGAGTTTGGGACGGATGGGAAGAAAGGGCTCTCACCCTAGACGCGGACGGACATTACGGAAATAGTAATAACAAATAATAGTAATAAAAAACAGGTTGAAAAGTCAATAATCAGCTGAAAGAGATGGAGAAATGAAGATTGACCATCTCTGATATCCGTCCGTCCGTCCGTTTCGCGACACGCGACAATGCGTTTTTTCTTTTTTTTTTTTTTTTTTTTTTTTTTTTTTTTTTTGCTTTTTCCGAACGGCAACAATAACAACAACAAAAAAAAGGCGTCCATTTACCCTTGGATGTAGTGAGGATAGGATGATTTGTGATATACTTTGTAAGACTGAGTTAAGGCCTCCGCACGACCATTTTTTTTTTTTTTGCTTCAATAATCAAAACGGTAATTGGCTTTGGTAAGGGGGCGGGGGGGGGGGGGGGGGGGAGGTCCTTCCTTTCGTGTTTACACAGTGTTTGAGAAGGAAGTAAAGGGGTTCTTGAAGTCAGACTGGGCGAACGCGCGGAAAATAGTGGCATAAAAGTCGATGATGAATCTCTGCTGAAAGAGATGGATGAGACGACACAATCACGTTCACGGCACGCGACAATGCACTTTGAATGAGCATTCATCTCCATACCTCACAAGTGGGAGGAAGAAAGAGGACTTGTGTCACTTTGGATAAGCCGTATTGACTCTCAAGCAGCGCGCGCGCACTCGCTGACAGTTTCTTTGTACATGAAGCCAGTGCGCGTAAATGTTGCTCGAGGGAGAGATCGAGATAACGTGATCCTTGCTATAAACACTTGATATAGGTACTGTAATCATCATATCGCACCCTCTCAAAGCGCCATCGCTTCTGTCTCTCCATTCCTGCCCCAAAGATGTGTTGACAGAAAGATTACTTCCTCAGCAGTTTGACACTTCAGTCAAGAAAACAACAAAAAGGGAGGGAGGGGAGGGGAGAGCGCGTGCGGTGGCGATAATGTGACTGATGTGATCAGTCGGGATTTTTTAACGCGTCCGGTTTCACAAACACCGCCACCGTCAGGGCCCCTCCCCTGTGTCGGTCCCTGGATTTCGACCGTGCCACCCACCAATCACAAGCTATGTATCAGGATGTCATGATCATTTTTTTTTTTCTGCCGTATTTTTTTTATTTTTCAGTGTGGGGGGGTAGAGGGGGTACGCTACTTCAAACAAAAAGGTTTTGGGGAAGGGAAAGGTGGGAAGGGGGGATAAGTGAGGAAGAGGACTAAAAAACCGGGCTGGGAACAAGAAAAAAAAAATAGAAAAAAGAAAAAGAAAAAAACGAGTAGGTTATCCAGGTTGACGAGGATACCGAAGGGCAAAAAAAAAAAAAGGTGGGAGGGTCAGAGGTCAAAAAAAAAAAAAGAAAAAGAAAAAAAATCCACAACTATTTAAAAGTTAAAAAGAAAAGGTGTTGTGAAAGTCATCCTTTGTGGAATGATCGAGAAGGGGGGTGGTTCCAAGAATTAGCAATAGGGGGAAAGGAAAGGAAAGGGGAAACAAAGAGGGTGGTACTTTTTTTGTGATACATGCAGTCCGTCTGTTGAGAAAAAAATAAGGTGGAGGGGTATGAAAGAGAGAAAGAATAAATAATTCACAAAGCAACTAAGAACGTAGACCATTACATAGGCGTCTTCCCAGTCAAGACACGGGTAGATGGGCCATGTCCTGTGGTCGCCATCATGCGTGCCGTCGAGTTGGCCCGTCCTCGCTGTCTTGAAGGTCCAACCTTGACGGTAAACAGGCCAGGGATAGCAGAGGAGTTCATCACATGTGACACCTGGTGCTCGTCAAGCTCCAAAGTGAAACTGGCGAACGAGTGCGTGACATTGGTCGTCGAAGGGTTGAGCAACATCTGGTAGGGGCTATTGCCGTTCTTGGAAGACTTCTTTCCATCATTGCTTGGCGCTGGGCCAGAGCGGGTCAAAACCACGGTGACGGGTGTAGTGCCATCGCCAGTAGGACAAGGAGGGAGATCCTTGGACATGGCCGCCACCAACATGGCTGAGTGCTGCTCACGGGACATCTTTCGGCTGCGGCCACCGTTGACGCTGCCCTTGAGGGAACGAGAGCGGGAGCGGTGGCGAGAGCTTGACCGGGGGCGACGGGTGCCAGACTCTCCATATCCGAGTCTGAGCGAGTGCATGATGCTCTCTTCCAGCAGGTTACGTCTCCAGACATGTGCCTGGTACTGCTTCAGTGTGGGGTAGTCGCTTGGACGGGCATCATAGGACGATGATCCCGAACCGGCGGTGTGATCGGTATGAGACACCGAGAGTGTGGGCGAGCGACCTCGAGGCACATCCTCGTACAGGTCCGGCCTGGAAAGACGATGATGCTTTTCTTGTTGATGTTGAGAACTCTTCCTGCTATGAAAACTCCTGCGCTTCTTCTGAGGAGTGATGTCATGATCGGGTCCGACCTTAGCTCCTGTAGTTATGGGTGTAACATTCGCTAGTATCGTTGGCGTTGCTGTTGCTGCGCGGTCCTCAGACGAGATCGAGTTCCTGTTCCGACCCTCCAACGAGAACAGAGACGAGAGACGGTTCTGTGTCGTTGGGCGGTGCTGTTGCTGTTGCTGTGGTTGCTTGAGCTTGAGACTCTCTGCGCTCGAGGGGTTGGTGGAGATGGTTGTGTTCATATCTTGAAAACTGGCCTCGCTGGCACTCCTCGAGTCATCCCTGTAGCTGCTCAACCTCCGGCCGATTTTGGTCGATGACCTGAGGTAGTTACGAGTGGATTCCAACAACTGAGGCATTTTGTGTAGATATCACTTGTGGAGAAAGGGAAGGAGATTTCGCTCTGTTACTATTCACAGGTGATTACAGGGGTTGGGCAGAGGAAAATGTGCAAGCGATGTTAGTGGATTGGTTGAGGAGAGGAGAGTAGGAGAACAGAAGATGCACGGAGGCGTGGAGGGTTGGGTGATAGCGAAGGAAAAAAAGAGGGAAGAAAGAAAGCACACAGGTAAAAAGACTAAAAGAATGAAATGAGGAGGTCGGACCCCTTCTTAGCCAAAACGTTGGGCAACACCTACAGCAAGACAAGCAGAGTCGAGTCGGTGTTGAGGAAAGGGGTGTGCGTCCTTTTTTTTTTTGCTGTAGTTAGGGGGGGGGGGGGTAAAGTAAAATACTTCAGTCAAAAGGCAAAGGAGAGCGAATAGCGCGAATGCAGGGATAGACAGGATAACTGTTTTTTTTATGTGTTGTTATTTGGGTCGTTAAAATAAAAAGACAAAAAAAAGAAAAAAAAGGGGCAGTGATGAAGGATGATGAAGGGTGAAAGGGGTGGAAATGAGCGAATTGTGGATGATGAAAAAGAAAGTGGAAGGGAAGGTGGTTATTGTAGACAGACTGCAGGGAGGAGGAGGAGGAGGAGGAAGGTGTTGTTATTGCTATTTCGTTTCTTGGGTATTCTCGAGAGGGGTGGGGGTGGAAGGGGGCGGTTGTCTTTTCTCGTTGGGGACGGAGGGGAGGGGAGGGGGAGGAGGAGGAGGGGAGGGAGGAAAAAAAGGAAAAAAGGAACAAAGAAGCAAACGACCAAGCGAGAGGGTGGGTAAAAAAGATATAACGACAAGAGGCAAGCAGATGAACGCCGAGGAAGAGGGGGTGAGGCTAGTATCAGAGTGGGACAATGGGGACAATGGGGACAATGGACAATAAGGCCAAAAAGAACAATAGGAACGAGAGAGGACCACGAGGGAAGGAAGAGAGGATGAGAGCGATGGTCTCTAATATGAAAATGATGAGCTAACGAATCCAATGTTCGATAAATTGTGTATCGGATACATACATATGAAATTGGGTGGGAATTGACGGTGAGGGACGATGAGGGTGGAGGTAAAGAAGAAGAGGAAGAAGCAAGAGAGGGAAGGAAGACTGAGGGTGGCGAGTGAAAGAAATCAAGAGGGAGCCTGGAAGAAGAAAGGGGGGTTGTTGGTGGTGGTAGTTGTGGTGGTGGGGGGACAAGGAAGATATGGATATGGTTGTTGCTTTTTGTCGCCAAGAGAGGGAGAGAGAGAGAGAGAGCAGATGGAAATGGAAAAGGAACAAGAACAAAAAAGAGGAAGGAAGAAGAATGAGCAAATCCTCGGGGGGATATGCCAGGTCTTTTAAGGTGTTTGCGGCACCTGAACCTGGCTTAGGGTTTTCATTCTCTCCTGTTCCTTGGCCTTCCTTTTTTTTGTTCTTTTCATTTTGGATATATCTTGTTCGTTGTCTATCTCTCAGCCGAACGAAAGACCACCTCAGAGGAAGGAGGCCCAAGCAATTGAAGCGGATTATCTCCATCATCACAAGGAGTGAGTGAGGATAGATGTGTACAACCTTACACACATAGTGAGAAAGAAAGACAGTGAGTGAGTGAGAGAGAACGAGCGAAGGAATAGGGGTCGACCTTGAACCGGAGACTTAAAAACAAAACAAAGGAAAGGGCACATGGTGTTGTAAGCAGCAGGACTAGCCATCTCCAATTGACAAAAGGCAAAGGAAAGGGACCAAGAGAGAGAGAGAGAGAGAGAGAGAGTGGACTAACGAATTGACTGCTGACAACCATCCTGACTTTCTTTTCCTTCTTGTCCTTGACAACAACAAAAAAACAAGCAACCAAAAAACAACAACAAACAACTAACAGCCTTATCCTTCCAGTCAACCAAGGCCGCTATCACAATTTGGGAATGAAGAGTGCGATAAGGTGATTTCAGGAAGAGGAGGAGGAGTAGAAATTCGATTATTGATGGTGCCTGAACTGATGGTGCCTGAGCTGATCAGATGGTTTTGATGGGTAGGGTAGGTAACCCTGTACTGATCAAACAAAGAGACCGTGCAGATCAGCGTCTAGAATTCCTTCACATAATACAAATTCAGAACGTGCTATCAACAACAACGACAACCAACTTTCGTTCATCTTCCTCGTCCTCGTCCTTCCCCTTACTTTCTCCCTGCCCATAATCCCATTATGCCCGTACCAACAATCACATAAGATCACTACAATAACAACCCTTGAACTCGATTATCATCCCACCCTTCCCCCTTCCCATATGGCTAACATGCATCATAAATGACCACGCAAATTATCATGTCTGACGGAGGTCCTCTGGGATCCGAGGAGGTGTCTGATCGAATGATAATCAAATGACAATAGCAAGGAGAGCGCAAGAGAAGTAAGAGTGGATGGAAGGGAAGGAAAGGGGAAGGCGGGACAAGTGTCTAAAAATTGACATTGCAAAACACAAAAAATCATAACATGCTCTTCCCACTCTCCTTCCCAGCCTGCAGTGCACACTGCAGTCGACAGACGAGAACAAGGCAAGCGATATATCAAAAGCCCTACGACTCCCCTATAACGTTTGACTGTTTGTTCGCCTTTGTTTTGTTTCTGTGTCATACCAATTACCATTTACCATTAGAAAAAGCCTTTCCAATGTCACTCTTCTTGCGCCCTCTTGGCAGAAGAAAACTCAGCTTTACCGTCTCTCTCTCTACCTTCTTCCTCTCAACTACCCTGCATGCATGTCGTCAACGCTGCTTAATGGGACAATTTATTTCTAGAGCAGACAAGCGGGCATGGGCCAATTCTTCTCCCTCGATAGCTGGAGAAAGGGAGAGAGTGAGCGAAAATAGCACGCGCAAATCCCGTCGCTGGGAAAGCACAAATTAGCTTTCATGTGTTTTCTTTTTCCTTGGAGGACACACATGACGGTAAACAAAGGGACCACAAGGTGTCCCATCGATAAATGCTAAGTTCAAGCTAGCTCATGGGATGGGGCTTCTTGGGAGTGTCATTCAGCCAGTCAGTGCCTTTGTCTTTTTACCCACAAATAATCGATCGACACATGAAGAAGGTCCGAAAGAGGCGACAGTTGTGCCTGTGATGCGATGCTGTCTTTCCTGTGCTTTCTTGTGATGTGTCTTTTTCTTGTGCATTGCTTGTGATGTGCCGGACCAAAGGAACGAAAAAATAGGGGGAAGAACGAACAGGACGAGGAAGGGAATGATAAGGTCTGCCTGCACCTTCCTGCACTCATTTCACCTACTCACTCACTCACCCCTTACACCTCGAGCAGGTAGGACGAAAAGAACAGTGCATTGACAGTTGAGCTGATTTCCAAAAAAAAACCACCGGATGCGATGGGCGAAAGGCCTCAAAGAAAAGAGAGGGATAAAGATGCTCCCATTCGGCCCTTGAAAATTCTTGGCCTATCTTTCTACCACCCACAATAGTCTGTCCACCATTCAGCTTCCTTCCCCCCTGGCACAAAGCATACAGTGCACATGCACATCTGTATCAATTCAAGACATGTACAAACATCGCATAGGTCATCGAGCATGGTCCACCTGTTCACTCTCTTTTCTCCTCACTTTTGTTATCGCTCTCGCCCTTTTTTCTTCTCGCGCTCCGCCCTTTGGTCTCAAATGACTAAGACAGACAGAGGACTCTCATTACTGCTATGAGTGATAGTGATATAGTCGAATTTGGTGCAGTCGTCCTTTATTATTCTACATGCGCCATCCATCCACACTCAACCCCAACAGTCTCAGATCGTATATACAATTTAGTCAGAGGCAGACCCTAACTTGAGCATCACATCCAAGTAATGTGGGTCGTTCGACCAATCCACCCCACTCTCCAACAACAGGCCCTATCATTACAAAAAGCGTAAGCATGCAAGGAGTTAACAAGAAATGAATGAATCCAAAACAGAAGTGCGACCGACAGGACCGACGGGATAGACCCAGGCAAGTCCACCGCATGGGCCATCTTAGGTTAATAAAACTATTTTCATTTCTGTACACAAGAAGCACAGAACAAGAACGACAAGGAGGTGCTAAAAAGAAATTGCCTCATATCACACACACATACACACACATCTTTGGACGACTTTTTTCGGATCGCGACAAAAAAGGAGTGAAGAGGAAAAACGCACACGCCAAGACGTAAGATGAAAGGGGATTGGGATGATTTGATATTATTACCTGTAATACATTCGACACAACATTGTGCTTGATAGTAATCGTCTTCAGTTCCTCTTCGAATCTAAGTAAGCCGAACAAATGTAATGTAAAAATGTAGAAGGATGTCGTTAAAAACTACTGCTAAGGCCATCAACAGCGTTCTTTTTTCGCACACTCCCACCCCTTTCTCTCTATTATCTTTGACTGACTAACATCATTATCGAAAAGTTGACGTGCAAAAAAAAAAAAAAAAGAATAAAAAAAAAAAGAATAAAAAAAAAAAGAATATAAAAAAAAAGAGCAAAGCTTGAAAAGAGATGATTGAATGCAGGGGGGTGAGTGTGTCGAAGTTTACCTTTGAGCCATCCTACGATTGCTGACTGCCTCTTGAGACGTGGCTCCCTCTTTAATAGCCGCAGTCTCGTGTGCTAACGCCTGAGCGAGTCTACGATTCTCGTCCTGGAGGTCTAGAACAAGCATCAATAAGAAGGACAAAACGTCGTAAGGTGGGGGACAGTTAGCACTGGTACACACTTACCCTTCGTCCATTTCACATAACGGAATAACTATTAATATGCGGAATTAATTTACTACAGGATTATCTCTCCCTTTACCTATAACTGCCTCCTGGGCTTTTACAAGGTCCTGTCTTGCAATCTGCAAGTCTTTATGGATGCTCAAGTACTCCTCGACCGCTGCGTCACGCTTGTCGATTGCATCTGACATAACCCTGAACATTAAGCACACAAGACAAAGATTCGAGTGGTTTGTCAGCAAGTACGGATTCTCTAGGAATTATGCATCTCCTTCGTAGAAGCTGAGCAGGTAGTGGCCTTACTTTGCTTCCTCGTCCTGGTTTGCTCTGAATATGCCTCTCAACACTACGGGGATTGAATGTGCACTATTCCGGTCAAAAGACAAAAAAAAAACAATCAGTTTTAACGCGTTTTCTTGTTGGTTTTCTCCTTGGACCTGAACGTTTTATGTCCATTTGTAGTCCGTAAAATGGTTGAGGTATATCCAAACTACAGTGAGCCGCACCCGTCACTGTTTAACATATGTAGCAACAATAGAGTACCTGAGAATGATCCTGTCCCGTACAGTCTCTACTGTAGCAGCGGTGGCCAGTTCCTGCTTCAAATTATCAATCCGCTTTTCCAAAGCAAACTTGGCCTCCCCACCCGATAAGTCCTCCCCTTCATCTGTATTCATCGATCCCGCCTTATCTAAATAGCAATGAGGGCAAAGTTTCCATAGGCCTTTGGTTAGGCACATCACCTCCCCTTTGTCGGTCCATTGCAACCGGACAGTATTTCGACAAGGCAGCTTTGTTAGGATGTTTTTTACCATGGTTGAGGGCGAATTCCAGTTCCCGAATCTGAGCATCCAGCCACGCCTCGTGATCTGCAAGCTGGAGAACCTGTGTCTCAAGCGTGCCAATCAGTGATGCGTCCGGCGTTGTTGTTGCTGTTGTTGTTGTCGTTGATTCTGTTGTTGTCGTGGACATGGTTCGTGTGTGGATGTGGTGTGAAATAAGAGTGTGAACTGGAGCCACCACTGGGAATTTAGAACAGGTCACAGGCGAAAAAAAAAAAAAAAAAAAAAAAAAAAAAAAAAAAAAAAAAAATGGTGGCGTATCAATTTTCATTTTTATTTTACAGCGGTGAGAAATGTGAGAATCTGCGTTTGTCTTAAATGGTCCAGCCAGTTCGTCGGAGAACAAGCTTCTCCATCTCACTCAAGAACACCATGATAACACACCCAACAGCAACCTTGGCCCACGTCCGGCCATAAACAGGTACCAAGTTCAAGATGCCATTAAACCCGGGCGTATAGATACCGATCAGCATCAGGACAAAACTCAGGAGGACACCAAAAAGCATCCATCGGTTGCCAAAGAAGTTGACCTTGAACACTGACGTCCGCATGGTCCTTGACAGGAATCCCTGGAGGAGCTGTAGGGTCGTCAGGAAGGTGAATGCCTCGGCGTGGGCATAGTCGAGATGGTCCTCAGACTTGTCTGCCCACATGTAGACTCCGAAAGTAAGAAGCATCATCGACATGGACTGGAAAATAATCACTCCTAGAGATGTGTATGTGAGGATACCCTTCTTAGGGGAACGTGGGTGGCGGTTCATCAGACCTGGTTCTGCAGGCTCAACTCCCAATGCCATCGCGGGCGGCACATCAGCTAGTGTAATATGAAAAAGGCACAAAGCGAGAGAGATAGGCCATGGTTAACAGTGGTAATTGTAGCCGTCCCGATAAGACAAACAATGATAGAGCAAGAACTTACCGATGATGTTGGCCCACAAGATCATAGTGACAGTAAAGGGAAGATCGACGTTAACGATGGAACACAGAAGGAAGAGGAAAATCTCGGCACAGTTACAGCTGAGGAGATAGACGATAAACTTGAGAATGTTGTCAAACACTCGACGACCCTCTTCAACAGCCTCGACAATAGTATTGAAGTTGTCGTTGGCCAGCACAATATCGGCTGCTTGTTTGGTAATATCCGTTCCAGCAATACCCATCGCCACTCCGACATTGGCAGCCTTGATAGCCGGGGCGTCTATTAGTGGCATACAACACTGTGTAAATTAGCTACAGAACGACAGGTTACACTTGCATAGCAAAAAACCATAAAGTATAAACAAAAGACAACAACGTACCGTTGACACCGTCCCCAGTCATGGCGACGGATTCACCGCGGCTCTGCAAAGCAGTAACGAGCTTCAGCTTGTTGTCGGGCGAGACTCGGGCAAAGACGTTTGGAAAGGGCTTGAGCTCGGCTATGGCTTGCTCAGACAACAGATCCAACTCCTCACCCTTGATGGCGCGTCCACCTTCCTCCAGGATACCCAACTCCTTGGCGATCGCAGATGCAGTCTTGATGTGGTCTCCGGTAATCATGACCACAGTGATACCAGCATCCTTACATATCCGGACACTCTCCTTGACTCCAGCACGAGCAGGATCGATCAATCCAATGAGTCCCAAGAAGATCAAGTCACTCTCGGCATATCCAGGGGGCACATCCTCCTCGTCGTCGTCATCATCGTCATCGTTCACGTTCACGGCGGTCAAGATATCCACCTCGGTAGGCTTATGTGATTCGGGCGCAGCTTCCTTTTTGTCCTTCATGTTGTTGAACTTATCCAATCCATCGCCCAAGCCAGTATCCAAAGCGCCACCGCCGTTAATTAAGACCTTCTTGTAAGCCAGTCCAAGCACGCGAAGACCCTCGTCCGCCATCCTACCAGACGCCTCAGAGACATGATCGTGGAATCCTTCGGTAACAGGCTGGGTCAGCTCGACTTGACTGGGTCTCAGGACATCCAAGGGGGATGCAAGAGAGCCGGGTGTGACGGTTGGCAGGTATCCGGTACATCTGTTCAGGATCTCCTCAGGGGCACCCTTGGCCAGCACAAACTCGTAGTGTTCGCCGGCGGGGGAAGTAGTCTCGAGGGGGGCCTTGTAGGCGACACTCATGACCTTGCGCTCACTATCAAAAGCCTGCTCGTAGATACGAGTGTACCCGAGATCGTGGAAGAATGACTTGGGGAAGCCGGCCTTTTGAGCAGCAACCACTAAAGCGACTTCAGTTGGGTCGCCAATTCCTTTCCACTCGACAGCACCAGGCACGCTTGCGGCGGGTTCCACATCCTTGTCCTGGTCTAGGGAGTCAATTGCTACCTGTTCATGTTCGTCATCCTCCTTCTGAACCACCGAAGAGTTATTGCACAGAGACGAGACCATGAGTGAAATGAGCATCTGAGCGGGTACTTGGTCCAGGGTCTTGCCAAGGACTTGAGGGGTCTCTCCAGAGCTGGCCTTGAGAGTCACGTCACCTTTGTTGGGGTCCAAACTGGTACTTTCGGTGAATCCGTAGGTCACACCATCGCTTGTCCAGAGTTCGGCAGCTCCCATCTTTCCCTCGGTCAGCGTGCCGGTCTTGTCCGAGCAGATAAAGGTGACACTACCCAACGTCTCGACAGCGGGTAGAGTTCGGACAATCGCCTTTCTGGCCGCCATGCGACGAACTCCGAGGGCCATCGTAACAGTCACGACCGCCACCAATCCCTCAGGAATAACAGACACGGCCAAACTATGAAGCATAGGAGAAGGGATACATTGTCAACTATCATGTTCATGTCGCCATACGTCAGATACCTGGCAGGTTCTAATGAGACGGGATGGTCGTACCTCAATGCAACCTTCAAACTCTCTCCGGTGGGATTGTGGTATCCAATCTTGATGCCAGCCATGACGGCGCAGAGGACAATAGCAAAGACGACAAGCAGCTTGCCGAGAAGAGCGAGCTTCTTTTGGACAGGGGTTAGGACCTTGGTGTGACCGGTAATGGCGGCACTGATTTTACCCATCTCAGTCAGACGGCCCGTACGGACAACGATACCCTTGCCTCGACCTTTGGCGACCACGGTCGACATGAAGGCGTTTCCTTTGCAGTCACCAATTGGTAACTTGCGAGTCAGGGTCCTTATCTCCTTAGGGTCCTTGACAACAGCAACAGACTCTCCTGTCAAGATGGACTCGATTATCTCCAATTGGGAAACCTCCGCCAGACGCAAATCAGCTGGGACAGACTCACCCTCTTCCATGATGACAATGTCACCAGGGACCAACTCTTCCGAGTTGATCATGGAAGTAGCACCATCGCGGAGAACCTGGGCCTTGGGAACCGACAATTTAGTTAGTGCATCCAGAGCCTTTCCTGCCTTATACTCTTGAGTGAATCCGATAATAGCGTTGAGGACGACGACGATCAACAGGACTGCCATGGGAATAAAGTCTTTAGTGGCGGCCATCAACACTGCGACGGCCAAGAGAAGCAAGATCATAAAGTCAGTAAACTGGGTCCAGAGCATCTTGAAGACGGAGGTGCGAGGTGGTTGTGGGAGAACGTTCCGTCCATAGTGCTCTTGCAGTGCTGGGATGGCCTCTGAGGGTAATCCTGCCTGCAGCGACGTTCTGTACATTTTCAGAACACGCTTTATCCTGCGATCGAAGCAAAGGGCTAATAAAAAGGGTGGATGTTACCAGTGATTAGAAACAGATATCTCAGAGTGCAAAGGTAGGCTAACAATGCAAAAGGGCTGCTTACCTTGGGGTGCGAGGATTACTCCTCCGATTTCTGGCATGGTTTCAGCCTTGACAAAGTCAGCATGCTCTCGCATACACCTTTGGACGTCTCCGTGACCTTCAGGCTTGACCAACTCTTTCCAGTCGGCGAACTGGGGGTAATTGGTGGTCAAGAGGTTTATCAAGGCAACGGCCGCTTGCTGCTCCTGCTCAGTAGATCCAGACCCGCAACGGACATCCAGTTTAAGCGCATGACGAAGATCCGACACTGACTTTTCTCCCACTGCCTGACGGAACTCCTGCACTGTTGTACGAGGATCGAAGAGTGTATTATGGTTAGAGATAATACTCTGGGATTGCAGTCAACGGAACGGGAGGTTGAAATACACAGCAAAGATAACGTACCTTCGAGAATGAACTCTCCAAAGAGCTGAAAGGCAACATCGGCCTCCTCCGTGAGGATGACACCACCGCCAAAGCGGCCCTTCCTCACTGAATTACCCATGTTCATGAGCAAACCGTCCGCAAGACGCTTCATGATGTCATAGTCAAGGCTGGGGAAGCGGCCACCTTTGATGCGATACTCCATCACATACCGTAATCCATCCATGACCTCCTCGAGAGAGATTTCCTTGTTGCCCTGCACATCGAACAGATCCACGACTGGACATAACACAGTCATGGATAGAAAATATGAAAATAGAGTCCGTTAGGATACAGAGATACATGCACATGCTTCGCCCATCCTTGTTTTGCTGGCAGCGATTTATAGTTTCCAATAAAAAATAACTTGCCATTGATTTCGATCTGGTGCTCTATACTGGCCTCCGATGAGCAAAGGAAGATATAGTTGCAAAAAGGAAGGGAACAAGTGAAAGAGAACGGTCAACATGGTTGATGTATGGGCGATATATGAGTCTAGAGGTAAGAAAGGCACCTTACTTTGCCGTCTTTGATGTTGGAGTAGATGGAGTAACCCTCAGGGTTGGTCGGAGCATGGTCAGGGACATCGACGAGGGCATCCATGCCCTTGTGATCAGCCGGGGCGAATGAGAGTTGCCTTGGTGCCTCCTCTGACATGGGTGATATGAGCTGTTGATCTACTAGATAATGGGACGGTTGCCCTTCTCCCTGGGAAGGGGTGTTGTCTTGCGCCATTCAGACGAAGAACAGCTGTTTGAGGGGTATTTTGAGTGTGTTTTTGCTCGACGAGGTGTTGTTGAAGTGTGGAAATATTCAAAGAAGATAGAGAGAAAAGAGAGCGACTGAAAGGCAATACGAGTAGTTTGAAATGAGTGAGTCAACAAATTAAAGCGGGATGAATGAACGAACGTGTTGAGTTGAGAGAATGAGAATGAGAATGAAGGAATCAAGAACCAGACAAAAGTGGTCAAGAGAGAACAACAGAAAAAGCAAAGACAAAAGTGATGATCGAGAAAAGGAAAAAAGTTTTTATTATCGGACGACCGTGGTTTGTTCCCGTCTGTCTGGGTCCCTCTCCCCCCGATGGTTTCGTCTTTGATCTTTGCCGGGTGGGTGGGTGCAAAAGTGGCGGGGAACAGGGCATGTAAGGTCTTGAGCACCAATGCTTCAACATGCTCCAGCAAAAAATACTTGTCTTCATCTCGGCTTTCTCTTGTGAGGGAATAGATATTCTAGAATACGGAATGGCGTTCTTGTCATCTGTAATTGTGATCGAATTGTGTCCTTTGTCTTGCTTTTCCCCAGGCAAACAGACTTTTTACACCCACACTCACTACTGGACTAACTAAGAGCTGACGAGGGTCCTCCACCCACCTTGACGGTGCAAGTGGTCTGACAGAAAGGTTTTTTTTTTTTTTTTTTTTTTTTTTTTTTTTTTTTTTCGATTTTGTGAAACTGAAATATTTCATTGATCGTGTGAGTAAGGGTCCTTCAAAAACAAAATCCTTAGCTCCTCAATTGTTCACCGCCATCGTTTATTCGTCGGACGGTTGTTCTTGTGTTGTGTCCTAGCCTTCATTCGCCCAAGATATGACGCTGCCTCGGCCGAGACGCTCGCCTTCTCTGCAGTAAATTCACCCACACCTGCAGCCCGACGTGGTGTGGCCTGCACAGGCGACGCCCCCCGTAGCAGCTCCTTGTACTCTTGTTGTATCATGTACAGGTTCTTGTCCAAGTAGTCCGTGATTTCTAATTGTAGGCAACCGTATCAGAAATCGTGAAACCACAAGTTGTTTTCATAACATACACAGAACGACAATAGCAACTCAAGTCGCGAACTGACCTTGTTTGGACATATCCTGATCTACAATAAGCATGCCCTTGGTAGACTGCCGGTTTGCATCCTTGCCTTCGAGATCCGATTTCGCCGCTTTCAGTATCTCTGTACGTTCGTCTCTAGAGCTCAGAACCATTATCGGCACTTTTCTCCACCAATCACCCAGTCGAAAGGGCTTTTGTACGCTTGCACCAAAGGCAGAGGAAGAGTTATTGATACCCTGGTGCAAATGTTGATCCTCCTCATGCCAATGAATCCATGTCCGGATGATCTTGCTCAATTTTGCCGACGACAGCGCCGGACTCTTGAACAACAGAGGGTTCGACTGTATCATCAGTTGAGCATCCAAAGCAGGCGCAGTCCCGCCAATTTTGCCCAGATGTGAATCGCTGATAGTGTCAAGTGATGATCCTGACTTGACATGGATATCTGATCCGTTTGTCAATGAAGATGATGACAAGGGCACAGATCCAACATGTCCTGAAGATCCTGAAAACGAACTCTGAAGTTCCTCCTGAAAGACCTCAGACACTGGCCTTTGGGGAGCTGAGCGCCTCTGCTGGTTGGCACGCGTTGCCGTCTTGGCATTCATGATCGACTCTTCAAGACGGCTGGAAATGTCAATTTGGTCGGGCGCCTTGACGGGGATTCCCACTTTTTGACAAAGATCCACAAATGACTGCACCATCTCCCACGACTTGACCTCGCGTTCGAGTAGACCCTGCTTTGAGCTGGGGCTAGAGTCGGTTATGGACGACAAAGGTATCCGTGAGTCAATTGCCAGAGGCAATGTGTGTTCCACTAACATCATTCTTTCTGGCATTCCAGCGGAGGCGCTGCTCTTCTGTCCTGCATCCTTGGTCCTGTAATAAAAGGCGAGTTTCTTGGTGGACTCGGCTGGCGAGGAGGAGGTGTGGGTGGGAGGAAGAGAAGTGCTCTTGTTCTTGTCGTGAGTGACAATCGGCAGCAAGACTTGGAGGGAGGTACTGTTTTGGAGTTGCTCTTTTGGGTGATGTTGAAACAAGTCCGGGTGGACGCGGCGTAGGAACTGCTTCAGGTATTGTTGGAGGTAGTCATGTCTAAGGCTGGCTGCTGATTTGGCGATGTTTGTCCTCATGGCTGTTCGTGATCAAAACAGACATGTCATTCGAACAGGATTACATCGCGGCGAAAAAATGTGACTGCAACATCAAAGTGAGGCTTTTCATTTCCCACCCACTATCCTAAAAGCAAGGTTCGTCCTCGCTTTTTTTTTTTTTTTTTTTTTTTTTTTTTTTTTTTTTTTTTGTTTCCCTCCATTGCCACCATCATAAACTCCACGACAAAGCCTTCCTTTCTCACATAAACAACACTCCATCTAAACAGGAAAACAAAAAAAGTCAACAGCAAGACAGAGGCAATGCTTGGTCTTCTTGGTCTTGGAACAGGACAAGTCTCATCGGCCACAACCACAACAACCACAACTCCTTTCTTTGGTCTCTTCAGGGTCTTCTCCGTCGAGCCTGTCCGCTTCACCTACCAGGCACTCTATCAGTCCTTCGCCAAGGGTCTCTTCCGTCCACTGCCCCTCGTCCTCGTCGCCGTCGTCGCCTTTATCCTCTTCGATTTTGACTTTGAAGTGATCTGGGACGACGACGACGACGACCTTGGAGGCGACAACAACCAACGGTGGGAAGATCCTGCAGACTTTGAACGACTCAACGTCTTTTAATCGCCCTACTCGATAACATCACCTTCGAAGGAAAACTTTCAAAGGCAGCACAACACAAACCACAACAACGCAAAAAAAGTCCGCAACAACTGCCCTTGCGCAGTCTTTAGCCCATCTGACAAGCGAGGCGCGGCTCTTACCAATCGTACTTGGAACATGGAGGGGTACGCAAAATGCGGCGGAGACATTGGATCCAACAAGGTCTGGAGTAATGCCGTCAACACGCTACTAAGCGCAATGGGTAAGGCTTCAAAAATAAGGGCATTGACCTTCCATCATGACGTGTATCCCGTCCCCTTCACACATGCTGATATTTATTATTATTTTTTAGAGAGTATCTTGCTGGACGAGGATCTCCAACCACTCTGGTCTCGCGAACACCACGGCCATGACGCCAAACGGAGAAGTAAGTCCACAGAGTTATATCAAGCAACATATCATTCTGCAATTGAAATGGCAGTTGACATACTCATACGCTTCTTAATGACTGTATACAACTAGATCACGCGCCTTTGACGCCTACATTACCGAGCTCTCACGACCCTACATTCTCACCTCCTCTCAAGCGCAAAAAAGACCCTCTGCCACCCTCAGACCGAAACACCAAGTCACAACGCCTCACCGACCATCTGACAGCACGACTTGCATCCAGTCTTCATGTTAGCTCGTCGGCAGGAGGCAGCCATTATGACACCCCGACAAACCAGACAGGGCTTGAAGGCTCTCGCGGATTTCATCGAATTCAGCTAGGAAACGGACAACCAGCTACCCCTGGATCGTTTGATACCGGTCTTAATCACAGCAATCACCAAATGCAACTACAACAATCGCAGTATCAGCAGCAGCATCCACAACAGCAACAATTCCATCAACGCATCTCTTCCGATGCTGCTCCATCGGAGCCGCGCAAGTACAGAAAGGCAGTCAGAAATCGCTCCAACCCAACAACACCGGTCAGTAGCCACCCACCCAGTCCTGGGCCCTTCTTTCAACCGAACGGAGATGATATATTCTCGTCCGGCTCTCCAGCTTCCAGCCCCTTTCCTGGGTCGTCCTTAGCAGGAAAGGCTTATGAGTCATTCGCGCGGAATACAACATCTTCCAACATATTTCCTGATCCCAAGCGAACCGGAAAAGCTAGTGGACTGCTGATGAGACGCGAAAGTCGGTCAAGCCAGCAACTTTTACGTGGCCCAGCACCCCCTCATCTCGCCATGGCTACTCGACTGGCTCTATTGCACAGGATTATTTCTACGACGAAATCTGTGCCGGCACAGATGAAGGACAAGGATGAGTGGATCATGGAACAGACACCCAAGCGACAATTTCGAGACCCTCAGGCGTTCGAGGCAGAATTGGCGAAGCACTCACAATTGCTGGTGGAAGCCCTCAAGTCTTTTAGTGATGTTTTCCAGCAAGCAGTAAGGCATTCATTTAGCCAACAGCAGGAATTCTCAATCTACAACACTATCCAGAGAACGGTCGACGCCATTCTTGAGAACGCTCAATGGCTTTGCGGACCAGAGTTCGAGATGGGAATCAACAGGATATGCTCCGAGTGGTCAACGTATGAAAGATCGGTTGAGAAGTTCGTGCATTACGTCCAGGTGATTGAGAGCATGCGGGAAACACTCTCTGGTCGTTTCCAGCACCCAGAGGACTTGGCGGAGGATCTGACGAGGTCCCAGGAAGTGATCGACTATCAACGGACGCTATTTGGAGAGACCCTCAGGAATCATGGACTGGAGTGGCGTGTTTTGGGACTGCCTCCCATGGAGGACCTTATTCAAGGCACACAAGACTGGATACTAAACATGGCCAAGACTCTGACAGTCAAGATCCGAGCAGAGGTTAGCCTTAGTCTGGAGAACACTAGCGGACACCGATCTGCAACGGACTCTCCGGGCATGGATATGATGGATGACGAGGACGGAACCACGATGCTGGGTCGGCCCTTGGCTGATGTTATGGACTTGGTGATTCAAGGCGCATTGTTGACGGAGTCGTGTCTGGGACTGGCGGGAAAGCAGTGTCCCGTGCTGGTGACATCCTGGATGGAGCTAGCAAGCCAGTACTGTGCCTATGCTCTTGCAAAGAGGAAAGATCTCGTCCTCAAGGCACGCAAGTCATCCGCGTCAGCTTCAACCAAGAAACTTGCAGCTTCAGGACACCTATTTCCTAGCATGCAGCAAATCATGGACCCGGCAGACGGTCGGAGGCAGTACCATCCATCAGGAGTGAGCCGTGGTGTGTTCTTGAAGACAATGGAGCTCTTTGAGAATCTCAGCCGACTGCTGCAGTGTGTCATGGAGATGAGGGAGGAGGAGGAGCATCGAGGAGATGGCCTGGGGATCGAAGGAGAGATGTTTGACGATGACGATTCGAGCTTTCTTCATGGCGCCAGCGCAGCTTCGAGTGACCAGGATGATTCCATGGACATTGCAACGCCAACGTCGACAACCTCACACCCCTTCGACCCGCAGTTTGACCAGTACAATCAACCTCATCAGCCGGCGTCTCAGCAACGTTCTTCCCGAGGCGGCCTTCACCAACTACAGCGTCGAATGCCTATAGACCCATTTTCACTTCAGCGGTGGGCGGCCAAGGAGTCTCTCGCGGCAGTTCTAGTCGAGACTGGTCTTGATCTCTGTGAATCCATGGCAGAGACGCTGGGAAGTGAACATGTTCCGACGGCGTTCAGTCCATCACTGGCTATCTCGACACCAACGCCGCCCTCGGGGATTTCAGGCGGCCTTGCCTTTGGATCCAACTTTTCGTCGACTTTTAGGACGTCAAGGACAAGTATGGGCCTTGGTACTTCGTCTACGTCGAGTGGTCCTCCTGCGTTGTTGCAAGGCGCACGTCCATTGTTCTCTTCTATGAGCTCGTCAGCGCGAGCGGCTGCGGCTATCACGTCATTGACGACTTTTGCAGGCGGTGGGGCTATGGCGTCTGGAACTGGTGGTATCGGGTTGATCTACGTCCAGTTTGTAGTGCGTCTTCTTAGCAAGATTATTGAGTTTGCGGGACCGGACCCTCATCAGGAGCAACGTCTTGTCGTAAGTTTTACCCTCCTTTTCTTGTTCTCTCGTATGTTCTTTGTTGTATTTTGCAAAAGTTTATTCATGCAGGTTTTTTTTTTATTCCTAAATTTCATAGCGAGTCCACTCCAGCGTCCAGAATCTCGAACTCGCTCTCTCGGCGTCATAGTCATAGGTTTTTGAATACGCCACCCTTGAACGGGCGAAGTATTTAGTGGAGTGTATGCCCATGGTCGTAATAAATTGACTTGCTGTGCGATAGATTCCCCTTCCTTTTATCCTTCCTCTCTCCCACTTGCCCACCCTTGTCTTTCTCGACAGCTCGATTTTCCCCACGGTCTCATCAACCCATCGATAATAACGACGACCACAATAGAGACAATGGTATGCTTCAACCTACACCACCACCCTCATCTGTCACACCCATCCCTCTCTTCACAATCGTTACTCAGTTTCAAAATGGAGGCTTTTGTCGCAGAAACCGAATGGGAATCAGCAACAGCCCTGGAATGTCAGGCGCTCGCGGTTGTTTTCTCCAGTAGTGACCTTCTTTCAGACAAAAGCTTGTTACCCTGGAGGAACAGCGTCATTTCAACGGTTTCTCATTCTTTGCTACCCTTCCGGTTGTTCATGAACAACACACCGCCACTTTACTATAGTCCGACAACTCATAGTTCTTAAAAAAACTGAGGCAACTCACCAAACTTCTTAACAAGAATCTCACGCGTCTGCTGTTCAAGCTCGCCAACAAGTATCGGCCCGAGGCCAGGGCTGATAACAAACGTCGACGCAGGGCCAAGAAAGCTGCGAAGGCTGCAGAGGTCGCTGCGGCGGGCGGGAATGCGACGGATGAGAATGTGAGTTTAGTGGGTAAGAAGAAGACGAAGAAGAATAAGGACGAGGCCAAGACGGTCGATCCAGTGGCATTGGCAGCTTATGATGAGGCAGCCAACAAGAAGCCATGTTTCCTCAAATACGGCATGAACCACATTGCGGAGTTGACAGAAAAGCAACGGGCGCGGTTGGTTGTGATTTCGGACGATAGTGAGCCGCCAGAGGCGCTCATCTGGTTGCCGGCCCTGTGTCGCAAGAACAAATTCCCTTACGCGATCGTCAAGGGCAGCGCGCGGCTCGGGGCCTTGGTCAACAAGAGGTCGACGACTGCGGTGGCGTTCACGGAGATTCGGGAGGAAGATCAGTTAGAGTTTTCGCAGTTGGTCGATGCGATCAGTGCCTATTATGTGAAGATTACTCGGCAACAGTCGCGGAGCGCGTGGATGGGTGGACTGTTGGGTTTCAAGGCCGGAGTCAAGGTCGCCTTGCGTGCCACTGTTACTGCCAACCGTCTTCAACAGCAACAGCAGCAAGAACAACAGCAACAGCAGCAGGGGCAGCAGCCGCACGAGACTCCTGACAGCTAATGGGGTTACTTTTCATTCGGGAGTGTTTCTTACACTATAGGAAGCGTATTATCCCATTCAGCCTATTCTTTTGGTTCACTTCATCTCAAGCGCCTTGAATTACGTCTTGCAATTACCATATCTACCTTGTACTTTCCCCCTCTCCTCTTTGCTATGTTGCTTTGACTTGCTTGTAAAAACAAAACAACCTCAGAAAAATACCAGAAACTCGAAAAAAAAATTGAAATAAACAAGAAAATCCTTCAAAAAACACACAGAAACAAACAAAGTGTACTTGTAATTGTATTCCACTATCCAAAGGTGGCCATAGGAACAGAGATGGAATGAATGTTGACAATGGGAAGACTATTATACGATAACCGCGCATTGGCAAGTTGCTCCTTTGTCAGTTTCCGCTGCACGAATCCCGCTACCAGTCCTGAAGACCTCACTGTAGTAGTTGTGGTTCCTTCAGTTCCTGATCCCGAAGCGTTGGATGACGAAGAAGAGTCGGTCGCGTCAGCATCTGGTTCCTTGGACTGCATCTCAGTCTCGACGGCTTCACGGATCCAATCTAACAGAACCAATCCCTCAGAACGACCGATCATGACCGAATGGATATCAATCGCGTCCTCCGGGATCCCCTCGCCCATCTGCGGCGTCGCCTTCTTCTTCGCCTCAGATTCTGTAGTAGTAGATGTGGTGGTGGTAGCAGCGACTTCTTCAGGACTAGGTCCCGTCATCGCAAACGATGTATCATCCCAATTAATCACCACTATCCCCCGTGCCCCCGCGGCCTGAGCATAGAACGCCTTCAGGATGAAGAGACATCCCCCTCTGTCGACTACCAAGATGTTATCACGGATCTGTGTAGATTGGGATGTAGTGTAGGGGCGGCATCCTTTATCGTTCTCCCTAATGCGGACCAGTCCCGAGGCTGCTGAAGATGGTTGAGATTGCTGAGTATTGGTGATGAGGTCGGGGTCGACGAGAATAGTCTCGTAGGTGGTTCGGGGAACTGTAGAGTCAGTTTGATAGTCGACAACACTAGGACGCCAGTACCCGAAATCTGCGGGGGTGACCAAAAAGTCCTTTTCCACTTTTGCAGTGCTGACAGAGTTCGCCGTTGTTCCTGTTGTGGTTGTGGTTGTGGTTGTGGTAGTAGTGGTGGTCCTTTGGATTCTGAGATGAGCGTCCTGAGCGCGCTGGTACGAATCCCAAAGTGGCTGCATGGACGAATGGTCAACATATACGTTGCAGTTCAGGCTCAACGGGTGACTTCCCACTAATTCAAATGGACAACAGGTATAAAAACAAAAAACAAAAGTTAGAACATAGTCTACAATTCATCCTACGCATCGTCAAAAGCAAAGCAGTCTGAAGACCATTGCAACGAAAATGAAGGTTTACCTTTGACGGCGCGATATCCGTTGTGGGTGTCATCATACTGGAGCTGCATCTTGACACCGACGATCCGATTCACAAACACACCCTTCTTGACTGGTATCACCATCAACTCCTTCAACTTCTGAGCCTCCGCAGATTCACCTCCAGCACCATAAGCGCCTGATGACGACGATGAAGACGACGATGCCGACGTTGACGCAGAAGATCCAGGAGTAGTAGAAGGGTCATCATGATAGACAGTCTTCCTTGGCGGTCCAGAAAACTCTACAACAACCCTCTCCATCTCCAATGTCGGCTTCTCGCAGTATCCTTTGGGGTCCAGCTCCACCAGATCGCGAGGGTCTTCGCGGTTACCGACCATCTGTCTCGCAAAATCCGCGTCCGGCCGGTAGGGTATACTCTTCAAGAACGTCTCTGGTGCCTTGTACGCCTGGCACATGGGCCACCGTCGCGCCTTCCTCCCTCCTTGGGTCCGGTGATGCCTTGAGTTGTGGTAGTGGTGGTTGTCCATGACTTGCTGTTGTGACTGGTGCCTTGGGTACTCATGCCGCCCTGCCGACCAATCGTCATCATGTCTAATGTTATGAATATGCTCGCCCGTATTGGCGATGGTGCTGGTACTATTCTTCCTTGACAGGTCCAAGTACTTGTTCGCCAGCGCCAGGACATGTCCCTCAGTCGTGAACACAAAGTTGGAATCCTTGAGTTCCTGATGCAAGATATTCTCTTCGTCAAAGAGAAGGTATAGGTACTTGAACGTCTCTGAGAGTGCAAAACTCTCCATCCTGTCTTCCAACTTCCTGTCAATGACGCTCTTGAGAGATGCCCAACCGCACTTTGTTTTCGTCAGCGCCTGAAGGTCCCGCAAAATCATCTCGCCGACCTGCAAGTAGAAAGGGTCTTTGGTTGCCTATGAAATCAAAGCGCGTGTGTTAGACTGCTGAATGAAGTCGTAATGTGTACCTAGGGTAGTAAACAAGAACACTCGATAAGAACTTACTCGGTAGAGGAAGTAGTTGGACTCGACAAACTCTGGGCGCAAGGGGTAGTTGGAAATATCAACGCTTTGAGAGACAAAGTTGAATCGTTCGGGGATCGCCTGATACTTGCGCCAGATGTTATAATAGTACAGATGGTTCTTGATAGCGCTTTCCAGATCGCCTCCCACCACCTATAAACAGCACAATAACAAAATCAAGTTAGAATTCACAGACAGGTCGATCTCACAATGCGATGGGCCAAAAGGACAAACCGAGACAACAAGATATTACCTGAACTCCAGGCATAAAAGCCGAGAGACTGTCAACCCAAGTAGCCATTAGACTTCCATCCTCCAGATGCACATGCTTATAAAAGTATTTGGAATCATGCAACAAGTTCCTCCGGATCGACTCCTGGGCGGTTTCATACATGTCCAAGTATTCGTCATCTCCAAAGAGAACATATGACTTGAGGAGATACTCATAAAAGGAATCCGTGCCAGCACCAATTCCTGTCATCATCGACATCCAATTTCCGGTCGTCATATCGATCGTGTTTCCCATCAAGCCAATCTTGGATCGCCTCTTCCACAGCTCCAGAAGTGCCTTCTTTGCCGCCGCCTAACATAAATCAAGAAATAGAATGTTAGTGGTCAGGCTGCACACAGCCCATGTCGAATGCACATTTTGCGTCCGCCCAATCATGCACAGACAACAAAAACGACATTTTTTTGGTGCTAACTGTTTCCCCTTACCTCATAAGAGCCATCACCCGTGAGTCGACTCAAGACTCCGAATTCCAATAGTAAACTTCCTGCACCTGCAACGCATGTCTCGCCTGTCTCACCTCGCAAGACACCTTTCCGCAAGTTCACTCTGGCATAAGGAATCCCCGTCGGTGTGTTCTCAAAAGCCTTCATTAACCGTTTGCCCAGGTCCTCTGCCATCACCAACAACTCGCCCTTGTAACCCTTGACCTGACTTTTGAACGAAGGTTCTGAAGCATATAAATGACCCGAAAGCAGAGCGCCCAAGACTCGGATGTTGACCTCAAACACCTGCACTCGACTGTCAATGTTGAAATTCCCCACATGCCGCTTCACTAACTCGATCGCCTGTCGAAACTTTTCCGGTTCCCGCATCGCCGCCAGAGTATCAAGAGCATCGATCAGCGTCAACGAGAAATCGCCCAGAACATCATTGACATGGATATTCTTTGGGTTCCGCTTATCCGGTCCTCGACCAATACATGCCACAGGGTTGAGCTCATCCTTGGGGAACGCAAAGTTGAGGTAGCCGTGGTATCCATGCATAAACATCTCTTTAGCGTCCTCACGAAGCTCCAGTCTCCGGGTCTCGGTCATACGCTCAGTAACGACTTTGCCTGGTCCCTGTGACGGATCGATTATGGGCGGCAGCTGGCGAAAGTATTGCTGATTGTAAGCTCCTGCGCCACCACCAGCCCGCTGCCCTCCTTGGGCACTATTGCCACTCCCGCCGTTGCTCGATCCTGCCGCTGCTGCATTGGAGCCTGCTTGGTGTGATGAGGCATTGACGCCGTTTGAGGGTGAGGGTGAAGTCATGAGGAGCTGAAAGACCGAGAAGACCAATATCAGGATCCACGGCCGAATGCCTCCGTTTCCGTTCCCGTTGGCATTGTTAGCATTGTTGGTTCCAGCTGGAAATGGTCGTTGCAAGGGTGTCCCCGTCGACGTCGATGTTGTAGGTGTGAAGGAATGTTGCTGAGAAGTTGTAGAAGAAGAGGAGGGTGACGATAAAAGTCGTACGCTGCGACGAGAGCTTTCTCCTACATCATTTGAGTGTCCTTCTGTGTTGCCAGGATGGCTGTTGGAGGTAAAGGAGTCACTGGTATTGTCATAGTTCTCCAAGGTGTCGCAGTCCTGGTCATCCATGCCATCTGTTACTGCTAAGGAAGATGCAAGGAGACTGCTTGAAAAGTCAGAAAGCTGGCTGTTGTCCATCAAGTCTTCCGTTGAAAGGTCATCCTCTGCAAGCTTCAGCCATCCAGTCTCGGCAACACTGTCCATGTTTATGAAATGACAGCTGCTGACAGAGGTTGAAGTGTGTGTGATGGTTGTAGAAGGAAGGGATATATAGCAAGACAGGAGAAAGTAAGGGAAAAGGGGGACAGGGAAAAAAAAGGCAGCCTTGGGCTAATGGATGGCGCATCCATAGATCACGTGCGTCTAAAATGATTCCATTGGCTATGAACGAGGGCTATCTCTCTAGGTGTCGATAACAAAGTCGGGATTGTTCTTCTTGAGCTCGGAGCGAACAAGGCCGTTAACCCAGCTGACAATGTTCTCAACGGGGTCCAAGTCCTTCATGCCTGCATGCTGGATCTTGCGGTGTCCCGCCTGCGATGCCTTCAACGTTAATGCTGGATCGTACTCGTACAGGATCGTGTCGTAGAACGATTGGTACGACTCGATAATGAACGACTATAATTTTTGAGAGCACATACAACACGATGTTAATAATCTCCAAGATCTGAGAACGATAAAGTTATCTCTTCAAATGTACAAGGACGGCAGACTCACTTGGATAGGACGCATCAAAATCACCTCGGTATTAGGGTCCTTCAAATAGGTCGACAGCTTCCTGACAGTCCACTGAATCCATGGAGGCACACTGTCCTTGAAAGCAACCATGATCCTTTGCAACTCCTCAGGTCTCGCAAATGGCTTGTCCTTCAGCAACATCGGGGGTCTCCTCATGACGCCTGCTCCAGCCGAAGGGTCCCGTTCCCTCTGAGCTGCCTCAACATCGGCACGGATCCTGAACCCAGCAACTTTGTTCATGAACTCTGTCAGCGAGTGCACAGCGGCCTTGCCCATCTCCAAGATAAACGTCTCACAGACCAACTTCAAATCTCGGTCAATCTCCTGTCGTGCATCCAAGTGACTGTCGATCAGCGTAGGTGTAATCGTCTGTGAAACAGCACCGAACCAGGATCCGAAACTAAGTAGGTTGGTTCGATCGCGGAATAGGGTCGTAATGGCGTCTGTCATCCTCGAAAAGTCAACCTCCTTCGTCGAGTGCACAAAGTTGCCCTCAAAGGGCGCAATCTGCTCCTTAAGGATGAGAAGATGTTTGATCAAGAACAAGTGTCCGTCCACAACTTCCTTGGTCTCCTTAATAGTCGTAGCGGCCTGATTGAGGGAAGCTAGGCATTTGGAAAGTGCTTCCTGAGAGAGGTCATCGAAGATGGACTGCTCGACACATTTGTAAATCTTGGTTAGAAGCCAAAGTGTCCTTTGCAAAGTAGGATACCATCCTTGATACATCTCTGCCGACTCGTTGAACTGTTGGAGTGTGGGTGAGGAAAAGTATCCACCACTGAAGCTTCCAGCCAAGGATGGGGTGGGTGAGGAAACCTCTGATGCAGACTCGGCAATGCTCTCGACATCTGAGGGTCTTTGAGCGTGTTGTGAAGATCCAGTCTTCGTGGGTGTTTCTGAGCCTGGTGGAAGTGGTGGTGTAACTGCAAAATGCCAATGCGAATTTCGCGTTAGTGCTGGTGAAACTAGAGTGAAGATTGCTTGCAGTTGCATTTAACGTGGTCAAAAGGCTACCTTTGAGACGTGCGGGGTAGTCCAAAATGTTGGGAGTTGGCTTGAAATTTTGAATCTCAGATCGAATGAACGCCTGCGCCCTGTAGACGAGCCGATGTTGGGTATCCTGGAGCATATTGCGGATCAAGTATCCGAACGCAAGGTGAGAGTTTTCGTCGACTATTTGATCACAAGCAAAGAAGTTACGCGCGTCAGTACACGCTTACAATCCAGTCTTGCTTGTCTACTTTCGAGACTGCAACGATGAACGACAACGTACTAGGGATATCAGACTGTTGGATGTTCATGACAACGCAAAGCTCTGAAAGAATATCGATCTTGTTCTCATGGATGATCCTGGGGCGCAGGTAGTCGTAAAGATATCCAATGAGCGTATCCAAGTACCCACTAAGCAATATAATGGTAAGCTATTGTTAGTTCTTGGTCATCGTCAACTGTTGTCTCGCCTACTTTGACGAAGATTCAAATTTTCCAGCCAGGTGCTTACTAGAGCTCGCTTTCGCCAGTGTTGAAGAAATTGTAAAAGAGCGAGTACTCTTCCATGCAGACAGATGTCAAGTACGCAAGTCCGCTCCGAGCCTAACAAAACGTAGAGAACCTTGTTATCAGCTTCAATTTCACCCGCATCGATCGAATGGCACTGTCTTTAGACTCCATATTAATTCCAGAACATACAAACTTCAGCTTGTCCTGTTGGCTTGGTCCCATCTCCTGAATCTTTGAGACAATCATTGGGGCAAGGTGTTGTTGACGAACAGAGAAGTAGCAATTGTAGCAATCGTTCAGCAGAGAGTTATACCTATTGGTTAAAAAAATAAATGAAAGAGTTAGAAACGAATGCTGCTCTCCATTTTACATTGCTCCCGACATTCCGCGGTGACAATTTTGATGAAGAAACATACTCTTTGTGCGAGACACATCTCTTTTCGAGTTCGGCGACCAGTGAACGCAAGGGTGGTGCGATAGTCCTGAATTTGACGTAGAAGAGGGCTGTGGCCATTGCTGGTTTTATCGATTCTCCTTTTGCAAGTACAGGCTTCTTGGACATAACTTCGGCGCTCAAGGCACGCAACTTTGTGATAAGGTGCATCTTGATCAGCGTCATTCCACGCGTCATACATTGACGAAACCTCATCTGATATAACTCTGAGTCCTTGTACTTGAGCTATGGTTGACATGTAAAGTACATCGAAGAACGGTTAGTCAGATCAGGTCCTGAAGATCTGTAGATCCTCCTTGCGTAATTTTGTCCATAAATTAATTCCAACGTACGTTTTGTTGGACATAGTCCAGACACTCGTCCAACTTGTTCAACATCGGAGCAAACTCTGGGCGCAGGCAGACGTCGTCACCTGGCGCATTGAACAACTTTGTAACCGCCTCCAGTTGATGAAAGTATGAAAGCTTCGACGCCATCAGGTCCGCAAGCGTTTGAAGATTAGTCTATAGCGTTTGAGCAAGACGAGGGGTATTTTGTTAGTATATGGCTAATCCAGAATCCTTGTGTTGCTGCCATGCCATCATAGAACGTTTGTTTCCATACTTGCTCCTGAAGCAACTTTTCACAGGCCAGCTGAAGAGCCCTCGTCTTTTCCTCTACGAACTCATAGTGACCTTCCAGGCTCTTGAAACACTCCGAAGTCTCGTCGATCTGCGTCAAGAATCCCTGACACGCCTCCTTGTACATCACCACAACGGCCAGGTAGTTTCTAAACAAAGTTCAGTTGGTACAATGGATGGTTGGTACACACAGGTGTTTTATCTTGGGAATTTAACGTAGGCGTTGCAACAGCAAACATACCTGTAGACGTCTTCCTGGTCCCGCTCCATTTTTCCTTCGATTCCCGAGAACCAATCCAAGAACTGCTGAGTTGTTTCGATAGGTGCCATCTGTTCAGCATCCTGGTCGTCTACTTGGATGCTCTCAATGTTGGCGACACTTCCAAGTCTCGACCTGGGGAGGGTGCCAGCTTCCTTGCCAGTATGTGATCGGGGTGAAAGGAGATTTGAAAGCTGTGAAGGTGAAGGCGCCGAGAGAAGTGCTGACTGTTTAGTTCCAGTAGCAGTAGCGCTGGCTAGCGAGGTCAAGTCTGTTGATGAAGCGCTATTCCTTCCGAGCGCCAAGGCTCCAGTCTCGGCAGCCAACTATACATGGATATGGAACAAAGAATGCCAGTAAGCGTAGGTTCCATTTCAGTTGCTATCGTATTAAAAGAATGAAGCAAATAAACAACTCCAGAAGTATGAATATCCACTTGCATTCGCAGGGAGGGGTAGTTCTGAGCAGGCGTCCTTGAGTTCTTGCACGCCTTGACGTTGCAGCTCTGTGAGGGGTGCAATCGCATCCCAGTCAAGGATGCGATGCTGCCGGACTGTAGATGTCATGTTGTGTGTCCGTGTGTCCGAGTGTTCCTTGATGTCGTGTTCTTTTAAGGATAAAGAGTTGAAAGATGATGGGGTGGGACAAGGTTGAACTGAGCTTGTTGCATGCAAAGAGAACGAGAGAGACGAACGCGAAAAGAGGAAAAAGAGACAGCCTTCTGAGAGTGTGAAGAACGACAGGCGTAACTAAGCTTTAAGGGGTATGCCTCGTTCCTGAATTGAATCGATCAGTTCAGAAAATGGAACCTCACACCCTGTCCTGAGTTGAAAGTTGGACGTTTCCTACGTCCCACCCGATCAACTACTTCTTCCCTCTTTCTTCGTTGCATTCCTTTTTCCTTTTCCTCTCTCTTCTCTCCGCTTCTTCACTTCTCACTTACACAACTTGCAGGACCACCACCCCTGACCGCCTTGATTTCCCGACTCATTCCTTCCCAGCAGCATCAACAAACAGTACCCAACACTCACCCTCCTCACCCACCCTCTGACTTCCAACTTCCAACAAGACTCATCACAACATGCCGCCAGCAGACCTTGACAGGTCAAAAATCGACTTCCAAAAGTACTACTTTTACGGCACAGTTCTCAATGTCCCTCCCATCCTGCTTATGTACCCCATGAGGACCGTCCGTCTTCTCCAACAACGAAAGTCCTCCGTCCCGGTCTCGTCCTCCATCTTCACAGTCATCAGGGACGTCCAACAAAAGAACGGAGCCCGAGCCCTCTTTGCTGGTGCTACCGTTTTCAGTCTCGGTCTCACTACGACCAAGATTCTCCAGTTTGCGACGTACGACTATATGGCACAGAAGACTAAGGAGAACGACTACTTTGAGATTGAGGTTCTGAAGAACCCCAGCGTTCTGAGTGGAGTCCTCGGCACTATCTCCGCAGTGGTCACTACTTTCTTTGTAGTACCTTTTGACATGGTAAATAAGAAACAGGACAATGCACGGGCTGGGAAAATGAAGAAGAGGGAGATGAGTCTCTATTATGACTCTTTGCATGCATTCAATTGCTCAGAAACGGAACGAGGCAGGGTCAAGAGGGCTTTTTTTTAGGGTTTTTTTGATTATTCCTTTTCTTTTCTTCTTGGCTGTTGCAAAAGATACATCGTTTGTAACGGATGGACGAATGCGGAAGGGAGAAAGGAGAGGAGGGAATTACAAACCCCTTTTGGTCACAATTACGAAAGGGATGGAATAGCTTAGCCGTAAGGAATGCCCGTGCCTCAAAAAAAAGCCTGCGCATATTTTAATTCTTCCTTCTCTTCCTTTGCTCGGGTGGGAAAACTCAACAAGGGTGGGGTGTGGTGTCCTCGTGTCATCTTCGATACAATATTTTTATCTCTGTTGCTTTGCTAATTTTATATGCACTATACTTTCAACCGCAAATCTTTTTCTAGGTCTCCCAACAGATCACAATTGCCAAGGCAGGAGCTGACGGCAGCATAGCCAGCGCAGCAGTACCACCAACAACAGCCGCATCGGTAGCGCCACCATTTACACCCACAACACCCTCACTTTCTTCAACAGCAGTCAAGACAAAACTCCCCATCTACGTCACAGGATCCTTTGAACCTCTCCAACCACCACAACCCATACCCATCTCCGAATCACTCAAGCTGCAGTTCAAACAAGAAGGGTTCCGGTTCTTGTTCCGTGGGTATTATGCAACACTGATGTCGACAGTACCCTTCTTTGCAGCCTACTTCCCTGCATATGAATACTCCAAGGTCTGGGTCAAGGACGGCATCAACTATGTGCGGACCATGGATTTCAACAAGGACAAGGATACGCCCTTCCCTCCACCAGAGGTCCATCAATTGATCATCTCGTCCATCGCAGGATGTTGCGCCTCACTTGCAGGAGTCATGATCTCGTCCCCGAGCGACATGGTCAAGACCCGTATCCAGACCGAGCAGCGACTTCAGCCTACTAATGGCACCGGCGTCAAATTACCCGTGCCGTCTCTTAAATGGATGGACGTCTTTATGGAGATCTGGAAGAAGGAAGGGTTCATGAAGTTCTTCTCGGGCACTAAGGCCAGAGCCATCTTGGCAGTTCCTGGAGGCGCTCTCAACTTTGTGATCTTTGACTTTGTCCGATCTGTCAGCATCATCCGAGATTCCGACGATATGAAGCCGCTCTCTCTCCCTCTCCCCTCCGCCGCCAACAATGAAGCCCTTTACTAAGCCTGGGCTTTTTTTTTTTTTTTTTTTTTTTTTGCTGTAATACTCTTACGACTTTTCGTTCTTTACCCATTTCCTCCTTTACCCCATTTATTTAGTACTGCATTTTCTTTGTCACCTCCCCCAGCATGTCAATTGATACACTCAACTCTACACTTTTCATATAGACAACACTACCTTTTCTCTCACGACCGCACAAATGCACTTTGTACCCTGTACCCATAGACTCTTATCTTCCCCCCTCCACTTACGCTTAATAGCTTTCAGATCCACTCGATTAACAAAATGACACATACCAATAAACTAGACATAGATTCGACAAAACACATGAAAAAAAAGGAAATATTCTATTGTTTGGTGTTGTTCGTTGGAGTAGAGAGGAAGAAAAAAAATGGAAAAAGGGGGGGAAAGGGTGCTGCTAAAAAGCGAGAGGGACATTCTTTTGTAGTCAACTTGTGATCTTGGTATGGCGAGTCGTCGTGTTATTGTATTTACTTTCTGTACCACATGGTAGTGACACGGCTCCTGCGCATCTTCTTCTGGAGCTGGAGCACTCCGTACAACAAAGCCTATATTAAAAAAACGTGTCATGAAGAACTGAAGTTAGTGCTTGTGCTTTAAAACCCTTTCGCATTGAGACCGATTCCAGCGAGCAATCCTGAAATATATGCAATATTCCGTGTAGGTTACCTCAGATGTTGGTGGGCATCCAGGGACGTAGATATCGACGGGAACGATGCGATCGCATCCACGGACAACCGAGTAAGAGTAGTGGTAGTATCCTCCTCCGTTGGCGCACGATCCCATAGAAATGACCCAGCGGGGCTCGGGCATCTAAAGACCACGTTTTACCATATTAAACCAAATATTGTCAGTCGTGTGGCAATCCTTGAATACTTCTTTTCTGATGAATGCCTGCAGTTATATAGAAAAAGGCTCCTGAATCCTGCTCCTTTACCTGATCGTAAACCTTGCGGAGGGCGGGAGCCATCTTGTTGGTCAAGGTACCGGCAACGATCATGACATCGGACTGACGGGGCGAGGCACGGAAGACAATTCCAAGACGATCCTGATCGTAACGTCCAGCAGCCATGTGCATCATCTCGACGGCACAGCAGGCGAGACCGAAAGTCATGGGCCAGATCGAACCTTCACGACCCCAGTTGATAATCTTATCGACAGTGGACAATGCGTACTCTACGAGAGTTGAAAGTGAGAGGGTGTTAGGACATGTAGATCATCGTGTCGATGGTCGGGGGACCAAGTTTCCTGACTGGGCATTATTGTAGCTGGCTTGCCGGTGAAGCTTTGAATGTTGACTGAGGTATGATGGAAGGGGTGAAATTTTGTCATACCGACGGCGTTGGCGGGCTGGGAGATAGGTCCGGGGTATGACTTTGCAACGGCAGTAGACATGGCACGGTTCTGAACGGGAGCATTGGCTAATATAGGACGGTGGCACCAAAGAAAAAGATACGAGTAAGTTAGGCCAGTTTGTATCAATGTGGTATGGGAACCTTCGGAAAATATCCATTCCGGAAATTTTGTACTAATGCTCTTCCTGTCCTTACCTTGCTCCTCCTTCTCGGAGATCAGGCCAAAGTGGCGAATCTGCTGAGCGGCAGCGGGCTTGAGGGTAGCACGGGCAGCTACGGTTAGAGAGTAGGGTTGCAGAATAAAGCTGTGAGAGGGTGATTTGATGACTCGGACATTTCCTCCTGACGTTAGGCGCGTTTTTATGGAGTGTAGGTCATCGCGAGTGAAATTGAGTTTTCCGTGCCATGTTCCGGACTGATCGTATTCTCGATTCTTGATCAGGTTTGTCGGTATGTTGTTGCTCTTGGCCTCTACAGGTGATGTTGTATAGGTCGATCGAGGAAGCCGTATATGTATGTACCTGCTCCAACAACGGAGGCACGCAATCCTAAGGTTGACAGCATGGTTGGGTTATTATGTGTGTGAAGTTTGAACAGCTGGAGCGGGAAACTTGAAGGAGAGCGCAGCTCGACAGACGGGCAGCATTTTCTGAGTGCCCAAGCCACTCCGAGATGATGATGGTCAATTAGAGAGAGAGGGACGAGGTGAAAACGCGTGTCTACAGATCTCTAATTGAATGCATGCCAGCCACGTGACTCTACTTTTGACCGCGAACCCATAAAAAACATGAAAAAAGTGAATACAAGTTTTGTTTGTTTCCCTCTCTCGAGCACAACACCGACGACAACTTCCTTTAACCGAGTGCTCGCCATTGCATCCCCTCCCGATCCCTCACTGCTGAACAAACAACCATGACCGTGCCCACGGACACGCTCAACCCTCCTGCTCCCTCACCTAAACAACGCCAACAACAACAACACCCACCCACCGCCACCAACACTAACCCAACATACTTTCGCCCTCCTTCACAGATGCAACCTACGGACCCACAGCACCACCACCTCAAGGGATCTCACCCTCATCAGGCTCCACACTCACAACCCCGTCCCAAGGGTAGCTCTCTCCTCTCTTCTTGGCTCACAGGCTCCAGTAGTAATCCTAGCGCCTACAACACCAACCCTCACCCCCATCCACCACCCGTACGACAATATCATCCAGGTCCCGCCAATCCAATCGATCCTCGTTATAATAGAAATCTACCTCCTCCTCCCGGCAGTCATTTAGCCGCTGGACCCCCCTCCGGCCCTTTGCCTGTTCACATTAGTCAATGGAATGACCCTCGCTTCCACCGCGACCATCCACCGATAGGAAGCTATAACCTGGATTATGGTCGTCGTGACGAAGAGAGAATGGATGTCGATCGCGCCCCTCACCCTCAATCTTCACACCCGCCGCGTCACCAGCATTACCCTCCACAGGGGCACTTTCCAGCTGCTTCGCCCATTGACGCCACCACTCTCGGTCCTCACCCTCTACCCCCTCAAGGATGGGCCTTTTCCGAAATCCCTGTGAAGCGCAAGGGTAGAAAGCCCAAAGCCGCCAAGTCTGATGAAGAAGAGGACACCACTGGGACCAGCTCCGCAAAAGAAAAGAAGGCCAAGATCCCCAAAGAACCCAAACCGCCAAAGGAGCCCAAACCACCAAAGGAACCCAAGGAGAAGAAGATTAAAGAGCCCAAGCGCCCAAAGGAACCCAAGCAGAAGAAGCCCAAGAAGAGTGACAATGGCGACGTCGGAAACCATTCGGGAGCTAAGCCTGAACGATCAATTCTCAGCTTTTTTGACAGGTCGAACGCGGGATCAATCGCCAAGACTTCTGGCGGTACTACAAGTGAGGTAAAGCGAGTTATCAAAAAAAAGGCTACGACGATGAAAATATTGACCATGAGCGATGATATCGTTAAGCGGTTGTGATAGCTGACCAGATCCGTTTTTTTTGTTTCATAGGACCATCGGGGAGAGTCAGTGACCGCATCATCTTCATCAAAATCGGTAAGGAACATCCCGCTTCCATTTATGTATTTGTTTTCGAGGCGTTGGGTCTCAAGGGTGCTAACGGCATTTCATTTTACTAAAAAATTTCTAGGGATTCAAGCAATCGTGTTTGTCGTTCGACGTGCTGGACCCTTCCAAGGCAGGAAACTATGTTAACATGGCGGTTTCGATGGACGATAGGCGTTTTGGAGGGTTTATGAAGGAGCTGCCAAAGTTGACGGGACGCGCACCGTATGAGGATCTCATGAGCGGACTGCTTTTGAGGAGCTCCAAGCTGCCCACTCTCAACAACTTGGATCTGCACCACCCAGAGCTGGACATGGACATGCTGGCAGATGTCAAGATGGTTCATGAGTTCTTGAACACATTTGGCACACCTCTGGGATTAACTAAGGATTCTGGCGAATGGATCACATTTGGTAAGTACTGCCACAAGGCTTGTTCAAAGTTGCACGTTCCACTTCAAGCTCAGTCTGGACAACAGATTTATTTACACTCATATTTATTGCGCATTATAGACCTTCTGCTGTCTATGATCAGGAACCCCAGAATCGACAACCGACTCGTTGATCTCAGCTGTAAGATGGTCATGGCAGCCTACGAGGAGGGTGAGTCACCCGAGATCACCCAGTTCAACTTTCCCTACTTTCTCGCCGCAGGTCCAGAGGCGGTCGTGGCTCGCAAGGAAAGAAAAGACACCAAAAAGAACAAATGGGCGCTGACGACGGCCTCCAAGAAAAGGATCCCTCCTATGAACCGTCTTGGTTCGATCGAGTACTCTGTTTATACAGTCGCCGATCGGATCGAGGCTTTGGTCAAGGCTCTGCACGACATCACATCCTCTCCTCGTTTCCACCGGTTTATGAGGGATGAAGTCGAGGAGAACATCACCTCCTTGAAGCGACACAAGAGGAAACGCACCGAGGCCCGCAAAGAGATTGAGACGCTGACGCACGATCTGGAGCGGGATATGAAGGCCATTGAACAAGAGGCAGCTGAGCTGGAGAGGCAACGACAGGAGATCTTGAGCTCAGAGCGTGAGGGTGGACAAGTTGAGGAAGAGAACGAAGGCGGACGGACGTTGTCGCGACAGCAGCGTCTGGCTCAAGCCAAGGACGCACGCAACAAAGCTAACGATCTCCTCAACCAGCAGAAGGCGCTTGCACAAGACCTTAAGGCCAAGGAGTCGCTTTGGGAGACCAAGAAGGAAGAACTCGACAATATTGTGTTGGATGATACGGAGATACAAAAGGACCACAACGTGCCTCTGACACAGTTGCGCGGAGGTCATCCTGTCAACGGGGACGAGAACCTGCGTGTCGTTTGTCTTGGAAGCGATCGATGGGGTCGCAAGTACTGGTTCTGGAAAGAGTTTGGTGGCGTCATTATTGAGGACCGCGAACAAGTTGGACCTGATTTGAGCAAAGCTTCGACCTCAACATCAACACCGACAGAGGCAGCGACACCCGTGACAACCGCCTTGGAAGGAGAATATCCAGGAGTGATCGCTAATGACGCAGAGAACAAACCCGATACCACCGCAGAAGATTCCTCAATGCACGATATCACCCAGCTCATGAAGACCATGGCCGAGCCTGATCTCGCTGGCGAAAAGTTCAGATCCACCAAGGATGCTATGTCGATCGACAATCTCTTGACCGGCAACCAGACGCCCGAGGTAACAAGCCCATCCACCTTTGGCCAAACAACCTCAGCACCGCTCAATGCTCTCCCTGAAAAGGACATCCTGGACTATGGACCTATCCAAACCTGGAGCTTGATCTCAACCAGCAAGGAACTCGCGTCCCTGACTCGCGCCTTGAACGGAAAGGGTCTCCGCGAACGTGTCCTAAAAGCCTCTCTAATGACGATGCGCAAGCAGATTGAGGCCAGCTTCGATTTGATCAAGACGTGGGCAGGACGCGAGTACGCTGGCAAGAAGGAGCAATTGGTTTCGATCCTCGGCGCCGTCGGTCAGCCGTTGAGCGAGCATGATTTCCAGCTGTTGTTGAAAAAACGCGGCAGGAAGAGTCGACAGGAGCTGGCCGACATTGCGGCCACTCAACACGAACACGACCTCGCTACTGCTGGTGGTGAAGACAAGGCCATGGAGGTGGATGGAGATGTCGGATCAGCTGACGAGTCTTTCCATATCGAGGTCGACATGACGGAGGAACACTCGGACGAAGGCGACCATGAAGCCGGTGGGGGCGAGGACAAGGAGCAGGATGGCAAGGAGGAAGCTGAAGATGCCATGGAGAATGGGTTCCTGGCTTTGGTCGCCCCCTCGGATTATGGCCTTTCGACAGCAGAATACTTTGAGAATGCTGTCCAGATTGCGGAGGAGAAAGTCCGGGAATTGTCAGGCGCGATCTGTGATGGCGACAAGGATGCCATTTTGAATGCTGTCAGGGAGTTGCAGTCGACCATGGATGGTGGTCAAGATAGCCAAATTCTGGCCACTGTCAAGGTTCTGGAGCACTGTTTGGAGGCTATGGATGAGACCGAATCTACCGAGGAAGATGCGCAGGGAGACGAGGGTCAGGAGGAGGGCGAGAAGACCAATTCTTCAGAGCTGAAGGAAGGCGAGAACGATGCGTCAATGGAACAGGACGAGCCCAAGGCGTCGCCTACGATTGCGACAACGACTGTGACAATGACTGCGGAAAAGGAGACGCCTCTGTTCTCGATCAGTGTCCACGTGAATGCAGGCCTGTTGAACTGGCTCAAGAACTATCACATCGACACTATGTTGAAGGAAGTCAAGACCTTTGGAGCCCTCCATGCATGGGTCGATGCCTGTACCCGCCTAGTCGCCAATGTTGTCTATGATGCCGATGAGAATGAGGAAGACGAGGAAGATCTGGACGGAGGTCGGGAGAAGGACCACGATGCGGACGATGGTGAAGACCATGACAATGAGGATGACGATGAGGGTGAGGAAGAAGAGGAGGAACAAGACCATGACGATGACGAAGGAGAGGATGCGGGTGATGACAAGGGCGATGACGATGGTCGACAGGACGAAGAGGACGATGGTGATAACCATGATCGCCGTAGTCGTCAGCGCAAACCGCGCCAACAGGTGAGTGGACGGGTTCATTTTTTGTATAATTTTTGACGTGACTCTAGTAATTTTAGTGATGTGAGACTAACTGTGAGGGTTATGTTGTGGTTTCTTGTATTATAGGCTGCACCGGCGGTTGTGGGAGGACGAACACTGCGGTCGCGAGGCAAGGTGTCGTATGCGTACACGGTTGTTGAGGATGAAGAGGAGAACGAAGATGAAGATGAGGATGAAGAAGAGGAAGAGGAGGAGGAAGATGAAGATGAAGCCCCGTTGCGGCGGTCCAAGAGAATCAGGCACTGAGCGATGAATTAAAGGTAGAAGGAGGAGTGTCTATACCGAATACTCCAAGAAAGCAAAACTAACGAAAAAAAGAATAAAACAACGAAGAGTGATTAGAACTAAGGGTCATGTCGGTTGAACCAAAACAAAGTGGCCAACCCGAATATACTGATCATGACCAGTGCAGTGATATCCATCTGATTGATGCGACTGGCTGCTGATCCTGGGCTTGAAACTACTTGTCTTCCTTGCGCCCAGGTTGACCGCTGCTCGATCATGTCTATCCGAGGCTATGATATGCGATATACGAGCTGTGCTTCTTTAGCGACTATTTATTTTTGTATTCTTCCGGTCACCAGCCTTTTCTTCTTCTTCTTCTTTCCACACTTTTCTCTCAATAGTTCCTTCACCACATAAGCACACACACTGACACTTTCATCGTCCTTCTTCCACCTACACTTCACAGTCTAACACACTTAAACAATCAAACGGACAAAAACAGCAATGACACCTTCCCCAGCAGCAGGCGGTTACCCCATCTATGCCGACTCGGGTCCACTCCCTGGCCAAAACGTCGGTAATGCAGCCGCCTTCCTCGGACGCCGCTCTGTCCGCAATACCTGGATCGCTGTCTCGGTCCTTTGGGTTGTCTGGGCCATGCTCTTGTAAGTCACCTTTTTTCTCAGTTGCGATGCCTTTCCAGTCCTTTTGTGTTTTGCCTACAGGCCTATGCAGAATTTCCATGTAATTCATTTTGTGCAACCTAGTGTTATTTAACTTCGCCACTCTCCATTTTCTGTGCATTTTTTATCTTTCAGTTTGGCGAGGCAGATGTTCGGGCCGACACGAGTCTATAACGTCCCGAGAAGCGGTGGAGTGGTCTCGTCCGGCGTCCCGGTGAGTGCCGATCAGGGACCCTACGATGTCCAGAATGGGGTGGGACCTACGTCTAGCGGAGGTGTTGGTACCGGAGTCTCTGGTAACGGCGTTGCTACCACTGGTACTAGTGGCCACCACGGAACTGCTGCTCGTGGTGGATTCTTTACACGAGCTGTTGATAATGTCGTAAGTTTTACTCTGTTATGTTTCGGTTGTCTGCGGCGTGTGTGATAGGATCGCAGTTTTTGGTGATGGAGGTGAATGTGATGCAATCGGTGATGTTGTGATACGACATTCTGACGCCCATCAACGTCAAACCCTTCCTTTTTTTTTTTGTATTTACGCGTCTGTGATCATGGATAGAGGGATAGAATCGATCGGACCTACAAGCTCATTCGGGACTTGACCTTGATGCTCCTCCTCGTCGTCGCCCTCAACTCCTTCGGTAAGTGTGATCACGCTGCTTCTCGTTTTGCTTTGACAATTGGCATGATAGTTAAGTGAAAGAAGAGCACGAGGTATCTAACGAATCACATTTAATACTCCAACTAGGCCTTGGCTCTGGCACCGCGGTCCTGATTCTTAGTTGGATCTTTGTAAGTTGCGTGCCCCTCCGGATCTTGTTGCAGTAGTTTTCCAGTGACGTCAATTTTTTTCAATCCCCTAGATACTGCGCTGATACTAACATCCTTAATTTTTCATCATACCCTCCCTTCCTCCTCATCCAAAATAGGTGGCAGTCGCATTGTTGTGGGCAGGACTGATTATGCTGATCGAAAGCCGTATCATTGACCTGCTCCTGGGAACCCTCGAGATGTTGCTCCTTCTCGGAATCTTCATTTGCGCCTATGCTTTGGGCTGGTCCGTCCTCGACTGAGTCTCCCACTATGACTATTACTGAGCTGCTCAAAATCTCCCTCAATCTTGTACTGTCGGGGTTGTTTTTTTCTATGCAAACACGCAACTGCTGTCCCCGAGACTTTCCCCAGAGCCGACTCACATTATTTTTTTTTTGCTGTTCCCTTTCTTCATTCTCCACTTTCCATTTCCCTCCATTTTCCTCCACATACTTTGTACATACTCAACTCAATTGCTCAGTCGTTGTTAGTTTTATCAGTCCCCACTTGTCTTTTTCCATCCTCTTAGTTTTTGTTTCTACCTCGTGCGCACGCGCAAAGATTAACTATAAATTCCAACTACAATATTGTAACCTCTCCTCTGCGTTCTATGTTACATGAAATAAAACAACAGTGAAAAAAGAAAAAAAAAAAGTAGTGGGCGTATCGGCCTTCCAGATGGGGATGGACGTTGATAGACGTTGAGAACATTCAAGAACCAAACAAAACAAAAAATCAAAGTGGGCGATGTGATGGTCCTTGGAGATTTTTTTAGTTCTCTTTGTTTGTTTGTTCTTTTCACGAGGAACGGACGTGCGAGAGAGCCAGGCACAGACGATAACAGTATTGGGCTTACACCTCCCCACATGCTAAGGAAGGGGAGAAAGGGGGGGGGGAGAACAAAAGAAAGGAAAAAAGGAGGGGACACAGTCGCAAGACAGCGTAAGCCCGACGAAGAAACGTTGTGAAGGCCTTGAGACGGATAGAATCACGTTCTGGAGACGGTGCAAACAGGCGGAGGGAAGAATATGATTCCAATGGTTGTCGGACTTCTGTGCTCTCACATGCTTGTCCTTATCCCACTTCACACACACCTGCCCTCCCTTTGCTCAGAAAAAAAATAATAAGAAAATGAACAAAAAGGAGACTTTTCTTTTCTTGCTTACCCCTGGAATAATCGAGGCATTTGCGTTTTTGGTTCAAACATGAGCCAAAAGATACCACGTCCACTGTACATAAATGCACCATGGCATGCACCCGCCTACGTCTCTTGCTCCATACAATTTCGCCCATGCATGACTTCCATGCCTTTTGCTTGACACGTCCTCTTGTTTCTCATACCCTTCTTTTCATTCACCCACACAAGTGCATAGATTGCATTTCAACCTTTCTACATGCGTACACTCTTTCAGTAATGCTCAGGAAGGAAGAAAGGCATCATGAAGCATGAGGATGATCGGACTCGTCGTCTCTTGGCTCTCACAAAGAGTTGGAATAGACCATGAAATAGGATTTCCCACATGCTCAAATTTCCTTTCGCATTCTTTATTATTTTTACATGCACCTGAGAGCACTCTTGATCCTCATGTCCATATCCATCATGAGATTGACACAGCAACTACAGCAGACTAGAACTAGGTGAGATAGGGGAAATATGGCCAGGAATAAAGAAAGGTCTGAGCGTGGAGGACTAGAGATTGGGAAAGGAAAAAGGGAAAAACTAAGTGGTTTCTATCGTATGGGAAGAGGAGGGAGGAGTTGTAAATTGGATGAGGTTTGTTGGTCAGCATGAATGAAAGAGGTGTAAGCGTTGCGGAGAACTACTCAATTGGACCTTTGTTTGCTTTGCTGAACCATGCCCCTTTTCCCTCTTATCCTCGTGTAGCTCTTTTCACTTGTGGTTCATGTCTGATCGGACTCAAATAAATTACCTTTTCAAATGTCTGGATCCAGAACTGAACGAGAGAAAGAAAAGCCCACGAGTACATAAGCACTCCACTATTTTGTCCTTTGCTCTGTTTTTATTTCCTCGTCTTCACTTCCTTCTTCTACTTCTTCTTCTTCTTCTTCTTCTTCACTCCTTTCTTCTTCAAACCATCAATCTCCTTTCATTCTCCAAACAACAATCGCTCTTTCCCTTCTTTTGCTCTTCCTCAACGTTCGATTTTAATTCTGCAGGTAAACAACCTACTCCTGCCTACTTACACCAACCGACTGAAAGAATACAGTCGCACGCACCTGCTTTTTTCTCCACACAGAGGCACTGAAGAGGCTACAAAACAACCTAGGGCTTTCCATCGTTTAACCACATCTACATTCTCTTTGCATCTCTAACCCACATTCCCTGCATTCATTCTCTTCTCTCAGGCTAGACTCCATCTCATTCAACACACACCCACACGACCAAACAGGATGTCACAAGGAGACGCCATCACAGCATCACACAGCGACGGCACCGAAAAGCGTCATGACAGCACAACTAACATCCTCTCAGACGTGCCACCACAGACAAAGGACGTAAAGTCCTCGTCTTCAAAGAAGAAGAGGTCAACCTATCGCCACACTTTCCCAGTCCACACCAAGACCCTCCCCAGCCCGTTGTCTAAGGAGGCTCCACCTGAGAGTTATCGCGGCTTTGTCAACCTTGGCAGTAAGTTTTTTTTTTCTTCTTCCTTCGTTATTGTTTTGTGTGATCACTTGGTTTGTCGAGCGTGTAGAATATGATGAAGGAGCAACAAAAAAATATAAGAAGGCAGGGCAAAGCACGCAAGAAAGGAGGAAACGATCCGATCCGGAAATGAAAAAAAAAAAAAAAATGGACAGACCACCATTCCAGTCTGCCAAGAACAACTACAACAAACAACAACCAACGTCCAAGAACAAACTAAAACAGGACTAATGAAAATGGCATGGGCGTACAAATAGGACGGAGATAACAACGACAAAAAGGCACACAGACAAAAAGGACAGCAAAAAGGGGGGGTAAAAGGGACATGCCCCCCGAGGTCTCCTTCGTGATTGGCCAAATTGGCCCAAGCGAGACTTTCTATTCTTCCCTCTCCTCGTTCTCGTTTGTCTTGGTCGTGGGTTGTTGTGCTTTGTCATTCTGAATGCTGCCCTTCTTTTTCGGCTCTTAGAGGGAGCAGGGGTCCTTTATCGTCAACATTACCTATCTGTATCATTCATTCATTTGCTAACGCTTATCGTCTCCAATCGCCAAAAATAATTAGTGCTGTTGCTTTTCGGAAACAACATTCGTCTGATTATCGAAAATTACCAAAAGTACGGATTCTTGCTGTCGATTCCTGGATCAAACGTATCAAAGCAGGACTGGATCCTTGCTGGCTTGACCCATGCAATCCTCCCCCTCCATGTCATCGTTGCCTACCAGCTGGAACAGTGGGCTTCGCGCAAAGCCAAGGGATTCCGTAAGCGTCTCGCCGACCAAAAGGAGAACCCTACCACCAAAGACGACGAGGACAAGAAGGCGGTCCCAGCAGGAGACAAGGTTCGCGGCGGCAAGAAGGATACGAAGAACCTAACACTGGAGGAGCAGATCAAGGAGAACCGAAAGACAGTGGGCTGGCTCCACTTTGCGAACGTCTCGTTGATTCTCGGTTGGCCGTCGTTCATGTCGTACTTTGTGATCTTCCACCCCTTCCTGGCGATGGGTTGTCTGATGACCAGTCTGATCCTCTTCCTCAAGATGGTTTCCTTTGCCCTCGTCAACCAGGATCTCCGCTATGCATACATCCAAGATACCCCTGCGACTGAACAGTCGTCCCCGCACTTGACAAAGGTCCATAACGATACCATCACCACCACCGACACTACCTCTGACGGCGCCACCACTACCACCACCTTGACCACCACTACCACTGTCGTCAAGACCATCACCGTCAAGAAGGATGCCGAGAAACACGGAGGCGCTTATCAGTATGAAGTCCACTACCCTCAAAATATCACCCCAGGAAACATTGGATACTTCTACCTCGCCCCTACCCTCTGTTATCAACCCTCTTACCCTCGCTCGACCGTCTTCCGCCCCTCGTTCTTCTTCAAGCGCGTCCTTGAGATTGTCACCTGCCTCGGAATGATGTACTTCCTCATCGAACAATACGCCACCCCAACCCTCCAGAACTCTGTCCGTGCTTTTGACGAACTGGCCTTTGGTCGCCTCCTCGAACGTGTCCTCAAACTCTCGACCACATCCGTCATCATTTGGCTTCTCATGTTCTACACCTTCTTCCACGCATTCTTCAACGCCCTCGCCGAGGTCCTCTATTTCGGTGACCGTCGCTTCTACCTCTCCTGGTGGAACGCCACTTCTGTGGGCATGTACTGGAAGACCTGGAACTCGCCCGTTTATACATTCTTCAAACGCCACGTCTACCTTCCCATGATCACCTCTGGCCACTCGGCTCTCACAGCGTCGGTTGTCATCTTCACCATCTCGGCCCTCCTCCACGAGGTCTTGATTGGTATCCCTACAAAGATGATCTACGGATACGCCTTTGCAGGAATGTTCTTCCAGATTCCTCTGATTGCCTTGACAGCTCCATTGGAGAAGTGGCGTGGAACTGGTTCAGGACTTGGAAACATGATCTTTTGGGTCTCGTTTACTATCCTTGGACAGCCTGCCTGTGCGCTCCTGTATTACTACCACTGGACCAAGCGCAGCATGAACGCATAGATAGCAACGTCTTCTTATTTAACGACCATACCTCTGCAGCATTTTTCATGACATTTTGAATAAAAAAAAGCGATAATATTTTATTTTTTGCTCTTTGCAACTATTAATGTTTTTTGTGGTAGACGAGTGTATAAAAGTGTAATAAAAAAAGTGTAAAAAGAAGGAGACGCTTCTAATCGTCTTCGTCGCTAATGTCGATATACTTGGGCTTCTTGACCGTAGCACGCTCACGGGCAGTACGCGAGACTAACAACGAGACATCGTCTAGATCCGAGAATAGATTGCTTCCTATCGACGACAACACCTTGCTCGGCTGCTTGGACGACAGCGAGTCCAGGATCTTCTTGCCCGCCACTGCTCCCGTAGACGTCGCAGAGGTTGCGGATGTCGAAGTCAACGAACTCGACGACGACGATTGCTTAAGCCCATTGCCCGAGCTTCCACCGCCACCGCCACCGCCACCGCCACCGCCACCGCCACCGCCACCACTGCTGCCACCACCACTTCCTCCCCCGCTGCCATATTTCTTCAGAGTCGCCGCCGCAGCAGCTGCAGAAGAGGATGTCTTTGTCGTGCTCGCTCCAGGAGACCCCGCGGCTGAGTGGTGCTGCTCCAGACCTCCCTCTCTGTCTTCAGTGGCCAGACTTCCAGACTTGCTCGATCGGCCAGTGGTAGCCGGTGCGCGCTTCTTGGCCTGCGTAACCTTGGACGGCGCCGTAATGTTGAACATCAGATCCTCGTCCGCATCGTCCACCAGCGCAGGAGGGAACTCCTTGGCAGCATTCCCGTGAACCAGCTTCTTGCCCTTGGAGGGCGAGTAGTCGTCCCTGCCAGAATCATCATCTCCTTGTCCATTAACCTCGTCCATCGAGACATCCTCGTCACCTCCCGCCGACAACGAGAACATCTTCTTGGCTGCCGAAGCAGCCGCGGTCAGACTCGCAGCCACATCCTCGGCCCGGTTGGCCTTCTCAGCCTTGGGTGCCTTGGTAGGTGCAGCCTTCTTCTTTTTCTGGACCTCAGGCTCATAGTCATCCTCGTCATCATCATCATTGTCTACAACCATAGACTCTGCAAAGATATCCTCATCGGCGTCGTCCTCAGAATCCGACATAATGGTCCTGGCCTTGGACTTGTAGGTTGACGACGACTTGCCCTTGGTATTGCTCTTGGCTTTGCTCTTGACTGGCTCATCGTCGTTTTCATCCAGACCGTTCAAATCCGACGTGGTAGAAGCCTCGGCCTTGTACGCTTCCTCAGGTTCGAAGCTCTTGGACAGCTTGCGACTGGACGAAATGCTCCGGCTAGGTTTCTTGGAGACAGCTGGCAAAAGATCATCCGAGTCTTCCGCCGAGGAGTCTTCGTCAACAATGACGGTTCTCTTGGCCCGAGCGGCACGCGGGGCGCGAGTCGAGCGCTCTCTCGGGGCAACCTCTAAATCCTCCATCTCTACATCTTCGTCATCATCATCACTTCCTTTGCCCCTCTTTCCACCACGAGGCGCCACAAAGTCATCCTCGTCATCCTCGTCAGAATCTGTAATAATCTTCTTGGAGCGACCGTTACTCGCCTTTGTCTCCTTGATTGATGATGGCTTGCTCGTTCCGTTCGACAATGACGATGTCGAAGACTTGTCGCTCTCCTTCTTCTTCATCATATCCATGATGGACTGCTGCTTCTTGGGTGCCGAAGACGTCGATGCTGGGGCCGATGCTGGGGTCGATGATGAAGCCGAGGGTTTGGTGAAGAAGCTGGAGATCTTGGGTTCCTCCTTAATCTCAGTCTTGACTTGCGCTGCCGTTGACTCCTTCTTCACCGCCGGTGCCGCCTTCTTGACGGGTGCCGCCCGCTGAGGCTTGGTATCCTCAAAGTCATCGTCATCCTTAATCTTCTTGACCACGACCTTGTTAGCAAGAATCCTGCCACGTGCATTCGCCGCTCCCGCCTTCTTCTTGTGTCCGCTGCCCATGTAGTTCGCCTCATCAATATCGCGCTGAAGGACCTCGTTCCATTCCACCAGGAACGCTTCCAGGTCCTCGTTCCACAGATCGTAGGCGGACTTGTCAATCAAAATCTTGAGCTCCGTGTTCTTTGCATCACGATCCTTCTTCAACTCCTCGACCTTCTCGTGAGTCATGGTCCAAATAGGCATCTTCAGCAAGTAGTCGTATTCGTTTCCTCTCTCCAGCTTGACCTTCACAGCATCGTCCGGGACCTCCCCAACGTCGATCTCCAAATCCAACTCGGCAACGGTGGTGAAGCCCTTGGTGTGCATGTCCTCGACAATAATAGCTTTCTTGCGGTTCTGGACAACGAGCTCTCCTGAGATGATCATGAGAATGAATCGGACCTTGTTATCAAGACGTGTCCATTGCTTGGTGTACACATCGATGAGATAATCCTATAAAAAAAAATTTGTAAATGATAGCTCTCCAAACCATCCTTCCTAAGGGACAGCCTGTTCAAAAGGAATGCGGAGAAAATTGTGTTTTACCTTGCGGCGTCTGTAGTACTGCAGACGAAGGTCAAAAAACTCCTGAACAATTTCCTCCGTACTGTTGTATTTCTTGATACGGCCCTGCGGATCAAAGCAGACCATGTTCGACGTTGTCACCGTGCTTGTCAACTTAAGCTTGGACTCAAGGCCTTCTTGGCGGGCACGACGCATTTGATCCTCAGTCAAGGTGATGGTCAATTCGATCCTCGACAACGTTCCATCATCGCGATAGTCCTTGATCCACGCCGGTGTCTTGTCGTTTCCTGCAATCCAGGTGTCGATCTGCTCCTTGTAGGGAGTGGTCCAGGTCTTGACAGGAAGCTCCGTAATTTGTACAGTCGTGTCGTCCAACTCGTGACACGCTCCCGACACCCTGTAGCGGTGCTCTTTCTCCTTTTCGATGGTTCCGACAAAACCACGGTACCAAGGGACTAGGGGGACCTGCTCCTCTCCGTTCATCAGACGACGGATGTTGGCAATGATATCCTCGGGGTTGTAGTTGGGAATGCTTGAACTCCAGCCAGTACCGATACCCTCAGATCCGTTGACCAGAACCATGGGCAGCACAGGCATGAACCATTGGGGTTCGATCGAATCACCATCATCGTTGAGATAGTTGAGAAGAGGGTCATCGTGAGGGTGGAAAACGCGTCGGGTGATAGGCGAAAGAGCGGTGAAAATATAACGAGCGCTGGCAGCATCCTTGCCTCCTTGCATTCTACTACCGAACTGTCCATTGGGCATCAACAGGTTGACGTTGTTGCTTCCGACGTAATCCTGCGCCAAACCGACGATCGTCATGTGCAAACTCTGCTCTCCGTGATGGTACGCAGCATTCTCCGCCACATATCCTGCCAATTGAGCGACCTAAAAGATGAGAGTAACGGGTGAGTTTCCTGATGGAAAACACGTAACATGTTATTATTTCAGAGTGGCAAGAAGAACCAAGAGACGCCTGGTACCGTACCTTCAATTCGTTGACCATTTTCTTCTTGAAGGCTCCAAAGATGACCTTTCTTTGACCAGGCTTGAGACCGTCGACCATAGAAGGAATGGAACGAATGTTGTCTGCAAGCGAGAACAGAATTAGCTCCTTGTTGATAAAATCCTCAATCGGAATTTTGGAGATACGCGTGTCGAGGAAAGTTCCAGGCTAAAACAGAAAAGTTAAATGTACAGATGTTAACGAGTGCATCTCACAGGCTATCATTCAAAACTCGCGATGATTCTTATTGATAACAACGAACCTCGAAGTTGGCCAGCCATTCCTTGCGCTCGTCTGCCTTCTTCTTGTTGAACGCCATGTCGACCAAGGCTCGTGCATCGTCGGTAATGGGAGAGAACTCCTTCTTGTGCTTATCCATCTGAGAAAAGTAGTCCTTGGCGTCCTCCTTAGTGGATGTTCCCAGACCCTTGTAGTACTTGATCTTCCAGCCTCGAGCACCATCCTCTGACTCCTTCCAAGCCTCAAACTCCGGGAGCGTGTAGAAGGCCTTCTTTTCTCTTCCCTTGGTAACCTTGATGATGGGAGTAATGAACTCGACCAAGAAACCGGGGATCTTGAGGAGGGAAGGGAAGTAATGCTCAAGGAAGTTAATGATAAGACCCTTAATGTGGGATCCGTCGTGATCCTGATCCGTCATAATCATGAGATGGCCGTATCGAAGATCCTGTACGCTGTTGTACACCATGCCTTGCTTGAGTCCAAGAATTTGCTTGATGTTGGAGATCTCGGCGTTGGTGGCGACGGCACTTGCGGCCATATCACGGACGTTCAGCATTTTTCCACGGAGAGGGAAAACACCGAAGTTGTCACGTCCGATGACACTGAATCCAGCCATGACCAACGTCTTGGCGGAATCTCCCTCAGTCAGGATGAGGGTACAGTCCTTGCCATATCGACCGGCCCTGTGTGCATCCTCCAGCTTGTTGATGGCGAGACGCTTTCGGCTCGAAGATCCATCCGTCTTCTTGAGAGCCAAAGTATCCTTGACAGCGGCCCAATTGATGACACTCTCGACAATGGGCGACTTGATGACATCCTTGATGAACTTCTCACTCAGGTCGAACTTGGAACCGAAAGCGGATTGCTTGAGGGTCATAGTCTCCTTGGTTTGGGAGTCGAAGGCCGGGTTCTCGATCAAACAGTTCACAAACACCCACATTTGACTCTTGATGTTGAAGGGCTTGACGTTGGTGGACCTTGACTTCTTCTTGACGACATCAACGAGCTCCTTGACAATCATGTTGGTGACATAATCCACATGGACTCCTCCCTTGGACGTGCAGATACTGTTCACGAAACTGACATGCTGGAACTGACCCTCACTCGGAATGCAGGCAATCTCCCACCGCTCGTGAGGAGTATCGTAGATCAGCTTGACCTTATCTTCGCCTTCGGGTGCCTCTGAAATGTACATCTCGACATAATCCTTGAAGTTCCTGATCTTGATCCGCTCGCCGTTGAGGAAAACCTTGATACCCTTGACACATCCAGCCATATCGTACGCACGCTTCTTGAGGAGGGCTTCCAGATCGTCATCGATGGATTCCATGTTGAACCTGGCAAAGTCAGGCTTGAACGAGATCCTGGTGAACTCTTCCTTCTTCTTCATCTGCGCGATCTTTGGCTTTCCTGTGACCGACATGTTTTTTGTGAAGACCTGCTTGTAGGTGAGGTTGTTGCTCTTGTCTGCAGTTTCGATGATGAACTCGGTACTGAAGATGTTGCAAAGCTTGGCTCCGTATCCGTTACGTCCACCAGTGACCTTCTTCTGCGAGTCGTCGTAGTTGGATGACGTCAAAAGATGACCAAAAATAAGCTCAGGGACGTAGCAGTGCTCCGTCTTGTGCATCTCGACTGGGATTCCTTTGCCGTTATTGTAAACCGAGATCATTCCGTTCTCTTTGTCGATGTCGACCTTGATCGTGTCCATTGTAGGGTCGCGGATCTATCGAGTAAATATGCAAAGGGCCCGTTGTTAATTCGCAAGCTAATGTATGCGTGGAGTCGATGTACTGTCCCAAAGGTTCACACAAAAAGTCCCGATGCGGATGAAAATATACCTTGTTATCTGCTGCGTTGACAAGAATTTCATCTACAATCTTATAGAGACCAGGAACAATGTTGACAGAGCGGTTCACAAACTTTGTCGAGTCAGGATCGAGAACCCAAAGAGACTGCTGGTTCATCTCTGTTGTGCCGATGTAGGTGTCAGGACGCAAGAGAATATGCTCGAGAGGAGTCTTGCGCTGGTAAATCTCCTCGATGGTCTTGTTCTCGTTGTAGTCGGTGTGTTTTTTGGAGGATTTTGGTGGCGGAGGAGTATCATCATCGTCGTGGTCAGAGGTACTGTCGAGTTTACGCTTTTTAGAAGCTGCTGCGGGCTTTGCGGCTATCGTTTTGGCAGTCTTTGGCTTACTGGTAGCGCCGGCGGCCTTTTTAGGGGTGGCCTTTGGCTTGGCTGCCTATAGAACAAATAAATTCCAATGTCAGTCAGGTACGGTGTGTCGAAATAAAAACTCGAAAATGAAAAGAATGCGACCAGGAACCATTCACAGTTTTTTTTTGAGTCTTTGTTCCATTGACTTTCATGAGCCATATGTTGCAAGTTTGCTGAGTGTCTTCGTAATGAATGAGAAGATGGTACCTTTTTGGGAGCATCTGGCTCGAAGCCGTCGCTGTCATCCTGCGACATTGAAAAGTTGTCAGACTCGCTATCGGACATGTCGACCGTGCAGGTGGAAGGAGCGTTATTGTTTCTGCTGTTGTGGTTGTGGCAAGCGCACTGACGAATTATGAAGGATGAGTGTTGCTGTTGTTGTTGTTGTACAGGTGGGAGGGATGAGGAGTCAAGAAGATGAGAGATGGTCGACAGTTGGAGTGCAATAGAAAAGAAGAGAATCAACAAAACAACAACGGTTCGCAGGTTTGTGTGTGTTTTGCCACGAAATTTGAGCTAGTGGACGCGACAGAAAGCAGTCAACAGTCACGTGTATCACTTCCCCTGGTGGTGGTAAAAGACTCCACTTGCCTTTGCACCCCTTCTTCCTCCCTTGTCCACTCTTTTGCACCTACACACTCACAACCACATACACATACATACGCCATGTTCATTGTCGAATGGTTTCGCGACGTCCTCTCCAGCTTGGGTGAGTGTCAGCCTCCTCTTTCGAGCCTCCTACTACCCACACCTACAAAAAGGCGGCAAACGAGCTTTATTCCATCTATCGGCATCCAACATACTGTCACCGCAAACTTCATGCCCCTTTGCAAGAGTCAACTTACACGCCATTGGCATTTGTGGACAAAAGAAACACCTCACTCTCAAGCGTCAACTCAAAACGTCGTCCAGCAACACAGTCCGATCGGCAATGTGCTCAGCAACTACACTCTTCGACAACCTACTCGGCGACAACCACTCGACTCTATTTCTTATTCGCCACTCATGAGACTACAGATGACACCAGAAACATAACTCCCAGGATAACCTTGAAGAGAGCGAGAGCAGTAATAGGACGTACTGCTTGGAAAAGTCAATATCACCGAGGAGGAATGCAATAGACAAAGAGGATCCCAATTCTACTGGTGCGTTCGTAAGCACAATGATGGATAGCTAACTAACATTGATGGATCCGTCTGTCTTATCTCGTGACGATGGTTAGGTCTGTTCAACAAGAACGCCAAGATCCTCTTTCTCGGTCTTGATAACGCCGGAAAGACCACCTTGCTTCATATGTTGAAGAACGATCGCTTGGCTACTCTCCAGCCTACTCTTCACCCCAGTAAGAAGTGCTCATTTTTTTTCATTCATTGGAAGTTTGCTGGGTTTACATTCATATCACACGCTTTGGACAGCGATTGAGAGCAAAGACCGCTGGCATGTGCAATTGTTCAACCGGATCGTGATATTGTAACATTGGTCTTGTCCTTGGCACTTATAGACCCTCCCCATATTTATTTTTTACCCCCTCTTCCGCTGACGTATTTTAGCTTCCGAGGAGCTCTCCATCGCCAATGTCAAGTTCACTACGTTCGACTTGGGTGGCCATCAGCAAGGTAAGGAATGGAGACCGGATTCGAGAACCTATCTGATGATGACGACTCCAGATCGATTGATGCATCTTAGGGCTGATGGCTGGCCGCCCAGATCATCAATTAATTACTAACAGCAATTTTTCATTTGATGGTACATATTATTCATTATAGCCCGCCGCATCTGGAAGGATTACTTTGCCGAGGTCAATGGAATTGTCTTTTTGGTGGATTGCCAGGACCGTGAGCGCTTCTTGGAGTCCAAGGCCGAGTTGGATGTAAGTTGAATGATGGATATGATCTTGTAACGGAAAGACGCGAACACTGCGAGCACACACTTAACATCTGTCGTTCCGCACGGTCTTGTCTTACTATCGAATCATTAGGCTCTTCTTGCTATTCAGCAATTGGAGCGCGTTCCCTTCTTGATTCTCGGAAATAAGATTGACGCCCCTGGCGCCGTTTCCGAGGAGGAGCTCCGCTCTGCTCTTGGATTAATCCAGACCACCGGCAAGGGCAAGGTCCCATTGAAAGACATGCGTCCCATCGAGGTCTTTATGTGCTCTGTTGTCATGAAGCAGGGATACGGTGATGGTGAGTCTATGGGATAAGTTTGACGTGCTTGTTTTTACTTTGTTGCTGTTTAATGACTAACATGCATAATTGTGGCTATTATCCTCTAATAGGCTTTCTTTGGATGTCCCAGTATATCTAAGTTAACATGCTACTTTCGATCTCACAATAAATACATCAGTCTCTTTTTTTCCTTTCCTTTTTTCACCACTACCTCGGACAGGGTCCAAATATCAGGGTGAGAATCGGGCGTACGAAGCACGAAAGCAGAAGGCCAGCCGAAAGAAAAGGGATAAGAGGGGAAGAGGGTGCGGGAGAGAGTGTAATGAGGGTGGGACAAGTCCCTAGGGGAAGCACAATATTCCGTTGCTCTCACTCTTTATGTGAAGGATTTTTGCAAAAACCTTGATCCGGAATGCAACACCACAGCGTTTAAGACCTTTCTTTGTGTCTTCTTTATTTCTTTCTTCCTTCGACCTCTTCTTTCTATTCTCGTCTAATTCCTCCATTCGCCTTTCTACTTCAGCATTTTTTTCTCCCCCTTCCTTTCGACACCTTCCTTAATTTTAGCAGGAAAAAAGGTACCGCAGCTCGCCCTGAGATGTAAGTTAGCCATTGCTTTTGTTTGCATCGGGCTGCTCTTTTCATCGCCCCTTCTACTCTCTCTCTCTCTCTCTCTATGTCTTTCTTTGCATGCTCTCTTTTCCTTGTCTCCCTTCTTTCTCGTGGGGCGCGTGGAATCCAGGAGAAGGAGATCATTTTATTGTAATTACCCTTGCTAATAGCATGAAAGGGGCGCTATTCTTTATCCACTGAGAAGGGAAGGGGAAGCATGAGTATCAGTTTCTGACTTGTCGGTCCTATGTACTTGGCTGTATGGATTGGTGTAGGAGTGTCAACAACCTGGGCAGGGGTGCCAGAGTTCAAGACGTGGATGAATTGATAAGAGGATGGTCGAGAGAAAGAGGGAAGAGAAGGGTTGGCTATAGGAGGGGGTGAGAAACAAGGCAGGAAAAGGAGTGGAGATAGTGGGTTGGTGCTGTTGGAGGTGGCTGTGGTAGTTGTAGATGTAAATATAGTGGAGATGAAAGTTCATCCGGCAGGAAAAACGGCTAATAAAAAGGGTATGTTGTCATCTAGGGCATCTGTCCAATGAAGGAGGAAGAGACCCTGTAGTCCAGCAGGACAAGTCTGCCTTTTATGGGACATTGCACACCAGCTGAGATAACAACTCTCAAATGACACAATGACATACACAGAGCAGAGAGTAGCCATGGGGTTCCTTCATGGGCTGTCTGTCTGTCGTTTTGTCGTCATAGTACCCCCCCCTACCACCGGTTGTTCCTGGAGAAAAGGGTAAGAAGGAAGGAAGGAAGTAAGTCTTCTGTCTTCCTTTCTCTCTCCTTTCTCTCTCTTTTCTCTCTCTCTCTCTCTCTCTCTCTCTCTCTCTTTTCTCTTTTGATCACCCTCTCTTGATCAGCCCCCTTTGCCACCTCTTTTTTTTTTTTTTTTTTTTTTTTTTTTCTTTCCGCTCCACTGTCGCTCTCCCTCCCTCTTTCACTCCTCACTCCCTCTCTCTTTGTCTGCTTCAACTCGCTACTCTTACCACTCACACTCTCTTCCTTCACTTCTCTCCTCCCTCCCTGTCATGACAACCCTCATTCAACTCCACCTCCATTAACTTTTTTCTTCTTCCTCTCTTGTTGTCTCATTCTAATCCCTCTACTCTCTCCCTCCCCCTCGTCAACACCCACACTTTTCACAACAAAACTCATTCCCAATCCTGTTCTTCACCCTCTTTTTGTTTTAGCCTCTTTCAATACCTACTAAACAGACACATACCACCCCTCTCCCTCTCCTATTGTTCTCTTTCTCGCTCACGTCTCCTCATCTCCCACTACTTCGCCACTCCTTTCTCATCTTCGTCCTCCCAACCTCATCCACACCTCTATTACTGTTCAGTCCTCTCACTCTCGTTCAGAGTTGCCAGGTCACCTTTTGAGACGGAGTCTCAAGCACTCCCGTCAAGCGGCTTGATTTACAGTTCGCCCTTTGGTCTCCAACCCATCGCCTCATGGCCGCCGTCAAAGAGCTTGAGCGCCTCTCTGTGCCTGCTTCTCTGGGCACCGGCTTTTCTCCTTCCGCTCCCTCCCCCTCCCCCCTGACAGCCTCTTCCTCTGCTACCGACTCTGGGCACAGCACACACTCTCGTTATGACAGTAACAACAGTAACAGCAACCGCCTATCTGTCCTTTCACGCTCAGGCTCAGCTCGCTCTTCCATCGCCCCTTCTCAACGCAGTGCAACCTCCATCAAGAGTCATGTCTCTACATTTCAGAATGTCCGATTCGACCCCGATCCCATCAAAGACATCTCATTCTGGGGTGGTTTGGCTCTGCTCATCTCCAACATGACTGGACCTGGTCTAGTGACTCTGCCCATCGTCGCTCAGTCGGCAGGCTGGTTGCCGACCCTTGTCGCGTTCGGTGTTGTGAGTCTCCTCAGCTCGCTCAGCAGTCTTTTTATCTGTGAGGCTATGACCCAGGTGCCTGGAAACGAACACCTTCAGTCGAACGTAAGACAACCTTTAACCGCATAGACCACCACCACTGTGTGACACAAAAGCACTCTTCAATCCATGATTATGACTTGGACTGACTCTGACTATCAATTCAGTCAGTAAATGCATTCATCTATACCGGGGCCAAATGCTAACATCAATCTTATTTCTCCATTGCTATGCTATGCCATGTATGCTGTGCTATGCACCAACAATGCATGCCACCTGCCAATAAATACATAGGTCGAGTTCAATAACCTGGTCGAGTGCTTCTTTGGACGACGCTATCACCTCCTCGTCCAGATTATCTGCTTTCTCGCCATGCAGACCACCAACATCGCTTCCATTGCCGTCTCGGCCCAGCTCTTCGACAACCTCCTTATCCAAATTTTCCACCGTACATGCGGCATCCAAATCATCCCACACGCCGCCTTTGTTTGCGTGACCGAGCAGTTGACCTCTGCCAGCCCATTCTCGGGCGTTATGATCATGACCACAGGTGTCCTTCTCGCCCTCTCAATGATCCTTCCACTCGCACTCCTCAAGCTGAGCGAAAACATTTGGCTGCAGCTCGCCTCTTTTATCCTCATCCTCCTCATCGTCACCCAGTGGATCGTCACCTTTTTCATTCACGGCCTCGATACTTCCTTGGTCCCCGTCATTGGTGACGACATTTCCCAGACCTTTGGTACCATCCTCTTCAATTACGCCTTCATCACCACAATACCCTCCTGGGCTAATGCCAAACAGCCCAATGTCTCGATACACAAGACGGTCGGCTGGAGCGTGACGATCACAACCGTCATTTACATCCTTGTGGCCATCCTCGGGGGAATGGCTTACCAGATCCCTAACAACTCGACTTTGATCCAAGCTATCAGCTCCTCGCCCGATGTCACCATCCTCTCCCAGATCACTGGGTACACCTTCCCCATCGCTGCCCTGATCACATCGATCCCTATCAACATTATCGTTATTCGCTACAACCTCATCCAGTCTGGTGCGTGCAACTACATGTGGTCCAACATTCTGGCGGGTGTTCTTCCTTGGCTTGTAGCCATTCCGTGTATGACAGGAGCAGGACTTACAACCGTCATTAACTGGAGCTCGCTTTTCCTCGTTTCTACCGCAAACTTCATCATCCCTTTCATTTTGTACATCTACTCCAAACGGCATCGGGAAAAACTCAACAAGCTACCAATTATCGAGATGGAGCAGCAGGCACGTCTCTCACGGGAAATGTCAAGGAGCTCATTCTCTGGACATTCAAGGCGCAACGTCAGTGTTTCGGGATCTATTCGAAGGCGTCTTACAGGATCGAGTCTACAATCCGGAACGCAGCCTCACCTTGAAGTAGCGATTGGCCCAACCACAGGAATCGCCGCAGCTACCATCATTCCTCTGTCTGTAGGGATTGGCAGCAATGGTATCATCCACCACAGTGTCTCGGAGGAGAACCTGAATGACGAGTCGACAAGGCGTGGATCCCGGCGTCGATATCACAGTCACCAGAATGTAGGCTTTGGATCGAGCAGCGCAAGCGACATTGGAGAAGTTCTCAGCGGCCCTTACTTTTCGTTTCATCGAGACGGCGAAGTTTTTGAGCGTGAATCATCTTCGGGACACATCCTCGAACCATCCCACCCCCGATCGCAGTCGACATCCACCATGCATCGACCATCAGGATCAACCGTCATTCTTCACGATCCAGGGACCGAGCGGGCGCAGCGGAAGGTCCTACCTCGGCGTGTTTCACACAAGGACAAGATTCTTTCCATGATCTCCGACAAGCACAAACGAGCCGTGGAGAAGCAGACAAAGATGATTCAGGACGAGAAGAGCGTCAAGCCGGTGCCACCTATGATTCTTCTCAGCCAAAGTACCGCACCTGAGCCAGAGGATGACGACCAATCTTCCTCCATCGACCTTGGGTTCTATTCGCAGGAGAACGAGTCCTATGATTCCGAAAAATACAACGAAAAGGATTACACAGGCGAAGCCAAGGATATATCGGAAGCGAATAGCAACTTGTCAGCAGCGCTTAAGAAACTGAACAGAAAGAGCTCCATCATAACAGCACATCAGCAGCCCACCGGCCGTTCAACCCTCACACTACCACCATTATCACCACCCATTCGATCCACGCCGCCAATGACAGAGATCCGAGGCGAATCGAGGCCAATCATGCAACATTTCGAGAAGCCTGAGCAGCATACATTGGAGCCATCGCCTACATTCAGTCCGCCAAGATCACCATCAAGTCCGCGCTCAGCCCTCAGACTTTCTCCATCCAGTTCTCCAGGACGGTCCAGCCCACGAAGTGGTCAGGAAGCATCAACCTCAAGGCCCACTGCTTCGCCTGGTTTTGGAAGCATCAGGGATTCTCTCAAGCCAGACGCGACGTTGGCGGATACGACTCGACTGAGCCCTGGAGCTGGATCGACTTCATCAAGCGGCGGACTCGCCTCGGCGTTCAACTTTCAGCTTCACCACTGTCCATCTCCATCGACCCCAGATTCATCAGGGAGCATTCATTCTCTGGACAGGCGGGTTTCGTTCTCAGACGAGTCAAGAGCAGTCGTTTCTCCAACAGAACTCGAGAGGAAGGTGTCGTTTGGTGATGAATCAAGACGCTCTGGCAGGACCATGGCATCAACGTTCTTGAGCGGATCAGGGCGTTCTGGTGCGAGCCCGGGTGCTAGTCCGGGATCTAAGGACGCGAGGGTTCCCTCTCATGACTGGAAGGCACCTCTCTTGGAAAACCACGAGGAAGTCGACGAGAACGAACGGGAGGACGAGGCCGATCTTCGTGACGAAACTCTGGGACCTGAGCTGTCCCTAGCCAAGACGGAGCAGAGTCAGTCGCTTAGTTCGGGATCAGTGTATGGATCAGGATCGGACTTTGACGGGCAGAGGAGTGAAGCAAGGCGAGGGTCGTTAGGTCGGATGGCGGCTGCGTTTGTCGCACAACCGGGAGCATTTTCCATCCTGACTGCGCCTGCAGGCTCATCCTTGGTCCCTGGAAAGGCGGGCGAGGAAAGAGACACAACGAGTGTTCAAGTACCAACATTGACGATTACAGCCCAGGACGCCGTTGATCGGTCGCAGGGATTGAATCCTACTCAAGTAGGGGCAAAGCACAGTGTTACAGCACCATCACTCTCTCCTTCAGGACCACCGGCAGTTTTGTCCGGACAGACATCTGGTAAACGATCACACGGAAGGACTGTGTCGGCCTCGGCGGAAATTCTGGATCGGGCACCCAGGTCTCAACGGTCTGCACTCAGGGCTCAGTCGACCCAGTCCCTCAAAGAAATTCATAAACAGCAGAACCGACTCGCTGCACCGGAATCTGCCAATAGTCTGTCGATCCACCTTACTCCTCCTTCGCCTTCGCACTTTCCGAATGCACAGTTTGAGGCAACAAATCCACATTCTGATGAGGCCCGGGATAGCGTGACACCTTTGGCTTCTTCAGCGGCACAACCATCACCGCAACCACGGACGCCACTCCACCACCGGAATAGCTTCAATGGCAGGAGCAACCACCGTCATAGTGTCGCGGCTCCGTTCCAAGGCGGCAACAATTATACGATTCCTGGATTCAGCCCTCATCCTCAGACGAGTCCACAGCACCCACCAAGTCCTGGCAGCAACAGTGTTCTTGACCAGGCGCCGACCTCAGCGCAAGGGTTAGGCTCTTCATGGTTCAGTCGCCGGCCTCATTCCCGAGACCCGAGTCGATCGACCATGACAAGCTTTGGAATGCCCTATTCTGCAGGCTCGGCCCCGCCTTCGCCTTTACCAACTCCATCGGAATTGACAACAGCAGGAGGACTAGGTATAGGACTGGGAGCTAGCAGTGTCGTAGGTGCGGGAAAACGGCCAGAGGAACACTACTTTCCTGATTCGACGACGATGGGGTCGTTGGCTACTGCAGCACACCACGCCACAGCAATGGGTGCGACGAGTACTGGCACGACCGTTGCAGACGCTGCAGCGGTGGCCGAGTTTGAGAGGGCTGAGGGACGACTTCATGAGTCCAGTTTTCACCTGCCTCTGTACTCTATCGGATTCGATACTCGGTGGAGCCTTCGCGCCATTCCTGATTGGTTCCCCGTGTCGAGTACTAAGGTTGCATGGACCTCGTTGACGATCCTGGTATTGGCTATTGGATCGACGATTGTGTACGACTTTATCCAACTTGCTCAAGGCAATGATCTCGTAGGCGGATCTTAATAGAACTAGAACTGTCATTTAGCAACAAAAAAAAAACATTAAAGTTGAAAAGTAAAACGATTTGGCGGCGTGATCTTGTTGCTGGCCGTCATCATAGAGCCGGGAGATGAAAGACGACATGCGTTTCTTATGGTCAAGTTCGAAAAAAAAATGGGGGAAACTGCGAATGACGCCGTGACCTTCCTCCATAAGTCTGTTGTTGTTTTTCTTTCCACGTTATTTCTCGCGCATTCATAAAAGCATTATATAGGAGACGTCTAGTTTCAAGACTGGATGTGGTTTCTTATTTTCTTTGTTTTCATGCTTTGATATCTAACATGCAGGAAAGGAGCACATGAACGCACACTCTTCTTTCTGGTCAAGCAGGTTTCTCTGCTCTTAGTGTTTTCTCTCGTTATGGATAAAGAGAGGGGGTCTCATGACCTTTCACTGTCCTTCCCTTCATCTCACTCGCTTTGTGAAATGAAGAGCGAGTATCCACCTGATGTTGCACAACTGTTTGTTTGTTTTTTTTTCGCGTACAAGAAAACAAAAAGTGAAATGAAAGAAAAGAGCAGGAAAGGATTCGGGGGGGGGGTTGATTTGTTTGTTGAGATAACAACAAACATGCACAATTCATATGCTCCATTTCGTCATCTTTCTCGGACATAGGAGAATAGGGGAGGAGGAGAAAAAGGAAAGGAGTGTATGTTGCACCATCTTCTTTTCATTTCTCTTCACTTCACTTCATTTCTTTCTCACTCACCCCTTGATACCCTCCTATGAACTGAGCATGGGCAATGCTTGTCAAGGGCACACACACCCAGGGGGTATCACACAGACCTCCAAAAAAAAGGAACTAGGCATAAAAGTGAAATAGGGGAGGCAGGCAAAATAACCTTAGCACGGTCCAAAAGAATCACACCATGTATATCATAGCGCCTCTTTATGGCACATGGGGGTGTCGCTCGCGTCGAAAAAAACTAAAGCATTGAGCCAGGGCTATTACAGCTGACTCATGGTAGTGCTTAAAAAGAATGGAGGGGGGGGGGGGGGAAAGTGAGTTACTGTTTTGGTTTTTTTTGGTAGTTATACGACAACACCGCAATGCACAGTTTTGTTTTTCACACGTTTTGTACCGTAATAGGGTTCGCCTACTATGGAGCTTGACGAAAACGACCTGTGGTTGTCAGAAATTGGTGAGTATCAACTTTAAAATCACCCATGGTACAAGGGGGGGGGGGCGAAGGTATTGATCAATTTTAATGCATTCCTGAGCAGCTCCTGAAACAACGCCAATGAGAACGCGTTACCATCGCCCTCTTTGAATTATTCTGGGAAAAGGATATTTCTACGACTCGTGTTTTGTAGAAACGCGTTATGTTGTCTGGTATGTCACTGTGGCTATTGAAATAGTCTGGTAAAAAAAAGTCAAGGCCAGACTCTCTCCTTGACTCGCCTCTATTCTCCTGTCCCCGGTCCTTCGCATTGGCTCCTTCATCAAGTTATCATCCCCCTTTCTGTCGCCTCCTACAAGCATGAAAAAACATATCCATCTATCATGCTTTACAAACATTCCACACTCTATCGCTCTTGTATCTGACTGGTGAGGGGGGGAGGGAGAAGGCTTAAGAAGCCCTTTTGAGACTTTTTACTGCTGTTAGGAGACAGACAACGATATGGAGAAGGAAAATGATTTGTTCATAATGACCTACCTCGCCTCTCTGCCTCTCTGTTGGTCCTCTGTCGGTCTTATGATTTGTGCGAAAGGAGGCGAGGAGGTGTAAGGAGATAGAAGACAAAAAAAAAAGAGAAGGAACAAGAAGGAGGAGGAAGAGGACAGGAGAAGGAAAGAGAGGAGGAGAAGGGGACCGAAGGATGGGAGTTAGCAAAAAAAAAGAGTGGAGGGAGGGGTGGGGCTGCATTAATGCAAAGTTCGCAAGAAAGTAACCCAAAAAAGCAAAGAGATCTGTCTGGCTTCATTTTTGTTATGAATGAACACTCGAGCCACCAAGGAACCAGCTCATATCACGCATCTTCACGCAGGAGGTGGAACAAGTCCGTCTGTTTTTCTTGTTTACATTGTTCGAAGAATAACGACTCCATGTTAAAGCAGGTGTGTTGTACTGAGGCAACATTTGAAAAAAAAAAAAAAAAAAAAAAAACGGGAAAATGTGCGATTCGTTCTTCATTCATCAATGTTCGTCGCACAGAAGTAATCAAGGGGAGAAAAAGGAAGCGAGGCAATTAATGATGTCTTGCAATACTATTAAAAGTACGGAAAGACGAGAAATGGAGGCAAAGGGAAGGGCAAGAAGGAAGGAGGTGGATACTTGACAGAGGACTCGCGCGCAGTTTTCCAATGGGCATGGACATCACCGATCGATCGATTCAAGAACCAACACTTCTTTCTCGTTCGTCCGGCGTAGTTTTCCTTTCTGCGGTATGTCGTATTTGCCTTTGTCGTACTCGTTCTAAGTTCAGGTAGAATTGAAGTTGACCCTTTGGAAAACGTGCATGTATGTTTGTGGCTTCTTGATAGATGCATAAAATAAATGGTGCCCATGGCTAGAATTCAGTGCGGAGACAGACTAAAACGAACAAACAAAAGAGGAGGTGGCGTTGGGGTGTTTAGTTGGAGCTAGGAGAGGGAGAGGGCTTTTTCTCTCGTGGCAAAGGGGCAAAAAAAAATACAGCTAACGACAAGGAGCCACGACGTCAGCGACCACCATTCCTCGCCATCTGACAAAAACAACTCAATTGCTAAGGGACCCATACAAAACAAACGATGGAGTATCCCTGAGAAACAAGCAACAAAGAAGGTCCTCCCGTCGAATATGAAAACTTATCCCCTTTGAACCACTCACTCACACACACGCATTCTTACTTGCTTCCTTCCCTTCCTCAAAATAAGCGACAATGCTTTGATCTGGGCTCATCTTTTTAAAAAATAAATTCAAGGTAAGGGCGCACAAAGTACATGGACAGGAGGAAAACTAAAGAGGCGAAAGTCAAAGCAAATAACATACGAAATCTGCGTAACTCTATTTTTCTTTGCATTGTGCACTCGCCCTTTTGGAATGAGGGATCGCCCATTCATGGATGTGGCAAACACACCCTTGCTTTTCTTCCATTTGGTGCCATTTTTATTTCCCTCTGAAAAAGCTTAGATGTGTTTGAAAAAGAATCTGGAATGTTTAAAGAAATTATTTTCTTTCCTTCTATCCCTTGTCCGTTCATCGTTCATGTGGTCGTTGTCTGTTTTTTATTTGTACGATGTCTCCGCGTGAATCCAAGAGACGGGTTCGGTCGCCCAAGTATTCACATCAACCCTCTCTCGTTCTCTCCCTCCTACTCCTTGTATGATACTACTCCCCTTATAAATCCTTTCAGGCGGTTGTTCCCACACCCGTCTCTCTCCTTCCTTCTCCTCCCTTCTATAAATCTACTCATCCCACAATGTTGTCACTTCCGCGTGTGTGCAAGAAAGCTTGTTGGCTTGTTTGTTTATTTTTCCTTCCTTCCTTCCCTCCCTCCTTCTTCCATTCCCTCTCTCGCTGTTCTCTGTCTCTTTGTCTTTGTCTTTCCCTCCACCGCCCCCCTGACTCCTCCCAACCTCCTTTGGATTGGGCGACGGACGGAGAGAGGTGTACTTTTAAGGAATAAGAAGAGAGAGAGAGAGAGAGAGACAGAGAGAGAAACAAAAGAAAGGACAAGCATAAAGGGTCGTTTAGGGGGTGAGACAAAAAAAATCACCCTTTCCCTTTCCTTCCTTCCTTCCCTCTCTCTCTCTCTCTCTCTCTCTCTCTCTCTCTCTCTCTCTCTCTTAATCTCTATCAGAAAAAATAATCAGACTCGGATATTCGGGACATGGTCCATCCTTTATTTTCCTACATGAATCTATGTTTTTTTTTTCTTTGATATGAGGATGCAATACCATCATATTACCATCCAAACTTATTTTCGCGTTTTTTTTTTCTGTTTATCGACTTACTACGTATCTCTCCCTCCTGCCTTGATCAACCCAGTTCACTACCACGTCTCTCGCCAGCTTCTCGAATGGTCCCTCGAGGAGGAAACCATGAAATAACTAAAAAAAATGTTACTTAACGACTTTTGAGACGCACCAAGGGGCACGAGGAGGGCGTGCATCAAGGGAAGGAGGAAGGAGGGAGAGGAAGAGTAGATGGGCAGAAATGTTGTGAGGAAAACAAAAAATAGAGAAGAAAAGGCGATGAATGACGATGAGGTTGGATAGTGATGGGGCTGATGTTGAGGAATCAGATAGAGAGGTGAGGAGAAAAAGAAGGGGAGAGAGCATGTGTGTATGTGTGAATAGATCCGAGAGGGCACTGGGTTTTTTTACAGCCAGGGGGTGAGACGGGTTGTACCATCATCATCCGGTATCTTGATCCCTCCCGACGCGTATTTTTACTTTCTTGCTGCTTTTTAGGTGTTGTTCCTGCTTGCTCGATGGTGTCTTGCTACTACTACTGCTGACGACGGTGATATTTACTACGAGTTTGTTGAGAATAGTGAAAGTAAGAGGCTAGATTGAGGGTTGATCACGCCGCGGTTCTTTTCTCTTGTCGAAAATGGTGTCAATTGGAATAAACTTCTTATTTTTGCAACCTCGATGAGGGAAGCAAGAAAAACAGGGTAAAAAAGCATAAGAGTAAAGGAAAGCCGAAGCGCAAACAATGGACACAAGGGTCAATGGAGTTTTTCTATGCCCTCAAGGTTGAGATGCCAAACATCTCAAACTCCATTGGATAAGAGAGAGAGAAAAAACACGAAGTGCCGTGATGAGAGATCCACAGGGCAACAAACAACATCGAAATTAACAATAACAACTCGAATATGAACTACGGTTTGTCTTTCCCTGTCTCCCCCTCCTTATACTCTCCCTGCTCTCCTTATTTGACGATGGACCGAACAAACAACAAAATCGATATCAACAACAACAGCAACAACAACAATAACAACAATAACGAACAAACAGGACAACAGAGAAATAGAGAGAAAAAAGGGTCAAGAGAAAGGACAAAGGCCTCCGTTTGTACCACTACACCAGTTTTTGAAATGGGTGTCTACTCATTCACCCACTCGGACTAAATATTAAACACCAGATGGATGTCATCCTCGTACTCGCTCGTTCGCCCTTTCTCTCTCCCCCCTCTCTCTCTCGAGCGAGCCAGTGCAAGGGAAAAGAAAAGATGGTGTAGCTTTCGTTCGGTTATCAGATATACTCTCCTCTTTGATGTTGTATTTTCTCGTAGACCAACAACCGATCCCATGCCTAACTGCCTATGTTAAACCCATCCAAAATAGTTGCAGGTGATTCACGATCCATTTTTCTGCCAGGGTAAACACTCACATTTCTTGGGCCTCTCTGCCTTTGTGCGATCCTCTCGTTCAGAGGCACGAGATGAACACACAATGGTTCACAAAGGCACGAACACTCTTTTGTTGTGCGCATGTTCACTCTAATGTCCTGCGAGATAGCAGCGAGGATAGTCAATGATAAATAAATGTAGCTGCCTTCTCATTCTTTACGCAAGAGATGGAGAGAAGAGATATGAAGTGATGATGATGCTGTGGCTGGACCAAACCAGCCAAAGGCTCGAACCCACAAAACAGATCTGTCCATTTCTCACAACCCTAACTTCCGTCTCCTTGACTTTTTTTTCTTTGGGGCTTTGGGTCGATTGGACGTAAGGCATTGACAATGTGCTGACAAAAATTGGAACATAGAGAGCGAAAAATTCAAAAGGGCGACAAAGAAGGAACAATGAGGAAAGGAAGGCGAGAAGGGAGGGGGAAGAGGGACAATGAAAGAGGGGAGAAAAGGGAAAGAGAAAGAAGGGAGAGAAGGGCGAGGAGAAGGAGGGATGGAAGGAGTCAAGGAAGGGGGCGAAGGGAAGGGGAGAGAAGGGTACCCCAAAGGACAATCACTTTTTTCATTTCAATGATGCATTCATTCATAATGTGTCCACTTACTCGAGTGCATTGACCATTTGACATTTTTCAATATCATCATCCTAGACGCGAACCTTTTCTTGTTAATTCTCCTGGCCTTATCGTTCATCGAAAGGTATTGGGTGAGACGCGTTACTTATCACCATTTCCAAGACATCTCGGATCATTGATCAAAAATCCATTTGCCACTTTTCGTGCTCTATGGTTCACTGGCTCTCCGTTTGTCCGTGTCTGTTTGTCTGTCGTTCTGTCATTCTTATTTTTTTTTTTGTTTGTCATTTTTCGTTCTTTGTAGCCTTGTCGGTTACCCTTACTGGTCCGCCTGACGGATGCATTGACGGAAAGACAGATTCGCCCCTTCCTGTCTCCTAGACCCCGCGGAACGTGCATTGACGTTCAACTCTTTTTTCATTCTATCGCTCTATCTCTATCCTTTATCCTCACCACACCTCATTCTTGCCCCTTGCCTTTTTCCTTTCTGTCCCTTTCATCTAGCATTTGTTGCCCGACTTACGTGCGTTGAGCCAAAGGATGAAGGGCACCAGGCAACGGTACCCTTCTCCTTCTCTATCTCCCTTTCCTCCTTGTGCCCCTTCTCTCGCTCCCTCTACCTCCTGTCAAAAAATGGTCATACAACAAACAAAGGTCCCAAAAGGTAGGGTCCATACTTCATCCATCTGTCGTTTGTAGCTCTAGAGTAAATGAATATTCAAACGCGTGCATTTATTTCTTTGTGTTCCGACACCTAGACCCTCTCTCTCCCCCCGTCCTTTCCCCATCCACACCACATTCCTTCCATGCAGGTTTTCTATCTTTTTTTGTGGGACAAAAACAACCTTACAACCACAGGGCATGGAAGAACTGTACGAGAAACGCACAGAAAGAGAAGGACATGATTGTATGTAAGAGTGCGTGTGTAATGACAACACTTGGACTGTGCCTTCCCCTCTTCGCATGCGGAGCCCACATCATACATTACATACATTACACACGCCCTTTTCCCCCTTTGTGCAAGGGTAACATGCGTTGCGGATTACATATAACACCGTTTCTTTTTTGGCGGTGGTGGGCCCTGCCACTTTTTGTGTGCTGCATAGGGTGAATTTTCCCTTTGTTTTTATTCCGGTGGTTGCCTCAATCGCTGTCCGTGTGTTTCTCCAGTGCCTGGCCGACTGAATGAAATGACTGACTGAGTGGCGGATGGTGATTCGGATTGCTATTGTGAATCATTACAGTAATAAGGACGGCACCGTAAAAAAAAATGAACAGCAGACACTAGGCACACCGAACATGAGAATGAATTTGTGAAAGAAATAGAGTTTGAGAGGCGAGAGGTGTTGTGCTCATCGAGCTTCATCATTCCTGTTGTTACCCCATTATTATTTTTTTTCTTTAAAGGACAATTTCTCTTGACTCGCGATGCGATGTTCATGAAGGGAATGTTGTTAACAAAGTGGCGGGTGGGTCATGGAGAAGAGCAAACGAACGGAGAGGGAAACTAGCATAACCATCGTCTGTTAGTAGCTAAGACGAAAGATGGCGATTGAGTAGATGGTTATGTGCTTCTATGGTATTTGCTTTCTTCACGGATGCTGTTCTTGTTGGTCTGATGATGCCGCTAATGTTGATGGGTCCAAGACTACGAGATGATGTAGTAGTATCTTCAATTGAACAATGGAGTCGAAGGACGAATTGGCGAAAAATGAATGAATGAATGAAATGAATAAGCAAAGCATTGTTTTCCCTTGCTTGTCAACAATGTGCGCGCCTTTTGTTGTTTATGATGCATGTTTCGCATGCCAATGGTCCACAGATATCAACTTACTGTACAAAAGAAGCAAACATATCTGCAAGGTTGCGAAAAGAGAAAAACAAAAAGAGTCGATGAATGTCGAGGCACAACAACAACAATTGACAACATAAACATAAACATAAACAAAAGAAAGAGAAGCGTCGTACACACAGGCAACCAACATGCATATGCATTGGGCTATCGATGTTGAATGGCATGCATGGTCGAGCAGGGCGAGATTCCGATTGAATTGGTTAGAGTAACAACACCAGAAATTTGTTATATTGGCCCCTCGGCGAGCCCACTGGTCCGCCCTCTCGAGCTCGAGCACTATTTAACACACCATGTCCTTTTCGCTTGCTCTTCAGTCTGGCTCACTCATACGTTCACCACGAACAGAACAATACTACACCCCTCTCGTTACCTCTATCTACTTCGCTCTCATACCCTCACCATCTTTCTCTCGTTGACGTTCGCATAGACACTTTTTTTGTTTATATAATACCCTCGACCTCCCCCTTTGTCTTTTTTTTTCTCTTCACTTCGTCTTTCGTCTTCAATCCCTCCTCTCTTTATTCTCATTCATCGATAAATTTCATCGATTATACCTTCTTCTCGTTTCCTTATCGCTACACTCACCTTTATTCTTCGTCATCGTCAATTGCTTTCTAATTGCTTCTACCCACTGCTCACTATCGCATTCGTACATATATAAAAAGGGAATTCCGTTTGTCCCCCCTTCACTCATTCTTAGTGTATCCATAATCATAATCGATAGCTCGTTCCTCCTCCCCTCTCCGTCCCCTCTTCACCTCCTTCTTTAAACATACCCAAAAAGACAACACCGTTTTTTTCTCGGTCTCTCCGCTTTATTTTGCATTCTTTCCCTGCTTTTCCCCTCAGATACCCTTTCAATTTACATACCGTAGAATGTCACATTATCACCACCAGTACCAGCAACAACAACACCAGTTTCATCAACAGCAGCATCCACAAATGTACAAGAACGACTCCTCCTCATATCAACAACAGCAGCAACCACAGATGCAACCACAATACGAGCAGCCACAACACCCCGCTATGACCTACAACAACAACCTGCAAGTCCCAGTGATGTTTAGCATGTCCTCCTCCATCCAGGGCTACAACACCGCCCCTACCGACCTCGGTTGCGAGCAGACCTACTTCCAGGGCATGGGCATGACCATGTCCCAAGACGCCTCCTCCAACTGTACCACCAACAACAACGGCAACATCTGCCCTCCAAGCCTCATCAGCATCCGTCGTGACTCTGGCTTCGCACCCTCGCTTGACGAGCTGTCATTAGGCATTATGGCATCGGACAACAACCAGGACCGAGAAGATTTTAAGGGGGTGCTTCACACTTTACAGGAAACGGCAGCATTCCAATCATCCATGATGTCTAGCGGGATCATCCACAACGACAATAGTAGCTCCTCATTCTTCATTTCTTCCCCGACATCTCCTTCCACCTCTTCTTCCTGTTCACCATCTACGGCTGCCATCATCAACACCTACTCTTCCTCTGCTTCGCCGGTCGTCCCTTCCTTGCCTGTTGGGATCGAATATCCCCTCGTCAACGAGCAGCGGCAGTTCCTTCAGGTTCAGCAACAACACCTTCAGGGATCAGCAGCAGCGACTATTGTCGCCGCGGTCGGCGATGCTCACTCTTCCCCTTCCTCTCCCTGCACGACTTCCACTTGGAGCACCGACTTCTCGATGATGTCGTCTCAGCAGCACCAGCAGCAGCCAACATTGTTGTCGCCATTGCAATATCACCCAAGGCAGGGTCAGATTCAGCGTCCTCGCCAGCGCAAGCCCATGCTCCATATCATGACCTCGACCGAGTCGGAGCAGCAAGCAATGATGTTTAACAGCTCCATGTCGCCCATGTCTGGCACTTGGGAGTCTTCCTCTGTCGCCCCCATGGCAGCCTCGCCCTCAATGTCTGCCGCCAACAACATTGTCCGCGCCGGCCAATACCAGCAGCAGCAGTCACAACAACAGTGCAATTACCCCTGGGGATTTGTCTCATCCCCTGTCGAATCATCTTTCTCCTCCGGATCATCAACGCCACTCTTTGCTTCGCCCTCGTCGTCCTATACCCAATCCGACATGGTCACCAGCTCCTCCTGCCAGTCCTCCCGCGCTGCTTCGCCCTCCTTTGCTCCCTCTTCCCTCTATGAGAACTTTTTGACTAACGAGCGTCGCATCAAGCGCAGGAACAGCGAGTGCTCTAACCTCATCATTCGCTCGCGCAAGTCCTCAACCTCTTCGACCTCTTCAATTGTCTCCCAGCGACGTGCCTCAACCCTACGCGAGTCTGCCTTGACCCCCTCTTTTCCTTCCACCGCCAACCACAGTGGCTGCAGCACTCCCGCTCCTGCCACCTCTACTTCCACAGGAACACACCAGTGCCCCAAGTGCGGCCAACGGTTCGCAGGCCCCGCAGTCTTGGTCCGCCACATAGAGTCGATCCATGATAAGTTGCTCTGGAACTGTGTCGGCTGTAAGTCCAACCTCTCCCGTCGCGATGCCGTGACGCGTCACATCAACCTGTCGCCCATGGACTCTATCTGCCGTGCAGTCGGAACCATCGGACAGATCAAGACGTCAAACGGCGCTGAGGTCCATTATGAGATCAGTTCCTACCGGGCCAAGCCTCTGGACGAGGTTATGAACCGCATGGGCAAGAAGATCTCGACAACGCTTCGCAAGGAGATCGATCGATCCAAAGCCGCTGCCCTCCAACAACAGCAACAACAGCAGCAGCAGCATAGCCAACAGTACCACCCATATCAACACCAGTATCAGGCGATGATGATGGGGGACATTGAGATGCTTCAGGAGCACGATGACATGATGGAGGATGAGTTGACCAAGAAGCGTCGTCGTCCCTCCATGGTCGTCGACGAGGCCCTCTTGGGTTGCCAGAAGAAAATGTAATAGCCTGCTCTCTCCCCTTTTACCCATATACCTTACTATACCCTCGTTTGTTTTTGTTTTTTAATTTTTTCTCTTGTATAATTTTGCACATCCCTCACCCCACCCTCCCAAAAAGATAGTTCTACTAAAAAAAAAGTTACAAATACAAAAAGTTTCGTTACCCCGTACAAACAACATTGCACTCCTCTAATGTTGACAATGTACAGTCATTACCCATGCAATGCATCTAGGCATGTGTCCATGCTTGTTATTGTTGTCAACCGGTTTTGTTGACGCTGTCTTTCGTCAGTCGGCAGCGTTTGTTTGTTTTCTTTTGCTGCATGCACGGCTTACTTCTACTACTGTGATATCAATCCCTCACACACTTGTTCTTTAGCGAGCTACCTTTTTTTTTGTTCTCTGTCTCTTACCCTTCTTGTCAGTTTACTTCTTTTTCTCTCACGTCTTATCTAACTTTCTTCTTTTTCCTTCACCCACACCCCCTTTTTCATGCATGTCATGCAAATCCTCGTGGAGGGGCTTGATTTTTGTTGTTATTGTTGATGTTTGAAAACCATGTACGCGCATCGTCATCATCGCCATCTCTCTTCCTTCCATGCAAACAAAAAACACGATGAAGTATAGAAAGACCTAGGGAATGACACCTTTTCCTCTTAATGCAAACGACGTCATGAAGGAGTAAAAACTTCCTCTCTCTTTCGTGCGACACAGAGATACAATGTACCTTTTTTATGAGTTTGAATCAGGGTGAAGAGCCTCTTTTTATCAATTGGATGCGTGTGAAGCCAGATGGAGAAAAAAAAAAGGGGATGAAAACAAGCATGAAAGATGGAGGAAAAGGATTGGAAGGCAAGTTTAAAAAAGAGGGAAAAACGAGAAAGGCACATGCCAATGCGAACAGCAAAACGCGTAATGTACATTTCTAGTCACTCTAATAATAAACACATCCATCCCCTCGAACTCAACCTCGACCCCCCTCTCTCTCCTCATCCTCATCCTCCATTCCTTTTCGATTGGCTTTCTTTTTGCGTGTCGCGAAACGCGCATAACCTTTTTTTGCAGAACTGCACCTTCGTTGGATGAGCAACACCTATTTGCATCCTTCCAATTCCTTCATCGTTCCAGCTATGGGCGTGTGTAGGTTACCTCATTGACTTATTTTTTGTTGTACAACATATAACTTCTGTATTGAAAGAAAAAATATATGGTTTCTGTGTGCTACTGTACACTATGTCTACGTTGGTTTTTGAAGTGTTTTTTTGTGTGTATCTATATAAAAGTATGTGTGGTATTAACATGAAAAAAGTACAATGCAAAGAAAAGCATATATCACGGCCCTCCTTGGCTCTTTACCACTGTCTCAACTCCACACCGCCCAATCACCGCTCACTCCTCTTTACCTTCACACTGACCAACCAAGCCCTCAATGGTTCCCTGCCATCCCTCAAAGTACTTTGCCTTCATCTTTGCCAAATCCACCGGAACAGTTTTCTTGCCATGAGGACGCTTCGGGCAGAACTTGACGGTGTTGTCGATCTCGGTCTCGGACTTCATAATACTATAGGTCCTCATCTTGCGGCACCGCGACGTCTCGGCTGAGCGGAGGATATGTCGCTGGACCGAGAACTCGTTCGAGAGTGAGCTCTGGCAGGCCTCGCATCGGACGGGGGAATAACGGCCTCGCCATTTGTGGGCTTCGGCGTGGCGGACCATAGAAGGGTGACTGGAGCAGGTTACTTTGCAACCCGGGTACTCGCACTAATATGAAGCAATCAAATGAAAGATACATTAATAAAGAACCACACAAACGCGAAGCGCGAAACGCGTAAACAATAGTACAAAGATGAATCAAACATATGGCCTTGTGTTGGTCCACATAATGGAGGAAAATGACACCTTTTTTCAATAACAAGTTCATACAAAAAAAAGACTTACGTAAAGAGTAATCCGGGGTCCCTTGGGCTTGTTAATAGGCTTGGGAGCGGCTTTGCGGACGCGCTTTCTGCGCTTGGGGTTGTGCCTATTCTCCTCTTCTTCATTGGGGATGTCCGAATCATCTTCGTCCGAGAACACGGCGCGTTTGAATTCTTGCTTGAGGGAAGAAGGCAGGGTGGGAACCGTCGAACTGAACAAAGGCGAGACCGACGAGGTCGACATGGTTGGAGAATAGCTACCAAGAGTGCCGCCGGTAGAGGACGCTGGCGACGACAAAAAGGAGCCTTGATGATAGTGGTGGTGACCGGTGGTAGCCAGCTGCTGCTGGGATGCGGTCATGCAAACCGCTCGACTGATGGCAGACGGAGTTTGGACTGTTTGAAGATCCATAGGAGAGAATCTCGGCGAAGGCAGGATGGTGTTGAAGGGAGTGACTGTGACGGAGCTGGAGGCCGCGCTTGCGCTTGGGGCAACCGTGAGGTGGGGGGGAAGGCCGTTGCCTGCAGAAAGTGCAAAGTTTTGCAAGGAACCTGTCAAGTATTCGGCACCGCTGTGGTTCAAATAAGCCGACGACGAAGCATGGTAAAATGGCGAAGACTGTGAGCTCTCTTCAGGTATATCAAAGTAACCAGACTCCGAGGCGGGTGACAATGCGCCCTCATCAGGACTGGCGAGGGAAAAGTGGCCCAGTGCGGGTGAGCGGAACTGAGTAAAGCCCATAGGGTTCAGAAAAACATTATTGTAATAGTTGGGATTCTGCTGGTGATGAGTAGCAGTAGCAGCGGTAACGGTGGCAATGATCGCAGCAGATGCGGCAGTGTTTGCGTCCAAGGAAGGGGAAGGATAGGATAAGTGCTGTTGGAAGGCGTCTAGGACCGAAGAGTCGCAATACTGCTGGTGTTGAGATGGCAGGGTGGGGATCTGATGCTGTAGTAGTGGCTGCTGCGAGTCAAGAGCTGTGGTGTCTTGGTAGGTCCGTTGCAACTCTGGGGCACGTTGGAGGGTGGAAAACTGCGGCATCGACAGAATGTGCGCGTCATGTCCTTGTGACTGCTGCTGCTGAGCAATAGTGTGCTCGAAGGGAAAGGCGAAGTCCGAGGAATCAGGCAGGGGTGACGGATAGTGAATCTGTTGCTCGGCGAGTTGCTGAAGTGGTTGTTGCTGCTGCTGGGGAAGACTCATGTCTCCAGTGCCTTGGGGGAGGTTAGAGAAGAGTGAAGTCGAAGAGAGGAAGTCGTCAGAAAAGTTGACGCAAAGAAACTTGTCCGAATTGAATGACATCTCATTCTCAAAAAATGAGTTGCCAGTGCCGTTCCCATCCTTGGCATCGTCAGCAGAGCTGTTTCCTCCGTCAAGAAACCCGTCGCGGTTGAAGGAATCTTGAAAAACCAATGGATTGCTCAGGTGCTGGTCCATGGTAGTGATGGAGGGGCGCTTTTGTCGTGAGGAGTAAGAGAGGGAAAGGTGAGCAGGGCAGTTGAATGAATTTACTGGTGGAATGAGGGGGCAGAAAAGGGATGGTATTTGTGTGTTAACGGAACGTGGGTAGAATTTCAATGTGATGGATCAGTGGTTATTGTGCGACGTAGAGAGAGAGAGGAGGGCTAGAGTAGGGCGAATAGGGGTGCCTATGTGTGTTCTTGTGAAAGGAATTGTTGTACAGAAGTCGAAAAGAGAGAGAGAAAAAAAAGAAGGAAAACGGTGGCCACAAAGACGCTTTTATGGCGATGAGAGGGATGTAGCAGGTTCCCCGATTTTTTGTTTACAGTCAATTGACAATGGCAATGGGGGATCTGACTCTGTTTCCCTTCATCATCATTCGTCCATTTCATCCATGACTCCCTGGCCATAAACTTGCATCCCAAAGCCTTTTTTTTTTTTTTTTTTTTTTTTTTTTTTTTTTTTTTTTTTTGGTTCTGCTATCCAACCTGCTGTGCCAACTCAGTCCATCCACCTGTTGTCTGAGCCCTTCGCACTATCTGGCCAACATGGCAGTGGGAGAATAAGCAAGCCGATGTCGACGCCCCATGCAAGAAAGTCAGTCGGAGGCAGGCCTGTTCCCTTCCCCTATCTGACTCAAGTGCCACCTTCAAAATACTTCTTTTTATTGTTGCCTTTTCAAATACCAAAAAGATTTACACAATTAAAGTAAACCAATTGGTCTTCACATTTAATCACCAGCCAGGCTACCTCTAAATATTTCTTCTGCGCTTCGCCTTCGCCCTCCGTGTCTAGGAGCAGTTGCTGAGATGGCCTCGTCATGCTCTCTTACCCATCCTTTGACAGACAACGCTCACTCTCTCTCCCTCTTTTCTCTTACTCTTTCGACTCCAACATCAGCATGACCATAGGCACGTCCCCACTTTCCCTACTTTGTGTTCTCGCTTATGAATGTTTAATAGCGATGGATGACTCTACAACGAGCCAGCGAGAACCAACGCCGGGTCTTTTGTGGTCGTTGTCAGGCGGTTGATATATATATATATGTTGAACGCTGTCCGAAGAATGAATGGTTCTCGACTCAATGCCAGAGATGGGCTGGTCAGGGACCTGCGATTGCGTAAAAAAAAAAAAGAACGACAATCGATTGTTCTTTTGTCGTTTGTGTCTTTGTCGTTTCTATTTTCTCGCATAGTATGTGAATTTGACGCGTCTTTTTACCCGCTCGTATTTCTCAAACCACATTCCCGTCTTGCGGTAAATTTTTGAATGTTGTCCTATAACACCCACCCACACAGACCATGGACCTACAAATCAAGCAGACAATAATACCCCAAAATGGGGACAGACCGCAATATCTGTTCTGATTGCTTTGTAGCACAGAATAAACAGACCTCCCCATGCACAGATGTAAGGGTTTAGGAGGGCGAGTGGTGTCCCTTGCTGTTGTCGACCCTTCTCGACCTACTTTTCTCCCTCTTTAACTCTGGCCCTCATACTTCCTGAAAGAACCAATCGCAGAGGCACCAAAACAAGTACTGGAAACAGAGAGAGTGTAATTGTGGAGTAAGACACCAGTTTTTCTTTCCTGAACAACTCGTTCTTTCCTTCTGCTGTATGCTTTGCTCTCAGTTGTTCGTCCTCTCTGTCCCCTCTGTCCTGGTCCACCCATTGATCAAGCGTGCTGGGTTGCGTGAACTTAGCTCAGGTCTGGACCGGCCTTTCCTTCTCCCTCGCCAACCTCGTCCTGCTCTCTACTCTCTGATAGAAACACGCATGAATATTGACAGATGGACCGGGTTGCTAAGTTACCCTTCTTCGCCACGTTTTTTCATGTGCTGCATGGTGTGATGCCCACACAGACCACAAAAAAGAAAGATCTAACCTTCGATGACTTACCCCTTTGTATTGATTGGTCCGATATAATATACACAACTCCTCCTTCTCTCATCATGGTCATAGACTTATTGCGGCTTGTCATGGACTTACTGAGGGCTTGGCATGAACGTGTGGATGGACGATTCCCACACGTATACAAAGATAGACATGTATTCGCTTCATCCACATCCCAAACCACTTCCGCAAGGAAAAGAGAAAATAGCTCGCGGGTTGCATTTGGCTATGGTTTTACAAGAACACAAAGCTCAAACTCTAAGAGGACACGAGGACAGACCAAGGAAAATGCAACACCAGAATATGCGGCTAAAGAAACAAGGGTATTATCAATGGCAAGGGTTGTAAGGTCAGTTTTTTGACAGAGTTGTTCTAAATAGCACTTGTGATCACTTCGCTTGCCTCGGGCAGTGTGGAGTGAGCCGTACAAGATGCGACTAATCAAGGACGTATCAGTTCGGGAGGACATCGGAAGTGAGAGTTAACAAGGTCGATTCATTGACAAAAAAGGTCAGCATTCGCAATTGGCACGTAACATCGCCTGACGGGTCATTGGGACGTCCATACAATACATCGAGAGCTCGTGAAAATAGAAGAGAAAGAGTAAAGGTTCTTATGAATCAAAATGGTCAAGAACATAATAGTCTTAAAAAGCAATTGCGAGGATTCTTGCCTGGTACAAAGCACAGTGGGACATGGCAGTGGCTGCGATAAATAGTCGTAGGGGTTCTGAGCCTGTACCCTTTAAGCTTGAGAGATATACAATTGAATCGGCAAAGCATTGGGTCGAGAAGTGTCATGTGGAGCTGCACCATCGACGTGCGGGTTAACCTCGCCATCGGTGTCTTCCGAGAAAGGAGCACCATCGCTATGTGAATCAGTGGCGATTCGGTCTTCTAATTGCTTGTCCCCGGAAATCAGATCCCAGTCGAGTTCTCGCCAGAAATGGAGTGTGGTTGGTTGTCGCCCTGTGCCCTTGACAACACAAGCGTTTCCAAAAAAAAAAAAAAAAAAAAAAAAAAAAAAACATTCGATCCACTAGCCAGAGGAACAAATGCATCCACGTCTGGCAAGAAAAGAGATCCTTGACAAAGAGCGCTCGCATCAGGTCGCTGATGCCAATGTCGCTCATAACGTCGTTGTAGTTGTTGAAAATAGTCAGAGCAGTCTGATCCTCCCTCGCATCACAGAGGCAGCTGATCGACAGAGGCGTTGATCAATGGACATAGTACTACCAGCAAGAGCGCTCCAGTTTCGTCGAGAAAGTTTCCAGCTTTGAACATTAATGGTACCAGAGCTAAATTAGGACCGAGGATAAAGGTACCTCCTAATCTGCTTAAAGTGAGGCAATGACATCTTAGATACGAATTTGTGTCTGGGTTACTCGAGAAATATGTTTTAGAACTCCTTGACATAGCTTTGTGGGAAAGAACCCATGTAAATGACAATTTCGAGGTAGACACGAAGCTCCTTTGAGGTTGTAACCTGACAGACTGATTCATCTTCGCAAGTAGGCATCGATTCGGTTCCTAAGCCAACAACTTACGCACTCCTTAATCTCTAATGAACAACTGTCATTTTCCTCTGTCGCTTTTCTGGATGTCCTTCAAAACTATGTCGTTTGCCAGGCACCAACCCTTGCGAAAAGGACTCAAATGCAAAGCTAGATTTTAATACCCCTTTCTACTCCCTCTTCATGTCTCATACGACAATATCTCTTGCATTCTGTTGAGCCAGGTCCTAGATGGTTACTTGTAAATAACCTGATAGGCACCTATTACCACACTCCAATTGCTTTTCTCCGCTAAATTTCCTATGCACCCCCGTCCTGCGTTGCTTCAGGGTCCCCTTCCCCTCACAATATCATTGATTTACAGTAAAAGGCTTATCCCTGGGTCTTCAGTACCCAAACCATCTATGTTTTCTGATGTCACGCGTTCTTTTACTATATAATTATTGGATGATATTCGACTCACCCATTCTACGTTACCATGCCCTCTTTGCCAAAAACAACGGCTTGAAAGAAAATAATGTCTTTTAACCATGCTTCCAAGTCAGGGACGATACAAGGATAATTGAGAAAAGTTTTATTTTGCTCCGCTTTGTTCAGATATAAAACGCTTGTTTATTCCTCGCTCCTGCTCTTCCTCCTCTTCCTATCCTCTTCCTTTAAGCCCCTGGCTCTTCTCGATCACCTCTATCTCCTTTGTTCACGACTGTCGTACAGTTATCAAACCTACTTGCACTCAAAACTCTCTCGTCCTCTCTTAAACCACCACCCTTTCTTTCTGTCAATGGACGACAACAACCAGTTCGAGTCCTGGCCTCGCAAATCTGCCCGCATCCGCGATCGAGAAGCCACCAAGGCCGCCGAAGCCGTCAAAGCGATGCAAGAGAAGGAAAATGAGTTGAAGCACCAGCAACGGGCCAAGCGCCGAAACTCCCTTTCTGCCCAGGTTCAGACACCCCATCGAGCCAAGGCTGTTCAAGCCAAGGCTACCGAAGGTACCCACGGGAAGTCAACTACTTCTTCTCGTGTTGTCACGTCCAAAGTCAGCCAAGCCAAGACTACCCAAGCAAAGCCGGTCCAAGCTTCCCCCGAGAAGTCGGCTATTTCGTCTACTCGTGCGACTGCTTTCAAGGCCATCAGAGCCAAGGCCAACCTAGCCAAGACCGCGCAAACCAAGGTCGTTCAAGTCGGAGCTGCACCTGAGAGTTCTTCCCCTTCCTCTACTCGTGTTGCTGCTTTCAAGGCCATCCGAGCCAAGGCGGAGCAAGCCAAAGCCGAGCAAGCTAAAGCTGAACAAGCTAAAGCCGAGCAAGCAAAGGTAGATCAAGCTGCCGTCGCCCAAAAAAAGTCCACTGCTTCATCTTTGCGTGCTACTGTATCCTCGTTGTCGTTGCCCTCGACTCAGTCTGGTTCCTCCCAACTCCGTCTTGACCCTGGAGATGTCGATGTCGATATCGAAACTGATGCTGAAACTGCCTATGTCACGGCAGTCGGCACTCCGGACCCCTCCTTCTCGTTTCCGTTATCCTCTGGCACGGTAACAGAAATTGATAAAGAGGACCTGCGTTCGGACGGAAGTGACTGCAACACGGATGTCGACTCTGAGAATGATGGGGAAGCAGAGAATGATGATGACGAGGAGATGCCCTCTAGTCTCGAAACGCGTACCCGTCCGAGTGTATCTGGGAAGACTCTTCCTGGTGCGCGTCCTCGCTCTCACAGTCCTGGCAGCTATGACGAGGAGGAGGGTGAGGAGGAGGGCGATGAAGAAGGTAGTGATGACGAGCGTGTTGAGGGAGATACTGGTGAGGACGAAGATGAGGGTGGTAATGGAGAGGATGACGAGCTTTTGTCCGATACCGCCAGTGAAAGCTCCGAGCTCGAGTACTCTGATGAAATGTCGGGTTACACTGACGATGAGGTATATTTACTATGCATTTTGACACACTCAGTGAATCACTCACCTCGATGAATTCGTTTACATCCATCTAACCATCTCTTTGTTTCTATCCGCCTTTTTTTATTTTTAAATTATCCCATGAACGTAGGACTACGTCTATGTTCCTTTGACGGGCAAAGAATATGCGCGAAAGATGATGAGAAAGCTCCTTGAAAGGTTCCTGGAGAGCGACGAGTACCTCCTCACTCCTTTGTCCTTTGTCATCTACTGGATGCCTACCACTGTCGATGACAACACGCCCGAGCACACGTTTGATCTCTACACCCTGCCTCTCAAGGCTATGAATTGTGAATGGGATAAGGCTGAGGTTGTTGATACTCTGCGCACCGATCAGGTCGCGCATTGGTTGCAGATCCCTATTGGAGCCCTCCTTGGGTTCTTGGTGCAGGCTACTGCTTCTGAGATGAGTCGGTTGAATTATTACTTGCACTTTCGACTCGACCTCATGCGAACAATGCAAGGTAAGAAAAAAGGCTTCAATGTAACATGTTTATGGTGAAAATGTAATACGTGACATGAATTAATGGTCCTGGATTCTTTTCTTCACAGGCTACTTCTAACTATGACATATCTTCATCACCCTTTGTACATAGCCATGCCAAGCTGCTTCGAGTGGCTCAACATAGACACTGACCCCCAGCCTGGCGACCCCATTTACGAAGTCCTCCACCGCTTCCGCTCCATCGACGACGAGCAACAACGTCTTCTCCTTTGGTGCATCAAGAAGGAGACTCGCATCCGCCACGAAGCCGACGCGCGGAACAAAATTGACACCATGCCATACCGCCCCATCGTCCATGACGACTTTGACACCCGCGCCCAGTTTGATTATCTCCTTAAGACTTGGAACATGCATCGAGCCCGCACATCCCCCGTCATCGAGTTCCGCGCATCCAAGAGGCTCTTTCCAGGATTTGTCGATCTCCGCGCGAGAGATCGTTGGTTTGTAAAGGTCGAAGTTACGGAGGAGTCGTTGGAGGCGTTGACGCCGAAGGAGGTCTTGGATACGATTAAGGCAGATCATGAGTTCTTGCATCAGATTGATTCAAGTCGTGCAGACTACCAAGAGTCCAAGATGATTGAGGATGAGCTTGTTATTGCTGCTCAGGACCCTCGTTTCCCGCTGGCACCTATAGTCACCCCCCCAGCGCAGGCGCAAGCTCAAGACCCCGGAGGATGCGCCCTTCCTCCTCCACAGCCACATGGACCTCCTCCTCTACGTACTGTCTTGCCTCCGAGTGGAACGCCACCCCTTCTACATCAACACATGCAACAGCAGACCGCTGGTGGTCACCCAACCTTCCAGCCCTCTGCCTCAACTATCCCCATGATGGCTCCCATGCCATTTCCTCCTCCTCGCATACCCTTTCAGGACATCGGAGGTAACTCAACCGTCCCGGTTAGTGCCTCGACTACTTCCATGATGGTGCCTCTGCCACTTCCGTCACACACGCAAACCCAAACTATTAGCGTCGACTCAGCTCTCCAGGCGTCCGCCTCGACTACTCCCTTCTTGGCGGACCAGCCTCTTCCTTCACACATGCAGGCCCAAACTACCAGTGTTGACCCAGCCCTCCAGATCTCAGCATTGGCTACACACATGCTTTTGCCTACTGCATATATACCGCCCCAGGCAGCCAGCGGGGAAGCCACCCTCCAGGGTTCTACTTCGACTACTCCCTTGCTGGCGACTCAGGGTCTCCCTTCTCAATACATGCCGCTTCACACCACCGGTTATGTTCGAGGCTTCCAAGGCTCGGTGTTGGCTGCACCCATGGGGCCTCCTCCAATTCCCCCTCGTTCTCAGCAATATTTGCACACTCTGCAGCCTCTTCACTCCCTACAACCTCTTTATCCTCAGCATCATCTTTATCCCCAGCATCCTCACCAACCTCTCCACCCTCTACAATGCCCACCCCCACCCCCTCAGTTCCACCAACTAAACCCCTCCCTCACCATGAACACCAACACTAGCTCCTTCCTCCACCGCATGACCCCAAACGTCGTTTCGACCGACGATAATTGGTGGCGTCACGAGCTTCTTCAAATCATGGAATTCCACCGTAAAAACTCCCCCACTGTCTCACTTCAATTAGACCTCCCTTTCATGAACCAACACATTGTCAAGCTCCTACAAGATGTCTTGCGAGAGAAGCAGAGGTGCTTTGTGAGAATCCTCTATCAGAAAATGCTGGTTGATCATCAGAAGCGGCGGGAGCAAGAGGCGGCGGCGAGAGAGGAGGCTGCGGTGAGGCAACAGCAGGAGATTATGTTGCAGGTGGAGGTTGAAAGACTGTTAAGGGAGCAGCAGCGGCAGAAACAGGAGGCTATGGCGGTGCAGTTACAGCAGGCGCTTCAACCGTTGTTTGACCAGCAGCAACAGAAAGCTATTGGGTCAGAGATCCAGCGGATGGTGGAGATTCAGGAAGCAGATCAGCGGCAACAGCAGCACCAACAGAACTTGCAATATTTGGCGGACCATTATCGGCAACAGACGGCGGCGGTGGATGTCCAAGAAGTGCAGCAGCAGAAGCAGGAGCAGGAGCAAGGTTCACATTCAGTGGAGCAGCAGCAGCAGCAACAGGTGTTGGAGTCCTTTCGAAAGCAAGCAGGGCAACCTCCCCAACAACAATCGGAAGAACAGCACTACCATATGACAGAGCAGCTCCCACAATCTCCAGACCCACTCCAACAACAGCAATCGGCCGAAGTCGATCTACTCCAACAACAACAACTCGCCGAGACACAACAGCTCCTGTCGGAGCAGGAGCTCTTAGCCCAACAACTTCAACTCCAGCAACAGGCGGAACAGCTTCAACTCCAACAAGAGTTGGACGCAGAGTTACAGCAACAAGAGTTGGCGGCACAGCAACTGATGATGCAGCAATGGACCCAACAACACCAGCAACATCAGGTGTTGTTGGAGAACCTGCAGGTGCAGCACTTTGTCACAGACTTACATCAACAGCGGCTTCTGGAGCGAGTTCAGCAGCCTAGTCCTGCTCCTTCTACTCCCGCCCCGGAGGCGGAGTAAGGAGCTCCAACTTCTGTGCCCATCTGGCTTCATGTCCTGCCAAAAAATAAAAAAAAAAATGAATGCAAAAGACGAGATGTATTATTTGTGGGTTGTGATTATTTTCGTCCGCCATGTGTGGATACCTGTCTAGCCCCTCCCTTCCCTGCCGCCACAGTCTCATCCGCCGACAACGAATCCGACAGCAACGAAGCCCTACCCTTCCCCTGCCCCTTGACACCCTTCTTCTGCTCAATCCCAGCCTCAGCCTCAGCATCCGCAATAGAACTCGGCTTATCCAACACCTCAACGCCTCTCAGATCCTCACACCACACACCGGCCTCCCTCCCCTTGGCATCCTTCCCTGGCAAAATACTATATGTATTGATATACTGAGTCAACGACCGAAGATCCTGTTTCTTCAACCCAAACTCGTGTGCGAGCACGTCTTCTGTCCAGATCGTAGGGTCCTGGTTCCGGAGTTGGAGGAGTTGCATCAGTTTGAGGGATGTTAGGTTTGAGCCGGATTGTGCAGCTGCTGCAGCGGTTGAGGCGGAGGTTTGGGCGTACAGTCCTGATGATTGGGCGAACGTTGCTGTAGAAGTGTTGTTGGATCCTGAGCTGTATGATGATGACGACGAAGGTGTCTTGGAAGGCAGTTTACGCTTGAGAATCGCCTCAGCCTAGTAAGATCGCAGAAAAGCAAAACATGAGTAAGTTTTGGCAGCACGATCCGATTTGACTTTACATGTTGAGGGGTTTTGGGGGTATGCGGCGGCGAATACTGAGAAATGACCCCGCCAACCTACCTCGCGATGCTTGACTTGATCTGGGTTGGCAACGTCCACTTGTCCAATGGTATTCAAGTTTCCAAAGAACTGCATCTCTGCCGCCGACGGCGTATCCTCCAACGGCCTACTCTCTCCATCTATGCACGTCCGAATAATTAGAATCAAAACAAAAAAGCGTAACCGTTAGGTGTCATAGGTCTCTCCTTCCTGTCGACCACGATTATTGATCCGTTCCTTCAGCAAAGAATTTGCGTGCAGCTGTTGGATGATTACCTAGCTTGCCAGATTTCTTGATCTCCTCATCATACCGCGCAATCTCCTCCTCCAACCTCCGCTGCTGCTCCAGATAATCCTGTTTTGGCGAACTACTTCCTCCCACACCTCCTGCACCTCTTTCCTTGAACGCAGTCGACGCGGCAGTGGCGTTCATCTTTGTCGCCGCCGCCGCAGCAGCAGCCGCAGCCGCAGCCTTTTCTTGCATCGCGCTCTTGGCAGACGGGAAATGACGCGCTGCTGATTTGGCGGTTGCATTGCTCTTTGACGCCGAGTTTCCCATGATGCTTTTTGTCGCTAGCGTAGTAGTAGTAGTAGTTGTTGTTGTTTTGGCCTTGGGCTCTGTTGAATGAGTGAGTGTTCAGTAGAAGGAGGCTGAAAGTGCGTACGCAGTAGGAGGTGGGTCGTAAGGACGAAATGCTTCTGCTTGAGGTTCCTGCTTCCTGGTTCGGTGAATGGGTGTGGAGAAGTGAGAGTGGAAGTGATCGTGGGTTTTCCGTGTTCTCCGGAGAGACACAAATATCCGTGGGAGAAGGTGTGCGACCGAGCGTGAACTGACGACAAGCCACAAATTCTTCATGCTAATCATGCAGAGTATGCATTCACTCTACTCTCACACAGAACACAGAGTACTCTTGCAGTGATAACTAAGAATTAATTATGAATAATCGTAGGAAAACTTTATAGGTGTAATAAACAGGAAAAGAAACAGAGAAAGAACAGAAAGAAAGAAAAAGTCTACTTGCGGACAATGTCCTTGGCAGCAAAGTTGCCAAACAAGGTGTTGCACAAAATCTCAAGTGCCCAGGCGCCAAAGTAATCGAACGCCATGATACCAATCAGCTTGACCTTGAAGTCCTCAGGGAAGGGCACCAACTGGAGCCACTCATTGAACTCGGGCATAAACTCGGTCGCTCCCGCAATGGCAACTCCGGCGACGGCCAATAGACCGCGATACAGGTAAGTGTTCTCCCTCAAGCTCTCGCGGAAGGGGTGACCCTTGTAGTTGATCGCAAAGGTCGAAACCTGCATCGACAACGAGATCAGGTAGATCGCGGAGTTCAACAGACCAGGCTCAAATGTCTTCTCCAAATCCACCACACGGTCGTGCTCAATCAACTTGGCCTCGCGCGTAATGTAGATCAGCGAAAAGATGTGGATCGCGAACTGACCCAGGACAGACAGGATGATGTAGAAGTTGAAGATGTTGGGCTGCGGACGTTCCTTGGACAAGTGCTCGAGAGGGGTGGCCTTGGAGATGCACATGAAGCAGACAGCCATCAGGATACCAGTAATCGTGACCTGGAAATCACCATACTTGATACCGTCGAGGTACAAGACACTGAGCGAGTAGGCGGTAATGAGACAGTTGAGGGCGAGAATCTTGTACATCTGCATGGTGGCGACAAGAGTGCAGCGACCCTGGCGGATAATGTTAACAATCGACATGGGGGTCGACAGCTTGGAGGTGAATGGGGCGGCAGCAGAGGCATCTCCGAGCTTGATAGTGGGGGGTGCATCCTCATCAACGTCCTCCATCATGTCAGCGATACCACTCATATCCAACGCGGGCTTGGGTGCAGCAACAGGGCGACCGTTCTCATCAACAGCACCGATGCCAGCAGCCTCGCGAGCAGCCTGCTGCTTGGCGGCAATGACCTCTGGAGGGTAAAGGTGGGCGATCTTGGCGTGAGGTGGAGGAGGTTGCATGTTGAAGCGGGCAGTAAACTTGAGCTGGTTCTCGTAGACATTCTTGATACGCTGAAGCTGATTGTATTCGGCAATCCTGACTAGGTCCTCGGGCTTTCCGTCCAAGAGAGCAACACCAATATGAGCCTGCTTCAAGGCACCGACATCGTTGGTTCCGTCTCCGCACATCAAGGTGGTGTATCCGCCAGCCTTCAAGGTCGTCAAAATGGTCTCCTTCTGTCCGGGAGAGACGCGGGCATAGACCCAGGTGTGGCGGACCAGCTCAGGGAAAGTAGGCTTGTTCTCGTACTGGGACATGGCAGGTCCAGTGACACAGATATCGTAGTCGCGGAAGATGGTAGTATCGAAGGGCTTGGTGGGATCGAGGGCGATCATCTTGTTCTCGTCCACAGACTTCCAGACGAGATCCTCGGGTCCATCTCCATCCTCACGGACATCCATAATCAAAACATCGCGGTTGACAATATCGACCTGGCGGGCGACGTGGCAAGCAGTCAAAGGGTTATCTCCGGTAATCATGACACAGCGGTGGGAAGACTCGTTCAACATCTTGATGGCCTGAGCGGAATCCTCCTTGAGGGGGCAGTGGAAGACCAAGAAACCGGCAAAGATGAGCTGGCTCTCGACATTGTCGCGGTGAAGAGCATTAATCTGGTCAGCGTTCAATCCATCGGGCAAGTACTTGTATCCAAGAGCCAAGACACGGCTTCCACGGCGAGTGAACTGCTTGTAGGTCTCCTCGTAGTGCTGGGGCAACTTGGTATACATGTGTTTTAGAGTCTCGGGGGCTCCTTTGACGGCAACAAACAGCTTGGTGGTCCTGAACTCGGGGCTGGTCAAAGTGGAAACAGTCGACATACGCTTGAGGGCAGAGGAAAACTGGAAACGGCGGCGGATCAAAAGGTGCTCGTTCTTGTTGAAGGTGTTGTCGGGGTAAACGTTGTCGTGCTTGCCAACCTTCCACTTCAAAGCCTCCAGGGTGACGCGCTCCATTGGGTCACCAACAAGACCTTCCTCTAACTGAACCAAGGCATGAGCGGTAGCAAGGACATGGCGGGACGAGATAGGGGCCTGGTCGGGCATGATCAACTTCTCGGGCTCTTTGGCATCAATTCCGCAGACACCCTCAACAACGAGATCCTCTCCAGTCAAAGTTCCAGTCTTGTCGAAGCAGCAGACATCGACCTTTCCGGCAAAGGGGATACGGAAGGGCTCAACGCAGAAAATGTGGTAACGGGCAAGGGCGATCAGCGAGGTATTGACAGCCAACGACAACTCCATGGGCAGCTCTGGGGGAACAACCGAGGTGATAATCAAGATACAGTCCAGAAGCAACTTTCCACGCTTGCGTCCCTGCTCGGTTCCGACAACCCAGACATAGTAGGCGGCGACAATGGCAAAGATGAGGAGGAAGAGAATGAAGAGAAGGGCTTCCAAGTTGTTGGCGGTGACACGCTCGGTCGAGTAAACCATGGTGCGGACGAGTTTTCCCTGGGCAGTTCCGAATCCAGTGCGGACAACATAGCAGATGCATCCACCATCGGGGGCCTTCAAGGACGAAGTAGGGGGGGTGACCTGAAGGACTTTGGTGCCTCCATAGAGAACATTCAGCTTGTCTGCGCCGTTCAATTCCAATACATCGTCGGCCTCACGCAACATGATGCCCTCCTTCAACAATGGGGTCGACTCTCCAGAAAGCATGGCCTCGTTGACAATGCAGGTTCCGTCGACAATGACCATATCGCAAGGAACTCCAGAATCCTCCTTGGTGCGAACAATCGAAACAAGATCGCCAGGCAAGAGCTCGTCGGACATGATATTGATCCAAGTGCCGCTGCGGCGAACGTTGACGTGGAATGGTTTAATTGACATGCCCTGGAACTCTCCAATGGTTCTCAAGCGCTATTATTTGCAATATTAAATTGACGGCGGGTGTAAGTATGACAAGGCTTTTTGTTTCACACATATACCCGGATAATGAATAAAAAATATCTGGCATAGCCGACTTCAACATACCTGCCAGACGACAGTGGACTCAAAAATGACCAGCATGACGAGGGTGAAGATAGAGTAGTACCAGTACTCGTCCAAGCACCAGAGGGCAACACAGAAGATCTGGAAAATGAAGAAGGGTGCGACAGCGTGTTCCTTGAAGAGCTCCACGAACTTTGGCAAGGGAATGTCGAACCTGTTCATGCCATAAGTGGCAGTCGAGGCCTTGGTCTGCTCCTCGCTCAATCCGTGCGCCTTCTGGAGTTCGCCCATAGTCAAGCCAAGATCGGAGGGATACTTGATCTTTGTGAAGATCTTCTTGTCGTCATTGTACACATACTTTTTCTTTTGGAAAAAGAAGTAGGTTGCTCCATCCTATGTTAGCATGATAAGAAAAAAAGTATAAAAAAAAGTTTAGCGACCAGTCATGAGATTCCACGCCACGTCTTTTGTCTTGTCCACGCAATCACCCTCGATCGCTTTTTTGTTTCTTCTACTTCTTTGTGTTCAAATCCAGTTATATGTGTTACCTCGTGGTGGAGATCGCAAAGAGCTCCAAGTCCACGGTGCTTGTCGGGAATAATACGGATGATAGTTGCCTTCTTGACATCAGTTTCCTAGAAAATATAAGTGAAAAAACAGAGGATTGTTAGCCTCTGCCTGTGATCCCTTGCATTGCATGATCGAGCACACCCATGCCCCACAATGTTCTCTTTGTCAGATAGAAACCACTAGATCGCATCTGGTGTGTTGTCTGTAAGTGTACCTTTCTGCAAGTAAGCGAGGCTTTGATGGAGACGCTCCACTGGCAGGTCAAGAAGAGCATTGCGTTGGTGGTGAGAAGGAGTCCGAGGGTGACGAAGGTGATCTCCTCTGACCTGATCCATTCGTCATATTTGAAAAAGTAGATGAATGACCAGGCTGGGTAGAGGAAGAAGAAGGGCCAGGCGTAGGCATGTTGGATCCGTGGGAGGCGAGAGTGCAGCGACGAAGCTTTGATCAGTTTCGTCTGGACAAGTGAGGCCGGCGCCCTATCAATTGATGACGACGCAGAGAGAGGTAATTGTTGGAAAGGAGGGTTAGGAACTGTGTATTCTTGTTGATGGGTTGCTGTTATTGTTGTTGGTGTTTCCTTTTACTTCAAAGGTGAGATGTCCGGTTGTCCTGTCGCCTGATGAGTCTGTGCTCGAAAAAGAAGGGTCATCCGCGGTGGGATGATGTCTCTTTCGTCTCTGATGCTGTTTGCAGTTCCGACGAGTGGGATGATGCTGGTGCCGGACTGGTTGGTTGTGGGTCCTGTGTCCAGTTGTTCTGAAAAGAAGAGATAAGCTGCTTACATGTTTTCAGCAGTGAGGTTTGGTGGTCAAACTGCGAGGTTGATGGTGACAATGGGCCGTTAGTGAAAAAAAGTACAAAAAGTAATAGAAAGTGATGAAGGAAAGAAAGGAGAAAAAAGGGACCAACCACAGGACGACAGCTAAAAGAAGGGCTCAACTCAGTTGTCTAGCAGCTCTGGGAAGCAAAGGGAAGGGAAAAGAACAACTCTTGTTTGAACTGTAGATCGGGCAACAGTGTTTCGTCCTTGGATTGCAACAAATACGACTGGTATCTTACTCTCACGTGCAGTCATGGATCAACCAGGAGAGAAAAAAAACATGTTTGATCCAACGCATCCTGCGCCTCTCTTCCCTTCCTCTTACTTAAACTTATCAACAACAGCAACGCCCTCCTCTCCTCTCCCTTCACATACAAACACCCATACAACCACACAATGGTCGCACAACAGGTCCTCAACGTCAAGTGGCTCAACTCCCTCAACACAAAGAACGTCGTCCTCGCCTCCTCCTCCCCCCGTCGCAAGGACATCCTCTCCCAGCTCGGTCTCAAATATACCGTCGTCCCCAGCACCTTCCCCGAAACCCTCGACAAGTCTCTTTTCAACCACCCCTCCGACTATGTCAAGGAAAACGCCCTTCAAAAGGCTCTTGAGGTCTATGAACGCTTGAAGGTAACTTGGCCATATCCTCATTTCTTAATACCTCGGCCCCTCTTCTTTTAATTTTATTCTCGTAAAGCTTATAGCGGGTGATGGGAAAGCACGCGTGGGCTGGGGGGATTAGTATTACACTGATGACGAATCAAGGAATGCAGCATAGTCAAGCAGATAAAACAACAAAGACACTATCGGATGCTCGATGTACTAAAGCATAGTTACGGGCAGGGGTAAAAGAAGTAGAAAAACAAAAACAAACGTTGAACGTCGATATTCAACACACCGCAGCTACGACCAATTACAAATGTAGTACACTTTCTCACGAACTAATCTCTGACTCACAATTAACACATTCCAAATACGCCTCCGCTTCACCCCACACGTAGGCCGAAGGAAAGACTCCCGATCTGATCATTGGCGCAGATACAGTCGTCGCCCATGGATCCAAGATCCTCGAAAAGCCCGAATCAGTAGAAGGCGCCATCGACATGTTGACCAGCCTCTCAGGATCGACCCATATGGTCTACACTGGCGTCACCCTCATCGCCCCCTCGGCCGAGGGTGCCGACAAACCCCCCAGGATCCTGACCGATGTTGAGGAAACCGAGGTCAAGTTCCAAAACGTCTCTCGTGAATTGATTGAGGCTTATGTGGCTACCAAGGAGCCTATGGATAAGGCAGGCGCTTATGGATACCAGACTACTGGAAGCATCCTGGTCAAGGGAATTAATGGATGTTCATGGAATGTCATTGGACTCCCTGCTTCCAAGGTCTTTTTTATGCTTGAGGAGTTTACCTCTGAGAAGTAGAAAAGATTGCATAAATACAGCAAAACATTAAAAATGGTATTTATATTTTATTTTTTTTTATTGGGAGGGTGATGATCTATGGATCTTTGTGTCGAAAGTATGATTGGACTACACGCAAACATGACAAGGTAATCCTGCAAGCTCTATGCAAAACGAGGAATGGTGTGGCCTGGTATTCTACGTGCGTGTGATAGTGATGAATGAGTTGTGTGGCTGTGTATGACACGAGATCCGGGTAATATCCTTCGACCAGTGGTTGGTGACCCTGGAAAAAAAAATAAAGAGCGCGCCTTTAGATGTACTTTGGCGTGTGTGCTGTTGGACTCTTGAAGTCCCAGACGTTCTCGATCCATGTCCGCACATTGACCTCCTGATCCGACCGTTTTGATGATTCGACGATAAAGGGATGGCTCAAGATCTGCTCAGGCGTGGGTCTTTTCAAAAAGTTCTTCGTCAGACTATTGGAAAAGGGGAAGAAGGAGAGCGGAGCAAATAGCAAATAGCAAATAGCAAATAGAAAGTAATTAATATCCAACGTTTGTTTGCAATATAAAAAATTCATGTTGGACATGGCACTAAAATAAAGTTTCATTCCCTTGCTCCTTTTCACTTACCATTGATTCAAAAAGTCTCTCAAATCAGACGACCATGGCTCATCCTCTGGTAGTGTGGGTACAGGCTGGTTGACAATGTAGTCCAGGAGGTCAAACACGGGCAAGTTCTGGGGGAAGGGGTTCTTCATCTGGGCAATCTCAATCATCGTCAGTCCTAGAGACCAAACGTCCGACTGTACTGGGTATTTTCCTCCTTGAATGCGCTCAGGCTAAGAACAAGAAGGGGTGAAGCAAAAGTGGTTAGGCACTCGTTCCAAAAATATCTTGCTCTGTGATAAGAAGTCCATAGCAAAACACCTCAGCACTTACAGCCATGTAGTAACTCGTTCCGACAAAGGTCTCCGCAAGGGAATTGACAAGGTCTCCACTGACGCCAAAATCACAAAGCTTGATCTGCCCACTCATGGTTACCACAATGTTCGATGGCTTCAAGTCTAGACAGGACAACAAAGTACAGGGAAAAAAAGTACCTCAGCATTAGTACCCTTCAGGGTGTGGACATTTCATTTTTGGCACATTCTAGTTGATATATGAAACACATTCATTAGCCAAATTGCATCGCTCACTCACCTCTATGGATAACGTGGTGCATCTTGTGGAGATAAACAAGACCATTGAGGACAGCCTCACCGATTTTCCCAAGAATAGTTTCAGGTATTGTCTGGCCGAGCTCAGCGACATGCTTGTAGACGGTCTCCATGCTACCTCCTTCACAATACTCCATGCATAGCGCCAATTCGTCGTCGTCCATGTAAGCGCCGTAAAAAGTTACAATCCATGGTGAATTGCAAGTATCCAAGGTCTTGAGCTCCCGTTGAAGTAATCTTTGAAAGTCAGGGTTGGGGTCGCATCGCACATGCTAAACGAGACAACGGAAAAACATAAAGGCGCAGGCAGGCAAAGGACGAACAAAAAAGATAAGATAAAGTGTCAATGAAAACGTGCTTGTCAACAATGCGAGGTCGCCCTCATCCCTCTTTCGCTCTTTCACCCTGCCCCCTTCATGCTGCCGAGGATATCAACAAACAATGCGTTGGTAGAATTTGTTGAAAGAGGGAGCAGCAGACACTAAAAGCTGAAGAACTTACTTTTCGAGCCATGACGAATCCTGTAGGGACGTGCTTGACTTTACACACAGTTCCTGCGGAACCTTCGCCCAATTTCTTGATCACTAGCATATCTTCGGGGCGAAGTGTGTGATTCTGTAGAGGGTCTGGGCCACGAGTTCCGCCGGGGGTTTCGGGAACACTGCGGATGGATTTGGGGGTCTGTCCTGGTTCATGACTGAGATTGTATTGATTCTCACGCGTGGGGTCTCGAGGGTTGCTCTCCAAGTAATCCATGAGTGGCCTCTGTTCAATCGAACACGGAAAAAGAAGGAAAGTGTTTATTAGTGGTGAGACTAATAGACCCTCCACTCAGGTACCAAATACTATGCGGGCGCACGAAAAAATCAAGAATTTCGAGGCGAGACAGGGGCAAGTCATGAAAAAGGATGGAATGGTTCCTGGGGATTCCGTTATGTGGAGTTAGGGGGTGAACTTACATGTACTACGGGTGGAGCTGCAAGTGTGACAGGCTTGGAGAGTGATGGAGAGTTCAATTGCAGGAGTGGTGGTGCTGGCCTCATTTTGCGAGCAGGGGAACGTGAAAGCGACATGCTGAATGTGTTGTATGTTGTTGGTCGAGGTTCCTGTTGAGGTTATTGTTGTCAAGTTGCGGATGAGAAAGGAGGAATGGGCAAGTACAGAGTTGAGGCTTTGTATTTTTGAATAGTTAAGAAGAGAAGAGGAGAGGATGGAGAGGGTCAAAGATGATCTCCAACCGACCTTTTTATAGACATGTCTTTCCAAACAAAAAAAAAATGGGAGCCCTCAGGCTGTCAAGGGCGCAGGCGGGGACAAATGCAGGTGGACGACATTAGGCATTTTACCATGGTAGCCTTCCTTCCCTTGTGTCCACTTTGTCTCTTGTATTATTATTACTCCCGCTCGTATATAATGGACAGGCAGCAGCAGCTAATGTCGATCGGAAACGGGGTAACAATAATAGCTTTGTGTTTCTCTCTCATTTTCTCTCAGCTGTGTTTGCTCACAAAGTGGCCAGAGGGCGGTGCTATTTCAGCTCATTAGACCGGGTCTAGAGTGTATATGAAGTGTGTCGTACGGTATGAACGTACAAGCAAGTAAGTAAGAGGTCAAAAAAAGAAACAAGGGTAATGCAGGGGCAGTGCACTCAGCTCAAGGGGTATTCATAGCATCAACATGCATCGACCAAGACAAGAGAGCGGCAAATAGACGCCAACAGATGACTACGGCGCACCGTAAGGAGATGAGCTCTTGTCTTTCTCGAAGGGCAAAAGGGCGTTCGATCACAATCGGCAGTCAGACAGGTGTCCTGAGAGACAGAGAGACAGAGCGACACTCAGCCTGGACTGGAAAGGGTCCTTCTTTCTCCCTTGTTTTGTTCTTTGACCCTACGAAAGGTTAAAAGCATAGACCCTCCTAATGTGATTATGATCGGGTGTGAATGAGGCCCATCTATTCCTGTTGCTATTGATGAAGTCTGCGGGGTCGAGCCCTTCTTCTTCACCCATTGGAATCAAACAGCACCCAGAAACAGACAAATCGAAACGCGTTGGGTCTCATTAGTGCGCGTCTGTGATAGATAAAGTTATCATCGACTACAGATCATTGATCAATAATCAAGCCCCCGACTCTTCAACGCGCAATGTATTGATAAGAACTGTTGTAGAAGGAACGACGTGTCCATCCTGCCATAGAAACCAGTGCATCCATTGATGTATATGTACGGCACGGGCCAGATTAAGTCCTGGATGAAAGTAATAAGTAGTACGAACCATCCATCCCAGGACAGATAGGGATCCACAATGTCCGTCCATCCATGTCAGTTGTTTGAATCTCTATCGACCGTTAAATGGAATCTCTCTCTTTCTTTCCCTTTCCTTCTCACACTCTCCTTGCTGTTGCTTCGTTCTTACTCGTCATTTGTTGTTGATTGTTCCTCTATGCCTCTGACTGTCCAGCTTTCCTTTCAGCTATTGTGTCTCCCTTCTTCTCCCTCTGCTGCCTCATTCTTCCTTTTGATCCATGCGCATGCAACAACAGCCTTCTTTTTTTCACTCTTTTGTACACTTTTCCAATACTTGCAGACTCACATTTTTAACATTACGACAGTAAACCCAACCTTCTTCCCTACGCCCTGTTTCCCCTGACTGACCCTATTTGATTTTCTGACATGATGAGGGCAAACAACACAGCGTCGGTTAACGACAAACGCGCACTAGCGCGAGACCAACTCAACCTTCCCATCGCCCGTGTCCCAATTGATATCCAAAGCTCAATACCTCTGCGCTCTACACACTACCCTGCTGGCAGGGGACCCCCACCCAAAGCAATGACGATACCATCAACAACAACAACAACAGTCACCACCATAACACACACTAAAACATCACATGTGCCCAAACAGAAGGCGGCTCATAACACAGCACCACCAACCTTTTCATCTACGAGTAAGGTCACCAATGCTGTACAAGGTGGGGACCAATATGAAGCGATGATGCCGTTTTAGTAGAAAGACCAGCCCCCTATATTCTGCTACACTCTTTTTTTAACCTGGTGGGGGAGAAGAAGAGGGTGAGGGTTGCCGCCACTTGAGCTGAGAAGTGGTGAGCGCAAGCGAGAGGAAAGAAATAAGAGAAAGGGAGGGAGAAAAGAGCAGCCTGACCAACACGACACCCCTTTTACCTTGTTTTGCTATTATAATTACTTCACCCTGAACACAACACAACATAGAAGAAGGGAGAGAAACACAAGTCTTTGTCATCGCTGGACTCACCCTCACCCCTTTTTCTTTGGGCAACTGACTTGCTGCAGCACAGACTGACAGACAAGAAGAATGAGCGGGTGGGTTGTATGGAAAGGAGGCATGAGACGAACAAAGAAAAGATAAACTCTGTCTATTAGTCGAACAAGAAAGGAACCGCCTTCTTTCTCGTTGTTGTTGTTTGTTGTCGTGTTCAAGGGTTGGAATGAACTTCCATGGAGGTCACTCAGAGGAATCGGCATTCTTTGTTAATTTCATTTCATTCAATCCTTGACACCCAGTCCTTCATTCTTACCCGTTCGACGCTCTTTTTTTTCTGTCCCTCCGTAGACAAGGCTCCTGGACTTCGAATTTCTTTACCCAGACAGCCAGCTGCTCTGCCCAAACTCCACGTTCACGTCCCCGTCGTCCCAGACATCAGCGCCCGCTTTGTCTTGCCCTACAGCAGCAACACCACCACCCCAACTACCAACGACTACTTCAATAACAGCACTAGCAACAGCAACAACCACGACTACTACCACTCCCAGAGCAAAGACGGTCAATTCTCGCCTTACTCGGCTTCTTCCTCTAAAGCCGTCAATCGCTGCGTCAGTTGGAGTCCCTCAAAAGCCATCCCCGAGGGTCACTACTCCAAAGGATTCACCCTCACGACCTTCCAAAAGGCAGCCGACAAACATCATCGCCCTCCTCCTACTTCATCTTCTTCAACCTCTTCTTCATCCTCTTATTCGTCAGCATCATCCTATACAGCACCAGCAGTATCGTCCCTCAAAAGATCGAACACCAGTCATCCGCAACGGAGAGTGTCAACGACCCTCACGCCCTTCCAACGACTAGTCGGTCGCTCCAAATCACTCAGGGTCAAGACGCCCGCCGCGCTCATCAACAACATCATCATGGAGACTGAGAACCCTATCCTCCCATCAGAAGGCTTTACATCCTTCCACACCGCACTTGTCACCTCCCCTACCGCCACCAACACCCCTCATACCATCAATACCAATAGTAGCAGCAATATTAATCGACCAAAACATGTCAGCCCGCGCCTTAGCAAGATCATAGACTCCTACGAAACCAGACCATCAGGAGGAGGAGAAAGAGGAGTAGACAAGAACTCTCCCGGAGACGCTTCTAAACATAGCAACACCATTCAATCCCAAGACAGTAGAAACGCTGCCCCTTTTACCAGTATCAACAGCAACAAGACTCACATCGTTACAAGCGTGAATGGACTAGAGTCAGAAAGGGGAGTGCCGACTATCATCCCGACGACCCCAACCACGCCCAAGACAGCGAACAACACGATTACTACTCCTCCTGCTAGCACTACTACTGTCACCACCACTCCTACTTCAAGCGGCAAGAAACTCCCACCTATACCCAACAACGTCGACAACAATAACAAAGGTACCAACCATGCAAAGGATGAGTCTGCAGTCAAGGCAGCCGTAGTAAGCGATCCACAACCAACCAAGGCAGGATTTTCAGTGTCTGTGGACGCCAACAAGCCGTCGGTTGCAACCATGTGGGTGGGCCCATGCAAACCGCTTTGGCAGCACACGCGCACCAACGCTGATCAAATCCGTGCACTCGGGCTCACGACCAAAGAGATCCAAAAACAGGAAACAATCTTTGAACTCATTTATACCGAATCAGAGTACCTCGACGACCTCAAGAACATGCACAAGGTAAACCCGATGGCTGTTGCCTGTTTCATTCTCCGTGCCTCGGCTTTTGCTTTTTTTTTTTTTTTTTTTTTGAAGAATGAAGGTCGCATCTGCAGTATGACGATCTAACGCCTTATCTAACATTTTCTTTGTTTTTATGCTTGTGGCATGATAAGCTCTTTGTCGAAGAACTGAATGTCAAGATGGCAGAAGCACGGAGGAAGAAGCGATCGAGCCCCGACAAGGCAGACGTGAAGTTGTACGAAAGACTTGCTCGCTTGCTCTCTCACATCAAGGATCTGTGGAACGGACACCAGTCGCTATTGCGCGTAAGCTACAAGCGCCTTTGTCATTCAACGGATATTGCTACGAAATGTACACTCGACTCATACTTTGTTTGCCTTTTGTGTCACCTTTCTCCTAGTCGTTGCAGAACAAACAGGAGAGCGATTCGCCGGTTGTGGTGGATATTGGCAGTGTTTTCGAGAGTGTAAGCGCCTAAGTTCTATCGCCCTTCTCACAGCGCCATACTGTGCCAACCAACAGTATACTAACTAACATCTTGTTCCTTTGTCCATCATCCATATGCACCAGTTCTACATGTTTACAATATATGACTCGTACTTTGCTCAGTACACCACTTCGTCGCGCGACTTTCAATACATCTCCAACGGGAACTCTGAGCTTTGTCTGATCATCCGGGTACATTTACTTCAGTGACGGCATCACACCGTGTTTTAGTGCTTTTCCAGCTTGCGTCCACTCTTACTTAACCCCCTTAATCGCAAATGCTTTCTATCATAGAACCTCCTCAAGGCCCCAGTCTGCAAGTCTCTATCGATGGAGGGCATCTTTCTCAAACCCATCCAACGTCTCCAAAAATACCCATTGTTTTTTAAGGTAATTATTATGACTCTCAAATTGTCCAAGGGGAATGCCATGTTGCCTCATGGAGAGAATGGTACTAACAGGATGCTTGCTCATGCAATAGGATTTGATGAACCTGACGCCAAAGGATGACCCAGATTACGCTCAATTGGAACGCGCCCTTAGCAACCACCAAAAGGGTCTGACCAAGATTGACGATCGGATATGGGTTGAGGAGCACAATGAGATGTTGAAGGATCTTCAACAGCGAATCAAAGGACTGCCATCGGTACGTTTATCGTCTTGGTATTCCCACTTCTCTTCTCTTCGCTGCAACACATTCTAACCATGTCACGACATGTCTTATTTACGATAGAATTTCTCTCTTGTTGAAAAACATCGCTACTTGATCCTGGATGGCCCTGTCTACCGCGTCGCTACTCGTCAGCCAAGCAAGTTCTCTTTTGGGAGGCATAGCAGCCACAAGTCCGAGGGTCACGGCTTGCCCATTTCTTCGTCCATGGAATGGCGAGACCGGTTTAAGACGCCTGGACTGGGCTTTGACGCAGGAGATGATGCAGCACCAATTCTAATCCATCGACCCAGTCAGTTGGACTATCATCATCAGCACGCCAAGCCAGCCTTCTCGCCCACCCCTCCTTCATCGGTAGCTTCTTCAGCGTCGTCGTCACAGTCCGGTCTGGCATCGCCTACAATACTGTCATCGCCCTTTCCAAGCGGTAACAAGCTGTTCACCCCTAGAGCCAAGAGCTATATCGACCCTCAGCACCATGACAATTTCCAGAGATCAGGCTTCTCATACCAGAGCCCATCCTCCCCACTCTCCACAACAACACTCCACTCCCTCTCATCCGTCCCAAGTCCAATCCCGATTCCCAACAATTCTCCACCCAAGCAACCTTCGGTGTCACAATTGGTCTCGCATTACAACTTCAACCTCTCGTCCAGCTTCTCCAACTTTGCGAGCATTGGTGGCGCCGGTCATCCTCGAAACACATCCTCGTCGGCTCTGCATTTACCGGGGATGATCAAGAATTCGACGGATGTTGAGGCAGAGTATCATGTGTTTGTGTTTACGGATATTGTACTATGGACCAAGCGAGTGATGAGTCGGTATCATCGAAAGGAGGGTGTTCCCTGGAACTTTAAGCTTGTCGAGCCTGTCTCTCGCCTCACAAGCGTGTGCAACACCCGCGAAGGTAAGGGTTGTTTTGCTTACTGTACAGGCATTACATTACTTTCGAACAGCGATGGATAACTAACACATGCTACTTTGTATTCGATGTGTTGTAATAGACAATGTATTTATGTGCACGTCAGTGAATACGAGCAGCACGAGTTATATGGTGCGGACAGAGGACGAGATTGCAGCGAAGATGTGGCGGACGACTGTTCCGACGCTTGTTCCTTTCCACTGCTCGCGTAACCTACGAGATCGCAGTAAGCGATAGTTTCCCTCCTCATCGTTTTCCACATGAAACCAATAATATCAGATATTCCCTGAAGATTTTCGGGACGTATATGCTGCATGCGGTCTGGACCCTTCAATTGCAAATACAAGACACTTTTCTTTTCACTTTCTCCCTCTCTCTCTCTCTCTTTCTCTCTCTCTCTGTCTGTCTCTTTCCAATTCCACAATTCGCTTCAATACACACTAACAACAACAACAATTATGTCGACTTACAAGCCCAAGTTCCTGCCAAAACAGTCGGTCGGTGTCATCCCTGTGCCCTTCTCCGGTGGCCAGGTAAACAACAACAACATCGCTTCCCTTCTTGTGTATGCAATAGGCCCTGGAGGGAGCTGAACACCAATGTCCCAAAAATACTTTTTTTAATATCAGATTACCACACTATCACCGCCACACAGTGTGCCCTGCATCACCTCATCAGACCACCCTTCCTCTCACCGCCACGCACCAATTGCTCACAGAAACAATAAACAATGGCGTTTGTTTGCTTGTTCAACTGCTTTTGCAAGTTACCAACGGGTCGCTTCGACATGAATATTTATTTTAACACCACACACTTTCGATCGATCGAAAGAAAAAAGGTGGATTTGGGGTGGCTATGTGTGTAACCAATCAATTAACCCCCCTTCACCGTTCAACAACAACAACATACAATACAAAATAGAAACGTGAAGGAGTCGATCATGGACCGGTCAAGATCATCGAGTTTGGACTCTTGGACCAACTCAAAGAACTCGGCTGGGCCGTTCACTTCGACGGCCATCGTGACTACACCCAACTCCGTCCTGCCTCCGACCCACCTGTGGGGAAACTGTTGAACACCCGTTACGTCTCTGCGGTCACAGAATCGGTCGCAGGGTCTGTCCAGGCTCAATTGGAGAGGGGAGCGCTGGCGTTGACATTAGGGGGCGATCATTCGGTTGCATTGGGAACTTTTTCGGGCACTGCGCGCGTTTATCCGGATGCTGCCCTCATCTGGGTTGACGCCCATGCTGTAAGTGTTTTTTTTTCTTTTTTTTTTGCATGGACTGATGACCTCCACGCGTCCAAAAAGGGTGTCTTTGGAATTCCGCTGAAAAAAAAAAATCGCTGGCCATCTGTTTCTCTTCCTGACCTGCGTCCTGCATGAAAAATTGGACACGTTAGGATATAAACACGCCAGAGACGACAGATAGCGGAAACATCCACGGCTGCCCAGTTTCATTTCTCCTCGGGATCGCAGGACACGTCCAAGAACTCTCTTGGGTCAAACCTTGCCTCACTCCGGACCGACTCGTCTATATCGGTCTCCGCGATGTTGACGCAGGCGAGAAAAAGATCCTTAAACAACTCGGAATCATGGCCTTCTCGATGCATGAGGTCGACAAGTTTGGGATCGCAAAAGTCGTTCAGATGGCTATCGACCATGTGTCCCCTAACGGTTCTCGACCGATTCATTTGAGTTTTGATGTCGATGCGATGGATCCTTCGGTTGCACCTTCGACGGGTACGCCTGTGAGAGGAGGGTTGACGTTTAGGGAGGGGCATTATATCTGCGAGGCAGTTCATGAGACGGGGTGTTTGGTCGCTATGGATCTGATGGAGGTTAATCCGTCGTTGGAGGATGATGAGGCTGTTTTCCAGACGGTTACTATTGGATGCTCGCTGGTCCGCTGCGCTCTGGGCGAGACCCTTTTGTGAGTCTTGGGTTTGGATACATGCAGTTGGAAATGAATAATAGGCATGTAGGTAGAAGTTGGAGAAAGGACCTTTGTACAAACGCTATTCTAGTCTAATCGTGCTTGTGCAATTAATAAGAAACCCCGTTCGTTGCATAAAACTACAAAAGGGCTTTCCGGGAGTCAAAGGGTACCCATCAATGTGCGCTTGATTTGCCCCGTGGGAGACAAAAAGATTACAGCTGTGTGCTTAATTAGCTGGTTTCATAGCGCATGGGAAAGGGGAGAATCTTTTAATACTTCCATTTCTCTCTTTGTCTCTTAGTTCCAATTTAGCCGCCAATGCTATCTATCATTAGGATTGTATAGCACACTGAACCACGTCCCTTTCACTTTTTGTCTCCTCTTTCCTATTGTGATTCCAACTCCCTTCTTAACCCCATATACTATGTTGACCTCCTCAATCTAGTACACGAAAAAAGACGCGTCTCAGAGAGAGAGAGCGAGAGAGAGAGAGAACGAGAGAGAGAGAGAGAGAGAGAGAGGGAGGGGACTAGGGACCCAATGAAGACGCCATCCTGGCAGGCATGGGTAGGAGGTAGAGGAGGGAGGAGGGGCGGATGCAAGAAGCATGAAAGAAAAGAACGAAGAGAGAGTGGGGGAGGGGAGTGAGAGTAAGGGATTGCGAAAGGAGAGCTGGATTAGGTGGTTAAACCTGGGGTGTCCACTTTTCTTTTCTCAGGGTCTGGAACTCACTCCTCACTGCCTGCATACGTACAGTATTCGCGACTTAGCGCTCTGCTATCAACCAGAACGAGAAGTAGAAAAAAAAGGGAAGAAGCGATAGGGAACGGACAGCAGGAAGTTCGTTGTTATAACTACTGTTCCTCTATAAGTGGGTGCAAAGAGGTACGACTCCAAAAAAAGAAAATTCAAGGGCGTGTGGGTACATTTTTCGTTGCTCAAAGGGCACAGAGGGTGGATGGAGTGGGGTTGAGAAGTACATGCCAGCCCGCATCCGTGCCCCCTCCCCACTCCCTTCTCTTGCCTCTTGCACTCAACTCTACCTTGGTCCTTTCTTTCTCCTCATTTTGACCTTTTGTTTGAAGTTACACTAATTTTTTTGATGGTGTCAATTTGTTGTCTGAGGCAGGTTACAATAAAGGCTAAGCCTAGAGTGGAGGAGGGAAATGAACGGGTTGGAATAGAACCTGTCCTTCTCCTATGATCCCATAGCGTGCTGGCTTCCTCTCCTCATTGTTTTTAGTGCAATTGGCAGAACAGAAAGAAAAGGCTACTTTTGGTACCATAGTGCACAGAAGAATAGAAGAGTATAAAGCGCCAGAGAGGTAACGAAGGAATCTACAGAGGTCCCGGTCTTTTCATTGGACATGGTGTAACACAATTGCTATGCTAAGAAAATGGAAGCATATAGAAGAACTGAACTAGGATTTACCTCCTGTGTCTTTCCTTCCTTCTTTTCGCACATAGCTCTTCTACTCCCCTGCCGACCTCTTCTTCACCCTGACTCTTAGAGAACAAAAAAAAACTTGAAGGATAAAACTCACTGGGTTTCGTTCGTGCTCGCTTCCTCCGCCCCCTTACTTTTCTTGATTTTTAGGACACCATTGTCGAATCAACGCTGATGGTTCCGAGGCGTGCCTGCAAGGAGTGGCAGCCAGTTGGTGCACGTTTACTGAGAGGTGTCCATTTCTTTTTTCTTTTTTCAGGTCGTCTATCCCCTTGGTTCATGGCATTGCAGGAGAAGAGATAAAGGGGCGAGGAAGCGACAAAGGAAAAACATGGTTGCAACTTGCAAGTTGTGCGATGTAGTAATAGAAAGTAGAGACGGACGATGGATCCCTTTTGCGACGCGCACCCTGAGAGTCCACAACACCATGAAGTGAGAGCGAGGGACAGAGGACTAGGAAGGAGGGAAAAAATAGCGTCAAACAACACAAAAGACGCCATTGATCCATCCTGGCAATATCTTATGCTTGTGTCTCTACTCCAGTCTGACTCCTATACATTGCGTTGAGTTTCGAAAGGTACCAGTCCACGAGTCGTTCAGCATGGATCTCCAAGTTCGTTCTTCTGCGAACTCATGCAATGGTATGTGTTTATAAAAAGGACAATTTGATTTGCATGGCACCATTAAACGACTGGATCAGCTCAAAACTCATCCGCACGAACATCATCCTGGACTGGACTGGACACCTCGCACATATACGCAGACAGTACATTTACTGGAAGTGTCATTCTGTCCTTACCAACTCCCCCCCCCCTTCCTATCCTCTTCACCTCTCCCCTTGCAGAACAATCGAACTGGTACTTGTTCACCTCGAGCGCAGTTCCTATATCACCTTGAAAATTTTTGCATAATCAAAACGAAGGATGACTCTAAGGGGCTCCTCCTTGGGACCCCATCCCATCATTACTTCACTTTACAATCTTCGTGTCCCTTCCCTTCTCCTCCCTCCTACCTCACTCCCTTATTTACGCGTGTTCTTTGTAACCCTTTCAATAGATCTCACTCGAATTAACGCACCTTTGCCAATATCAGATTAGAATAACTATACAGAAGGTGAAAAATAAAAAAAAACGCGAGAGCACAGACAGGCACCCAGGCGAAGTAAATGTTAGGAGAGACTAATTAAAAATAAGAAAAAGCTCCCCCTCCTATAAAAGCAACGGCATCCATCATCATTTTTATTCTTTCCTTTCTCTCATTGTTTACCTAACAAAATTCTTCATCTTCACGCGCACACACACACACTCGAGGTCCCCCCCACCTTCCTTCCTCATCAACTCTATCTACTCTTATCTATAATTTATATATATACCACGTATTACACATCATCATCATGAAGATCACCACTGTTTTGACCGTCCTCGCCGCCGTCCTCTTGGTCCAGGCCGCCCCCGTCCCCTCAGTCCCCTCATCCTCCTCCTCATCCCTAGTTCTGAAGAGAGGCGTCGACCAAGCCTCCGCCCACAGCCTCTCAGCTACTACCGCTTCCTTAAATCGTGGCCTGAGCAAGCGCGAAGATGGTGATGATGAGCCTGGAAACAGCAGCAACACCAACGACGACGACAGTGGCCCCAAGGCCAACACTACTGACGGTGACGACGAAGCCACTGCCAACGGTGACAATGGAGAGTCCACGGACAACATGGAGAAGCGTGAAGATGGTGATGATGAGCCTGGAAACAGCAGCAACACCAACGACGACGACAATGACCCCAAGGCCAACAATACTGACGGTGACGACGAAGCCACTGCCAACGGTGACAATGGAGAGTCCACGGACAACATGGAGAAGCGTGAAGATGGTGATGATGAGCCTGGAAACAGCAGCAACACCAACGACGACGACAATGACCCCAAGGCCAACAATACTGACGGTGACGACGAAGCCACTGCCAACGGTGACAATGGAGAGTCCACGGACAACATGGAGAAGCGTGAAGATGGTGATGATGAGCCTGGAAACAGCAGCAACACCAACGACGACGACAGTGGCCCCAAGGCCAACACTACTGACGGTGATGACGAAGCCACTGCCAACGGTGATAATGGAGACTCCATGGACGCCAAAAAGGATGACTAAACAACACTGCATAGTACAATTGTCTCATAGCAATTTTTACTGCCAACTAGAACAAATAAACTATAGCCCGCTCACTTTCTTATTTTTTTGTGGTGATCCAAGAGAATTATCTAAGACTTTATCAACACTGAGTAGCGTGTGCGCGGTGAGCGGACAAACGCTGTTGCATTGAGACAGATAGGGCCAACAGATGGCATAGGTTTCTTTGTATTCGGATGTTTTTGCTCTACTTGCCTTGTGCTATTTTTGTCTTTTCGCTGGCCTTCCTTTCGTTACTTTGAGCTTCTCCAGAAACAAATGAGTGAGCGCTCGGGCCAAATGTCACCAAGATTCTGGTCAATGATGAGATGAATAAGAACAGGACACCCCAATCAACGATCGGCGACGGCCGCCAAAAGAAAAAAAAAGTTCATGCAGAGCCCCATCGCCTACTGATTGCAACATGTGTGTGGTCTGTTGCTGTCGAGTCGGTGAATGCTTTGATGGATGGACCACGCATTGACTTGGAGGGGACCCTTTTTTTGTTTCATTTTCCCCTTGGATAGAGGTGGATAGAAACACGTGTGACTAAAATTGACGCGTTGAGAAGAAAACGATGATACAATCAGGAACCGTGAGCAAAGTTGTTTTTTTTTTTCCTAGGAAGGAGGGTCTGTCGGTGCACTGGTCAGTGTATAATTTTCGTTTATTTTCAGATAGGTGGATGAGTGCATAGATACATTTCAGCAAGAAGAGAATTGCTCCCGCCTTTATCACCTCTATTTACTGTCTCGATCAAGGAATGCGCGTGCGCAACGATGGAGAAGACAAGAAGTGACACGTATCAGCTATGAGCCTATTGCATCCAGGAAGAACGTGGGAGTGCATTCATAGATCGTGTTGAGATGGGTTGAGCTGGGCTGATCTAGGTTCACGGTAGGGTCTCAAAAGGGCTGTCAACCAAGGACAAACATACGAGAATCCCTACTCCTCTTCCTTCCTAACCTCATCCCATGTTTAGCCAGTCTAGTACCCTTGGTACTTGGTGAGGGGCTCTCACCACCCCTTTGTTCTGTGAAAATATACCCCTCCCTACTGTGGGAATACGCATATTGGAGCGTCTATACATATCTCACCTTCTACAGCTACGGTCATAGACAGACGTGTCTGCTTTTGTTGTTCATTTGTGTTTTCCTAGCGTGATATGGATTACTGAAGGGAAATGTAAGATGCAGGGAACGTTGAAGGTGGGGGGAAGAGAAGGGGACAAGGAGGGAGAAGGAGAGGTGGAGACAAGATCGCGCGAGAGAATCGATGACAACTCGTTTCTCTACCTCATGTGTTTGACCTTTTCTGCCGAGAGTAAATAGGAGATATTTCACACAAAGAGTATTGTCAGTGAAAAGGAGACAAGGAAGACAAATAATGGTCCGTAACCCGTTCGCCGAACTTTTTTTCTTCGCTGGCCTGGACTAAACCAATCAAAGAGTGGATGAAGGGTTACTTTTGTGTAGTGGTGTACGTACTAGTGGGATTCAAATCCATACTTGCAACCGCGACAGCTTGCTTGATGTCCACACTAGCGAGAAACGAGAAAGACTCTGACAAGAGGTTACCTTAGCAACTTTCTACAGGAGGCGGATATTTATTTCCTTGACTTTATCGTCTATCATTGCATTCCGCCGAATGAGCACTTTGGTGTTGTGCTTGGACATCTTTTATTTCACGGATGCCTCCTTGATTTCATTTGTTTGGCAACAAATGTTTTTTTTTTGTTCTGACTACAAAGAGAGCCTTTTCTTCCTTGCTTACCACCGTATCATACTTTAACTCCTGAAGAAATAATAAGAACAATCAAGATGGCGAAAGTAAAGGACAAGGTCGGCAAAAAAAAGAAGGTTCTTCACCCTTCTCCTGAAGGCCCACTTTCACATCCCTTTCCTCCCTTCCCTTCTTCTCCTACTCACTCTTTCATATTGTTTCTAGGCACCTCCTCTGCAAGGGCAGGGAGGAGAGAATAGACGACTGCATCTCCGTGAGTTGTACCATGTGTCCACTCCATATGAATCCTTCAATGCATCGGAAGGGCAGACTCACAGCATGTCCTTTTCCTCTTTCCCTCTCTCAAGGAGCGCCGTGGGTACCTTTGTTGTCCATGGGCGAAAACAAGAAGGAGAAAAAGTGTTTATAAGCCTGTACTTTGCTGTCTCTTTTTTTTTTTTTACTCTTCACTCAACAACTCATTATCCACGTCTCCTCTACGTCCAGCTCTTCCATCTCTTCTCTTCTCACAACTCTAAACCTAACCCAGCAACCTCTCCTCGCCTCGCAAACCAACATGAAGATCTCCGCCATCATCGCCGTTTTCGCTATCGTCGCCTTGGTCCAAGCCGCACCCGCCCCCATCCCCGCCAGCACTGGCAAGAAGATCCACACCGAGGCTGCCGCCGCATCGATCGCCTCCTACCAGGACAAGGCCTCTGGTACCGCTCCCATGGTCGCCTCGCGCCACAAGGGATCCAGCGAGGAGGCTGCTCCTATGCGTCGCAAGCGCGGTCTTATTAACACGGAAGTCAGCAGGAACAAGGTCTGCGTCAAGGCTCCCGTTAAGGTTGATGCTCATAACGCCAGGGTCCTCTCGCCTTAAAGGAAAAGCCTAGTGCCTTTTTCTTTCATTTTGACCTCCGTTGTCAGTCTCCCTCTTCCTTCTCAAATCTTTTTCTATCCATCTTATATACATTAGTTCCCAGCTGTCATGGGACGCACAGCATAGTAATACATTCCTCCCATTATCAAATTTCCCTGAACATTTTTTTTTCTCTATTTTTTGATTGGGAGAACTGAAACACAACGCGACATGAAACCATGGTCTCGCGTTCCGTGGGCATGTTGAAGAAAAAATTTGGTACGGAAGTACCGGATTGCTTTGCTGTCATACGGCCGTTTTGACGCGTCTCGATTCATCATGAGAAAAGAGGCACAAGGCTGATTTGGAATCGAATGAGGTTTCTGTTGTTTATGCAAGCATTCGAGTTGGCGGTAGAATTTTTTTTTTTTTTTTTTTTTTTTTTTTTTTCACGCGCCTTATGCTTATTTTCGTGGTCAGCGCAAGATAGAATCAGACGAGAAACATAACAAAAAAAAGTTGTCTCGGAGAACAAAACGGGGCAGGATCAACCCTATTTTTTCCCTTCCTTGCTGCTGCTGATGTCACAAAGGCGTGGGAGACGGACTGAGCCAGGGTTGGACTACCCCCAGGTATTTAATATCAGTCTTCCGTCCTCCAACATTTTTCGCTTCTTCTTATTTTACGCTCTCCTTTCCCTATCGCAAATCGAACTTTCCCACTTGCTTTCCCTTCTCTCTTTTTCACCCTAATTACACCTCCACTTCCCCCCTAATACTCAGTCTCCATTTACTCGCACTACCCCCCCCAAACGCCAGTTATTCCAGCAACCTTTACTACAATGAAGCTGATTGTTACTCTCCTCGCGACCATCGCGGTCGTCAATGCATACACATGCCCCGCCACCCCTGCGATCAACACCGCCTGTCGCTCCATCAGCGTCTTTCCTCGTAAGTTTACTTTTCGTCCTCAAAACTTTTAGTTTGTCCTTCTGTCTTGGCACATAATGAAGACATATTGCTCTTTCTCCCTTTCTCTCTCACTCCAGTCGCATTGGGAATGAAAGCTATATGTTTCACATCAGCATAGCGAAAGAAAATTCTTACCTAAAAAAACTTTTTTTACTTCTCCCTCGATCCCGCACAATAGTGATCTGTAGCAACCCAAATGTTAACGCAGCCGCCTGCAACGAAAAGCAATGCACCCAGACCTACATTGACAACTACGCCGCCTGCCAATGCCGTCGTAGCCCCACCCTCTTCTACGAGCACTCTGTCAACGTCGAGGGCCTCCTCCGTCGCTGCGGCGTTGCGGGTTTGACCAACCCCTTTGGTAACCCTTACCAGTACCGCCCCGGTCAGGGTACTCAGACGTTTTCACCCTCCGGTGGGCCCGGTACTACTGGTGCTCCTGGTGCTGGTGCTACCAGGATCTTTAGTGGGACCACTTATTATGGTGGTTCGACTACTGTTATCTCGGGGACTACTCGCATTGTTGATGCCACCGCTGTGGTTAATGGGACTTGGATTGCGCCTGGTACCACGACTTGGGTCTCGAACACGCCTGGAATCGTTGCGGGTACTTCTACCACCTGGGTCGGTGCCTCTACTACTACTGCGGCCCCCATTGAGGGTCCCGTCGCGACCCCCGTCGAGACTGTGAAGCCCGTCATTGAACAGGACAACCGTATGTCTGGTGGTGCTATTGCCGGAACTGTTCTCGGTTCCCTTGCAGCCCTTGCGCTTGCTGGTCTGTTGGGCTGGTGCTGGAGAAAGAAGCGTGCTCAGCACACGACCTTGTACAGCAACCCTTCTACGACTGTTATTGACCCCAACGCTGCTCGCGCTCCTACCCGCACGGTTGTTACTGAGAAGATCGAGCCTGTGGTTGTCAAGTCTGTCCCTACGACCAACACCCACGTCGTCGCCCCCGGAGCCACGACTTACTCGACCTCCTCGGCCAACAACTATAACAACACCAACACTGGTTATAACAGTAGCAACACCGTCCCCGTCAACACCTATAGCAGCGCCTCTAACCCCACCTCAACCACCCACACCACCTACAACACTACAACCACAAACACCAATACCGGATACAACTCCCAGCCCCGTACCGGTGGTGTCCTCGACTCAGTCTCGAATGGTGTCCACAACGCCGCCAATGCCACCGGTCATGCGGTCGGTTCGGGTGTCAACGCTGTCGGCCACGGTGTCAACTCTGCTGGTAATGCTGTTGGCAATGGCGTCAGTGCTACCGGTCATGCCGTTGGTAACGGCGTCAATGCTGTTGGTAACAGCATCCATGGCACCTCCAACGCTGCCGGCAACACCATGCACTAAAACACTGGAAGAAGGGCGGAGAGAGAGGGATTCCTCTCGTTTCTTTAGATTTTTTGTACATACTCTTTCTGCACATAGGCTTTTTTTTTTTGAACATCTTTGCGATCGTTCTGTCTTCTATCTAACTAATAATAATACTAAAAAACTTCATCCTTTGTCGTGTCGGTATGTTGCCCGGAGGCGTTGTTCTTTAGAGAAAAGAGAACAAAAGAAAGAAGTAAGGGGAGGGGAGGGGGGCAGGTCAATGGATGAATGGATGGTTCTAGCAAAACCATGCCACATAGGAGGAGCGCGTGCACTCCTTTGCCCAACTCCAGCGCGAAGTGCAGCGGAGTTGCGGAAATCACTTTTGCATTTGCTATTTGAGCTAAAACCAGCCCCTTCAGTTTGTGCAGAACAGTCACGGGGCGATGGAATTTGATATATGATAAAAAGACAAAGGGTTTTCTGCAATCAAACCCCCCATCTCTCTCACACTCACTCAGCATTCTCTTTCATTCATAACCAACACCATTCACTAACACACAAACACAACCACAGTAACACAAGAAAAACACATAAGGATAATATGTCTACCAGAGATTTTACCATCAAGACCAACGTCCTCAAGAGGTTAGTTAGTCTTTGCACAAAAAAAACAACAACAACAACTCGCATCTCGCATCTCACACCTCGTTCCTGGAAAGAATGCCCAGCACATTCACTTGTCTAACATAGAACAAAAAACGGTGGCAACAAAGAGACCCACGAACTCTTTCAAGCGCGTGTCGCATATACATAACAACCCTCTCACCCTTACTACTCCCTTGTTGCGCATTTAACGGAAATAGAGTAACAAAGGAAGTGGACTTTTACACAAAGGAGAAAGAGAAGCAGCAGGCTCGTATCGACGTCATGGTCGCCAAGGACCCCGAAGACTACGAGATCAAGAAGCAGGTACCCCTTTCATCATCTTTGCGCGCACTCTTCTTCTACCCTTGCTTGCCTATGTCACATCCTGGCCCGCGCTTGTTGTAAAACCACCTACTCATGATATGTTTATTATACGTGTTCGCACGGATTATTATTTTTTAGCGTGAGGTGCTGGAAGAGACTTTGGATATGTTCCCCGATGTCGAAAGAAGGAGGAAGGCTGCCCGCCAAGATCTCGCCAACCTCGTCGTAAGCTAAAAACTAAATATCGCGAAGGGTAAAAACCAGGTTTCACAGGATAGTTAAGAAAGCCCGAGAAGTTACTCACATCACACTCCAATTCTTTCTCACATTGTGGACACATTTTATAGACAAACGCTAACCCGGATATCAAGGGGTCTAAGGAGTACGAGGAGGCTGTCCAGGCACTTGAGGCTTCGGAATAAGTCATGACGAGGATCTTGTCGATGGGATGAAGATCACTCTTTTTCTAGAAGAAACCATCGTCAATTGCGTACATGGCGCGAATAGCAACCCTTAGGAACAAACACCAGACGTATGCTGACTTGAACTTTTGAGAAAAGGTCGTTGCGGTGTCAAATTAAAGGATTATTGTATTTGTAAATAATGACAAGTGTCTAAGGTGCCACCACCCATCGTCAACCTCTCCACCCTCCTCCTCCTTCTTCTCTTCACCTTCCTTCAATCCCACATTGTTAAATGCTCCCTCCCTCGCCATCCCTTATCCGATCTATCCAATTCTCAGCAGAGGACGCCATTGTTGTCCATGATGTCGATCAATTCCTGCATGGGGACGATATCCTTCTTGTCCAACAGATCAAACTCGCGTCCGAAACTGACAAAGTGTGCAAATAGCGAGTTGAAATGAGCCTCCTGGCAGAGCGAGAGCATCTTGTCGTAGTGCGAATGGTACACATGTGCAAACACCCGTGTCAGCTGCTTGAAGATTGCTCGGACAGTTTGGACAAACGTTGGTGGGAAATCGCGTCCTATGTTGGGGATATGTATCATGTATCAAAAAAAAAATGTCAGGAGATGGACTTTTTGATGGGTGTGAACAATGACAGTTCAATGGGTCATCAATTGAAAGAGAGAGATGAGGAGAGAAAGCCTACCATCTTTGGTGGGGAAGGTGTTTTCATCGTTGATGAGGGTTTGGATCCAGTTCATGACAAAATCGATGTATTGTGAGGCAGGCACTTTACTCGTTTTTTTCTGCCCATCCATCCAAAAGTACTCGCACCTATCAAGTGAATTAAAAAAAAGGAGTGGGGGGAGGAGGAGGAGGCGGCAAGTGACGAAAAAAGAGAAGGGGGTTCAAGAAAAGAAATTACGTTAGCGTTGGGCAGTTCCATTCTCTTCCTCTTTCCTTCACTTCCAATTAGCTCTTCCGTTGGAGTGTGGTGTGGTTGTATCGAGAAGTGTATTACCCTGATCCTGCAGACATGTTGGGGCATTCGCGTGGGGTGCAAAAGTCCGAGATGGATCCGTAAAAGATGTTGACGTAGTTGTAAAAGTCGAATGCTATATGCATAAATGAGGAATCAACCGTTAGTATCATTCGGTTTTTTTTGGAGCAGTGAAGGGTCTGAAGATGAAAAGAACCGAGTAAGCGGGATACATGGGAATGAAGACTTGTAGTGGTAGTGTGGTAGTTGTTTCTGTCTCGGTAGGAAAAGGCTGAGTGCTGAAATTGGACCGTGCTTTTTCTTATTACTGAATGTCTGTGTGTCTGTATGTTTGTCCTCCAGAACTTGAAACGCGTTTGATGTCCCTGCTCCTTCTCTTCTTCTCTTTAGAAAGAAAATGCTAATTATCGAGAGCAACACTCCCTTCTCTTCTCTCTCCCCCCTCTTTTGCCGAATTCAATTTTCTTTCTTCACTCTTTTCACTTTTTCGAGTAAAAACAAAAAAAAGTAGGACACGTAGAGACAAAAAAAAGAGAGAGAGAGAGAGAGAGAGAGAGAGAGAGAGAGAGAGAGAGAGAGAGTCAAGAAGTGCTGTTTGTAAATCTGAAGGAAAGGGTTACCATTGACGGCAAGCCATTCGTTGGGATCGACGTATTTGGGGAGTTGGACGATAGTTTTGAAGTTTCCCTTGACGATAGAGTTGTTGCAATAAGGCTGGCAGAGGAACAGAGGGCGAATGGCCGAGATGGATCGCTTGGGCTTAATCCTGCCGCCCAGTTTGCTATGTTTATTGTATTAGTTTGTGTATGTAGGAGGTGATTAGGTGGCAAGAATGGTGGTTGAGTGACAGTTGTTGCACAAGGAGAGCGATGTCTTGTTTGGGCGAATGCTGGATAATTGAAGGGAATGTACCTGATGTTGAAGAATCCACTCATTGTTTGTGTGTTCGTTTGTTTAAACGAGAAAGATAAAGAAAGAGGAGGCTGGGCGAAAGAAGAGGGGAAGTGTGTTAAGGATTGAAGTGAGGCAAAAGTTGATGAAGGCGACGAAGGAAAGGAGGAAAGTGGAGGAGAGGAGGAAGGTAGGAGAGAAGGAAAGGAGAAAGAAGGCAACGTCTGTAAAAAAAGTGAACACGCGAATTTGAAGCAGAATGAAAAAGAAGAGCTGTGTGACTGCGACGACAAGGGCAGCAAAAAGGACGTTTCTACGGTTTTGCGGGGAAGAAGAGGGGACAGACCGAGGGAAGACAGGACTGGAAGGGACTGTGCATAGAGGGGGAAAAGGAAGAAGAGATAGGAGAAGGTACATGCGCCCTCGTCTGCTTTATTGCTCTGGCGAAGAGAAGAGAAGAGAAGAAAGTAAAGAAAGTTTACAAGGAAGGAGCAGCCCATCGGGAGAGGCGGGCCGGGGTGGAGGATATTATGGACGAGTATGGTTTTTTTTTTTCTCCCTTTTCGACTTGGTTCTTCTCTGGCTCATTGTCGATGCATCACTTTTTTCTTCGTCATGGTCACTGCAACACGCCTTCATCATCATCATCATCATCATCATTGCCGGTTCAAGGGAAGTAAAAGGAAGAAGGGACTCCTCTTTACTTTTTGACTTTACTTCTTCATTTTGCTGGTTTTGTTTGTATCTCTTTGTATCTCTTTGACTGTGAGTGCAACCAACAACAGTGCGCTCCCTATCTATTCTATTCTCTCTTTCTCTCTCTCTCTCTCTCTCTCTCCCATATCCCCTTTCCCCTTTGGTCTCCTCTCCTTTGTGTCCAATGCTCACACAATCCACTCACACTTCACCCACCACCACTAAAATTTCCTCTTTTTCCCTTTGTGTCTGTGTCTGTGTCCTTTGTTGCCCCTCCTTTGCTCCTCCCCCCTTCCCCTTCTTCTTCCCTCTCTCTCTCTGTCCCCACCCCTCTTCCCTTCTTTCGTGTCCTCACTTTGCTTACTTCTTCTTTTCCCTTCTAGCCTCTTCTCTTTTGCTCCTTCGACTTTCCTCTCTCTTTTGGCTGGAAAAAAAAAACCTTTTTTTTGTTTTTTTTCACACTCCCTCCTCTCCTCCGAGTTTTTTTTCTTTCTTTCCTTCCTTCCTTTCCTTCTCCCTCTTTCTCCACTTTTTTTTTTTTTTTTTTTTTTTTTTCTTACCTTTCACCTTTTTTTCATACACACAAACCAAACACATACTCCCTCCTCCTTTTGATCTCCCATCACCCACACATACACACGCAATCACTCATCCCATCAAAAAAAAAAAAAAAAAAAAAAAGCTTCTTGCACACCCAAGTTCATGCGACCACTCTCGCCTTCTTTGCTCCCCCACTCTCCTAGTTCCACTTCAGCAACAAAAACTACCACAGAGGTTGAACACGCCACCACCAGCGCGACAAAAGCAAAAACGACCACAGGCCACCACTACCAATACGAACTCGACCACAGGGGCCACCCTCAACCGACGCCACCAAAACAACTTTCCCCATCGTCCGCTGTCCGAGGAAAACCAGAGCAAGAACGAGGAGGTGGTCACGCCTCCACAGCTAAGACAACCAACAGGCTCGAATCAACAACATCCACGACCCCTACCTCCTCCATGGAAGGTGTCATCAGCATCTCAACCGCAACCACCACTCTTACTTCCACTATCAACGGACACCACAACCACAGCCATAGCAGCGACGAGAAGAAATATATCGTCGGTGACGACAATCGTCGCAGGCAACCCTCGCCTACTCTTGGGAAAAATGGTCAGCAACATAACAAGAAGGCTCTCTTCTCGGACACAGCAGCCAAGAACAACAGCAACATAAAAAACGGCAGCAAGCACAGCAGCCAGGATATCCGGATCCACTCCCCATCTCCTTCTCCCTCCCCTAGCAAGTCGAAAAGCACGAACGGACACACGACTACCAGGTCCAACCTTGACCACGGCGAACACGACGAATCGGAAGACCAACACGACGACAACCACGACCACGACCAAGATGACCGCGAGTCTCACCTCTCGGGCATGGACCTTGACTCCCACGAGCACAACGACCACTACCATGACGACCGCCATCACTTCTCTGACGACAAGTACAAAAGTCTCAAACGCAAACTCAAACTTGCCCTTGAGGTAACTACACACAAAAAAAACTGGGTTGGGCTATTTTTTTTTTTTTTTGTTTTCTTCTACTCTTCGTACTGTCTTTGTCTTATCTACTCTAGTTCGTGGACAAACGAATAACAAAACTAATATAAAAAACGCCGTTTGGTTTTGTCCTTGTTCTCTTTTTCTTATAGGACAATGAGCGAATGAGCCATGAACTGGACAAGTTCCATCGAAGAGTCAGGCACCTCCGGCGGGAGAAGAAGTAAGTGCAAGAACAAGAAACGCCCAAAAATTCTTTTCTTGGCTGGAGTTGTATTCTTTCTTTTGGCGTCTCTACAACTGAGCCCTCAAGAAATGAAAAAGAGAGAGAACCTTGACAAAGAGAAGGCGCATCACAAGGATATATAAAATGAGAGAAGAGTGGAGTAGTAAAGGATCGAGAAAGAGGACAAAGCAAAGCTCAATTCGACGAAGGGTTGTCGGGGTCATACCTACTCTTTAGACATTGGCGTGCACAACCTTTGGCTTAAATTCATCCATTCGCTCATATCCAACTAACATCCTTCCGATAATTCTTCATAGTCTCATACTAGATCGCCTTTGTACTTTGCAGCGTCAGGGCGCAGACTCTGGAAGTGACTCGATCTCATCTCTGAGCAGCGATAGCGAATCGTCTGATTCTTCCCTTTCAGACGAGTCGCGTCGTCCTGCTCAACGGACAGGTGGCTCAAAACAGGGCCCAGGAAGTGGTAAGGGGAACGGGAACAAGGGAGGCCGTGGATCTGGACCCAGTCAAGCAACTGCAAATATATCTCACTCTGCAGCAACCACATCAACAGGAGAAGCTGTTTCATCAACACATCATCCAAAGAAAAAGGGAGGTGTCAGACGCTCATCTCCATCTACTCCTGGTACCCCTGCGCCAACATCTGCTCGACCAGGGTCCAAAGAGTCCAAGTCTCATACGCCTGCTGCAGTCCCATCGACCATCACCAATGTTGGATCTGCTACTCAGAAGCCCAAGCGCGTTCACCAAACCAACAAGCAGAGACCGGGACTGGCCAAGGCGCGTAAGGTCCAGATCGTCGAAAAGGATGAACGGGGCAACGTCAAACTGCCTGTCACAGTCGGAATCATCACCATCTTGAGCATTGGACACGTCGTCTATGACCGCGAGGCTTTCCACAATGACCGCTACATCTGGCCCGTCGGATACAAAATGTCACGCTCCTACAACAGCATGATTGACCCTACAACCCATACCACATACACATGCAGTGTCATCGATGATGGTGAAGCTCCCAAGGTACGTTCTTGGATGTGTTTGCCACACTTGATGTTACCAGATGTGGCGTGCACTTTATCTAACGAGTAACATTTCTTGATCGAATAATTAGTTTCAAATCGATGCAGAAGATCAGCCAGGAAAGCCGATTATTGCAGGAACGGCAACAGGCGCATGGACACATATTGTCAAGGCAGCCAATGCCATTCGGAAACGGGACCACTCCAACTCAGCCTCAGGACCAGACTACTTTGGGTTCTCGAACGCGACGATTGCCAAGATGATCCAGGATCTTCCGAATGCGGAAAAGTGCTCGACGTATGTGATGCAGCAGTTTGAGGAGATTGCAGGGTCCGGAGGATCTGCTTTGGCTGGGACTGCAGGACAGACCCCAGGGGGAGGAGGAGTGACAGGAAAGCGGAAGGTTTCAGCTCTGGCGTCTGGTGCAAAATCAGGGAAGGATCAGAATAGCGATGAACATGATGCAGCGGACGGAGAGACAGGAGCAGCAGGTGGAAATGATGACGATGATGATGAAGAATACGCATCTCTTGGATCCTTGAGCAAGCCCAGTAACCCCAAGAGCGGCAATGTTGCACTCAACACAAAGCAGAAAAAGACGAAAAAGACGAAACTGTCGACGACAGCTGTGGCAGTGCCTGCGATTCGATTGGCGGGCGTCAATGATTTCGCGCCTTTGTCGTCCGACTCACCACTACCACCGCCTACTACTGGTTCCCTGTCGGTCAAGGAGGAGATCAGCGATGTCCAGGATGGTGACGAGGAGACGGTTTCAGAATCAGGGTCTCCTCAGGCTGGCAAACCGCAACCTCAGTCCAACGGACCATCCTCAGCAAAGGCAGCTACAGAATTGGCGGATCAGGACGTGGATGTGGACGTGGTAGATTTTGATGATGACGACGAGGAGATGCACGAGAGACCACATCGGCCTCAGTCGCCGGTTGGTGCCAACGGAAGTGAGGCTCGACACGATGATGAAGGCATGACCACCGACGAGGATGTGCCCCTGCACAAGGTATAACCTGGCTGTCAGTCCGTATGGGAGTATCGCTGCTGGATTCGCGCCAAAAGTACTTTTCTAGTCTTATTTCTGCGACTCTTGTTTTCACTCGTCCCTTCATTCACTTTTGGCTTTTACCCCTTCTAAAATAATTGTTTTTACAACCGGCTTCTCATTCGTTCCTTTTGTTCCTTTCTTCATAAAAAATAAAATTGTGCTGGTTCTACTCTCAGTTTTTTCAGTGATGATATGGCATGGTTCTGTAGGCGATGTTGTTATGTTTTGATAAAAGATACAAGTTAATTAGCGTTGGTATTTTTGTTGTGTTTTATTTTTTATTTTATTTTTTTATGGATGGAGGTAACTAAACGGCGGTGCGATTAGAGGTTGAGCCAGCCCATGTAGTTGTCCGCCTTCATCTCCATTGTCTCCGATGCTGTCGCCGCCGCCGTTGTTGTCGTTGCTGCTTCAATATGTACAGTTGCATCGCCACCATGCTCCTCCAGTTCAACTTCCATAGGACCTACGATGCCCTCAACTCCAGAGACCGTCTTATCGCCGCTCAGCTCAAGGGATTCAACAGTAACAGCCGCCAATTCCTTCAGAATTCCGCCAGGGATCATAGGCATCTCCCAGGTTGTGGCTGACTGTCCTGACTCGACTACTCCGGTACCGCCTTCGATCATGTCGGCCAATGGTGAAGGCACATCTCCGGCAATAATAGGCAACAATGACGACGCATCAACGGCAACCGAACAAGGCTGCATTCCGTCACCGTCCTGATCAGTCACGAGACCAGCTCCTGTATGATCCAGAAAGTGTGATGTTGAGGTCGACAGAGCTTCCACAAGAGCGCCTCCAACAGCCAAGTCCTCGGCGGGTGCGATACACACAGTCTCAAAGGCCTCGCTCTGACAGCGCTCCAGAACCTGTGAAGTTGCCGCACTTTCAATATCAAGCTCCTCTACCAGCTCCGTAACTTCCTCAGTCATCATCCAACCAGTAGTCTCGCGAACAAACCCCTTGCAGGAATCCGACTCCGAATCAAACCCAGAGTCACAACCCGACCGAGCCACGCCACCACCGCCAAGTCTTCCAACAACCGCCGTGCTTTCGCCATTGATGTCGCCCATGTCGGTATCAGAGTTGTCCTCCACACCAACATCTTCCGCTTCGTCGTCCTCAGAATCAGACTCCTCGTACCAATCAAGAGACGCCACGACAATCTGCTGAATCCCGGCAAGTCGTCTCTGTTCATACGTCTCGTTCTGACACACAGATCTACCACCACCATGTCGCCTCGAAGAAACGCCTCGTGTACCATCTCTGTTGTTGTCACACCTACCCGCTCCGAAGTAATCGTCGTCGTCATCATAGTCCTCCTCCAGTGACGCAGCATGACTCAACTCCAAATCCTTGAGCGAGATAAATGCAGGCGAACAACCGGTGGTGGCGCTCACAGGAGTCTGTGAAGTAGGCGCAGCAGCGAGGAGCGAAGAAGCACTCTGTTGTCGGGCTGGTGCCGCCTCATCCTTGGTCTTGCCGCCGTTGACAGTCATCGCCCTCCTGTTGCTGCGGCCAACGACACCATCACCAACGCAGTTTTGCTGTTGCTGTGAAGACGATGCTGACTGACCTCCAACATCTGGTCGTGCTCGCTTCCTACCTCGTCTCTCTATGCGCTGTCCTGCCTCTACTCCTGGCGTCGTCGTCGTCGTCGCTGATGATGCTGAAGCAGTACGATCCTGATTCCCCGATGGCAAGGAAGAAGACGAGGAAGCTGAAACCAAAGAGGTCCGCTTCCCACAAGGAGCAGCCTTAAAGTCTTCGGACGACACAAACTCGGCCAACTTCTGAGGAGGGCGCCGAATCCGGGGTGAGGTCACGACTCCAGGAAGGCCGGCAAGTTCCAGATCCAATGGAGCCCTGCGAGGAAGAGTACCAGGAGTGGCGGTGGGCGTAGTTGGCGCAGACATGGTTGGGCTGTAGAGTGGCAGGTCGATGGTGAAATGGTTCATGCGAGAGACGACAGGGCTAGTGAGGCTCCTGTCGGACCGGATTGAGCTAGACCGCTTCCTTGATGGCGGCGGTGGTGATGTCATCCTTGCGTTCGTCTCGGAATGATGGTCTTGGGGACCAGGCGAAGTCGGTGGCGTCGACAACGAAGCACCTGCGACCAAAGATGGCTTTCGACTATGAAAAGCGGTAGTGATGTAATCATCCGCCTCCTTGGTACGCGGGGGTCTCCGTGCACGTCCGCTTCGACGCACTGTACCACCATCATCAGCGTCGTCAGATGCGGCTGGTGAAGGAATCGAAGCCGCAGAAGATTGAAACTCACGCGACTTTTCATCCTCAAATGATTCTCCAATCGTACCAATAGTACAGGCCAACTTAGGAGGACGAGCGACCCTGGAGTGGGTAGTTGGGCAAGGTGAGGCAGATACATAGTCGCCAGCGCCAAGGTTGCCGCCAGAAGCCTTTCTCTTCCGAGAATGGTTCGGGGTCTGCTTGTTCTCGGAGTCGACAATCCACAAGCTGCCCTTGCCAGGCTCACCTGGCCCTCGTTCTAACTTGCAGAAGAACTTGCTCTGCGAGAGGGCATGTCGAACAGAGCTCTATTGACAGTGAACAGTAGTAAAGGGCATGATTAACAATGGGTTGATTGGTGACTATCCGTACCCACCAGATACCTCCCACGCTTTACATTTGAATGGAGACATGGGTTCCCTGAAATACAAAAAAAAACGTACCTGCCAGACTTTGCCTGCCTTGCGATAAAAAGGGTACTTGCCCATGATTCCGCCATAGATATCGGGCAGGTCCAGCTTGACCTTGCTCGATGCCTGGAAGACCTCCATGATCATCGTCGTGTACGAGCAATCAGGTCTGGCTGTTGACGACGTGGCCGAAGAAGAAGCAGAAGAAGCCTTCCGTCGCTCCAGCCTATTATTGTTGGTGATGCTAGCGGGCCTTTCGGCATTTTTAGTCGCCTTGGCAGCAGGTGTGGTGTTGTGACCCTCAGACACCCTCCTCTTCCTCACCCTCTTCTCGGACGACTCGACGACGGGCAACGATACGGTCTCAACAGTGGCAAATGTGGTTGTTCCAGCAGTAGTGGAGGTCATCCGGCTGTCCATAGTCGGGTTTGGGCTCATTGCCTCCGTTATTGGCTCAGACTTGCAAGCAACAACAAGCCCCTTGGAAGTCGGCGACGACGACGACGACGATGACAAAGAGGAGTGGTCTGGCTCGATAGGAGAAGGAAAAGGAGAGGAAAAGCCGTCCCTGTTGATATTGCTAGAGTTGTCGTCTATTGATCTTCTCCTTTTTGTTCGGGTCTTCTGTTCGCGTCTACTCCGTCTTTCATCAGAGGAGGGGGGAAAGACGGCGACGACAAGACTTCTTGGAGTAGAGCCCAGAGAGATTGCGGGAGGAGGAAAAGAGGACGACAATGCGGCCGGCCGCTGCTGCTGCTGGTGGAGCTGCTGCTGTGAAGATGATGCTTGTGAGGGAGAAGTACAATGCATGGCGGGATCTGTTTGTCTAGGGGAAGGCTCTTCTCCCTTGCAAGGAATTGAGTTTTCCGAGGAGAGGGAAGACGATGCTGCTGCCACGCTTGAGCCGCTTTTCCCTGTGCTCGAGTTTGTGTGCAGGGCAACGTTCTCGCGGCGGACCACACACGCGGGGTCCAAATCAACACCGTCCACGGTCAAAGAGTTGGAGCGAGAGGGAGAAGAGGACAAGACCGATAGTGGAGGGAGGGCAGTGGTTGCACTATCGGGAGGAGACAATGGCGAGCAGGTGTGTGCAAGTGATGATGATGAAGGAGAAGATAGCAATAGGGGGGAGGGCAGCAAAGGGTTGTTGTCAGCCAAGGAGGGCATAGAAGGAAAGGAAAAGTGAAGTGGCGAAGAAGGTGGGAAGGAGGGTGAGGTAGACGAGGAGGAGGAACTCGAGGAACAGAAGGACAACGAGGAAGAGGAGGAGAGGGGCGATCTACGGCCAAGCCCACTACGACCCTCTGCTACTGTCGCAATGGGATAGGAGCTATTATCTTCCTCTCCCTCGCTGCCTTTCATTGGCTCGTGCTGTTCTTCATGATGTTGTTGTTGTGCCCCGGTGTTGTTGCTTTTGTTATCGATACCGATTCCATTGTAGCAGCCCCTTAGACATCCCTGTAGCTGTGTACTAACAGAGAGGTGAGGAGGGTATGCCGTCTCTTCTCTACTGCTGCTCCGTTGTTGCCCCTGTTGCAATTGCTGCTGAGGCTGTTGCTCTTGTTGCTGGCGGTGATGGTGCCGATGATGGTCTAGCTGGGAGGCAGCATCCCATGAGACCTCCTCCAGTTTTGTCGAAAGACAGGAAGCCTTTATTGGTGCTCCTGTTGCTGTTGCTGACTGGCGAGTTTCCATTTCCGTCGGTTCCGGGAGGGAAGAGAGTGGGAGGAGGGAGGTGTCGTTACCAGAGGAAAGTAGCCGCGATTGTTGTTGCAGGTCATCCGTATCGTTGATGTTGTTGTTGCGCTCAGGCGAGGGGGCGTGGAGGGGCCAGGTGCTGGTGATGGGGCTCTTGAGAGGATGTTGGAAAGAACCGGACTTCAGGATACGGCCTTCCTCGTCCTGTTGTTGCTTTTGTTGTTGCTGTTGTAGCAGTAATAATTTATGCCCATTGTTGTCACTGTTGCTGTTGTTGTCGTTGTTTCCTCTGGTGTGGTTGTCAAAGACAATTTGCATTATGGGTTCAAGGAAGGAAGGCAGGGAAGGAAAGCCCTTGTTGTTTGTGGTCTATTCGTAATTCTTTTTGATGTTCGACTGTGGATGAGCACTTCGTCTTTTTTTTTATGAAGATATCGTGAGAATTGGCGAATTGATGGTGCAACTGACGACGAAGAGAAGAAGAGAAACAAAGAGAAGGAAAGAGACGAGAAAAGGAGGAAAGATCCACAAGGAAAGGAAGAGAATAGAAGGGAGAGAGAGAAAGGAAAAGTGAGTGTTGGATCGATAATGAAAAATGCGTGATTGTTTGATATCACTTTCGTGACGGAATGAAATGAGTGAGATACCAGAGAACAGTGGGAAGAAAGAGCAGGGTGTGGTACAATTATCAACAACTTTGGAAGGTGAAGCAGAAAAAAAAAAGTAAACAATGCACACGAGAAATAGGGGGGACGAGGAGGAAAGACAAAGAGGAACGAGTAAGACTAAGGGGGTAGGGGAAAAAAGGTAGAGCGAGCGTATACTTGAAAATGGAGTCGGTTGTATGATTGTTGTTGTATTACTGTTATGTGGAATAAAAGAGGAAGAGAAGAGAGGCAGGAAGGTAGAAGGTGAAGAGAAAACGGCTGGAAGAGAGGATGAACAGGTTCAATTGATGACGAGCAACAAGGAAACAGCTCAACGACGACAGAAACTGTATGTACGACACGAAAAAAAAACGCGGGGTCGTGTCCTGTCTGTACTTTTGGCTTTTTTCTGTTGCTGTTGCTCCTGTTGCTGTTGCTACTTTCAGTTTGGGTATGACGAACGACAAAAACCCAAACAATATAATAATCCAATAAAAAAGAAATAAAAAAGAGGGTGGGGTAGAGAGAGGACGTACCTGTGGGTGGTTGTTGGGGTGAGAGAAAATTGATCTGTTGGTGAATGAGGAAGTCAAGACGAGTGAGGACTGGTATGAAGGTGTACGTGTGAATGGGAAAGTGGAAGAAGAAAAAGAAGGATGAGGAGAAGAGTGATGAAAGAGAAGACGAGTAAGAGAAGGTGGGGAGTGGATGGTCAATGGGGAAAAAGAAAAGAATAGAACAAAAAGGGAGAGAGCGGAAGATGAAAAAATATTAGGGAAGAATGAGTGATGCAAGCGGGGGTGAGAATGAGACGAAAATGAGAGAAAGAGACAACGATGGGAAAAGACGACAAGGGTCCTGTGAGTGCATGTGGGATGAGGCAAGTTGACAAACGGAAAAGTGCGGGAAACAAAAGTCTGGTAAAAGTATCTAGCATTCACTCAAGGTCAGTCATGGCGTTCTATTCCCTTTGCCTGGGGGCATGGCCAGGTCGGATACCACGCGTCACGAAAATGGAACAATACATGATCACCAGACCCGTCATTATACATCATCACTGATTATTTCCCTGCCGTCATCTCTTCTCTTCAATCGGATCCCAGGTAGGTCTCACATTTCTATTTCAATCCCGCCACGGAACCAAATCATCCAAACGCGTAAAAGTAACGAGTCAAAACACGCGTCCATTGGGACCTTTATTTTATCATTTTACATTTTTTTGTCATCCCTCTCGCTCTCTCTCTCTCCCTCTCTCTCTCGCAAGATACTACCAATATTTTTTTACATGATGATGCAGCAGCAGCGCCTATCCTCCATGTCGGACTCATCATCCTCCATACCCCTCCCGATCGGACCTGCAGGCGTTGGACTCTTGACATACCCCATCGCCAGGGACACCTCCCCTTTATCTGACTGCTGCTGCTGCTGTTGGTATTGATATTGGTGCTGGTGAAGAGGATGCTGGTGATGATCTATCATGTCTGCATACTCCTCACGCTGGCGAGATCGCACAATCTCACGCACCAGCTCGTGTACCATCTCATGAATATTGAACCCTGTCTTTGCACTTTGTTCAGCATGCAGAGGATAGTGTAGAGGAAAATAATGTGCGCGTTTCAGTATCACCATCCATGTCTTCAATTCATACCATTTCGCGCCTTGTTTGTCGCACATACACTGTCATATTTTTACCTTGTCTCGATGTAGGAGGCATTGGAGAGATGTGCAAACTCCATCCCAATCTCACTAGCAACCTGTCGGGCATCGGCCAAATCATTCTTGTTGGCCGCCACGATCATCGGTACATTCTCCGACTCTTTGGCCTGCCAGATCTGGTTCCTGAACACCGCCAGCTCATTAAACGACCCCATCGACGCGATCGAATACGCACAAATAAATCCATCCCCCGCCCTAGATAACGACGATGAGAAAACGAAAAATAACGTATGAGTAAATGCCATTTGCTTTGGTCAACTTAAACATGCAGAGAAGAAGGGAATGAGAAGAATGGTGACAAACTTACCGCATGAATTGGTCGTTCCAATGACCCCTGTACTCGTGCTGGCCCGCAGTATCGATAATGTCAAGGGTATACTCTTGTCCATCCACCTCCACATGCTTGCAGTACGAATCCTCAATCGTCGGATCATATCTAATTCATTTACAAGGGTCCATCCACCACGTGCAGAAGTATGAACATGTCAATCAATGCATATGGCACAGGAAAGCACGGTTGAAAAAAAAAATAAGGGAAGAAAGGAGGGAGAGAGGGAGAGAGGGAAAGAGGTAAGAGGTAAGGGGGTGCGAACAGACACTGCCGCACTTACTCATCATGGAACCTACAAGGGGCAAACGGTGCGTGCGCAGACAAAGAAACAGAATATTGTTTCGTAAGTTAGCGACCATGTACCAATATACTTCATTCCCATACATCCATACATGCAAGGAAAGAACTTCAACTCCAACCCCCTACCCCCTACCCCCTGCAACTGTAAATATGCAACATGCAACATGCAAAACACCCCCTTCTCCTCTTCTTTCATCAAGTACACTGGAGCTGAGCTGTGTTCTGCTGCTCTTTTCATCTTTTGGAGGGGGGGAGGATGGGAACGTACTGGTCTCGAAGAAAGCGCAGAGTCATGGCAGATTTGCCAACAGCGCCATCGCCCACCACCACAATCGAAAACCTCGAACCGCCTGTCATTCCTGCTATTTTTGTCGTCTTTTGGTGTTCGCTTGCTGAATGAAAAGTAGTGCACAAACGAATGTACGAGTTCTATGAATGAGGCGAGAAAGAAGGACGCTTGCGGATAGAGAGAATAGAAAAGGGAGAAAATACGGTAATTGAAGGAAGAGTGTCTGAAGTAGAAAGAAGTAGTGATAGAATGGTCTTGTGAAAGTATCTATAGGAGGAGTAGATAGAGAAGGGAAGATCCGGTTGTGATATACAAGATGGGGTGGGTGATGTCCTTTTGATAACAAATTGAGGGTTTTAGTAAGAAAGCAAGTAAAGGAGGAGAAAAGAGGAAGGGGAGAGAAGAAAAGAGAAGAGGAGAGAAAGGAGAGTGAGAAAAGGAAGAAGTGAAAAACAGCAAGAAGAGGGTCACATAACGGAGAGATGGAGTCGGTTGAGGACAGGAAGAGTAGAAAACGAAAAACAAGAAAAAAAGAAGGGGGGTTTAGATTGCTCTGCAAACGTACACAATGCGGGGTTTTTATGAGCAGAATACAAAGACAAGATGCAAGGGTTGGCTGCTGCTGTGGGACGCAACGCGGTTATTGTGCAGTGTACATGGACGAGGACAAGGGAAAAGATGGAGCCTGGGTAGGTGCACGTTTGGATCAGGTCAGCCCTCTTGCTCATCTCTCAACTAGGTGTTATGCATCTCCGAAAATGCGACTTAGCTCAATGCTCTTTTAATGACCAACCACACTCTTTTGCCTTCATCTCTTCCTTTTACACTCTTTTTCTCCCTCCCTCATCGAGACCCTCCCCTTTTTCTGTTTTTTTCTCCAGTCTACGGACCGGCGCCAGCATGAAAAAAAGACTTCACTTGGTGTCGCGGCTGTTCCTTCTTTTCGTTCATCCAAGCCAGCTTCCATTCGAATCTCATGCTCCGAAAAAAATCGTGCAATTTCTTCCCCCTTTCCTCCCTCTGCTCCTGTTTCGATGTTCTCCTCCTCCGACTTCTGCTACGATATGCACCCCTTGTAACAGATACTCAACATCAGTAACCCTCATGCATGGGGTTTTTTTGTTGACACCCCTCCTGCTCCCCTTTTTTCCTTCTTTTGACGCGCCCTGAATGAAGCTGAAGATAACATCGGAAACTGGGCAACAAATCCAAATGCAAGAAGCACACACCAAACCCTTACCTAACAGTACTCTCCTTCCCACCCTCTCTCTTTCCCTCCTTTTCTTTCTTTTACCCCCAAGTTCAGTCCAGCTCAAGAGGAGTACGATCCACAAAAAAAAAACGAGGTAAAGACATAAGATGAAAAAAGAGCTGCAGGTAATTGGAACATAGAAATTACATTTTAAAACAAAAAAGGGCATTTTTTTTTTTAAATCCTAAGCCTGTGCAGCCAACGATTTTTTGGAAATCATCGCCGGCACCATCACCGCCGCCGCCGCTCCTGGCTTCTGTTTGTTGTTACCGTTTCTGTGGGGATGCTTGATCTTGGACCAAACCTGGCGTAAATAGCATCGACCACAGTTTCCTCCTCCTGCAACTCCACCGTGTGGCGATGACGGAGATTTCAGGTTCGTCGTTGACTCTGCTAGACCTCCCTTTCCCTTCCCTCCTTCTTTTTTCCCTCCTCCGACTCCTTTGTTTTTGCCAAATGAAAGGTCCAATCGATGTGGTTTAGAGCTCGATGACGGTGTTATGGATGCTGACGAGAAGCTGAATGTTGAAGAGGAAGGGTTGTCGACTTGCATTGGATGCTGAGGTGGTGTGTCGTCCGTCAACGACGAGAGGGAACCTGGTAAAGGAGACGAAGAGCTTGCACCACCGTGTCCAAGCCGTCGGTCGCGTTCGCGCTCGCGTTTGTCTTCCTCCTGCCCCTGTCCGCGTTCGAGGGGCTGCAATGCAATACCTTCTTCTTCCTCCTCCTCCTCCTCCTCTGTGGCCCTCGTCATCAACGCATACGCCGGTGTTTGTATCGTTTCGGGTTTCTTCCTCCGGAAAAGTTTCGCAACTCGACTTCGCTTTTTCATAACAAACACACCACCACCACCTAAACTCTCCCTCCTCGCAGTCGAAAACCCTTGGCTCACCATCTCACCTACCTCCTGTCCCTCTCCTCCCCTCCCATCAGCAATCCCCACCCCTAGACGCCCTCCTGACGCGCCCTGGCTATACGACTCTGACGACTGTGACCCCCTCCTACTACTCGAAACCGACACCCGTCTCCCTCCAGCCTTAGCCTTCTTCAGCGCCCGTTTTCGATCCATTTTCTTCTGCTTTTCCCTCTGCTTCTCCGCCGCCTTCAACTCCTTGGCCTCTTGCTTTTGCTGCTTCTTGAGTTTCCGAGCCCGTTTGTATTCCTGGTATTCGTACTCGTCTGCCTCATCCTCCGAATTGCGTCTCTCAACCTCTTCATCTTCCTCAGCGTTTTTGTTAGAGTAGCGGTTTCCTTTGGCACCTAGTAGGAGCTTGCTGCTCGAGGAATTCTTGTTCTTCGTTGATGCAGATGATTGAAGACTAGGAAGGGTCGCTTTTTGGTAGGAGTCGTGGTCAAATGTTGTGGTGGTGGTCGATGGACCTGTTGCTGCTGCAATGGAGACAACTATGGTCGGAGTCTGGGCTTGCTGCTGCTGTGATTGTTGGCTGTCGGCAGTGGCGTGGCGGTCCTTGGTGACCGACTTGGGGATGTATGTATCCATGGTGAATAACTTGGTTTGTGTTTCCCTCGGTCGTACTAAGATATCCGTTGGATAATTCGTGTTACCCAAGTTGTGCAAGTTGGAAGAAAATAGCAAGAGAGCGAAAGAGAAAGTTTGGCGTGAGAAAGTGAAATCGAAGAAAGAGAATAGAGAGAGATGACGGGAATAGAAGGCAGGAAAGAAGACTGGGAAGTAAAGAGGAATAAGAGTAATAACAAACCCTCTCCAGATGACGATGAATGAGAAAAGGAGTCAAAGTAGGCGATTTGTATTTTAGTGATGAAGGAAGACAGGACTGCAGTGCAGGAATGAAAATGTGGAGGGATTAAAAAAGGTAGAATTAAAATAAGGAGGTCAGGAGAGAGTTACAAAGAGAGAAAGGACAAAGAAAGGAATGAAGGCACTAAGCCGAGAGGGGTTTGTGCATAGTAGAGAATAAAGAGTGGAGAGTAGAATGGACAAGGCAAGTCAAATACCCAGAACCAGGAAGAGGTAAGTATTCCTCCTTAACATCATGAGATACGATGGCCACACAAGGGAAAGGAGGTCCGTGTTCTCGAGTGACATACGAAAGGCAGGGATAGAGAGAATATTGTGGAAACGACAGCAGGAAGAGGTATACGACAGTACGGTTAGGTGACCTCAGACGTCGATTTCTTATTTGTCCAGTCTTCATCAACCTCCATCGTTCTTCAGTCAGTCGCCCATTCACCGTAAACAAGGGGCGCCAGTTGCAAGTTCCACAAGTCCATGGGATCATGCCACACCTCAAGACAGAACAAAAACAAGCACACCAGCTCATAAGGGATTAAAATCACTCATTGAATGTTGAAAATTATGGCGATCTTTTCTTCAACACCATGCAAATACAGAGTTTGGCCTCTTTCATTTCTGATGAGACTGACTGAGATTCGTGAAAACTAAACTTACTCTGATTCGTTATCACGTCAAGCAAAAAAAAAAAAAAATGTCCTTGTTGAGTGCGCACGCCAACAAGAAAAATCGGGTCAAGACTCGTAAAATGGGTGCCGAATGCTTGAAAAACGAAACGAAAGAGTCTGGGAAGGAAGATCGAGTGAAGCGTTGGAAGAGTTGATCAAAACAAAATCAAGAAGAGAAATAAGAAAGATAAGAAAGAGAGAAAGAGAGAAAGAGAGAAAGAGAGAAAGAGAGAAAGAGAGAAAGAGTGAGAGAGTGAGAGAGAGAGAGAGAGAGAGAGAGAGAGAGAGAGAGAGAGAGAGAATGAAATTGTTGAGAAAAGTTATTAGGACACCACACCCCGCGAGAGTGAGAGTGAGAGTGAAAGTGAGAAAAGCTAGAGAGAGAGCAAGAGAGAAGAGAGAGTAACAATGAGAGCCAACAAAGCGAAAACGAGAGCTTTACAAAATAATAAAAAAAAAAGGCACGGGCCCAGAAGGCGCCATATATATTCAAAAATGCCAAACGCCCAAACAACTTGTAGGCCAGTCGTGTGCCTCTGATACACTACACGCACTGGCATCCTTGTTGTTGGACTAAGAAAAGCCAAAGTAGGCACTTTGCAGCCTACATCGAGAGAAATACCCAAGCTGCCGGCTCAAATTCCTTCAATTGCTGAACATCAAGCAAGAAAAGGCAAAGCATGAAAGCAAACGCCAAAAATAAAAATAAAACAACGCATGCAACAGCCTGTATGATAGCCAGAACCATAGCAAGGGAGGTGATGATCGGATCCATTATGTGCTATTTTCTACCTCGCCTCTATCTTTTTCTAGTCGACTCACATCCCCCTCATTTATCGTTTATCCGCGCACCACCTATCTACCCGACTCCCATAACCTCTACAGGATTAGACCAACCACTCCTGGCTCCCATCCCATCCCATCAGATTAGACTGACCACTCACCTTCAGCTCTTCTTTTTTACTACCTCTACTGCTAATACTGCTGACTGCCCAAGACCAATTATTGTGTGTGAGCACACTAATTATCGTTATGTATTGAGCGGTGTCCGTGTCTGTGTGTATTTCTCCTTAACCCCACTCATCGCTCTATCTCACTATCTCTCATTCATTCCCCTTTAATTTGGATGATCCTTCACTTTACACTTTTGTTTCTTGTTTTGCTTTTAGCACCATGCAGCAACAACCTCCGTGAATGCTGAAAAGGCAAGTGAAAAGAAAAAGGACTAACAAAGCTCCATCGCTCCCGTATCTCCAGGTCCCAGCAAAATAAATGGGCACACTCGCACAGACACTTGCAGCACGCTAGCGCGCTATAAAGAGGTGATGAATAAGGAGTTTTTTTATCCTTGTGAGACCACAGAGACATAACTTTGAGCGTGTGAGGCGAGCTAAATGTGCAACGACATGAACGCGTGCCTTTTGTATATGAGCGAATTGAGACCACTGTGCACGTCACAGGGAAGATGTTTTACGCGTAGAGTGAAGTTAAACCACCAATTCTATTCTCTCCTTCACCAACCACCGCCACCATCATCATGTTCGCGAAATGTAGAGCCCTCTCCCATCCACGCTTAACCTAGACGTATGTATCTCCATCGCCACTTCCAAACCCCTCGACGCTTGAAGGACTGTGAACCTTTGCTATTAACACCAGGCTGATAACCACCAACTCCACGGAGGGCTCTCCTCCTCTTCTTCAACTCACAATCGATATCAACCTCAGAGGCAGGCTTAGAGTCGGTACTGCCATGCTTCTTAAACTCAGCAAATCCATCGGAGGCAGTGTCATCTATTGAGGGGAAACAGACATTGAGGCAAGTGCCTGTGTGATTTTTCGATAAGGGAGGCGGGGAGGAGTGCTGTTTGGACGACGACCAGGACGATGGTCGCGAGGTCTGTCAATACGGCTATTGTCGCCATTCTTTTACTCTGCTTTGCTTTGTTGTTTGTGTGTATGTGCGTCTTTGGAGAAAAGGGCAAGAGAAAGAGCGAAGTGGGGAATGGTTTGGAAGCCTGCCCTTTTGCTTTATATGAAAATCTATATGTGTAAGATAAAAGAATGTACAGACTACTTATGGACTAGGGTGTCAAATGTGTCCTCCAAGTCTGAGTCCAGTCCTAATGCTGCCGCCGCCGCCTCCTCCTCGTATTTACTTGAGATCAGCATCACCTTTTGCCACGTTAGCGAACGAGTCTACAGGATCCAGCTCGCCCCCTCTCTTCCTGAAGGTGTCGCTCATGGTGCTGCTGCGTTTTTTAAGATCGCCTCCGTATCCACCGTCTCCATAACCACCACCTTCTCCGCCCTGTGGGTTACTAGGGTTATATTCCCCACTTCTCTTGAAAGTCCTACTGATGTTGCTGGCACTCGAGCTGAGATCACGTCTTTTCTTGAGGTCGCCGCTAACTCCACTACCAAAACTCTCACTGGGGCTGAAGGAGGGGGATCTACGAGTGCCCACGCTCTCAAACGTGCGCTTCTTGCGATCATGTTTGTCGTCTGAACGCTTGATATAGTGTTCTCCTGAGAGGTCGCTGTTGGGTCTGACGAAGGGTGCTCTCTTCTCCATGACTTGAATGTTGGAGGACGAGGTGATTGATTCGCCGTGGGGGATGGAGGAGGAGATAGGTACCGCTTGAACCACGACGATGGCTGCGAGGACTGTCAACACTGTGGTGATTTTCATATCTGTTGTCGTTTTTTGATGTGTTTTTGGGTGGAGAAGGAAAAGGGCAGAGCGTGTTTAATTTGTAGCATTCGAATCGAGTCGTCAAAAAACACATTCAAGACGTCGAAGGCAAAGGGAAGTCCAAAAGGAATGCCTCCTTATTTTTTTTATGGCTGTGTAGGACTATGTTGAAAGAAGGCGGGGCAAGCGGGCGGCGAAGTACAAAGGGACGCACGAACACAAAAAAAAAAAAAAAAAAAAAAAAAAAAAAAAAAAAAAAGGTGACGAAAGACGTTCATACTACTCCTGCCTTCCTGGCAAAAGTAATGGGATCAAACAAAACGAACAAAAAAAAAAGCGGATAGTGTGATCATTCTTCTACCACAATGAAGGATCCTTGAATACACAAGGAGAAGGGCAAGGAAAATGACAAGATTCAGCCCTGTCCTATTATCGTTTTCTTCTTCTACTTCCCATCAGCGGCTCCTCTCTCTCTTAGTTACCTTTATCCTACATCCTCTTTTACAGCCCATCGGTTCAAGACGAACACCCCCTCTTATTTTATGTCTGTCCAGGTGGATTCTAGGTACCATACGTCAAGAATAAGTATCCCATTTCCAACAAGTTTTAATGATGACAACTTATTTTACTCAAGGTCCCACTTCATGGCCAGTCCGGCTATTTTTTTCAACAAGGATGCCGTCCTGTAGATGATGTCTCTTATTATTCATCACTCACCCAACTGGGACTCCGTCATGGACACTTTCAAAACGCGTTTATTTCAAACTTGGTATGTTGGGGCGTACCAATAGTAGAAAGGCAAAAAAAAAAAAAAAAAATGCAAATCTGTAGAAAAGATACAAGGACCTTTCCCGACAAAAGAAAAAATAACAACGAAAAAACAAAACAAATAGGAAATAAATAGGGGTGGATAGTTATTAACGATATGAGTGGAGGGGGTTAGGAAGGGGTATTATGAATAGGTAACTTAGAGGGATATAATGGTGCATGGTGTCCGTAACGTATGTGTGTGTGTGTGTGTGTGTGTGTGTGTGTGTGTGTGTGTGTGTGTGTGTTTTTGAGAAATGGTGATGGTAGTGGAGAGGAGAAACCTTTGGGTCTAGTAGTATGATAGGTCACCCTCTCAGACAAGATCCGCTCTCACTTCGCCGCGGGGGATGTCACCCCGAGGGATATCGGGGCGGGAGAGGGGTTCGCTGCGTGTGTTGTCGATCCTCGGTGGGTCTGAACGGGTGAGTTCACCACCAACACTAGTTCCGACAGTCAAACCACCACCATTAGTAGCAGCTGCTCCAGATGGGAACTCGCCACGGTCCATTCCACCCATAACGTCTCCCATCGAGCCCGTCGTTGTCACTACCGTCGTCTCCTCGTGGTATTTGATGTTCTAATTATTTCAATGAAGACAACAAAGAAGTTAGACTACAGTGCTTTGAAATTTAAGCAGAACAATTCTCGTACTGCTGACAAAAAAAGAATAGATATTAGAACTTACAGCCCAGAAAGATGTCCATTCCTTCTCTTCTTCCTCTGGCTTGAGGTAGTTGAACTTGAAGCGGAAGGTGCCAGTCTTCTCAAAGCGAAGAATACGGCCAAAGACACGCATACGAGTGACCTCGCCTCCGACACGAGGCAACAGTCGATCCTTGACGGTCGACCTGACAAACAGCAAAACTACAAAGCCAGTCGCTGCACAGGCGCAAAGCCAATAAAAGTTGGTGTTGTAGACCTCGGGGGATCCAGGGGAATAGCCGCGGTTACGTATCAAGTGGTTGTAGATCAGAGTGAACAAGATACCGCCTCCAACACCGGCAATACTCCAGGCGGTCAACAGGATACCATGCAGACCCGAGATGTTGTGCATGCCAAAGAGATCGTGAATAAACGCGGGGATGGTACCGAATCCGCCTCCGTAGGCACAAGTCAGTGTCCAGATGGCCAAGAGGAAAGCCCAGTAATTCTTGGTGACAAAGATGAGGGGCAGGACCGCGAGAATGATGACCTGAGTGCCCAACATGACAAGGTATGAGGGCTTGCGACCAATCACATCAGACAAAGACGAGAACATCAGACGACCGACAAAGTTGAAGCCACCATTGATAGCAACGACAGTCGAGGCCGTATCGGCGCTCTTGTCAAAGACATTGATACACATGTCCGCAAGACGGGACAGGATAACCAGTCCAGAGACCAGGTTGGCCAAGAACATCATGTACATGCCCAAGTACTCATACGTGCTCAAGGCCTCACGAAGAGTCAGGTCAATAGCGGGCTCAAAAACGATGCGGTTCTGGGGTGGCGTCTTGGAGTCGGCAATGACGGGAGGCATCGATTTTTCATCTTGCGCAGAGCCGGGCTTTTGTTGCTTGCGGGTGATGAAGAGGGTGCCATTACGGTAGATGGGGCCTCGGATCTTGGTGCGCTCGGGTGGAGGGAACCGGAAGATGAAGGCGCAGAACATGAGGATGATCCAGTAGCAGGATCCAATGACTACAAACGTCAATGTCAACCCGATGGCATTAATCAAAGGCAGGGGAATTTTTGCACAAATCAAACCACCAATACCGAATCCTAATTTTGCAGAAATGGGTTTGTGGTTTCTCATCGTTAATAATTTTGAATGCTGTAGACTAGGCGATACACGCCCATGCGCAAAATTAATAGATAAGAAAAGTTGCAGTAAAGGACTTACCACAGACAGACAAACCGGCGCCGAACCCCTTGCGCTCAGGAAACCACTTTTGAAGTGCAGAAATGGGACTGGTATTGTGTGCAATGAAGAGGAGAGCGAGTGAAAGAGAAAAATAAGTAAAGTTGTTAGAAACTCTTTCATTCTTAATTGTGCATGCTTGTGTTACCAAAGGGATAACACATCGCAATACTTGGAAGGAGGAAGAATGAGGGAGAAGGGGAGGACTCTTGACTTCATCGAAAGATTCCACCAGGGGAGAATCTGCCAGAGGGATATGAACAGAAAAGGAGAGGAAAGAAGGAAAGGGAAGGAAGGGGAGGGTACAGAAGGAGACAGAGTGGTTTGTCACGATGACAGCGATACCATACCTAATGTAGCAAAGTCCTAGGCCAAGACCTGAAACGACTCCGTATCCGAAAAAAACAAGAGCGATCGACTGTGCAAGGAAAAGGGTAAATCATAAGTATGGATAAACAAAAAAATAACCGCATAAGAACGTTAGTATTCTCGGATGAACACAGTTCCAAACAGGAGAAGGTGAAGAGCACAAAAGGATAGGCAGGAAGAGATAGCAAGTGTAGGTATTTGGAAGAAGATTAGGAGTATAGGTAAAGGATAGGGGTCTGGTATGTGCGGAGGTGTTGTAGAGAGGCGAGGCGATGGGTTGAGAGTAAGGATGTTTGTCGATGTGTCGGTCTGTGGTGTGCAGGGATGGTAGACAAGATTTGATACCCTGTAAAATCGCATACACAGAAATTGACGGCTGATAGTGCGTATTGCTTCATAAAAAGACAGTCCGGAGAAGGAGAGGAGCCTGCAGACAGAGCAGTAATCATCTCAAGCGAGACATAGGCACAGATCGTGAACACAACATGCCAACACAGCAAAAAAAAAAAAAAAAAAAAAAAAAAAAAAAAAAATGGCGGAGTGGAGTAAATGGTAAAAGGATCATCGTGCAAGGCTTTAAAGCAAAAAGGTCAGAGTAAACTAACTATGCAAAATGGCGGGATGGGAGAACGTTACCTTAAGATGGATGCCGAGGGCGGCAACCCAGTGGCCAAAGCAAAAGAGAGACCCGCCGATTGTGGCAGCCTTCCTGGGACCATTCCTTTCTAACCAAGGACCAAGTAGCGAGGCGGCAATTCCAAGGCATCCGATATTGATGTAGAAGGTGATAGGAGCCACTTTCTAATACACCGATGGATCGCATGGAGAGAAGAGGATAGAATATGGAAAGAGATGGAGCAACAAGCAAAGTAGAAACAAGACAAAATAAATCAAGGACAAGCGAAGAAGAAGGCAGGCGGGCAGTTAGGTAGCAAGAGAGATAGGACAGAGAGAGGAGACGTAAAATTAAGGGGAAGGAAGTGATGGATGGTTTGTTAGTATCAGGTCGCCTTTCATAGGAACGCATGCGCTTCTGATCCCTTGTCACAAGAGAGGTAAAAAAAAACACACAGCACTCCTTTCTTTTTTGTTTTGCAACTATGCATTACACACTCACCCTCTCTTGTTCGCTCGCTCGCTCATTCTTTTTACATTCTATGTACGCGCCCTTCACGCACTTTTCCTCGTTTGTGTTACATCTTGTCTCTTCATCCGACTCTTTACTTGACTTTACTGGCCCCCTTGAACCTTAATGGTTAGCAGGTTGCCATACCCATCAGGACAACACAGTATCTGGCGACTCATAGCACTGAGGGAGGCGGTAATGTCATTTCTAACAATTCGCTGTAACTCTCCTCCTCAATGACCCCTTCCTCCCCCTTACCAGATCTCGCTTTTTTTAGCGCCTCTTCCGTCACCCACCCCAAATGGCGACAATAAAGCGGGGCTGAAATACAGCAAACAAACAATCAAAATTCTGGTGTAGGAACAACATCATCCCTTCTATCACCATCGCCCCTTCCTTCCTTTTCCTTTTCCCTTTTCCTCTCTGCATCATCCTTCTTCTTTGATAGACCCATGGAAGATGATTTTACCTGATCGGATCCATAGATAGCATTATCAACGGGGAGGTTGAAGACTGACCAGGCATAGACGGATCCACAGATGGCTTGGAAGACCATGGCCGCTGGAGCAATGTACCATCGTTTGAAGGGCTTGCCGAGGATAGTCCGGTCGTTCTGGATGGATTGTGTCGACCCCTTGTATTTGGTCTCGCCGTAGTAGTTTTGTATTTTACCCCAGATGTAGCTTTCCTCCATTGCTTATTAGATGAAAAAAAAAAAAAAAAAAAAAAAAAAAAAAAATGTCGTAGCGAGTGTGTAAGATTAAGTTTTTCCGTATATCCGTGTAGGACCGAAAGACGGGGTGAAGACGGGGTATTTGTGGTTGCTATAAGAGAGAGTATGTGAACAGTCTAAAGGAGGATAAGGAGAAGGAAGAAGAGGGATGAAATGGGTATAGAGAAAGGGAAAGGAAAGGAAAGGAAAGGAAAGAAGGATATGTTAAGGTTAAGATGTGATGTGTGTGCTCAGTTGGTGGAAAGATGAGGGGAGTGCTGCAGAGAGGAGTCGAAGAAGGGTGGCAAGGCAGGGAAAGAAGGAAAGGAAGAGAAAGGAAGGAGAAATAGGGAAGGATGAAAAAAGAATGGTAGGGAGAATGATAGTGGTAGATGCAATGTGTATGTGTGTGGAGATAATATTAACGTGTAAAACGAGGGGACGAATGTTGAAAACAGGCGTGACAGTGGCTGTGTGTGGCAAGATGGGTATTTGAGTCGCGTTTGGGCCAATGATGATGGACGTACTGATAAGAAGGTTTAGGGTACGAGTTATGGGCGTGGGTGAGTCTCCAGTAGGAATAAAATTGATCGTCGTGGATATAAAGGATATTAGGGTGTCTGAGATGAAGAGAATACTAGATGGAAAGAAGAGGGTGAGAGAGGAAGGACGATGATGAAAGGGAATGCGAATGGGGGCAGTGGAATATCTCAAAGCGACATGTGGGGGTCAGGTCAGTGCTATGAAATGAACGCAGAGAAAGAGCAAAAGAAAAAGAAGAGGAGGACGAAGAAGAACAAGAGAAAAAGTAGAAAGAAAGTAAGAAAAAAAAGTAAGAAAGAAAGAGATAGTAGTACGAAGAGAGGGAAGAAAAGAAGGAAACAGAGAGAAAGCGAAAGAGAAAGAGAAAGAGAAAGAAGAAGAGGAGGTGAAGGAGAAGATATGAAATGAAAAGAGAATGGAGGGTTGGCTAACAAGGGACAAAGGGAGTACAGCAAGGGAAGTAAGGCGACGAGGAATTGAAAAATAATAAAGGGCAGCACGAGAGAGCGAGGGGGAAGGAAGAAGGACACGACAGTTGAATAACAAAGAAAACGAGAGAGAGAGAGAGAGAGAGAGAGAGAGAGAGAGAGAGAGAGAGAGAAGGAAGGAATAACAAGGAGGAGGAGGCAGATATGCCGATAGTTGGTACTAAGAAGGTAACTGGGGCTGCAGAGTCGAGCTGGGCGCCGGGTGGGTGAAGTGAAAGTTAGTCGCAGTTGGAAGCTGATAGCCGGTGGGAAATAAGCTGACGCCCGTCAAGGCGTAACAGAAAAGCTAGCTTTAGTCTTTGTTTTCTTACGCCTTTGTTTGTTCGTTTATCGTTTTATTGTAAAAGGAAAAAAAAACGGTGCTTAAAGTGGGCTTGGATTAGATAAACATCGAAGAAGAAAAAGGTTAAGATTGTGAGCACATACCTTTGTAAAGACGATTTAGGCGTAACACACCTTGTCGTTGTAGCATTAGTTAGTTAAAAGGGGGAGACTGACGGAGATCTGTCAATGGCTAATTAGACTATATGCATCAGTGGGCGCGTTGTCCAGCTCAGAGTGCGAAGTACGTGTGTACGAGAAAGTAAGAAAAATAAAACTGTACTCAAATCGCCCTTGCGTTGTTACAGTAATTATTCTGAGCGGAAACACTCTCAAAGCACGAAGACAGTACGTATGAAAGGGGCGACAGACTGACGATCAACTGGTAAAATATCATCACGACTTCAAGGCGTCCAACAGAGGAACCAGCTAACAAGGGTAACAAACGTATTGCAAACACGGACGCGGGCTCGGATACAAACACAGAGAGTGTGGAAAGGGATGGGGACACGGGCGGAAAGAAAGGAGGCGCTCGACAATCCAGGATACAAAAAGGGAAATATTATTTTGAAGGGATCAGATTGCTCAAAAGGGCGACTTTACCCTCATTCACTTTAAGCTCTCTGTATCTGTGTGTCTGTGTGTTGGCGTGTGTTGCATGTACTGTTCTCCACAAAATGATAATCTAAAAAGGGGGAGGTGTGAGTGTTTGTCCTGCTCGCTGAGGCTGTCTATGAGATAGTCTCCTTTGGATCAATATCTATGTATTGTCTCTGCCATTGACCTTCTCTCTCTGTCGTACACACAGACTCTCTTACTCTCTGTCTGATCTTTTCATGGAGGTCCCGACATGGCGACAGCCATCAAGGATACTATTTACTCAGGGGAGAGAGAGAGAGAGAGAGAGAGAGAGAGAGAGAGAGAGAGAGTGAGTGAGTGAAGAGGGGGTAGAGAAGAATAAGGAGGAGGAAGAGGAAGGAGGAGAGGAGAAACAACAAAGACGCAGTCAAAGGGAGATAATAAACAACAAGCAACAAAAAGTCTAACAGGACTAACATGTCCCTCAAACAAACACCATGACCCCAATGGGCTCATTGCACCATTACCCGTCAATTGCTGTAAATGGTTGGTGCAGATCGCTTTTCTCAATATCGCTAATCCCTCACTCTTTCTGTCCCTCTACTCGGAGGTTGTTTCAACGCACGCACGGATGATCCTTTTCAGCGACACAAGAACAACAGGCACACAACAACAACACCGAAATCGCGATTACCTTTCATGAGTGAGGTCTAGGGGAAAACACAACCGTAAGAAACCACTCGTACACGCACGCGCTCAGACGGTACATACAAAAAAAATGCGCGCCAAATAACGAATAACATCCCTTTTTTATCCCCGAAAACGACTGCTGCTACTGCTCTGCGACTTCTGCTGCTGCCGGTGATAGAGCATCCAATTGGCGTTGCAAAAAGTACAAGCGGCTCTCCGTAAAAAGAGTGGGCAAGTGATACGTCGAGACTGCAAGAAACCGCGAACTGCATAAATTGGAGGGGGTGGCCAAATAAACAACACAACAATGCAGAAATGAGATAGATCTGGGGTGACGAAGAAATTGTTGTTGTCAGTCTTTGGCAGGTGCGCGTGCAGCGGGGGGGGACCTATCTGAAAGGCTCCTTCCCACTCTACGATTCTCCTCCTCTCCCTCGTCCTCCTTTACTACCACTACCAGTACCTCTTCTTTTTGTTTTTCTCTTTCCTCCTAGATCTAAAATGCGCCAGATTAGAAATAGAGGAGATTCAGTGAATGACAACACAAATTGTTTTCCACGACGTGTAACACTTTCAGTCGCCTTCAAATAGTACACGACACGACACCAAAGGTTCAATAATTTCGGGGTGAAGGAACAACCTTGCAAAGCAGGGTGAACAGGAGGTTTTGTATGTCGTCTCCCAGGAGTTTTGGACAGGAGAGAGAGGGACCCAGAGAGCACAGAACAAAAAAAAAAAAAAAAAAAAAAAAAAAAAAAGAGACAAAGGGGAGAGGAAGAGAGAGCGATGGTCCCATTTCAGCCCTCAAAGGACATACACATATTTCGGCCCCTTCGGATAAACCATCCGCACTTGTTTGCATGTTTGTAAAAGAACGAGAGAAAGGGACAAGCAGGCGGTTTTGTACTGTACCAAAGAAGGGGCATTCCTATTCTCTGCAAGTGTCATTGAATACTTGACTTTGCTTTCACTCCGAACACACTCTCCACATATCACACATATGCACACTTGCAACATACGGCATAAGGAACACAGCAATAGGTTATTTTAAACGAGTCCTCGTCATCTACTCCTCATCTACGTCTGGATACCGCTAGGTAATGGGAAGGCGTATCCCTCGCTGGGCTGGGAGTGGCCATAGGTCATAAATCCCACATAGGGCACAATGTTCCAGTGAAGTGTCACATTGGCGTTGATATCGCTAAAGACACATAAACAAAACACTCAGCGTCAGATTCAAGGTCAACGATACCCTTTTCATTATTACATATAGCAATTACTTCTCTTGCTCCCAATCCCAACTCTTGCTCTTCATAAAAGATAACTTACGTCCACTTCTTGTTCACGTCGATCAGGCTGTACTTGTTGTTGAGGCCTCTCTTGCTGATCACAGCAGCCGACTTGCGCTTAATGATCGTGTCCCAGAGCACAATTTGATTCTTGGGCTAGTTGGATACAGGCAAAGAAATGGCCTTGCGGATTAGCAACCAAGCATATGCGTTATCTTCTTCCTTATTGCCAGCTTTTCATCCTGTAACTAATTCCTTCTGCTCTGCAAGACAATTTCACCATACGTGTGTGGGGGTCGAGTACTCAGCGACGGCGTAGACAAAGAGCTGTTTAGTGTTCCAATGGAACAACGACGACAAATCTACACAGAAAGAGGGCATGATGTCAGCCAATTGTTACAATTGTCAAACAAGATGGATCATCATACATATTCCTTGCAAAGTAACAAGCGAAAAGCATGAGGCGTACCGGCGTCGATTCTCATGACTGTGTTGGCGAACTCGTTGTTTCGCGTCTTGTAATCAACCCAGTTTCTATCGTATCTTCCTGTCACACTAAATAACAAGTAAACAGTTGCATAGGTTAGATTTCTTGTAGCTGTTGTCGTTTGTTCTCGACAGAAAAGGCGGTAACACTCCCTATGTCCGCCGTAGTCAGCCTGCTCCTGTAATGCACTTGTTCACTCACACTTTGAGGGAATCCAGAGCGACGGCGCCAGAAGGGTTGGAAGGAATGACGAGTGCGCTGAAAGCAATTGCCTAAAAGCAAGAAGAAAAACATACAACCACGATGCCATTAGTTTGAACTTTCTTGTCAATCGATTTCGTTGCCATTGTTGCATGTTTCGTTACAGACTGGTCAGTCTTCACATAACAAAAAGGAAGTGAATAAGAATATCGTATGTTTACCCCGAGGAGACAGAAGATGGCCGAGATGGAGAATGCCATAACGGCATTGGCCCTGTTCTGCAGGCTGTTCATGGTGAAGCTGGTTGATTTGGCGCGCTGGCTGATGGCTGGCTGGTTGGTGGGCTGGTTGGCTGTTGGTCGGCGAAGAGGGGTGGTTATGGGAGAGGACTCTTGGAAGGTGGAATGGTAGGGATGATGTCCTGAAATTGGACGCGAAGGTGGTTATCAGGAAAACTGCCAACACATACTTCCCCCCTTATTGCGTGTCTGCCTCGGATTGGGTTTGAGGATATCCACGTGATCTATGAATCAATCAATTGATTTAAAACAGTCGCGCCCAAAGGAAAGAACGCGTCGGTCCCGAGCGGTGATCGAGGCTTTACTAGGCCGAAGGAGAATGGATATTATGGAAAAGAGAGGAGCAATGATAGGTAAGGAGTTCGAGACGGAAGATACCTAGTTTTCCCCCTTGAACCGCCCCCGAAGGGCAGCAAGGGTCATCCGGAGGTATGCGCAGGTGCGCCTGGCGCAGAATACGGATTGTGTTTCCTCGGTTTTGCGCGGTACACTTTATCTATTCTGCTTTGCTATCACGACGTAGAATACCGTGCTCGCATGAGCTACACTTAGACTTCCGTTTTCGGATTAAAACTTTTGACGTTCCAAAAAAAAAAGGAAAGAACGCGTTGGGGAGCTTATCGATCAATCATACCACAATGGAGCACGTCACAGACGGCTGTCTTAGCCCTGAACAACATCCGCGGTCAATGAAATGAGAGTAAGTATTGATGATAGCAAAGGGCTTTGTTTTAGCAACAAGTACATCTATCTATGTGGTTCAACGTTTCTTTGTTTGTTTACTTGAAAAAAAAAATAAAAAATACGCACGCCTAATTCACTTTACAAGGCAACTCTTGAGGATTCCCCACCCTCCTCTCATTCATCTGCTGGTAATTCTGGTACTGTCGCTGCCCTTGTTGCTGCTGTTGCTTCTGCTCTTGCCCGGCAACAGCAGCGGTGATGGCGGCGTTCTTACGGGGGTTGTCTAGTTTGAGTTCCCAATCTTGTACAACCAATGTCTCGTACTGACGCAACAGGGCCTCAGTCTCCCAAAGCGCCGATTCCAGTTTGATCCTACTTGTTACTCGTTCTTTCACCTGCTCCAGCAATTGTACCGTTCTGTCTGTCGGCTCCTCGCTATTATGTTGAGATGGTTTTGGAGCAGTAGTGGCAGCAGTGTAACTCCAACGTGAGCCCCAGTTATGGAAGGAGGAAGATCGAGATGCTTCGGCGTCGGGAAAGCTACAGCTAGTGGGAGATTGACAGTCGGTTCTATCAATGGCAGAAATTCGCCGCTGCTGGAGCATATGGGTCCTGAAATCGTATGGGGTGTCCACCCGTTTGATGATACTTGGCTTTGTATGGAGGGGTTGCTGATGGTGACTCGTCGTTGGCTCCTCGCGGATAGGTGTGTATGTGAGTGTGGGGGCGATGACAGGTTGAAGCTGCTGTTCAGGCTCATTGGAGGCTATACGGGGCGCCGAATACTCGAGGACGCGAAGTCGATTCTGGAACCGTCGCATGTATTCAACGTGCTTCTTTGTCAGCATGATAGGTCCTTGGTGGCCTTGAAGATCCGAGAAACTGGCCAGTTGAGAAAGAGATGGAGGCTTGGGACTGGCGTGACGCGATGGCGATGGCGATGGCGCGACCTTGCTGGAGAATCGCTGAGAGAAATCAGGAGACTTGAGGGGCAAAGATAAGGACAAGAAAGAGCGACCACTGGTCGGAGTCGTGGATGTTGATGGAACAAAAGCACCGTATGCTCCTCTAGAGGCCTTGCAGCGAAGGAAGGAACGACTGCTAGTAGGAGTCGCGGGTGAAGACGGACAAGAAGCATCATAGGTTCCACGAGATGTCTTGCAACGAACGACAGAAGCAGGCGTGGAGGGAGCAGAGGAAGCAATGCCACCACTGCCAGGACAGGCACCTTCGATAGAGAGACGGAGTCGAAGCTGCTTTGCATTGCGCTTTTTCATGACATGGATGCTCGCTTGGGCCAACTCCTTATCCAGAGCGTTGATGAACTCGTCCTCGGACGTGAGAAGGTGATGGTTGCCGTTTTCACCCTCTGAGTAATGAGCCTCACCCATATTCTCAATGTTCTCGATGCTGGGGCCATAGAGCATGCGGTATCGGAAGACAGGGCTGCAAGGTGAGGGGACCGAGAACTCGCTGTGGGTATCTATCAGACTATGGCAGTCTGCGCCCATTGTGATACCCGAGCTGCGCCGAGATAGGATGCGTCGGTGTTGATACTCGTGATGGAGTCCATGGATGGCCTGCGGAGGTTGTGGAGAATCTTGGAATGCGGCTTCAGGGTCCTCATGCTGCTGGAGGGGTTCTTGGACTGGCAGTTTGTGGGACGGCTTCTTCTTTTTCCAGGGCAAACGCATATTCTTGAGGATCTTGGAACGCTTGAGAGAGTGGTTGTTGGGAGGGGCACTTGGCTTGATGTTAGCAGTCTGGGCGGTATCGACATCATGTTGACTTGTGTTAGTGGTGATAGTTCTGGAGGAGGAAGAGGATGAGGAGGAAGAGGGGCGGAATAACCCGGCGATTTGACGCTTTAAAAAGGAAAACGTTATAGAAGGCATGAATGAAAATCAAAAAGGACAGGTGTGAATATGAGTGAAAAGAAAGGAAGAAGCGATGGTGTAGGCACCAATCGAGAAGGAAGGGAGGTCGAGAGTGGACAAACAGCTGGTGTCAGATGAAAAGTGGGAGTTGACCAACTTTTTATATGTGTCGTAGGTTTTTGAGAAGGTGAAAGTGTTATCTTGGCCACTGTTGGTTCGTGACCTAAACGAATCCACAGTGTAAATGATCCCCCTCTTGTGGCTACCTTTTGTTTGAAAGGGGACATAATGAAAACTCTAGGTGTGGTACCTAGTGCAGCGCAGGGCCAGGCCTTAGGTATTTCTTGCGCAATGGAAAGATGAAAACAATGAAAGAAGGTGCGTAGAGGAAGTGGATGAGAGAATAAGGCTTATTTCCTTCTTCCTCCCTTGCCCCTTCATCGCATTGTGCTTGTTCACTCACCGTTCTTTGTGTGTGTGCTATGTTTGCGTTCAATCCTCCCTTTCTCTTCTTTTCCCCCCTCACTCCTATTTCTGTGGGCACTTGCGGATCGACGAGCTATGGAGAGAGCGGTCTGGTATGGACCATGCCATATAAATCACACATACAGACAAATTATTGACTGATAATAAGGAGTCAACGCGGAAATACATTCCACTAGGTCCACTAGGGCACGCTGGAATGAAAACCGCTCGATCCATATAAAAATACACCTAATTGTTTTTCTATTCTTTTTTACTCCTGACTCCTCCCACCAACTTTCTAAACCCAGGTATTCACTCACTTTCTCTCTCGCCCTCTTTCCTTGGTACATATCCATCCATCGCCACCTCACCTTTGCTTTCTTTGGTACGAGTCTTTTTTTTTGTGTATGCACCCGCCTCTTTTTCGAACGCATCTATTTCACTTTAATTTTCCCACCTGACCACGCTGAACCACACTTCGTCATTTTCTTTGTTGTTAGATACTTGTTCTTTGTTGAGACCTTATATAAACGGGTCCCACCAACTCATCACAGGGGGCCTACGACAACCCCCTCGACTATGCAACAGCGAACAAAACGACAGCAGTAGTACTAAAGGTGCCTTCGTCTCCTCCTCCACCGAAACCCCCATCAAGACGAACAAGAGAGACTGACGTACCTTTGTTACTCAAACCCTCTATGGTTGAAGACTTTGGACCTACTCCCTCCGAGCTGCAACCATCTGCTATCGCGTACTCTACTGCGCCGGCCATGGTCATCCCTACGGCAGTCTCCCTCCCATCATTAAAGTCGACGAGGAATAGAGACCATCATCCAGCCTATCCACACCGACAGCAACAACAGGAAGACACGCCTGGATCAACTCTTCGCCAATTGCCTATCCTGCGGAGCTGCACTTTTGTCATGCTCCGCGTTCTGCTCTTTCCAAAAACAGTCTTTGTCAAGGGGGTCGCAGTCGGACGGGGTTGTTTGGGCAAAGTGGGAGTTTTTCACACCCCGCGACATCGATATCGGCAACAACTACATGTTGTTCATTCTCATCGGGACACCAACGACCCTTATCACAACTCTCATCGGCCGTACCATTTCCGATCACACCAACAACCTTCCGCCTCACCACAGGTGTGTTTCGACAGTGGCTCGTCAAGTCGGAGATCACGGAGCGCATCAGATCTTACTTCATCGTCTCGACATCACCACCGCCGGCGTCGGTCGCAGTCTCCTCCTCGTTATGGTCGCCACTATCCACGACAGTCAACCTACAGCAACAGCAACAGCAACAACGTCAACAGGGAGCGTCCTCCCCGGAACTACTATTCAGATTTCTTAAACAGCTACAATGTCCAAGTGGCGACGATCTGTCTGTGTCTGACGGGGGAAGCTTTCGCCCAAGCGGTCATGTGCCCATTCTTGTATTATATGGTTCGCGACTTTCATGTGGGTGCCGATAAGTGGATAGGATACTATGCTGGTCTTCTCTTGACAGGCTTTTGGGGTGCCAACCTGGCTACCACCCTGTTTTGGGGATACCTTTCCGGTAATGCGTGACACGTTGCACTAATGTGAAACTGTACTTTGTTGGTCTCAGTTTATTTAATCTATTGATCATCAACTGAGCATCATCTTGACTTCTGATCAACATTCTACTAGACAAGTACGGGCGCAAGGCGATCATGCTCTTCGGCCTCTTCGTAACAAGTCTCAGCACAGTCTACCTCGGCCTCTCGACCTGCTACCATGATGCCATGTGGGCGCTGGTAATTCAAGGAGCATGCACAGGATTAGTTCCGGTTTCCAAATGCTCTATCGGCGAACTAGCCAATCGACAGCAGAGGCACCATAATGCAGAGATAGCATTGACCCAACAGCGACAACGACTTCTACGACGACAACGGGAGCAGCGACGTCGGCAACAATCAGCGGAATGGAAGCATGAATTGGATGAGAAGACGATGAGCTCAGTCTATAAGGCAGAATCAGAGAACGGTCAGTCCAAGGCAGCAACCGCCAATGCACACTATGATTTTGCTTCCAAAGGGTACTCAGCTCTTGTTATTGCTCTTGCCCTAGGCGCTGCTCGTAAGTTGACATTTTGGATCTATAACCTGTCGTTCCCCTTATCTTCCTACATCAGACAACCAACATTGTCCTACGTTCGCCTACTTTTATTTTCCAATAGTGGGACCGTTGGCTGGAGGCGTTTTAACCAAGAAGATGATTCCGGGATTTGAAGCATTCCCTTACTTTGCGCCCTGTCTCCTCGCTTCAGCTGTTGGTCTCTTTATTACAGGAGTTGTGGGCCTTGTCTTGAACGAGACACATCCCAAATGGGCAAAGACGTCAGAGCTTGAAAAGACGCTTGAGAACCTGTCGCGTTTTGAGAAGACAGAGGAGGAGATAGATGAAGATGTGGGTAGAGGACGACCTGGGTATGGGAACAGTCGGCATTACGAGGCGGTTCAGGCAGCAACCAACGATGCAGATTTGATGACAGTTGATTCTGAATCTAGAGACCAGGATGTTGTGGCTAGTCTGAGCGTTGGAGGTACGACGACTATGTTGGATACGAGACCCAGGCTTCGACAGACAGCTGGAGCAGGAACAATCACCCCACCGACAGTGGTCTGCACGTGTCATCCTCACAAACTCGCGGAGCCAGTACCACAGCAGCTTGCCTACTACCGCTCCAGCAGTTCTAGCAACAGTAACCCTCATCCTCAACCACCATCACCATCAAAACTCTCGCCGGCAACAGAACTCTACCTCACCCTAGTAATCTACACCCTCCTAGTCTTGACCTCAATCCTAGGCAGTGAATTCGTCATGCTCTACACCCAATCGCCCACGTTCCGAGGCGGCCTCGAGTTCTCTGCACAAACCCTGGGCCAGATCCTGACCCTTCGCGGGATTCTCAAGCTCGGGTTCACTCTGTGCGGGTACCCCTGGGTGGTGAAACGCATAGGGCTGTTGAAGTGTCTGCGATTGGGCGTTGTTGCCATTGGGGTGTTTTCGGTCGTTGGGTTGGGATGGTTTGTACCGTCCACCATTTTCGCCCAGCAGGAATCGACAAGGAACCGTGCGTTGGTCAATTCTTCCATGGATTTGATTGGTGCTACTGGAGAGGGTGCATTAACGCTTGGTGGTGAAGAAGGCAATCTTCCCGCCGGTGGAGGAGGAAGAGGAGGTGGAAGTGAAAAACCCCCGGTGGGCATGGGAGTCATCCTGCTCTGCCTCAGTCTGATCTCGATGGGAGACGTCCTAGGCTACGTGTCCCTCCTGGTCCTGGTAACGTACCTTTTCCCATTTTTGCATTTCTCGTGTTCTTCACAAGAGAACACTCGTTGCCTTCACCCCTCCCATTAACTCCTTAAACATAACTACATCTGCGGTCGCTTCCCGTACTCATACCCAAACAAAGAAAAAAGTACCTTCTGGAACTAACGCCTCCTTTGCATTTCATTTACATTTCTTGCATTTACATTTTTTTGCATGGTGTGCATTGTTCGCCTCCGATATAGTTCGGAAAGAGTGCCGATCGCATGAAAGGGGTCGCATCAACAGCATTAACAGCAGGAGCAGGAAGGACAGGAAGTAATGCCCCGATTGATAGTGCATCTTCTCTAGAGAATCAGGCAGGTATCAATAATAACAACAATCACAATAATGCAGGTACAGGATCAGGAGCGACAGGACCGGGAGCACAACAAGGAGGAAGTGGGGTACTTTGGAGTGTTGCTCAGGTCTCAGGCAATGTCATGCGGCTCACAGGTCCCGTCCTTGCTGGGTAGGTTAATGTTTGATGATTGAATTGGGAATGAGGGGTAATGACAAGGGCGGGATAAGGGGCAGGATAAGAAGAAGGGCCATAACGCAAGAATGAAGTGATTTGCATTTTTTTTCCTTGGATCCGAGAACCGAACAACCACGAGTACCAAAACACACAAACGGCGAAATGTGCAATTATCATTCACGAGAATCTGCAGCAAGCAGCAAGGAAGAAGCAAGGTTACAGTTTATCGTGCCTGAGATACTTACTTTTTTTTGTCTATGCGTACCGGATGGTACCTTCCTTTGTTTTCCATTTGATCTTCTTTTGAGTTGAGGATTGAAAATGGGGAGCGGGACAGCGTACTGCTTGGTTTTGTTTGCCGACTATTGCCCGACAACACAACAAACATTCACACAGTCAACCAAAAGAAGAAATGAATAACATGTTTTCTGTAATTTAACATAACCAATGTATCATTCTTTCCATAAAACAAAAAATGTACCCTCCGTAGCCTTCTCTGGTCGCTGGTGGAAACGTCTAGGGCCCTTTCAACCTCAACTATCACGGACCTTCATCATGTGTCTCCCTCCTCAGGCTCATCCTCTTCCTCCGCCTCATCCAAGGAAAATCAACAGCTCATCATGTACCCCGACTCTCGGTTATCACAGTCCGCTTCTCTCACAAATAACAACAACAACAACAACAACAACAGCAAGGAGCCCACACTGTTCGGCAAGGCATGGGCGATGTCGACATCATGGCAGTACAACAACCCGACTACTACAAACAGCATTTTCTTTGGTTCGACCAGTGTCTTTTATCTCATCGGCGTCATCTGTTTCATCAACTTTATCGCCTGCCAGTACTTGATCTCTTCGTCTTCTTCTGTCGAACCTTCTTTGATTTCTGGTTATTCTTCATCTTTGGAAAGGTCGAGGTCGAGATCGATGATGGGGACGAGATCAAGGACGCAATCTGGAGCAACTTCTTCAGGAGCAGGAGCAGGAGAGTTCTCGTCGGTACCGCTGTCGAAGGATGAACAAGAAATACGGCACTTGGAACAGCAGCAACAGCAGGGGGTGGTAATGATGATGGGCATGGAGCAAGGGCATGAAGAAGAGCGATCCTATTCAATCGGCCTACATCCACAACCACAACATCATAGTGGTGCTGGCGTCAATGCGCCGTTTTGCGCCCTCCATCGTCCTCCCACCATGCAGACTGTTTAGTTAGTTGATGATAGTCTTGATCCGAATTATGCGGCTGCTAATAAATTAGACGGCACGGCGCGCGCATAACTTCCTTCCTACCTGTCAGTTGATGCTCAATAGAGATTTCCATCCATTTGTTGTGTTTATTCTTCGAGTAAATAAGTGTGGATGGTTCGAGCAAAAGACATAGTTTGGGACCAATGAGAAGACATCGTTAAAAAACAACAATAGCAAAGCAAGAGTACCGTACTGAGAGAAAATCCAAATGGAGGGCAGACCATGCTGCTAGTCGAGTGAATGCAATGTTAACCTTAGTTGTGCTATAAAATAAAATGACATGCGATTGAGTAGAGGTAAACTAAGATGATCATTGTACTGTCATGTCAATTGAATTGGGCGCTTACTTTTCCTTGCGAGTCCTTGCTGTTAACCTGTTTGTTATTTAGCCGAACCCAAAAGCCATGATCGACAACACGACTAAAACAAGATTCGACAGTTTTGCATGAAGAGACGAAAGGCGAGAGAGAAAAAGGAGAGGGGGATGGAAGGGGGAAGAAGGAAAGAGAAAGAAAAGAAGGAAGGGGTCAGATCGCACAATTGTGCCAGATCTCCTTGAAAAACCAACAATAAGACAGGTAAAATAGAATGGGGTGAGCACTATTCAAACCTGAGGTTGAAATGTTATTGGTGCAAGTAGTGTTTTGAAGGGTTGAAAGTGCCTTCCGTACCTTTTACGCTTGTTGGATGTTGTGCATGAGGGAGAGGAAAGGAAAGGAAAGAGGAAAGGAAATGATGGAGTGAGGTGGGGAGGCGTGTTTGTGTTTGTTTGGAACTGAATAGTGAGAAAATTGGAGGATCCATGGTCCAGTTCTCCTTCCTCCCCACTCCAGATGCCTCCCTCTCGCGCGCGCTCTCTCTTTCTCCACCCCGTCCTTCCCTGTTTGTCCAACCTTACTCTCTCCCCCTTTGTATCGTGCTCTCTCTCAGTTCGATCCCATGTCTCTTTGTCCCTCGGTCTCTCTGTTTCTCCTGTGCATTTGGCCTTCGGCATGCTCTTAGTTTTTTGGTAACAAAGGAAAAGAAAGACTGGTAAAAATACCAATGGGAAATATTTCGAATGTGAGGAGGAAAGGTGAGTGGGAGAGTAGAAGGGAAGAGGAAGGGCTATTGAGGAGCGGAGCTCGACAGGACAGGGCTTGCCGTGGAAAATATGAGAAGAAGGAAAAGGCGATGGGCGCTGGGAGAATTGGACAGAAAGGAGCAGCAGCAACAGGCGAGTTAGCAAACGGGACCACTTCTTTTTTTTGCCTGTCGTCGGTGCTGCTGCTTGCTCATCTTTTTTTTTTCTTTTCCAATCGATGAGAGTTGTGTCGTGTTTGTATTCGTTGTTGTTGTTGACAAAGGAAGACAAAAAAAACATGACAACACATGACTGACCAACAACACAACGATGTCTCCTTCCTTACTCTATTCTCTCTTGCTTTAATAGATTATCGACACTAATAAATACGAAATCCGCGTCGTTCATCCACTTGTCAACATGTATTTCTGTACCCTACTTTTCCTTCATCACTGTAAATTGTTTTGGGACCACACAGAGATAGACCATAAAGAAAAAAGAGATACCACTTCCTCCTCCGTCCATTCGCTCTTCAATTCGGTCTGCGGAGCAAAATATATGTCCCATAACAGAGGAGAAAAAAGGACGGAGGGAAAGAGAAGGGATGAACAAAATTCCCTCTTCGCTCACTTACTCGCACAACATACACACGTTTTTCGAATTTTTACCCCAGTTTGGGATCATAAGTGTGTACAATATCCTTCGTACCCACCTCTTTTTTTTTTTTTTTTTTTTTTTTTTTTTTTTTTTTTGTTTGGTTCCATTCCCATCTTAGGTTCCATCTCAGGTTCCATCTCAATTTTTTTCCCGCCGCCTTTTCTTACGTTGCCAGTCTGTCTGTCTGTCCTCTCCTCGCTTGCCCCGACCGACGTAACCCGCAGTTTCAATTGCGCCCTAATAAGATGTCTAAATAGAAGCACAAAAAAAAATCTAACTTTGTTTAGTGAGTCCATGGACGTCAAGTAGGAAAAAACGGACTTTCTGAACATCTGGGAAAAAAACACCTACAAAAACAAAAACAAAAACAAAAAAGCTGCGTCTTCGCCCCCTTTTCTTGGCACACACTTAGCCCATGAGTCTTGTTTGTTATTCCTTTCGATGTTCTTGTTCAGCCGAGAACGATTACTGATAGAAAAGCAGTGAGCTGAAGTGTAGGTAGAGCTTCAAACAAAAAGCGGATCCAGAGGTTGAGAATGAGATAGGGAGAGAGAGAAGTCGGTGTGATGTGAGGAGGGAAATTGTAGGTCTGGAAAAGTCGAAGAGTTGCACCACAAAAAAAAAAAAAAAAAGACCATCATCCATTAACGTCTAAAAAAAAGTTTAGTTCACTTCCACTCTTTGTTTTGTTTTGGTTTCTGTACCAGTCTAGATATGGTCTAGAATGAAGAAAGGGAAAAATGGACCATGATCTGTTCTCGTAGGCACCAATAGTGTGCAGCTTGTCTGTTTGTTTATGCTTCCTCTTTCTTCTTTTGCTTGATAACAGAAGAAAGCCTTCGTTGAGCATAATGGCGATTCCAAGGAAGAGCAGGAGAGGATTTCATGGTTGCACAAAGGAAAAAAAATCGTCTATGATTATTTTCATTCAGAGGTGGAGATATGGAGGACGGTGATACCACTTGACTGATGACTACATGAAAAGGGGAGGAAAAAGAAGGCGATGCACAAAAACAAGAAGTAGAATAGCTGACGAAGAACAAAGGAAGTAGTGCAAAAGAACAAAAATTGGCAAGCTTACTCATCTATAGTTCACCGGCTTGCATTCTCGCTGTTGTTTTCTTTTGGTTTCTATGGTAAAACCATAAAACAAGGCAAAGAACAACCATTCCATTCGTTGCGCTAGTAGATTCCGATCTTTTTGTTTGTTTGTTTATTGTTTTGGGGTATTCCCTTCCTCGACAAGCTAGTGCCAACTTCCAAGGGGGACTTCGAAGGGAGGAAGGAAGACTATGGAAGAAAGAAACAAAAACGAAGGAGAGAAGGAATGAATGGGATGGAACAAAAAATTGCGGGCAACTTTGAATAAAGTCGTAGAAAAACAATAACCATGTCAACATGGGAAAATAAGAAAACCTGTTTTCTTAGTCTATCCTAGGACAACACATGTCCATCGCCTGCATCTATCCACACCCTCTTTTCATTGTGCGTGGTAGGAAATGAACAATGTGGGCATAACCATATAGGTGCCTGCCGTTCTTGTCGATCCCAATAGAAGCAATAGATGAGGGGGATTGACATGGTAGCAGCTTCTCATCCACACACTTTCTCTACATGCGCCCATTGATTTTCGAGAGACAACCCCATACTTTCCTCTCGTGTGGACCTCTCGAGTCCTTTCTATTGTTTGTTTTGTTGGTGAAAATGCGGTTGTGCCGGTTGTTAAAGAAGATGACGATCTACAGACAAGCAAAATATCAAGCCTCTTTTTTTTTCCCCAGACAGCCAGAAAAAGAGTGTGGACCAAAACCATTTGGATTTCTCTCCTTTTTTTTTCTTTTTTTGATCGAGGAAGTAATGAAAGCAGAGTTCGAGTTCTCTATTTTTTGTTCACTCGATCCACCCACCCATTCCAAGACTTGGAACTCAAACCAGGCTAAAAATCATAAAAATAAGAAAAGGTGAACAGAACAACAGCCCTGACGGGTGTAACCCTACCTCGAAAAGTGAGCGTGCGAAGCTCAGTTCAAGGAACTGGCCCCGGCAAAAGAAAAACTTCATTGCCGAGCCTCTTCCTTTCTGTTCATCCTTTTGTTGTTCGTTTTTCGTTTTTTATGTTTTTTACTTTTTGCTCTTTTTTTCGGGCGGTCTTTCTGGTGCGACTCCAAGCTTACAGGAGCAAAGAGGAAAAGAGATGGACGTGTAGATAAAATGGTACAACGAGAAAAGTACATTGCCATTTTTTTTTATTTTTTTTTTTTTTTGGTTGGTTGGAATTGGGTTGTTTGTTGAGATGGAGAGGACTTGTGAGTGTGGTGTGGTGTGGTGTGGTGTGTAAAACTCTCTTACTGTTCAAATGCGCACTTTTTCTATTTTGGTCACCCTTTTTTCCCTCCTCTTTCACGCAGCCCAATTCCTTCGGAATGTCAAAAGTGGGGGGAGAGAGAAAGATGAAGAGAGGGAGGGGGGGATTAAGAGCAAAAGAGGCTGTGACGAGAGGGTAAAAGCAAGGATGAAAACTGACAAACCATCAAAAACACAAAAGAAAACTTTAACAAACCCGGCTCACCTCTCCTTCTCTCTGTCTATTATTTTTTTTTTTTTTTTTTTTTTTTTTTTTTTTTTGGGGGGGGGGGAGGGTTTTCACTATTCCTAGCAGTGTGGGTATTCGGACATCATCTCGATCAGGGTAAACATCGACAGACAGCAGACGAAGAAAGAGAAACAGGAATGAGAGGCACAAGGAAGCAGAAAGAGGGTGGGAAAGAAAGAAAGGTATGTATATCGCGCAGACACTTTTTTTTTCAAGAACAGGCGGTCTTTGAATCCCCGAGAAAGGGAAAAAAAAGAGCTCAACCTCCACCGGACCGCCACCCAATCGAATCCTTACTGACCAGAGAGGATATGGACCAAGTGAAGAACGGGTATGAGAACATCCTCTTTCAAAGCCTGGTCTACGTCCCCTCAACTCGAATAACCTTCGATAAACCCACTTTCGATCAATTGCAAGCTCAAGGTGGGTGGAAAGAAGTGTGCTGCTTGCCAATGGCTGCCAGGATACACTTCTTCATTTTAGATGAACCCACTGCATCCATCTGACCCACATATTCCTTTCTCTTCCGAGATGCGATTGTCCATTTTCCGCTTGAAACAATCAAGACCCACTTTTTTTCTTAGTCTGCATGCATTGAATCTCACATAAGCCTCAGAGACAAATCGAGAGCACAAAAGGATAAGGGATCACTGTCTGTTTTTCCTTGTTGCGACAGTATTGTTTTTGCTTCAATGGTTCTTTTGAGCACTGAGCAACCGAAAACGCTCACTGCTTTCTAGTCTGGCACATGCGGCTGATAACAAAAGTATCTGACGATGAGCAGTTCGTTGTGTTTAACTATCGATGGTTCTTTAGATATATCTCAGGAGTAGCGCTATGAACATAGAAGAGCAATCCTCGTCAGTTGATAGATGCCTGTAGAGATAGAGAGGATTGTCAACAAAACCGATGTTTTCAGGTGCGATTTGGTTTGGCAGAAAAAATATAGTGCAATTTCACTAGTCCGGGGCATTGAGTTGGTTTAGCGAGGCAAGATCAGGGAACCCCATGCCTAGAACATCAAAGCATTTTTCGATTTTTTTTGATTTCTGAACGACTCACCAGCACACATCTGTCAAATGCTGCAACACCCTTACTCTAGTGACTTTTAGGTGGCACGCGCGCATAGACCGACATCCTCATATATTACATAAACGCGTTCGCTGGCACTTCACAGGCCTGTCAAACTGGAGCTTTTTGTCCTCTTCATAACCGGTAGGGTGTCCGTCCTCTCGTCTCTCGACTTGCGCGGGCTGTGTTTACTTATGGAGAATGGAACAAAAGTCCAAAGCGAAAATAAAGCAGTCCTACTGACAGTTCCTCTGCTTCCCTCGCATGCAAGAGAAGAAGATAAGGTGCCCCATCACATAAACACGCAAACACTAAATCTCTTTTCCCTTCCCCTTCCTCCCTTCCCTCCTCGTCCTGTGTTCTCTTGTCATCTCGTTTTATTTCTTTGACCCTCTTTTTTATTTTTTATTTTATTTTTTATTTTTTCCACAACCCAAAGGAAAAATAGAGTATTTGTGTTGTTATGAGCCTCGCCAAACAAGAAAGCGATCGGGAAAATTTAAGAGAAAAAGAGAGACAGGATGATGTTCTGGATCGTCCGCTTTTCCTCTGCCTTGTCATTTCTTGCGCTGCTCAATCGTATGTTTAGTTTGTTATGTTGTGTTGTGTTGAGTTGTGTTGTGTTGTGTTGTGTTGTGTTGTATTGTGTTGTGTTGTTTTGTTGAATTCATTATTTTTTTGGACCATTCCCAGGTGCCTCTCGCTTCCCTTTCTCTTTCTCTTTCTCTTTCTCCACCCCTCGATCGACTCCCTTCGCCGTTTTTATTTTATCAAGGCAATACCTGTATTTGCGCTTCGAGTTTATATTCTGATACTCCTTCCTTTGCTTTTTGCATCTAGCCTTGAATCGATGATCTCTTCCTGGCTAGGGTACTAAATATTCCTAGAGCAGAGCCGAACAATCTCAATATACGTTTTTCACCCAAACGTTCTTTTGTTTCCTGACAAAAGGTTCTAACGAGGTGTCGTCCCTGTGGTGTCGGGCATACATGCGTCCAGCAGGCCCTCCATTGGACTGAGAGTAACACAGTTGATAGTACCTGAAGACGACCTCCTCCATCAGCGGCCAGTAAGATCAGGGATGTAGCCGTCTTAGACAACCATATGGAACACACGTCAACGGTTGATCAGTAATTTGGTTTAAGCTTCTTCCTCTGATCTCGAACGAGATGCGAAACATATCTAGGCGAAAGGCGGACGAGGAGACGAAGAGACGAGAGAGGTGGAGGAGTAGACACATATGTGATACGGACGAACACCGGTGAAGAAATGGAACAAGGGAAGAAGGAGGAAGCGACGATGATCGTCCGAATAGGCGATCTTTGGAGGTTTAGAACTTTAAAACAAAAATCGACCACGACAACAAAAAAGACTAAATAGCCATCACGCTCCTCATAGTAAACCTTGGAACACTGTTTGATTGTGATGTATTCTGTATTTATTTGCTTTCAAAGCTTCTAGGAGCGAGTGTTGATGTGTTACCGTTCTTGATTATCAAATCTAGACACCGTGAAGATTTCTTTAACAGTAACATCAACAACTACTACAAACCCCAGCTGCCAAACGTAAAGGAAGGTACCATACTAAGAGGAAAAAAAAGGTTACAGGACGTCCTCCTCTTCTTCTGTGGGTCTTTTCTCCCCCATTGACAGACGACAGTTACAAGTTTACTCAGTCACTTTTTATCAATCAACTCTCCCCTCTCTCACGCCTTTTCCGCCTTCTCCAGGGAGAGGTTTTTTTTTAAAAAGTTTCTCCGTTTTTCTATCTGTTGTCAATTGTTGTTTACGTTTCCCTTATTTCATAGGCTCAGTATGAATGAGGCTGACTTGCATCAAAAGGGAATGAGAACGAGGGTTTATATGTGAGAGGGCTGGATGGAAAGGGAACTAATTGCTGATCTTTTTTTTGTGGATCAATTTTCCCCACTCCTTTCCCCCTCCCTTCCTTCCCTCCCTTCCTTCCTTCCTTCCTTCTTTCCCTCTTTCTGCCGCCTCTCCTGAGTTGCAATCGCCAGATATTTTGTCGCGTTTTCGCGTAATTTAACTCCTGAAAGCTATAAGGCTGGCCCCTCTTGAACTTTCCTGTCCAAACCCAACAATAAGAGAAAAGCAAGGGAAAAAAGGATAAGGAAAACAAGAGAAAACAATGCAGGTTCATTTAAATGCCTAGATAAAAAAAAAACGGAATATGTATTAACAACCACAACAGAAAACGAAGAAATAAAGAGATGGTGGGATGGTTGGTGCTTGAATCGCTAAGCCATACAAGGAGACCAACACCTCCTGTCGAAAGAAATACAACTCTTTCCAAGCAATAGCTTAAGTATCTGTACGCATTGGCTGGAGAGGCAGTAAAGAATGTTAAGGATGCACTCTGCTAAGTCTAAGGCCAGCAAGTAGCGAATACACAAGAAGGTGGAGAAGGGTGTCCAAGCCTCCGAGCCTCCAAACCTCCGAGGAGAAAAATTGCTGATCCATGGATCGTGAGATTCCTCTCTTTAAAATGATCAGCAAAAAAAAAACGTATGATTTGTTTTTTCGGTGTGGACCATTTTTGGCCAGAGTGACGATATGTGTGGGTGTGTGTATGTTTTGGTTATTTTTCTCACGGGGATGGGTGGAGAGATGGAAATGGGCGCCATAACTACTTGTGCACCATGCTACCAAGTAAGTTAGTCTGGCTGCATCATCTAGAACACGATGCGTTTTCACATTTTTCTCTACCAACGCATCGGGGAAAAGAAGGGAAGGGAGGGAGGGGCATAAGCACTTTGGTATGTCGACTTTTTTTGTTAGTCCGACCAGAGAGTAGAGTTTATTAGATAGAAGGGAGTAGGCAAAAAATGTATAAAAAAAGACAAGCTACATACGCACACACACACGCACGCATGCAAACATGTTCATGTGTTGTTGATTTCTTTTGGTTGCATGAACGAAAAGAGTACCGGGAATGCTATTTTGTCTGTCAACATGTTTTATACAAAGCATTGAATAGAACAAGAAAGAAAAGCTAAGGGGAAAGAGAGTGCGAGCGTGCGTGCAGAGCGCGGGGTTATGAGATTGAATAGGTTAAAGGATAAAATGAAAACAGGTGGGGAGAATGGGTAAATGATAAGCTGAGATCGCTCTTGTTGAAAGATCGCCCGTCCGATGATAATATGCAGCCTTAGGTGAAAAGCAATAAAAACAACAGCAGGGATTTGTCTTCTCCTTCCTCACACTCATACACACAAATCTCGACCGGCGTACAAAAAAACAAGGAGAGAGAGAGGGAAAGAAAAAAATGGAGGTCCAAGAAAGATCGAAGGGAAAATGCTGCACGCACAGTGCCCTCTTTCAGTCTCGCTTACTCTCGCTGTCTCTATCTCTCGCACATACACACGCTCTCCTTCTTCTTGTTTCGTGCATCCGATGATACGTCTTCGTATCCAGATGTTGGGAGTGAAGTCGATATAAATGGGTGACATGTGTTGCTGTTGTGTCCTTTGTAGAGCGACCAGCCCTGTTGATGCCGTTTCTTAAAAATGACTGACAAAAAAGACCGATTGAATGGGATTGAGGGACGTTTCGTTTCGATAATGTAATTCGGGCAAAGTCGAATCGGATCCGAGTAGGGGTGAAAAAAAGAGTAAAGGGGTGAAAAAAACCAAGATTGGATTTGTGTAGAAAAGAGCAAAGGGACGGAGGACGTGACATGGAAGACAACGAAGGCGTGTCTATCAAGTTGATTGCAATTGGCTTTACAACACTGGGGTTGCAGAAATAAGCAGCTTGTTATATTGACGTTCTTCTTTGAACTCAATTGAAAAAGCATACCCTCAGTCGTCGTGATTGTTTCAATGTTGATGCACCGATAGCTCCTCGTTGCTGGCCTTGGTTAAATCGGGAGGAGGCAAGAATGCAGAAGAGCACGGCACATCTCCTGTGAATACCTTCTTCATCCTTCTAGCCTTTCCATCGAGCCCAAGCCTTTGCCCTACTTTTGTCATGTTCGTGTACCACTGTGGTGCATGTATACCACTCTTGCAGTGAAGGTCATCAAGCTCACTAACCACAAGAAAGCAAAAAAAAAAAAAAAAAAAAAAAAAAAAAAAAAAAAAAGACCAAACATCTGCCATCCACAACAACGAACGACAACCAACCAACCAACCAACCAATTGCGTTCATCCAAAGAGATCTCCTTCTCTCTTTCCTTGTCAACTTCTACGAATTTTTTTTTTTTTTTTTTTTTGCATTTCATTCAAGAAAAGCGAGCAAAGCAAGCGCTTTTCGTCAAATTCAACTTACTCTTCATTACGTTTCTTGTATTTCTTCGGCACTGCACGGCTCACCCTAATTCGCAACCTTGCTCGGCTGGTCCAATGCGCACCACTTGTTCCTCTCCCCTCATTCCATTACTAACTATTAGATCAATTCAAATCGCGAGAGGGAAAGAACACAATTCGACTCAATTAACACTCTGCCTCCCCTTGTCCCTCTTCCTCTTTCCATTATTCCCATTCTTCTATCTCCCCCTTGAGATCGGGGGAACTGAAGGCTAAGTTGCTTAACATTAGCAGATTCTTTACTTGTTTCAATTATGGTTGATTTGATGGAGGATGAGGAGCGCAGAGTAAAGAAAAAAACGGCAGTCAGCGGGTCAGGTGCATGTTCCATTCTTCCTGGATCGACGGGATTTTCATTGAAGCATGATGATGAGCATCAATAAACACACATCTCTGCAATTGAGTAACAGCTATAGTTAGTTAGTTAGTTTATCTTTACCTAGTCTTCTCAAACAGCTCCATATCGACCATCCTACATGCCGAACAATCCTCTTGGTTTGTGTCTTCTTCCTCACTTCCTTCTTCCTTTTCATCATCTCCTTTCTTGCTCCCCCTGTACCTCAACAATTGTGTAATGACCCCGGGGAGACATGAAAAACCAAAATGAAAATTGAAGTACGAAGCCAAGCATTGGCACTTAATGTCAATTGCAATATGAACAAGTAATGAACGACAATCAATTAGGTCGACCCGATGGACGGACGGATGAATGAATAAACCTGACATGTGGTCAAAAAACAATTTTATGTTCTTTAGTGCTCATTATTTTTTATTTGTTGTCGCCGTCGATGTTTGGTATGAACGCTTTCTCTTTCTTTTTTTTTTCTTGCGTTTGTCACTCCTCCCAACTTGTTGTTATTTTGTTTGTTGTTGTTGTTGTCGATTGGGAGTGCATGTTCACATCAAGTGTCCGCGCCAGAAGGTGAAGACGAAGAAGAGAAGACCAGCTTTCAATTGGTAGACAGCCTCAAGTGGCAGCGATGTTTTATGTTAACGCTGTTCCTGGGTCCGCCCTTTTCATGCTATTTGTTCGAGATATCTGTTCGTCTGTCAAGAACCCTATCACTAAAATCGTTGTATCGTTCGTTCTATCCCTCTTTTCTCGTCCGTTTCTCGTTCTCGGCATTCCCTTATGTTCCTGGTGGTATTATACATATGAAAATTCCTCCTTTGGTACTTTCTTACTCCATTTCCATTCCACTCAGAGTCATCTCGATGACCCACCACCGGGTCATTTTGTCTCTGGTTCCTGGATAAAAAAAGGTACAAGAATATAGAATCCGTTCCTTGCTCCTTCGAAACTCACTCTGTTTTCTGTCTAGCCTGGTGTTCCCTTCATTTTTCTACGGTTCGACTCAACTTCAGCTCTCTCCCTCCTCTCCCTTTTCAATTCGACCAACGAACCAACCACAGATGACCCGATGAACGCAAAAAGAAAAAAGAAAAATAAAAAAATACTTAATAGAAAGAAAGTAAGAAAGAAAGAAACGGCGATTCTATTCTAAATGGCAATACATTTCTTTTAAAGTTTTCCCCTCTTTTGTGCAATTCAATTGCGTTCGTCTTTGATTGTTGTGTGTACCAATCTGATAGCCGTCTGTGTGTATGTGAATGAACGTGTGCCCTGTCAGTCTGTCAGTCCCTCAGTCCCCCACTCTCCTTTTTCTTTCTCTCACTGCTGCTCACTTGCCCTGTCCGGCCAACAGTCTGTCAAGCCAACTTCCATTCAAAGCCCCATTCAATCATTTGTCCATTCATTCGTTCGTTCTTTTCTTGTTCTCGTCTACTCCTTTGCCTTTATTCATTCTTCGTCTTCTCGCCATCTTTTCTCTTTTTCTCTTCCTTCTTTCCCTTCCTTCCTTCCTTCCTTCTTACCTTTCCCACCTTCCCTTTCTTTACCCCTGCCCACAACGTTCTTTTACTTTCCTTTTTTTGTTCTCTTTCCCACCCTTCACCTTTTCTTGCAAACGTTCACAACCCTTTCTCGACCCAGTCTCCCCTTCACTCAATCACTACCACCACTATAACACACCCACTCTTTACCCCCTTTCAATCACCACCCCCACCTTCTTCCGTCCCTTTTTTCTCCACTTTTTTCTCTACTGTTCGCGCACTTTTTTTTATATATTCGTTTCGCTTCATCACCCTTTCCTTCTTCGTTCACCTCTCTCCTGTTTGTTCCCTTCTCCTCTTCTCCTTTTGCGCTCTTTTTTTTTTTCCTTCACTGGTATCGATCGGGCTATCTGCACATCGCATATCACTTCACACCGCATAACAACAACAACAACAACAAGAATAGTAACAACTACAGCAACAGCGTCGACACCACACACGCCGTCTCTTTCCCTTGAGTTGAACAAACACACTCATTCAACTCATTCAAACACTTTTCTTTCCTATCCTTTCCTCTTTCCTTCCTTTTTTTCCCTATTACACATCTCACTCTTCCCTTCGAGTTTATCCTCCCCCTCCCGTTACTACTTCTATATAAACGGATCACATTTTGGGCGATCACCGACATATTTTGTATTTTTTATTATCACTCCTTACCTTCAATCACTCCATATCTCTACTTTCCCTCCTTGTCTTCTATCCATCACCCTCCAAAACTCAAACCCAGCCAACAAGCACCCTTCAACCGATCCCCTTCCCCTCCCTCTCTCATCAAAACACTTACAATATCAGTCTGCGCCTCACTGACACAAATATGATACATCGCCCTTAGACACTAGCATCGCTACAATCATCGCCAATCCTTGTTATTTTTGTCTTCCTCCTCTCCTTTTTGCCGACAAGTTTTTTTTCGTCCTGTTCGCGTCCGAGCGTTGACGCATTAGGCCAAATCATCGACATCAACAACAACGAACAGCAAACAGTTACCTACAATAAACGACAACAGGAGGAGATCGAAGCAACCCATTGGCTCACTCCAAACAACCATCAACCATTGTTGTTATTATCCCCGCGGAAGACTCAAGACCGCCGACAACCCGTCCAAGTCGACAAGAGCAAGGGAACACAGACAAGTTATTTGTCTCCAGCACCAACATTAGCACAACCGAGTAAGTAAGGTTCACTCCATCCCATGTCGTTTTCTATTGTTTGTCGTTATTTATTTTATTTTTCATACTTCGTCCATGAGTACAATACACACACACACACACACACACACACACACACACACACACACATCCTTCTTTTGATAATGTTCTTATCATGTCTTGTTGTTTTCTTGAGAGAACATCTTGCCTCAGATGAATACCCTCCTTTGTATTTACAAAAAATGAGTGAATCACTTCCTTCTTCCTAGCTGCTCTCTTCTGTTTATTTATCCTGCTGTTGTGACAGCAAGAAAGGGTTGTTGTTCGTTTTCTTTGGAGTAGGATAACGAAATTGTTTATATATTGTACGTTTTCCTATTTTTCTCCTTTAACTTTCCTTGCCCTCCCTGCGTATCCTGTCTGCCTGCCTGTGAGATCGAGAGCAGTATGCGATCGGACATCGTACACGATGGAGACACCGATGATCGTCGGTCGATTAAGAATCTTTTTTTTTTTTTTTTTTTTTTTACTTTTTCATCTGTGTGCGCCTTTTTTTATTTTTTTTTCTTTTGCTCTTTTCACTCTCTTCTCTTTTCTTCCCTTTTCTCCTTTTCTTCTTTCCTTCCTTTCTTTCCCTCCTTTCCTTCCCTCCCTTCCTTTCCCATCACCACCCCTGCCCCCACCACTCTTTCCCGCCTACTGCTTCTCACTCTTTTCACCACTCTCCCTACCTTTCACTTTTGTCTCTCTCTCACTTCAACTTCCACTACAACCTCCTCTCTTTTTTGCACCTCCCTCACCCCTCACCCTCAGGTACCCTATCCCTGTCTTATCCCAGGCTCACCTCTTCCCTCTCTTCCTTTTCTCTAACCCCCACACTCACACCCATACACCAAAACACACAACACCCCTCTCTCCGACACACGCTACCCGCATCTCCTCACCCAATTGCCCGCTCTCCTACTCTCTTCTTTGTCGATCCTATTCCTCGACTCGACAGCCTTACTACTCAGCTCTGCACTCTATTATCTCTTCCATCCACTCTCCCACATCCACTGCATATACCACTAACACCTTGGATCGTTCTCAGGTCGATTCAATAAAAGGAATCAAAAGGTGTATGCAACAACAAGGCATTCTCACTCATACGCACACTCATGCCCACATCGTACATAAACATAATCACAGCAATTTTCATCCTTCCACCCACCAACCTACCCCTCACTCCTCTCAATCCTCTCTCCTTGCCTCAAGCAACTCTCGCGGACTCGCGTTTTTTCATTCTACATTTTCATGTCGAAGGACGTACTCGCTTCTCCTCTTCCTCACCTCCTGTTTTCCTCTCTCTGTTCTCCCATTGTGATCTCGCAAGAAGGATTTTTTTTCTGTTGATTAAGATATATTTATTATACTGCTGTTGTATTTCTCCTTCCCTTCCCCCTTTCCCTTACCCTTTCCCTTTTCCTTTCTCTTTCCCTTTCTCATTGTCTTTCTTTCTATCTTTCCTTCACTGCCTTCCCTCACTCCTTTTTTTCACTACCGACAGATAAATTAAATAGTCGAATCAATATACTAACAAACAATTGTATGATCCCTTTTCTTTTACTTTCTTTTATTCAGATCTCGTCTCTAAGTCGATCGCTCTGTCGCTTTGTTCGTTGTATCTGCAAAGCGTAATACAAAGAGGCAGGGGGGTGACCACAACGCACTACTCTGACAGGACAACCAACAGCACTTCGATCCTTGTTTAAGAACGAAAGACAAGGAAAAAAAAGGAGACAGGACTCTTTCCCCGATCTGCCACAACAACAGAGTCTTTTTTTTATTATTATCCCTTTCCCTTTCCCTTCACTTTCTCCTCCTTTCAACACTCGTACACATAAAACGTCATTTTCGATATCGGTTAATCCGCGGATCCACATCGCGATACTTACGCCAGCAGCATCCCCCCCTCGCTTGCGACCGACCGGCGTACCATGCTGCCGTCCATCCGCCACCTCCTCAAAACAGATCCTCCAACAGGTCAAAACGACAACACCACCACCCGTCCCACCATTTCTTCTCCCTCCTCTTCTCCTCCCTCTCCTTCCTCTCCTTCTAATACCATCTCTCCTCACACTTCATCATCAATACCATCCTCCAACATGCCCACCACAACCGTTCATCCTACCCACCTCACCTCTTTCCACAAACAAGGCGGTATGGTCACCACAGAGGAGTTGCTTCCCCTTCATCAGCAACATCAACACCGCCCAACACACCGCCACCCAGACACCCCACATGAATCGTACAGCAGTCCACCCCAGATCGATCGTCGTGCGTACAGCGGAGAACCGATAGCGCACATTGGCTTTGCCTCCAAAGATCGCAATCGATACCGGCTATCTCCTACAAACCAACGCTCCTTGACCTCGCCCACGGACGACTCCTCAACGAAACCACCACCCCACTCGGCATCACCTCGCCATTCTCCCACGGGTTCATACGGCATTGTCGGCGCTGGAGGTGAAGAGTCGTCTGTCTGGTCAACATCAAAGTCAAGCCCACATAGCGAAGACCCTCACGCATTATCTCCTCCGAACGCTGTTGCCTTTCGCCCACAGCCTCGAGCTTCACCAATCGACCCCTCGCTATCGTCATCATCGTCATCAGCCTCACCGTCCCCTTCCATCTCCACGATCACCGCGGCATCAACGCCCATGACGACAGATGGTATCACGGCCGTAACCAAGGGGACTGCGGCTGCCAGTCTTAACGACATTCGGCAAAGCAGGTATCAAGCCACTGGCAAGCCCACCTTTCCGAAAGAGGAACCCATTGACCGATACGAACGCCCGGGGGACCTAGCCTACTCGCCCCCAGGAGGCCTTGTCCAGCCGGCAACAAAACCATTCTCCAGCAGCCATCGAGGTGGTAGTCATGAATCCGACCCTGTGGCCCTGGTGCAACAGCAGCAGCAACCTCCGCGGCCATCGTCTGCGTACGGTCCAGACCAGGTTATGTCATCGAGCTCAGTTAAACTCGCACGAGAACACAGCCCAGATTACCATCTGTACTCCAAAGACCTAGCTGAGCGCTCGTCAGCCCATCATTACGACACAGCCCGTGGCCCCTTTGCCGCTTACGAGCAGCCGTATCAGCCGCATCCGTCTGGCAACCGACGACCCAGCGGTGCATACCCTCCTTCTTCCACCACACCCACCTCCGCTTCCGCCCGATCTCGCCACCCCGACTACGAATCCAGACATCCATCGTCTCATTATCCCCCACTGTCGCCAAGGTTAATGGTCAAAGAGGAGCCCTTCACCAGAGAAAGGACTCATGACTGGCCGCTAGGAGAGCTTCATCGAGATCACCCTCGTCTGAAGCCAAGTATGGCTGAAACAAGCCCTCACGACCAGAGGTACAAAGACTCCTCCTATTCTCCTCCTGGCCCTTATCCATACGACGCCCTTCCTTCCTCCTCCTCTCATCACTATCCCCCTTACTATCCTCCCCATTACCCTCATCATCAACAGCCATACCCCCCACACCACCCATCCCACCCCTCACTTCAGCAACAGCAGCAACAGCCGCCATTGTATGACCCTGTCCGCGAATCGGACCAAAGAACCCCCCAGCACGCTGGTGGCCCCCCATCAGTGTACCCACCCTATTCGGAGCCACACTCCCCTCGTGATGGTTACCACCGAACCCAGCGACGTGGTTATCCAGAGGCCTCCTCCCCCAGGCAAGCCAACTCGCAGCAGTCGCAGCAGCATGGATTGGTCGCCCGGCCAGAGAGATTGACGTCTCCTGGGCCATCGCACCCATACCATTCAAGTCGCTCGTACCACTCGCATTCAGCTGACGCCGCCTTTGCATCCCATCCGTCTGCTCAGCACCGCAGAGCAGAGGACGACATTCGCTTGGCAAGAGGCTCAGCCTCCCAGCCACTACACTCACATGACCAGCGCCACCACTATCAGCCACTGTCGCCTCAGCCTCATTCGTCAAGGTACCCGACCCATGCCCGGACTCTGAACCACGGATCACCCGAGCATGGTTTTGACGGCCATGGTAGTCTGGAGAGGATGCAAGAACAGGGTTTGGACGGCGTTCGGGACATGTCAAGGGCATACGACGGTCGCTATGATGCCGAGAGCCAGCACAGGATGAGACGGAGACGCGGCGACTATGAGACTATCTCGGAGCCCCAGTCGGCTTCCCTTGCAGCAGCAGCCGCAGGAGCAGCCGCCGCCGTGCCTCTTCGTCGGGAAGTCCAGCGAGGCATTCGTCCCTCGGTCTCAGAGTCGGACTTAGCATCGGTTGAGATGAAGCGAGAGCAGGATAGGCGCCTTGGTGTCGGCCCTCTTGGCAAGGATGTGCACGGCGACTATCACCAGGAGTACGAGAGCAAGGAACGGTTCTTGGATGAAGAAGAGCGGGAGTACAGGCGGATGCACTCTGCCGCCGCTGCTGCCGCCGCCGGTGCTGGACGCCACCCCCATCATCTGGACGATGCAAGGCAGCATATGAGTCGCGAGGAGTACCTGTACGCACAGCAACAACAACAACCCCACCATCAGCAGTACCCTTACCGCCACCATCACCAGGAGCAGTACCCTCCGCAGCACCCGTCGTACCCTCACGAGTATGATGCTCAGTATGAGTCGCAGAGACTTGTTCAGCGAGGCGGAGAAGCTAGCCATCCATCGTCATCCCAGCGTGCTCAGGCAGGATCTTCTTCCACATCGTCCGTTGACCAGCAGCGAAAGAAACAGCAGCGACAGCAACAACAACAGGAGCAGCAGCAGCAGCAACAGGTGTCTGGAGAGTCAGCTGGGGCATCTTCGTCTGCACAAGCACAAGAACAGCCTCAAAGACGCTCTTCTAATCAGATACAGGGTAACTTCCCACTCCGGATGCTTCCACCACTTCACCCTCGCCAGCTTCCGGCCCTGCTTCCCTATCATACGACTCGACCTGGGTCGACCAACTCGTCGCTGCCCAAGGTTCCCATGCGACGCGGTCCCTACCTGTCGAAGCAACGTGCCCTTTTGGCGGGATATGAGCTCCCGTCACCCTCGAGTCGGTACCAGTGCCAGTACTGCTCGAAGCGGTTTAGCCGACCCAGTTCGCTCCGGATCCACACGTACTCACACACGGGCGAGCGTCCCTTCAAGTGCAGCGAGGAAGGATGTGGACGTCAGTTCTCTGTGCAGAGTAACATGCGTCGTCATTTGCGTGTGCATAGGATGGGTCGTATGCGGTCCGAGTACTCTGAGCTTGACCAGGAGCAGGAGCACGAACTCGAGAATGAGCAGGATGAGCAGGACCTCGAGTAAAACCTGGCTCTTCCTTATCTGTTTCCTCTTTTCCTTCTTTCCCCTTTGAACGTATTTGACATTGGGTGGCAAATCCATTTTAGCTCTTCTTTCTTTCCTCTTTCTCTTTTGCTTCTTAATTTCTTTCTTTGTTTCTTTACATTTGTTCTCTATTACTCTACGACTTTTCTTACCTATTGTCTGTACTATAGAAAAACTTGTCTC